>OZ030378.1:0-1200000 GCA_964023945.1 Ectemnius cavifrons
CCAGACCTAACCCAGACCTAACCCAGACCTAACCCAGACCTAACCCAGACCTAACCCAGACCTAACCCAGACCTAACCCAGACCTAACCCAGACCTAACCCAGACCTAACCCAGACCTAACCCAGACCTAACCCAGACCTAACCCAGACCTAACCCAGACCTAACCCAGACCTAACCCAGACCTAACCCAGACCTAACCCAGACCTAACCCAGACCTAACCCAGACCTAACCCAGACCTAACCCAGACCTAACCCAGACCTAACCCAGACCTAACCCAGACCTAACCCAGACCTAACCCAGACCTAACCCAGACCTAACCCAGACCTAACCCAGACCTAACCCAGACCTAACCCAGACCTAACCCAGACCTAACCCAGACCTAACCCAGACCTAACCCAGACCTAACCCAGACCTAACCCAGACCTAACCCAGACCTAACCCAGACCTAACCCAGACCTAACCCAGACCTAACCCAGACCTAACCCAGACCTAACCCAGACCTAACCCAGACCTAACCCAGACCTAACCCAGACCTAACCCAGACCTAACCCAGACCTAACCCAGACCTAACCCAGACCTAACCCAGACCTAACCCAGACCTAACCCAGACCTAACCCAGACCTAACCCAGACCTAACCCAGACCTAACCCAGACCTAACCCAGACCTAACCCAGACCTAACCCAGACCTAACCCAGACCTAACCCAGACCTAACCCAGACCTAACCCAGACCTAACCCAGACCTAACCCAGACCTAACCCAGACCTAACCCAGACCTAACCCAGACCTAACCCAGACCTAACCCAGACCTAACCCAGACCTAACCCAGACCTAACCCAGACCTAACCCAGACCTAACCCAGACCTAACCCAGACCTAACCCAGACCTAACCCAGACCTAACCCAGACCTAACCCAGACCTAACCCAGACCTAACCCAGACCTAACCCAGACCTAACCCAGACCTAACCCAGACCTAACCCAGACCTAACCCAGACCTAACCCAGACCTAACCCAGACCTAACCCAGACCTAACCCAGACCTAACCCAGACCTAACCCAGACCTAACCCAGACCTAACCCAGACCTAACCCAGACCTAACCCAGACCTAACCCAGACCTAACCCAGACCTAACCCAGACCTAACCCAGACCTAACCCAGACCTAACCCAGACCTAACCCAGACCTAACCCAGACCTAACCCAGACCTAACCCAGACCTAACCCAGACCTAACCCAGACCTAACCCAGACCTAACCCAGACCTAACCCAGACCTAACCCAGACCTAACCCAGACCTAACCCAGACCTAACCCAGACCTAACCCAGACCTAACCCAGACCTAACCCAGACCTAACCCAGACCTAACCCAGACCTAACCCAGACCTAACCCAGACCTAACCCAGACCTAACCCAGACCTAACCCAGACCTAACCCAGACCTAACCCAGACCTAACCCAGACCTAACCCAGACCTAACCCAGACCTAACCCAGACCTAACCCAGACCTAACCCAGACCTAACCCAGACCTAACCCAGACCTAACCCAGACCTAACCCAGACCTAACCCAGACCTAACCCAGACCTAACCCAGACCTAACCCAGACCTAACCCAGACCTAACCCAGACCTAACCCAGACCTAACCCAGACCTAACCCAGACCTAACCCAGACCTAACCCAGACCTAACCCAGACCTAACCCAGACCTAACCCAGACCTAACCCAGACCTAACCCAGACCTAACCCAGACCTAACCCAGACCTAACCCAGACCTAACCCAGACCTAACCCAGACCTAACCCAGACCTAACCCAGACCTAACCCAGACCTAACCCAGACCTAACCCAGACCTAACCCAGACCTAACCCAGACCTAACCCAGACCTAACCCAGACCTAACCCAGACCTAACCCAGACCTAACCCAGACCTAACCCAGACCTAACCCAGACCTAACCCAGACCTAACCCAGACCTAACCCAGACCTAACCCAGACCTAACCCAGACCTAACCCAGACCTAACCCAGACCTAACCCAGACCTAACCCAGACCTAACCCAGACCTAACCCAGACCTAACCCAGACCTAACCCAGACCTAACCCAGACCTAACCACCCAGACCTAACCACCCAGACCTAACCACCCAGACCTAACCACCCAGACCTAACCACCCAGACCTAACCACCCAGACCTAACCACCCAGACCTAACCACCCAGACCTAACCACCCAGACCTAACCACCCAGACCTAACCACCCAGACCTAACCACCCAGACCTAACCACCCAGACCTAACCACCCAGACCTAACCACCCAGACCTAACCACCCAGACCTAACCACCCAGACCTAACCACCCAGACCTAACCACCCAGACCTAACCACCCAGACCTAACCACCCAGACCTAACCACCCAGACCTAACCACCCAGACCTAACCACCCAGACCTAACCACCCAGACCTAACCACCCAGACCTAACCACCCAGACCTAACCACCCAGACCTAACCACCCAGACCTAACCACCCAGACCTAACCACCCAGACCTAACCACCCAGACCTAACCACCCAGACCTAACCACCCAGACCTAACCACCCAGACCTAACCACCCAGACCTAACCACCCAGACCTAACCACCCAGACCTAACCACCCAGACCTAACCACCCAGACCTAACCACCCAGACCTAACCACCCAGACCTAACCACCCAGACCTAACCACCCAGACCTAACCACCCAGACCTAACCACCCAGACCTAACCACCCAGACCTAACCACCCAGACCTAACCACCCAGACCTAACCACCCAGACCTAACCACCCAGACCTAACCACCCAGACCTAACCACCCAGACCTAACCACCCAGACCTAACCACCCAGACCTAACCACCCAGACCTAACCACCCAGACCTAACCACCCAGACCTAACCACCCAGACCTAACCACCCAGACCTAACCACCCAGACCTAACCACCCAGACCTAACCACCCAGACCTAACCACCCAGACCTAACCACCCAGACCTAACCACCCAGACCTAACCACCCAGACCTAACCACCCAGACCTAACGTGTGAGAGATCGATAGGTGGCCATGTGACGTTGGGCGTAATAGGTTTGGAACCCCCCCCCCCCTCTGTCGGCGGTCACACCCCTGTATGATTAGTGACGTGCGTGGGGGGGTGACCCCCACGGACGGGACTCTCCTGCACAACCTTCAGGAGTCCTTTGAGCCCGGACAGGCTCGTAGTAGGAGCACCCGTTACTTCGAAACGATCCGCTCCGTACGGCTGCTGTCATACAGGCGCCGTGGCACTATATTGCGAGTGCCTCCACGAATCTGGCTGGTATTTATTTTACCTTTGTATTGAATCATGTATCCCAATGTGTGATCATTTCCTGAATAAATCCTGTTCTAGCTGAATTCCTGAATCCTACCACTTCCTAATGGCTACAATATATACTTTTTATGTTATATATATGTATGTTATATGTTCTCTTAATTATAAGAGGATAACGCTACAGGAGCTGGGAACTGACCTGGAAGGAAGGAGAGTACTTCGCGCCTTGCCTTCAATTAGTGTTAGAGCCCCGAGCTCTGGATATAGAAATGGCAAACGAAAAGTAACTCCGAGACTGAGTTCAGTCTGGAGAATGAACTCAGTATAGATTTGAATAATGAGTGCTGTGACTCTTGAACTTGATTTGAACTGTATGGACTTTCTAATCGACAATTGGCAGTTGGCGATTGGCGATTTATAGTCAGCAATTAAGAATCGACAATTAGAACTGATAATTAACCAGCTAGGGCTTGTGCACCCCTTTATACAGGTTGGAGGTGCGCCAAAAATGCAGTGGGCGTAAGTGTCATATGAAAAAAGGATAGTGGGAGTAGTGACTTAATGGGTTTCAGTGCGGCTCGCTTGTCGCCTGAGAGTAGGGATGAAGCGTTGCGGTCATAGGGAATCGGTCTTAATCGATGAATTCTACTGAACGCTTATTAATAGAATATTAATTGTACCTGAGCAGGTTTTGTGTACCTGCGAATAATCGGTTGGTAGTCTGGATTAACTGATTGCCTGTAGTTGTAACTGATGATCCGCGTATACAGGGTGATGCGCGAATCGGGGAATCAGCTTTTTACCATCGAATTATCGGTAATACCGACAAGCGTAATTGTTTTGTTAGCCGCATAATGTCACCTGTGTCATGTGTCGCTCAGCACTACGCAGAGTGAATCAAATTGACAAATACTGAATCTTGAGGAAGCGTTACTTATACACTCCGGCGAAACTATTTTATTCTTAATTCTGAAATATATGGTAACCATATTAACTTACCTTATACCAAACGTCTGTGAACTGAATCTATGAGGAATGCATTGGCTATGATTATTGGGATGAATGCTTGTTAGTTCAAATTAATATAATTTCCTTAACAAAAGTAGTCATTGTAGTAATGAATTTACAATCTTGTGATTCCAGTTCGATTGCGAAGAATAGTGCGGCCACACTATTTATTTTTCTATTTGCTTTGTAGTCACTGGTGACTTTTCACTTCCACAGTATCGGCTCATGACACATAATGTTTACAAATGCGGTCTTTAAATCTGATGGATTGTGGAGGGCGTCGATAGCCGCAAATTAATAGTGACACGAGTTTATTGCTAATATCAAAATATATTATTTCTTCACCTTCGTTTCTTCATCCTAATAATCATAGCCTGCTCTCTGGAGATTTAGTTCACAGAAATTTGATATGACATAAGACTTTAATACGGTTACCATATAATTCAGAATTCAAAATAAAACAATTTTATTGAAGTTGCATAAGCAACGTTTCCTCGAGATTTTGCATTTCTCAATTAATCAATAGGCTGCCAGTATCTGCCATGATTCAATTTGTGTAGTGCTAAGCGACACAAGACAGTGGTGACATTACACGGCTAATAAAACAATTACGCAAGGTCGATATTACCAATAATTCGATGGTAAAAAGCTGATTCCCCGATTCGCGCATCACCCTGTAGTAGTACATACATTGGCAGCGGCTTCCTCGCGCTCTTCTTCCTCTTGGACTAGATGGTTGATATCTATAAAAAGAATGAAATGGGCCGTATCGAATTGAAAATAAAAAAATTAGGATAACAGTAATAAGGAATAATAGTGAAATTTTAGCAAATTCTTCTTAGCTCCTTGTACGATCCACAACGTCTGAAAACGCGCGAAAGACTGAGTGGCGAGGCCTTAAAAATGGCCGCACGATAGCGCGGGACTTGGTGCCCGTGCTAATTCCTGTCACAGATAGTGCCTCAACTTAGCGACCCGTTAGTGCTTAGCGCCCATCGCTAGCGATCCAGACTTGCTTGAGGCGCTACCTTAGCGCCTACTAGCGCCAACGCGGAGATAACGACCGGCGCTATCGATAGCGCCAGAACCAGAATCGCGCCCCAGTAAGACAGTCGTGTCAAGGCTGAAGTCAGTCGAAGAGTGATGCTCGCGGACATCACTTGCCGTCAGGTTACTGTGTCAGCGTGACCAAGTTTGGGGGTTTATGACATCCTGGGTTTTCCCTGAAGGGGAGAGGTGCTCTGAACAACCTCCACGAGGCCCGCTCTATACGCGCATTCGCATGCCTATTTCTGATTGTCTAACAGGGTGACTGACGCTGATTTCCCAACGCTCTTTCGGAGCCTGAAGTTCCGAAAAGGGTCGAGGGGTCGATGTCCCTTCCTTAAAATCTTCTCACCTCTAGTTCGCTTCGGTGCGCTCATTTGCGGATGCCATTGCCCCATCAAATCCACCCTCGGTGGCTTCGATGTACCCTTTCGACGAAGCCTAATTATTTTGAGAGCACAAGCACGAGCACGAGCACGAGCACAAGAACGAATATGATTTGAAAGAAAGCAAATCTGTTATCCACAATTCCCTTTCTTTATTGAAACGCGAATAAAAGTGTATGAAATACATAGGATTGTAAAGCTTTCGTGCGTTTCCTATTTTAAGTTCAAATCTGGCGCGCAATCCAAACAACACCGAGCGACGAGAAGAACGTTATACACCGCTTATACGACTGCTACGACTAGCCGCCACCAGCCGCCACCAGCCGTCACGACAGGCACGACACGACGCGCTGTACTGTACTACGACCTACGACCCTGATGCCTGGCCACGACGCCAAGACGCCAACCATACAACAGTACTCACTGATCAAAGGCACAATAGAAGATAGAAAGCACAGGAGCCCATCCAAGCTGCTAGATAAAACCAAGGAAGCACGAAAAAGTATATAAGAGTGAAAAGTGTTGAGTATCTGCTAGCGGAAGAGGATACCAGAACAGACAAAATAGAGTACGAGACATACGACTGTTTCGATTGTGGAGTTGAGAAGGTATTGCAACGTTGATATATTAAATTGGAGCAAAGTGTTACCCCGGCATGCTGAAACATATCTTTAACGAGAACACAATAATCCTAGTGCGCAGAAACGTTAGTCACCACTGTACTGTGAACAGGATTCATGCGTTTATTTGGAGACTCAGCTTAGGATGTACTTATACCAGATAGTTGTCACCGATTGTAATTGTTTCCATCTTACTTTGTCTATGGTTAGCTTTCCAGTGATTGTTGAATATTCTGCCCGCTTCGCTAAGATGAGTGAGAAAGCAAATAACGGTGAATTTAAGTATGAGAGGGATGAAATTACGGAGGCGAGTGGGAAAATGACGGAAAAAGGACGAGATCAACGCGATCAGGAGGAGCAAGAGCGGCAGGCTGATAAAGCCGGTGAATATGTACGTGAACTCTTGAGGGAGAAGGTGGAAATGGACCCCCAGAAGTGGCCGAATGCCACAAAATTAATTGATCAAGGTAGGAAGTCCTTTCACATTCTAATGTATGTGACTTATGTGTAAATACAGGAATACTACCAAGAATAATAAGCATAATAAATGTATACTATTGTGTGTGGACATGTATATCTATATGTATATACAAATATACCTTACAGAAATACAAAAAGCTCAGGCAATTGGAAAACCTATAAGAGATCCAAAGTATGTGGATATCTATCGGGAAAAACCCATTCGAGTTTCCGTCAAAGTTCTAGTACCGGTCAAAGAACATCCTAAGGTAAATATGAAATGCTTGGAAAGCTGTAGTTCATTTATGCTCTATTGCTTGCTGGGATATACATTCTTATATAGAGTACAACGAGTAAAGTAACACAGGCATAGATATAAGTTGATCTGGAATTGAAAAGCGACGGATGGTAGACCAAGCTACATTAATTTCATTTCCTACAGTTTAATTTTGTGGGCAAACTTCTTGGACCGAAAGGTAATTCCATGAAACGTCTGCAAGAAGAAACAATTTGCAAAATGGCTGTTTTGGGAAGAGGATCAATGCGAGATCGTCAGAAAGTATGTTTTCAAAATTTTGTAGAAAGAGTGGTAAAATATTGTGTGAAACTGGCTGAATTCGCTCGAAACTCCATGAGACTAGTTCCACTAGTATTGAGGAATGTCCGCATTCCAGTAAACTGCGCGTATCCACAGTTTAGAGCTACCCGATGGTATTAAATGAAAAAAGAAAGACTTGTGTGCTTCGAATCAATGTATTTGATTTGGTACACTGTCGCATAAAGATGTAAGCCGATATATCAAAATCACATAGATGCTTAACACGAATTGAGAGAGGGGCAAGAGCTAATTATTTAATGGGTATATAAATGAGATAGGAGTTGGGTATATACACAGCCTAGTACTGGCTGCAGCGGGTCTTGAAAAGTATCAGTTGCGGGATAAGGTGTGACCGACTACTGCTTACAAGTTTTTTGTGATGTACTTATTGCACTTAAAGATAAAGCAACACTCAAATTGAATTCTTGGAATTAATTGGTGCGGAATGAATGAGAGTTGGGTGATGGACAGACATATTGACACGTTCTGTGATCGTATCAATTAGGAAGAAGAGTATCGCAATTCTTTGGACCCGAAATACGCTCATCTTTCGGACGACCTACATGTAGAAATAACTGCCGTGGCAGCACCGGCGGAGGCCTATGCACGTATAGCGTATGCATTGACTGAGGTACGTAAGTACCTAATTCCAGATAACAATGACAACATTCGCCAAGAGCAAATGAGGGAAATGGAACTTAGTATGAGCAACGAGCCCGAGGGAGCCGATGAAAGGAGACCGACTGGTCGTGCTCCTCCTGCTGCGGCTGGAATATTGAGACCAGCGACGAACCAGCGACCGGCTATGGCAAGATCATCGAGGAGTTAGTATAGAATGCGCAAATAGCACGTTGCATTCTAGTCTTGATAATCCTGACGTTTTAGTTGAGCTCATTGTATTTGCTTCTGCTATAATAGAGCAGAATTATGTAGTTGGTTTTATTCTGCAGCGATACTCCCGCCGCCATCGTCCCGAGCACCCATTTCAAGGCCAGTGACGGCGAAGTCAAAGATATTTTCACTCTTGGAGCGTGCACGCGCACCCATGGATCAATCTTACGGGTAAGACGCGAGTGAAAGAAAAATGACAGAAATGATGTATGGGAATTGTACTTGCTCATCACTTGCTCACTTCTAGATATGAAACCCCTACACCACCACCCACCAATCGCGTTGGATCGCATCATGATTATGACTATCATACATCATCAAGTAGTAATAATCGATATGGAGACCGACATTACTCATCAACTTCCGGGTGAGTAGTTTTTCGAGAGTAATACCGATTATTCTCGATTAACAGTCCCGAGAGTAAGCCAGATTTCAATCGTTCGTCTTACAATCATTTAGAGATGAGATGTACCCCTCATCCCGATACACTACTTATGAGTACGAGGACGAGTCAGTTCCACATTCGTCGCACGAGTACTATGATTCTACTGAATATCCGGGTAAGTCATTGAATATGAAAATTGTATCACTGTTCTGTTGATGAACGCATGGCTGCTAACGAAATGATTCTTATAATGAGACATGAGTGCAACATTATCAGTTTGTATTTGAGAAGCTCGAGTTTTTAACCGTGCGGAATAATAATGACTGGAATAAATAGAGTTTACTTGGCACAATTCGCAGAAGAAAGTTCGGGCCGTGCATGGAAATCATACAAGACCACTACAACTTCCGGATCCGGTAGCTCGCGTTATCGAAACGCCCCGTATACACGGCCTTCCAAGTAAACAGTAGTGCAAATATTATTCGACATACGTATTCCTTAGTTTCGAATTATAGCAACTGATTTACAACAAATGTTTTATTGCTTGCTGTTTCATAGTCCGAAACCATTGGCCTCTAGCTTGCCGAACACTCGTCGACCGATGATGCCGATGATGCCAAAACCCTTAAATGAGAGAGAATGCTTTTAACCGGACGCGCTCTGCAAGTTTCAATTACGGTAAAGGCTAATCACATCTACATTACCGCCCACCATTTGCAGCACTCTGTCAACTATCCACTGACAAAGCTCTTCCCCTCTTTTTCTCCGTTGCAAATCGTCCTCCCACAAGTCGAGCTCGTCATAATTCTGATGCCTTTGTTAGAGTTAAGCATACGTAATTTTCAGATGATTTACATTTTTTGCGGCCGCAGTGTCGACATGATGAGACGCAATAAAAGTGATGTACTAAGACATCATTTTCAACGGAAGCATAAGCAAAATCATATTGAACTTGATGCAAAAAGTAAACCGTGTGTTCCCGTTTGAAATTTCCGCCATGATTCGGATGTTATATTTAACGTCATTCACTAAATGTCGATCAAAATATAAGTGCAACTAAAGTCCCATCAAGAAAGGGACGCAAAAAAAGAAAGAAAAAGAAAGGCACACGTTAGAGCATGCGGCTAACCGAAGGGGGCAATGCTCTTAGCAATTGGGGTGTGGGGTGTTCCATTTCTCTGGATAGCCGCTTAGCTCCGGCAGTGTTGGAGCACTAATACACTATTCTAATAATTAGTTATGTAACCTATATAAATGAAAGCAAAATCATCGTATTTAAAGCAATGATAAATATAATGTGAATGTAAGCTGAAAAGCATCAACCATAATACACGCGCGAAGATACATATTCATATACACAAATAATGCGTGTGTTGAGTGAGGGTGGTATACCGTTACACGTGTACAATGTATACCGATTATGAGACGACATCGTGCATATAGATATAGACATATATCTCTAGAGACTAAAAACAAGCAGAAACAAAAAAGAAACAAACAAACTATAATGAATACCTGCTTAAAAATGGAGAGTCTTAACCCACACGAGCCAGAAGTCTGCAATTGCGTACGTGACAAACGTGGCATGTAACTAGAACTACTTATAAACACTGTCAAGTATTATAAAAGTCTAGCAATTAATCTAATATCGTAATATTATATGCGACCGTTAATGTGCCGATAATTTGAAAGAATACACTTCTGAACTTGCATATGTATCTGTAATATCTTTAGTAACCTGAGTGAAATAAATATGAGATGAAAACATCACACGAGGTGTTGCTGTGCTGAATGGTAAAAACATATAAATCCTTCGTACGTGCTCGTAATTTTATAGAGGCGTAAAGAAACTGCGAAAATAAAATAGAGTAAAACAGCATACAAATCATTGGAGGGAATTAATTGCTAGGTATCGCAAGACGTGTAACACAACCCGTTTCCCTTTTCATGATTATACGCGTACGTACATACACTATCCCGTTTCGAGTGGTATGGTTGTATCAATAACCAAAATCGGTTACCTTTCAAGTCGTGCATTTTATAATTCATTGAAGTAATAAGAAACAAATTGTGTGTCATTAAATTCCATGTAAATCGATTGCGCGCCAGTGAGAAGTTACATATAGTATCATGTGCTTTGTCCCATTGGGGATACTTGTTCGCGCTCCTGCGTGTTATTCTACTTTAACTGTTAACATGTATCCTTCATAGGTCTAATATAAGGCTGCCTCTCACTTGGAAGAAAGCACGAGCGGATTGAAATGTTTTCTTTTATGTCTGTCCTTCTGAGTTATTTGTCCCATTGGAAGTATGTGAGTATGGTTGCACGTATTAATTTATGAATTTCGTCTGCAGCCTTAAGTATGATTTACCCCTGATTTCTCACCCGAAGTCTCACGAAGAAGATATTTATAAGGTATTGCGTGCTGGCACTGTTCATGTTTATTTTCCAAGGAAGGGAGGAAGAAAGGAAGGAAGGAAGGAAGGAAGGAAGGAAGGAAGGAAGGAAGGAAGGAAGGAAGGAAGGAAGGAAGAAAGAAAGAAAGAAAGAAAGAAAGAAAGGAAGGAAGGAAGGAAGGCGGGCGCGGAAGCAGTAAAGGGGAAATATAAATACTATTTCTCGTGTATCGTGAATATCCTAAATGCTGCTTGTTTTTTTAGCGGTTGGCGAGTACATAATACATCCTGTGTTTGAGTGCGTCGTGCATGGTGCATCGCCCTATTGGACGCCTGATTGTAGATGTGACACCTTGCAAATTGTGTGTGCTTCCATACTCTTTTCTCAATTTTAACATGCCAACGAGTTTACGGTAAGTGGACAGTGCGTGCTTCGAACCAGCGACCAATCGTACGAGTGCCAGTCAGTCAATCTTGAGACGAGTGCGGATAGTAGTTCTCCGCTAAGAGAGCATGCTTTCTCACTTATTCGCCGCAAGTAACGATGGTTTGACCGTATAATATTTTAGACGCGTTGCGTGCATCTGCCGACAATCCGTCGTTGTCGTCATCATCATCCGATCAATGTACTGAGAAATAAGAATAAAACGAGAAATGGATGCTTGGAGGAAACGTGTATGCATACATTCTTGCGGTATCTCTCTTCGTACCCTTTATCAGGTGTCTTTGCCGGATATTACTGTCGAAATTTTGGTGTATATCAACGAGGGGAGGTGAAGACACCGCGGGCCTATCGTTTCTTTGCCAGGGGAAAGTTACGTAGAAACAATATTCGTATTTATTTATCACACACCAATATACAAAAATGAACTGTATAATCAATATCAGAATATACTACGAAATTCAAATATATATGTAATAAAGATATACATATCTGAGTATCTTACAAGATTAGTATGACGCGTCAACGTGGAACAAAATCATCTACAACATTCTTTATAGTTGGCACAGAAATTCTGGTAGAAAATGCCTATGTCCGTCCTAAGGTGTATAAATAAGTACATATTTAACTTACGGGATCTTATGTCTAACGAGTGACCTAAGTATTCATGAGTGAAAATAAGGGGTCAACTTCTTTGTGTGCTAGCCTAATTTTCTCCTAACTAGTCCCCCGTAGTTGGTCTGACAAGAGGTCAAAGGAGAGCGAGACGGTCTACTCAAAGACTACTGCCTGATGCTTCCGTACTCCTCCAATCGGTCGCGTGCCTATTTGTTGTGACCAGTTGTTATGGCAGGTTCATTCATTTAGTTAGACAGACTCTCAACTATACAAACGCTTGGGCTCGCTTTGCCCTTTTTAGAGCGTAGAGACTATACTTGTTAGAGATTTGCATCAACACCGTAATCGGAAGCCGTTTCATTCGAGTGGATGCTGAACAAACCGTGATTATTTTGGAAAGCCTGGCATTGCCGAAGTGACTGAGGCTGCTGTAGCTGTACACCTGCCAAAGTCAAATGATACGTGATCCGAGGGAAGGAGCGCGAGCGGTCCGACATTTTGCCTAGACACTCGTATCCCATCCGGCTGACTTCTCCCAATGACAGTGCAGAGCTTTCGACATCAAATCACTGCTTGACTTTTACGGCGCGCGTCTTTGCGGTGCTATTGGGTGGGTTGCCGCGATGTACCGGTGTCGTATAAAAGTGCTTGTACGCAAACTGGCCACGCCAATGCAAATCCTTCCGTTCGCAATTGTCCGAATTAATGCGATGAAAGAGAGGAGCAATTGGAGCGGGCATTTCCGGTTTCAGAGTCTCGAGAAGGCCGTGACCTCTCCATTCAAGTATCGTAGCGACCAGCTTATCGTATTCCTCCCCCACACATACAGAGGACATGGATTGATATAGTGTTTTTCGTTATCATTGCCTTTCTATCTCTATATCGCGTTAATGTATGATTATATCACAAGAAAAATCGGAATATTCTGTACATTAGATCCGACTTCGCGGAACGCTTAGTGAGGCTTTCAATCTTATATTTACATAAACCTAAATTTAATTACAAAGTTAGATATGTCTCAGGTTCAACTGGTATTGTACTTGATACAATTTCATGCTTCCTCCTCGTTCGAGTCAGTCGCGCTCACGATCCGTTTTGCGTAGCCTCACTTATTGCTGGCAGCTCTTTCTGCCTTGAGATCGAACTACTAGTATTGCCATTACTTTGCTCATAGCGATGGAAAGTAATAGAGTATACCTGTCGTCGCGGAAGAACCTCACCGTTATAACACCGTTATTAGATTTGGCGTGATGTCAGTGCACCATTTTCTGCAAGTCTATCCGAGACATTGACTTTCGTTCCGTTTACCCGACGCCCATCGTCTTTTCTATCCCCGTCTTATAGCTTCATCTGTTCATTCACTTAACTTAGAACGCGATTAGATATCATAAATTGGCACATCTCAAATGGCAACTGTTTTCTATTGGCACAATGAGTTATACTCAAAAGCTGACTTGTAAGCTTTCTCATACTGTTCGGCTGCCGTTGGCCCGACCAAGTCAGTCGCAGTTGGTCGAGAACTATCGACATACTTAAACACGCACGCACTCTCTTGCTTTATTTTTGAAGGAATGTCAAATCTCTCGAAGGATTGTCACTAGTTCTCAGCATTGGGGGGACTATCTACCGCATCGTGCAATACGGCAAGTCACCGAGCGAAGGGCACCCGACCTGTTCTGTTTTGTTCCCAAGATCTTCGGTAACCAAGCCTCCATTTTCCATGCAACAGGGCCGTGGATTGCCTCGACTCGACTCGACTCCACACGGAACATACACACACAGATGGGCTTTCTCCTAATTGCAACGGTCAGTACTAACTGCAATCGGCCGTATTGGAATGGACCCAGTTGAAATAGAAAGTGGACACGAGGATTAAGAATGGAGGGAGCAGTTGCGCGCGCAGACCGCAGCGCAGTCCATGAAACAAGATATAAAACACCCAAGCTGATTAATCCATCTTCAACTCAATTATCCTAATTGACCATTGATAGTTTTCATTGATATAGTGAAACTAGATTTTGGTAAGAATTCATAAAAGCGGGAAATGTAGTGCCAAGAATACTGTACGTATGTACAAACCAATTGAGCAACTAGTCGAATTCGATTCCACAATAGGGACAAGATTTTTCGATGATTGCACGTTGGCACGTTGGCACGTTCGCGTAGAATCTAGTATGATACAAAATTTGACCATCTTCTACCGTAGGATCCCTACTAGAGGTTAATAAAAATGTTGTCTCATCTCTAACCCAGCCCACCTCATACCCGAAGCTGATTCTAATAGGGTTACGCATTCTATATTGTGTACTCTATCAACAGTCTCTTTTGAGAAAAGTCTCTCTGCCAATGATCCTAGCCGAAAGTTCAATTGTACGGCCAAGAGTGTCTGATAGAGGTGACCACATTTGAGGTAGGCGGGTCCTCTGAGCGTCACTTCTTCATATCATTCATTAGAGTGGTATCCTTGTTTTTGTTGCTATCGAGATTTGATTGCTGACTGCTTGTAACCCCACTGCCGTTTCCGGGATACATTTTTTCCAGATGATTCAGAGACTCGCTTAGGAACTTCTGTAACAAATATTGCCTTCCAGTTAATTGGTCGGTCAAGTCTGTGTGGGCGTGTGCGTGTGCGTGTGCGTGCGTGGGTGCGTGGGTGCGTGCGTGCGTGCGTGCGTGCATGTGGGTGCGTGTGGGTGCGTGTGTGCGTGGGCAGGCGGTAAAGGGGGATAGAAAGAAGATGAGTAAAGGGACTTTCTCAAATACCTGTATTGCCGTCAGTGCGGCCACTATAGCAGGGCTGCCAAATCCGTGCGATATAAGTGAGAAGTGTGTTAAATGTCTTTGTATGCTTGGATCGAGGATATGTTGCGGCCGCGTATTACAAAGCGGGGATCTGTCTTGATTTAAAAGATCCATCAACTCTTTGGTGATTTGTCTGAAAGCAAGCAGAGAACCACCCTTTATTGATTCTACAGTGTTTTGTGTACTCATGTATCTATATAGATATGCCAAATTCATATAGCATATGTAGATTGTACACATTATGTATATAGATAGAATTTGTGAAGCCAACTAGGTACTCACTTGGTGGCATGAAGTAGTTCTTTTCTCCTGTACGAGTCCTGTGGTTCACAATGTTGTCGACTAAGGTACTCGGCAACTTGCTTCGCAGGAAACTCAGTTTCGCAGACATAGCCAAAATCTCGAGCAAGGTGTATCGCTTCACCTGGAATGTGCGAGTTACAAATTCTCACTGGGGCTCTCGATTTAAGAAACGAGAATCTTGTCATATAATATGGGCAGTATTAAGTGTAATATGTAGTAGAAGGAAAGCAAGTGCACCCACCTTCAACCAAGGATGTCAGAAGCGTTACGTTCGCGGCCTTCCTTCTGCCAGCTGGTAAATTGAGACCAATCTTTTCCAACTTTTCCCTAAGGAGGCGCCCACCATTTTTGGATTTGGCCCTGTAATGATAAATAACTCGAGTGTTTATTAAGAAATTAGAGGCGGAAGATGTAGTAACTGGAAAAATGATTGTTCTTGGATGCTCTAGTGGAGGAAAATCAGTCTCTGGGTGACTTAATTATTCGGTAGCGATACATGCAAAAGTACTGCATCGAGTGGCTTGGCGCCTGTGTTCTTTCTTTCAGATTTCTTTCGGACTTTTTTCCAATTTCTCGCTTTGTCCGTTCTTTCCTAGGCAAGGTAATAAAGTACATGTAGAATATCGAGTATTTCAGCGCAGGGCTCTCTTCCAATTTTCGAGGGGAAGCTCCATTAGATTGGCCTCTTTATTATATTGTAGGTCGCGAGCTCTCGAAGCTCTCCGAGTCGATTGTTTCGCGAACGTGATGGAAGCAGCTTTCTGCTGATTATCACGTCTGCCTCCTCTTGAGAAGGTACGAGCCGGTTGAAAGTAGAGTACACGCTGGGACTGTACGCTTTGTACAATTTTATGACTTGAGATCCAAAGTGAAAAAGAAGTGTGTATCTTGTCTGATCATACTAGTGCGCATCGTATAAAGGTTGGGGAGGCCGATGGTTTCGGGAATGATTTTACCTTCGTAAGACTCCACCAAGAAGGCTGGCGTTTAAACATTCCGGTGGTGAGAGTCGTCTTTGTACCTCGGCAACCGTAACTTTGTACTTGCTGGTGCTGCTTAGTAAGGATAAGCGTCCTGGAACTGAACAGAACACATCGGAAGGTTGGGCATTCCCTGTCAACATTGCTTTCTCGCTTCTCTCCGAAGGCTTCATGTCTGGAAAAATGAGAACACTCAAGGATATATGTATATTGTGGAATAGTTGGTACCGATCACTTATTAGTGGTGTAGGGAATCATTAGGGTATTAGTAATAGCACAAGCGAAATAAGTGTTACGGGGATGTATAGGTAAACAGATAAAGTAGGGTGGGGGTGGGGGTGGGGGGGCTGAGGCAGCTCGACCTCGACCTCGGCCTCGACCTCGCCCTCGACCGGGCGGGAGTGAAGTGGTGCGGAGCGTTGGCCAAATATTTTAAATTCGCCAGCCAGTAACGATGCGAGACGAAGCCCGGCCGAGTCCGTGCCCTCTTCTATCGCCTTGTTTTCAGCCCTGTGCACCGATAAGCCCGCATTATTGCATCGTTCCTCTGGAATGCTTAATATTATCCGATAGCTTTGGCCGAAGCTTGTTATTGCATAGCGAAGCAATCCTACGGCCAACTTGCAACTCTCGAGTTTTCTTGGCTCCCGCCAATCCAACTTATACATCCGCCGACAGCTTGATAGCAGCATATCTATACCGAAACCGACAATATCTCTGCGACCGGTTCCATACTCTGTTTGACATTTTCATTCAGACACAGCGTAATTACGGACAGGCAAATTATTCGTACAGCTGTACTATGTACACGTACATAAGTACATATACATATATCTATGTGAGGAGAGGATCGAGAGTGGAGGTGTACAAATATTTGTACTGACCTCTTGGAGCTGAAGCCCCTACCGAAAGAGATGGTTAGCTAGTGATATCAAATGGATAGGTGATGTTTGCCAAACTTGTCGACTAATAATCAATCCGCTGCACTCTTCAAAGCTAGCAGGACGAGCTTCACAAACGTTATGCTTCTGTTAGATTCGAAAGCACATACTTTTAAAGAACAAGCTGTAATACCACCGGACCGTTTTGCCAAGCGTAGAGTATGAACCATTATACGTTTGGCATTTTTACCCAGATGATGCCCTTTCATTTTTGATCCGTAATGCACCATAGTTTGCGGGTTCAAGAGACAAGTTGAAAGTGAACGTTACTTCTATGCGATAGTAGACAATTGCGCTGCTCCCAGCAGATAGCGCTGATTTTTCTACAGAATCATAAGAGGAAGGGAGAAATTCTGCCAGGTCTGTGGAGGGCCGAACATGCTGGCATACGCACAATTTCCTGAGCAATCAATGCGCCGGAAACTTTGGCAATCGGCTAGTGGGGTGGCTTTCCTTATTTCTCAAGGTTGATTGGTTCGATGCAAGTGGCCAGGGTGTGACTTTTTGCTTGGGGGTTGCTACTCGATGCAAGCTCTGGCCCAGCTCCATGGCCTCCAGGGGAGTATAAGTTGGCTCGAGGGCAACGCGCGCGCAAATGCCACCCGTTAATTTCATTAGATCTTGATTTCGGGCCAGCACCAATCTCCTCCCCTTGGTCACCAAGAAAGATGGTGCCTAACACAAGCCGTCGTCCATTGCTCGAGCATTGTTGAACAAAAGGCATTCGCCAGTTTTCATTTCAAATCCATCTTTCCAAGGACAAAATTGGAAAAACCGGGAGAGAATAATTTGATAACAGTGGCCAACTAATTTAAATAACTCGGTGACATAGCAGAAGCTTTCGCCCGCTGCGATTTGCGTCGATCAGCGTGATTTCAGGGTAAACGGCCCCATTGGAATGATTAGTTCTCCTTTTATAGCGGCGACATACACTGCCAATCGGACCTACGGTCCATACCGTCCATACATATACTACATATGGCGCCATCTTCATATACATATAAAGTAAGCGGCATGTGGCGTGACACCTGACGAAGGACGCCTGATTCCACGTAACAAAAGACCCGCTTCCATTTCTCTATTTACATCTATTTATCGTTTTTCCTGCCGAGGGAGAGAGAGAGAGAGAGAGGGGGGGGCGGGTGGGGATTCTTTGCGTAATTATGCCATGCCAACATCTTGTTTGACTTGGTGAACATGCATGCATGCGCAAAAGTATAAGTATAAAAGTAAGAGCCTCTGCAATAAAGTAACTGACTTCGGCCCTGACCAAGGTGGATATACATACATATTTAAAGTATGTAGCCGAAAATCACGGTGATTCGGAATAAGTAGCCTCCTGATGTGTATGCAGATACATATGTAGGCTTCGATGGGATAGGCGGTTTGGGGAATAGAATACACATACTGCATACAGTGAGGTTTGGGTTGATCATTTACAGAACGGCACCGGCGCGGCGGTTCTAAAAGCTATACCGATTGGGAGTAGTGTGCAAAATGAGGGAGACGCCAACGTAAGCCGCATGTAGTTGTATAACCAGCTTCCGAGAAGCGGAATGCGATGTGTGGCAAGTTGCGATGCGACGCAACGCTTCGCGTTCTGCGGAAGATGCACTCGGTTAGAGAGAACGGGAGCAGGTCGGATAATGAGAAACAGAGGCTAATAGGTAAGGTTAAGAAGGTACAAAGGGTAGTGCGGGTGCGAGGGGCGAATGAGTGAAGCTGAGAGAGGGGAATAGGAAGGGCAGGGTTAAGGATAAGACGCAGGAGGATAGAAAAGGCGAGTGAGAATGGAAGTGAGTGGGAACGTGGTGTCTGCGAGGTAATATGTAGCGGCGGCGTAGGTATGTGAGTGCGTAAACGTAAATAGTAAATAGTAAATAGTAAATAGTAAATAGTAAATAGTAAGTAGTAAATAGTACGTAGACAGAGGAGAGCCGATGACGGTTAGGTTGGGCGTAAAGAGAGGAAGTAAGTGATGGAAGGATGGGGAGAGGAGAGGTGAGGTGAGGTGAGAGACATAGTAAGAAAGATGTAGGGGAGCGAACGATCGAAGGGAATGTAACGAGGCATATTATAAGCCACGCTGACATTTGGACAAACAGCCATCTGTAGCTAATACCCCCGTGGTGTGAAACGCCCGAAAAACTACACCCCGCCAAGAAATTACAATGACAATGAATGAAATCGGATCGGCCTGCGGGCATCCACTCCAGTCGCATTTCTCTCGTTCACGCCTCATGCTCGCGCTCTTATTAAAGGCGTGTTACCACTCCATACTCCGATTGACCCTGCTGCTGCAACAATGCTATTTCAACGTATGCGTATGAATGTGGTGGATTTGACGTGATGCGCATGGGATGGAAGTGTATGGGAGACTCTTTCCTCTACCACTATTATGCCTATTCTCCGGCCACCAGTATTCCCTCTCGATTGTCTTTGAGGTTTGGTAGAATTGGAGAAATCAAGTGAAGAAAAACATTGCGTTCGATGTTATATGCCTACTACATAGTAAATGTATAGGTAACGTCTAGTCTAGCGAATCATTCATGAATATCACTTACTTTTTAGGAGAGGCAAGTCGCTCATAAAGCCGGCATCATCAACGTTTGTATTCTGAAAAAGCAGATATTTAAACGTGTTCGTTAATAGCCATTGTCTGCCTACTCAGATAGGTACATGACGGAATGAACGTTGGATGACAATTGTACGGTCATATGTATCATGCGACATGTACCTTGTAAATAGAGGGAATTCACTGTGATTACGTACATCGTCGCTCACCTGGGGGTCGTCCACGAGGCTGCTGTGGAGAACGAGGTCTGTCTGGTCCAAACCTGGGGGTGGCAGCAAGGCGTCCGGTCGGCGGACACCACCGTATTCGACAGCTCGGCCACCACCGCCTCCAGCACCTCCGCCTCCTCCTCCTCCCCCTCCTCCACCACCGCCGCCGCCGCCGCCGCCACCGCCACCGCTGCCGCCTCCACCTCCGCTAGTTCGGCCTCCATCGTACGGAAAGGTTGCGTGCATATTCGTCTGAAATGAAAAGGGCCAATTCTCTTGGAAATTCCCTTGTAGATACCCTTATACTATGTACATGTAGTTGGTACTGTACTATGTTTAAGGAAGCTCGTGTCAGGATGTTGCTACCAAGTTGGCAGAGAGTATACACCCGACAAGGCAATGATAAATTCACGGAAATCGTCATCCATGCAAAGAATGATTCTCTTAGAAAGCGAAGGAAGGCAGGCAGGCAGGCAGGCAGGCAGGCAGGCAGGCATTAAGAGCTGGTGATTGTAAGCGGCCGACTCGGAAGGTGATGGGATGTTGTGTGAGAAAATGTCCGCATGGCACGGCGCTCGACTTTCACGTGGTAAAAAACAAGTCGGCACTAATTAATGATAAACTTGCTGCCAGATCTATCGCTCGATGCTCTGTACTCCTGGTTATAAATTGCAATCTTTACGCGTATGTATCTATGATATCATGCCACTCGAGCAACGCAAGAGCAACAAACCGATCTCTCGGCTTTCTCTCGTTAAATAGCTAGTGGAAGCATGTACTTTTCGAGCGATTGCTTGCCTTGCCCTTTGGACACTTTGTCGAATCTCTTTCGCTTGCCAATCGATGAATGCAGATAATGATTGATAGAGGCGTTAGAAGAGGCCGGGGTGTGCGGGTGGGTGTGTGTGTCGAGACGACTTGTGCGAAGTAACGGGCACTCGATTTCGCGATCGCAATACTGCACGGAGAATGTGGTAAATCTTCTAAATCGGAGTAGGCTGGTAGCGAGAAATCAGAAATGAGATATTCGGCCGGGCATAAACGTGGAATGGTGAGAGAGGACCGGTGGGGATGTGAAAGATCCGGCGACAAGATACTGTAATTCGGAATAAAAGGCTGGGCTGGCGCGGCGCGGTGCGGCGCGGCGCGGCGAAGTGGTAGGCAGAGAAGGAAGTAGCAGAACGGAGCGCACTCCAGCTCGAGCGCCTTCCCGCTTTCAAGGATAAGGCTATTGGAATCAGTCGATCCACTTGGCTGATTATTGGTATTGTGCGGCCTCTCTCGCTCAGGCTCTGGTTTCCCCTTCCTTCATGGATTGCACCATCGTTCCTTCTCTATGCTTTGCCAAATGATTCGTCCAATTGAAGGAATTCATAAACGGCTTAGACACAATACTATCTACATAGGACGCGTGTGTAGGCTTCTCCCTAGGTAACCTATGAGAGGAGAAGGGAGAGCAATGCAGCTCTTTCGACTTTGGGCTACTTTCGAAGTGTCGACCGGCGATTAGAAGGGATTTTCCAGCTTGGATGGCACTTTAAGTGTCAGTTAAATCACTAGTCATCAAGTTAACCGGGCCCTGATGATGTCGAACCGGTAAGAGGCCGTTGTTAACGCGAAGAGGGCATCTTACTGTTAGTAGGCAGATTCAGTAATAAGCTTGTTGGTTCCTAGTGCCGCGGCATTGTCATAGGCACGCTAGTGCCTAACATATTTACCTCAAAGGAAGCGTCCCTGGCATTTTCCTGAACGGAATGCCAAAGGTCAGCCTGAAATTTAATAACTGAATTACTTGAGGGGAGTCTGTCAGGTGCAGAGCGCGCTGCCCGCGGGAATACATATGAATCTGTGCATGGTTTCGAGCCTTTGGATAGATGGGCTATCGCCTTAAGGGAATGTGCAGAGGTTCGTTCTCAAGGTACATTGTACGTATGTGTACTATACGGATGTAATGTGAATGCATGTATCTAAGAGAGAGAGAGAGAAAGAGAGTGAGTGAGAGTGAGAGTGAGAGTGAGATACAAGAGATACAAGACGGGTAGATATACGGTGGTGGAAATGGTGGTAGTGGTGGTGAAGTTGGTAAGATGGAAGGCATAGTGTAGCGACAAGTTTCATAACGGTGATCAACTATGCAGTAACGTTGTTGTTGCGTAGAGTTTTGGTATGAAGCTCGAGACTTCCTGTGTCTCGCGACCAACTATCTCTAGTCGAACTTAGCCGAAAGTCACGTTTCGAAATAGTGGCACTGGGAAATTCCAGATGCCAAGCTAAAGAGCCGCACCGTTCTTCGAAACAATGTTAGCGGAAAATTCCCTTTATCATATCTCCCGCCCGAGGGAACAACGCGCATATGGATAGGAAGGAAATTCCGCGGAGTAATTCATTGCCGATATTGAGAAAGCGATCAAGGACGTAAGTTCTGCGCTCGGTTTGAAGAATATCTGCTCGAAACTTAAGGAGACTGACAGCTGTGCCGAGCAGGGCTTCTAGTAATCGATAATTCAATCTCCTGCAAACCGCAAGATTTTCTTCCCTTCCTTCAGTACAACTATACAACACATACCGAAGCGTTCGCTCGTGGTTCGGTAGAGCTTCACAGTTGGCCCTTCCCAACGATAGAATGAGGCCATTGAATTAACCAATAATGTTTCATTTATTGATTCCATAGAAGGAGTTGGAGTTTCGGGCGTCGGGGCGTCCATGCGGCAAACTAGCTAGCTAGTGCTTGGAGTGGGGAGTGCTCGCAATTTGAAACTGCACATGGTGAGCTACATACATGCATGGGGCCAGGTGCATCATAATAAAGGTAATTCGTTAGAGGAGACGTTTGTATACGTGTCAAGTTTCGATTGGGCGAGTCTCTTTCAACGCGCGTCATAGGAGACTGGATGAAACCGCCCAAAACATAATTAGCAGGAGAATACTGCTTGGCATTGGCAACCAACAGAGTCAACTGCCCCCTGACCTACAGGTCAACATCTAACATTCTGCCAATACATTTCCTTTGCTATAAAGAAGATGAGTCGCCGCGGCAGCCGCTGTTAGAGGCGCAACTTGTCACGTTGTATGCACGCGCGTATACGTAGCGTGGATATAGTAGAGAGAGAGAGAGAGAGAGAGGGAGAGAGAGAGAGCATGGAATGGAGATAGATGTAAGGTGTAAGGTGTAAGGTGTAAGATAGAGATGTAAATGGTGGTTCTGAGCCAGGGTGCAAATTCTAGATGGGATTTTTCCTTCTGGATTATTTGAGATTGGACGTATCGGGAGGAGCAGTAGGGGGTGGTTGTGATTCTACTAGGGTGAAATACTAGGGACTTCTTACCAAATGGATGCCCTCTGCGTCCCTTCTGAGCTCGGCGCTCCTCTGTCCAGCGGTGACGGCTGCGCTGAGATGATTATAGTGGTGTTGGTGGAGGGTATTTAGAGTCTGAGTATAGGGATCACCAACAAGGTAATCGAGATGTTGGGGCTGCCCAAGGCCAGGATGCTGGGGGCTGGCTGGTGCGTGGTGGTGCGAGGGGAAGGGGGGTGGAAAGTACGGGGGTTGAAAGTCCGAAGCAGTGGGCAGCGATGCGGCCCCGTGGTGGCCCATTCCACCACCACCACCTCCGCCACCGCCACCGCCACCGCCGCCGTTGCCATTACCACGGTGCCCGTGATGATGGGCCCCAGAGTATGGCGATGAGTTTCCGCCGCCCAGTGAGGAAATCCCACCATGACTCAATCGGTCCTGCAAATAGATCAACATTCATCCCATTAGACGATCAATCATCTTTCTACATGTACATATGCCTCCATTTCAAGTAGGAACGGGCCAGTCGAACAAAGACATACATATCGACGATAATAACACCAAAATCATTACAAAGAAACAACTAGTACATATCTCCATCAAAGTAAGTCTCACTTCGACATCCTTCCCAATATTCTTTGCTTTTCATTACAGCTTGTGCGAGACTCTCAGGATACTGGTAATATTGCCAGCTTTCGCCTCTTTTCTTCATTCAGTAAGTTCCTTTCCCCCCTTTTAATAAGAACATCCGTTTGCAACGCTATTACTACTACTAGCGGTACGTGTTCTCAACTGACAATGAGAAGGAAGGAAGATACAATTCTGAGTGAAAGAGAACATGGAGAGGAACGTGACGTGGCGCGACTCGATGCTACGCGACGTTGCGGAACATTTTACATGAGGCATGTATCTCACTACATATAGTATAGTAGTCAAACTTTCCACTTGAGATTGCAATTGATAATACGTATTTCTGTGTCTCTGTCTCTCTGTCTGTCTGTCTGTCTGTGTGAGAGAGTGGAGTAAGATGGGGTTGGTTTGGGCAAGCGAAATCGTCCGTACTGGCGCACATGACACCAGGACAATTAATATGGGGTATTGGGCATTGGAGATGCTGATGAAATCTAATTGATAGATCATAGATTACGTGCAAATATGGTGGAAGCGCAAAACTTGATATCAGGTGGATGGCAGATCGCGTTCGTACAGGGTACTAGTGTGTATGCGTGTCTGCATACATAATATATATATTACATTATAAGATATTACAAGATATTATAATTATAAGTGCGTGGCAGGCTTGTTGGACTTACATAATACAAGTACACAATTGTCAGTTGAAGATGGAAGTGTATCCAACCAAAGGTGAATTGAGTTGCGTGGGAAATGTCAAAAGGATGGAGAAATAGTGACTAGCTTTTGTCCAGAATAAGAGTACGTATACTACGTATAACTACTAGATCCTAGATCATAGAGACTACTGTGTAGTCTGTGCCGATAGCACTGTTTAAAAGAGATCTGCTCTTACTGCGGCCGAACTATATGCACATATAGTATTTCTGTGTAGCAATGAGGAAAAATGTTTTGCACACCTCGACCTCGATGACCGTGGTCATGTCAACGTGGGGCGCGTAACAGAGCGCCAGCTTGTCAGCTTGAGGCGCTTCCGTACGCGGCGGAAACATCGCCAGGATCTCGAGTCTGATAACAACACACCGGAATTTCGGCCCTGCCTTTCCACTCCTTCCACAGTTCTCACCACTTAGATCGCCAGTTTTACCATTAGTTGCACTAATGTTATTTCACAGTTCAACACTCTTCCGTCTTGACATTTTTCACTCACGATCCCCCACTATTCGATCCCGATCACTATGTTTGCCTGAGCAGAGACCGAGGGTACGCACTTAGACTGGTTGTATAGCAGGAATCCGGAGGAGCACCTTGTCACACCTACGTTTTTTTGCTAAACAGCGGCGAGTAGAATACACTCACTCGTTTTGTCAGTCGGGTCAGAGAAACTCAATTGACCTGATATTTGACTAGCGACATGTCCGGTTGACTCGAATCGTGTCGAACAGGATGAAAGAAAATTGGGGGAGAGAGTTTGAAAGGCTCGATGGGTGAATAGTTCATCGCGTACCGAGTCCGCTGTTTGGTGGCTAAGGTATACTCGTCGATTGGAACTGACAGGGGTTGAAAGTGAACTCATAATTGCGCTCTGCCAACGTTAAACCCTCGATGAACTGTTACACTTGCCTGGACTATCAGTCCAAAGGTCAAAGATACCGTGAATGTACCTGGCCGTAGATAGGTGAAGCATCACTAAAAGAAGTCTGCTGTGATTATGCAGCATCCGAAGTGGCAGGTTTAAGTGAATTGAACTGAAATTAAAGCTGGACCGCTGTTAAGGCTAACGTCTCCAGCAGCACCAGTATTGGTAAGGGTTTGCCTGCTCAAAATAATATTGGGGGCGGTTAAGAAAGAGGCAGAGCTGGCACTTGGATGCTCGGAAGCACAGATTTAAGACCGAAGGTGTGAATGTATGGTAAAAGAACAGCTGAGATCAGTTGGATGACTGATCGGCTGATTGAGCAGCGGTGTGGTGCGCCCAGCCGACTGAACGAGGAGGAGGACGATGGAAGGTACAACGAAAGTACAGCTAAGAGCGGCGCGACAGCGAGCACGAGAGACCAACCGGGAGGTGGTATGCCCGTGTGCTCTTACCGGCAGGCATTACGACTACTAGTCCTGGTAGTACTACCACTACTTTACTAGCATTATTCTCCACGCGAATACTGGCTCTCTCTCTCTCTCTCTCTCTCTCTCTCTCTCTCTCTCTCTCTCTCTCTCTCTCTCTCTACCTCCCTCCCTCTGCCCCCTGTATCACTGCCAGCCGACTACCCCTACCCCTCCATCCTTCGATCCTTCCATCCTTCCATCCTTCCATCCTTCGACAATCTATTCGATGGATAGGGGAGGGTAGCCTAGGCCACCAGGGGAAGGGGCCGGTGGAGGGTAGGAAAGGGGCAAGGGGGTGATGGTAGAGGAGGAGAACTATGAGGAGAGAGCGAAAGCGACGTCGTTCCGGAGCGGTGCTCCAAGCGCCAAAATTTTGCCCGAGGATAAACGAGCGAGCACGTGGAGCCAGTAGAGCTCCCTTCCTGTGGATACACCCCACCATTCGCGAACCCCGCCATCGGCCGTCGCCCGGCACTCGGCACCCGGCACCCGGCACCCGGCACCCGGCACCCGGCATCCGGAAAATTCCAGCCCGATACCCAAATCACACCCGAAATTCACCATCCGATATAGCCACTATCAAGTGCGTACAGATATCTCGGCCGGAGACTCGACACGACACTTTCAAGCAATCAACCATCCGGTTGCTTTATCATCATCCCCAAGCGTTTCCACATGTTGGACGCTTTTCTCTCTTATTCGCCTACAGCCCCAAATTGGTCTAAAGGCCAACCGGCTGGAATAAGACTGCTTGCCGCTGCCGTTCATTAATATCCGTTAAGAATAGCGATTTAAAAAGAGGAGGAACCATAAGGAATCTAGCCCTATTGCCTATGGTAGGAGCAATGACGTCAAAAAACATGCAAGTTTCTCCAGCCACGGTCTCGTCCAGTGAATCAGTGTCCGCTGCGGCATCACTAGCTTTCAAGCCACTGATTAATCGCGCCTTTCGTTCCAACTAATAAAAACCTATGAATACAAATCAGAATGGGAGAGAAATGGCTGAATCTGAAAATGGAGTAATGTTAAAAAGCCTGCGGCTAGGCGAGATTGTGCTGGCCTTCTCATCGAAGCCAAACCGACCATTTACCGAGTATAACATATGTATAGTATGCCCCCCGCCGTATCGAGTTTCCCTTAAGTCGATGACACTGGCATCTCGCATTTTCTACCTTTCCATAATTACACCGATTTTTCTGAAAGAAAGCTCTTACTTTCATGACAACAGCTCTGCCAAATATCTCCCCGTCCTTGCGCCATTGTGTGGATTGCATAAACCACTTCTTAATAGCCATTCCCTCCCTTCCAAAGCCGTTTGAAGGGACTTGCAGGAATTCGTTTTGCTTATCTTTCTATCGGTCATTAAGTCATTTCTAAAGTTGCCGTCATTCGGTGTGTCCGCGCGATCGATCGGTATCTATCTCTATGTCCTCTGAAACGGTATGGTTCTAAACGAGGAAGACTCATAATGTAAGAACTACGATTCTTGGTAGTATTTGAGACTATTGGACAATATTGTACGGGGCTGCTGACAGTCGGTTAAGATGTACTTGCAGATAGGATAAGGAACACAATACTTTGCAATACAACTAATAGCTACTTTAGAATCCAGGCGTTTTTCTTTTATTTATCCGTCGCGATCGCGATGAAGCATTGAGCAAGTAGCTTTTCCTCTCACCAGACTCACGAGCACCGACCAACGAGTTTACTGTTATATGCACATATGTATGGACAAATTTTGTCAAAGTAAATCCGTAGAAAGAGAGGAATCTAGCAAAGGAAAGAGTGCACGTGTAGGGGGATGCGGTCAAAGGCATGAGGAAGAGGGTCGCTGGGCTGGTGGCACTTTGCGCGCTAAAGCCGGCTGTGAAGAATGAATGGCAGGTGCGTGAAAATAGGAGAGGGAGAGAGATAAAAGCCGGCGACGATAGTCGGACGAACACGAGAGGTGGGAAAAGGCTCGAGCACGTGGGAGGGGTAGAGGTGGGTGGGTGGGTGGTCGGTTGGTTCGGTGACGGGGAGAGGTGACGGTGGAGGCAGAGGCACAGGTAGAGGTAGAGGTAGAGGTAGAGAGAGAGAGAGGGGGGGGGGGGAGAATAGAGAGTAGTTGTGATGAGATTGGTGGGAGAGGGAAGTCGCTAAACGACATTCCAAGCGGACCATCTACCGCCGCCCAACGGTAACCAACGCATGACGCCCTTATCTCACCTTCTCTTGCGTTAGCTTAACTTACTTCGCCTTACTTGAGAACAGGGATCGAGAAATAGTGAAACGGAGAACAGTAAACTTGGCTCTCTTTGGCAGAATTCGATATGCTCCTCCGAGTTGTTCGTAAAAATTCACTCAACAGACCGCGTATAAGAAAAGGAGATTCGGAATGCTTTCTTGCAGGAGAAACTGATGTGTGCACTTATTATTTATATAGATTTACATTTTGTACATCTTATAGAGATGAGTAGATTGTTGTAGGAAGGCGAGGAAGGGGAGGGCGTAAAGGCTTCGCGTAACGTAACAGTTGATTAAAAAAAAGCCTCGATCCAAAAAAGCAAGGTCCGAAATCAAGTTGTATTGTGAAGATTGACCGTAAGGAAGTTTCTTGAAAAGAAGGTCAACTGTTTCCACAATCGGCTACTGCTAATGGTTAAAGATTTCTCGCATCTAGCAAAAAACAGGATATGCTCGACGTAACAATGACGTTGACCGTTAATTTGAGTGGCAGTGCTCTTGTGGAGCGTTGCTCCTGCTCCCGTCCGGCAGCAGGAGCAGCACGAGGGAGCCTCGTCGCCGCGCCGCACCAGGCCATCCGCTCTTCCGTCTCACCGCTCCGTACCCGACCCTGATGCCGATGCCGATGCCGATGCCGATACCGATGCCGATGCCGATGCCAATGCCGATGCCGACGCCAACGCCGACGCCGACGCCGACGCTAACATCGACTCCGTCAACAGCAATCTTTGCCAGAATAGCTCGGCGCTTTAGGCAGTCTGCCCAAGGCTCTTTCTTGCCAATGTCTCTTCTTTGGAGAGGACCCCTTCTATGTCGTTACATATTTCATATGCGTAGATGTGTGTGCAGATGAGTGTGTGCGTGGCTGCCTTGATGCGTATGGGTGCGAGATTACTGGTGAGGCAATGAGCAGCGAGCAGCGAGCAGCGGGCATCGGGCATCGGGCATCGGGCAGCGAGGAGGAGGCAGGAGGCAGGAGGCAGGAGGCAGGAGGCAGGAGTCCGGTCCAGAGTCGCAAAGGGTTCAAGTTAACGGGACTGAAGTTGATCGCGAGCCCGCCTTTCTCATTGTCTGATCACGCGTCTGCCTGCGACGCATAGGCTTCTTCCTTCGCAAAAGCTCCTTCTCCGAGATTCTGAATTGCCTCTAGACCATTTTAATCTCACTTCTCCGTAGATGCATTTGATCCGCCAAGAAACCGAGAGTCTGCGAATGGCTGGCAGCGATGGGCCGAGTATGTAGTACTATATAACAGGATCAAGGGTAACGCAATTAATTGCACTTGAACACTTGAATGTGTGATACTTAAAATTCGGAGGTCGAGACAACTCACTGAGCGTGACCAGCATCAATTAGATCCTGTTATGCTAATCGAGTGGCACTCGTACAGATACATAGGATAACAGAGCGTGGCTGTCATTTCGGAGCTCATTTCGAACGAGTCCGATTCTTGTGGGCGTTCAATAATTATAACCGACTGAGCAGGAACACTGGTTCATCCTAGCGAGAACAGGTGTGCCAAGATATGCTGCTTTCATATTGCTTTCACGAAATTTGAAATTGGAAATCTTAATTATACTTGGAATACTTGAAGTACCGACGTGTACTTCCTTTAATATTCACCTAATCCTGATAGAGTGACAGATGCTTTCGGTTTAGCTGTGGTATCTGCTACATAAACCTTTACTACTTAATTATTATCGTTTCGATCTCTTACCGAAGCTATTGGCTTGAGAACGAAGCCGGTAGGACTATTTGCCATTGGCGCTTTTCTCTCATTGTCACAAGAAACTTGCCCTTTTCTTTGCCTTTTCCAAGTGCGGGTTGCGAGGGTATGCGCGAGGGTGAGCCTGTTAGTGAAGCGCAATACACTATTTAAAACTAGGATCATGTAATGGTAACGATTTGCCGAAAGATGTCTGATAATAAAGTGAACGATTGAATGAGTGGGGGTGGGGGCAGGATGGGGGAAGGCTAAGTGGAATCCGCCTACTTGAACTGGTAACAGCTAACAGGTTCCAAGCAGGAGCCTCCCAGATTGAAGCACGGGGCTCGTAAGAGGCCGTAGAGGCGTAGAGTGTAGAGTACGGTATAGCTGGCCGATATTTAAACATCTACATAGACATAGACCGACAGTGGTCGAGATATAGGTGCGCAGAGACGTGGCTATGAAGGAACGCGTACCGGCCGAGATGGATAGAGCTCATGTTTAAATACATGCGGTGAAATACAAGCAGGTATACCTAGCTAACATGCCGAGGGGTATAGGCCGACATGTGCAGGTGCCTTTGAGAGCGAGTCGCTCGCACGCATTGAACCCACTGAATTCATCGGCCACTAGACTCTACCAGTACTAGATAGTAAGTACGTACATAGACGCCGCCAACGAGCTGACACCTGCCACCTGCCACCTTACTATCCGAGACATATTAAAGACGTTCCCTAGTTTCCTCCACTTTTATTATCTTTTCCATACTCGTTTCGATCCTTCCACATTTAGTCTTTCACGCTTAATATATGTAAAATAATAGGCAATAGGCAGAAATATTTCTCAAAAAGAAAAGTCAATATTAGCCGGGACTAAGGGAAGCCTACTACGAAAGGACATTTGATTGCGGAGATTTAGTCGTTTACTCGTTTACTCGTGATACAAGCTTTCGGCATGTAAGGTGGTACGTGTTACTCTGGTGGACCTATCAGTCAGGTAAAGATGCATCTATGCATCTGTGTGTCTGTCTATGGGATAGGGATAGGGATAGGGATAGGGATAGTAGTGATCTGTGGGGATCGAGTGGGGAGAGAGGAAGGCAGAAACAGAGTGAGGGAGGGCGGGAGAGATGGAGAACGACTATTCCGGGCGAAGTAGGACGGCAAAAGGTTAACGGTTGTATCCGTGTGTAAAAGTTTGAAGATCACTCCTCGATTTGCGAAGCGGTTCAAACAATGTCTGCTGGTCAAGGCTAAACGAAACAGTCGGACGAAAGTGAGATGAGGGAAGGCAAGACATGAGCCGCAATCCCATACCGATATAATCGTTAATAATAACATGCTGAATGGTGAAATCGTGATGGCGTCTCTAGTCATTAACTTGGAGGAACGCTTCAACAGGGAAAGAATGGAAAGCAATCGACTAGAGAAAATGAAACGTGTTTCAATAACTAGACGGTTTCGACTAGTTTAATGAGAGACCCCATCTGGAGATGGTCGCCTGATAATCTCTCGGTCAGCACTTTCAGAATTGATCGCAGTACTGCTACGTTCTGCCAGAAGCATAGACGCATTTCTGCTTGCGTCTTTCTGGTATGATGCTCAAGTTTCTAATAAAAGCGTGGACTTGTTCTTAATGAATCTACTAAACGGCTGGCATTATTTGTTTTACTTGGACAGACTTTTGGCTAAACCAATAGTGGATGGTCGGCCGGCCGATATTCATCAGATATTGACTAACAAGCGATATTTTCTCTATTAATGGGTTCATTATTTCAATAGTATTAAACTAGAATGTGCGTATGTATAGATTACATATAGTAGATACATGTACTTATAGAAGTAGGAGAAATTTGATAAAGTGAAGAGAGGTTGGGGTGAGTGAGCACTGCCGGCAGCGCTCGACAGCAATCAGAATCTACACATATGTAGTATAATACTTGTTATTAACTATGGTGGTCTGTCTGATTTGCGTTCGATCTGTGGGCTAGAATGAATCGCGGGCGAGAAATGTGTGGTGGAAAAATATCTTGAACGTCCCCAAGGGACGATTTGAAGAGATGTCTATTACTAGGACAGAAAGTAAGACGATAGATGAAGATTGGCAGGTGAGAATGAGCGAGAGACATTTCTCTGGAATATTCGTCAGCTTTGCAGATGTTACGATATTGAATACATCGGGTGGAGGTTATCGCCTAGCCGTACCACTGCTTTCTTCTCTTAGGAATAATGGATTCTGTGGGGCGTACCACGGCGGCAACGGACTTTCTGATCGTTGATTCTGATCGTTTAAACTGACGAGCACTGTCAGGCTGAAGAGACGTGATGTGATGTGAAGTGAAGTGCACTAAGCAGATGATTGGTAAGCGCGTCTAACTAAGCAGGTATGTATTGTATGTGGTTTTGGTGAAAATGTTGGGTCGATTAGGGGAAGTTGAGTTGGCCGGATGCTCGACTGTTAGTGCTATCGGCCACTTTGTCCAGAAAACGTGCGATTCGTGCGATGCCTGCCGGTATGACAATCGTGTCAATTGACTGACACAATCAGTTTCAGGCTGCAGAATCAGGGCATAAAGATATAAAAATATTTTGGCATAAAGAGCAGAGAAAGTGGTGGGTGGTGGTTCCAACTATTTAGAGAGAGATATCGCCAGAGTACTCAGCCACTTAAAAGCCGCTGGACCCCCTCACTTTTAATCATTCGTATTATGTACTCAACTTTCAAATTGTTCTCTGCAGATCTAGTTGGTGATGATACTCACTTGCTTTATTCCGCTCTTACCGAGAGTGCATTATATGTCTGCGTAAGCGAACGCTTGTAAAGTTTTGAAGAATTTTCGAGCTGACTCTAGCAGTGTCTGCTGCTGCTCAATTTGTGGCTTCCTGATTTTCATGAGGTACCTTTTGGGATTAACCTTGTCATTCCTAACACTGACCATAATGCCCGGAGGCTAAAACCTAAAGCGTAAAGAGAAAGGTACCTCGCAGCCAGATGGAGCGTAAAGAAGGGATTGGTAGGGAGAAGAATAAAACAGTTGGAAGGAAGAGGTTCAATGAAATTGTCAAGTGAACGATAACCCTATTTGGTTGGGAAGAAGATCCTGCGGAAATGTTGTACCAATACGGAGTACATAATGTATATGTTGCGAATATTCTTGCCGAGAGAAATGAGCCAAAGGAGCAAATGGTCAAACGGAATGTTACCCTTACTATTAGGCCAGCAAAAGGAAAGTTAATGGAGGGTCTAACGCGACTTGATGGATCTTGGAAGGAAACTAGCGCGAAGGTAGAGATCCGAAGATCGCCGCAAACTCCGCATAGTCCGATAGCGCATCGTCACATCTCAGGATTCGAGACTCGAGGATTCCTCCTAAAACCCGTTCCATGACCTCATACTCGAGGGTCTACGCTACGACAATTCTACCTACGCACTTCCTTAACACGCAGCATCCTGGGATGCAGGAGGATCGACCCTCCAATCGATTCATACATACAATATTCTACCAAGTCAAAGCATTGCGCTACGCGCTTTCTTTCGATATATTCTTGCAACAATTAGTAGCATCCAGCCGGAGATACTAGATGATATCATCTACTTAATCGCGATAATGTAGACTTGATTGGGCTTTTTCATGAAAGCATAATCAAGCTCGATAGGGCGCCCCATTCCGAATCATCTGCAGATAGAGTATTCTTGGCATTTGCGATTGCCAGTTGAATGGATTCTTTGAAATTTGTCTAATGTAAGTAATTTGTCGACGCCACCTTGGAGAGATAGATAGATACTAGAGTTAGGTGCAAGATGGGGAATGAGAATAGGCGGGTGGCTCTCTGTTAAAAAAAGTATGCTCGCGTCTAGCAAGGGGGTTTTTCTAATGGAATTTTTCAAGTGGCAGGTAAGGTAAGTCTTAAGAGATATGAGTGCGCGTGGGCGGACATTAGCGAACTGTGAGAGGAAAGCAGCTCTTTCAGTTGCTAGGTGGGAATTTCGTTTATCCGCTACGGGTTTGCTGATTGCCCGTCTTGCCTGTCTGAGGCCAGCAGCGGAGGGAACTGGAAAAACTCTTCTTAGCGAGTACGGGTGCCGGTTCGTCATCGGTAAGTCGAAAGAAGGTTAAATGTGAGAGACAGTGCTCGCTTCATCTATTCACTCCTTTCGAGTGACTGGGCCACTCAAAGCAAAGATCGGCCACTTATTCAACATTCCCCAGAGTCCAGAGAGGGTTTCTCCCAATTTCCTAATTGCCCCTAAATAGCATTTCATTTAGTAGATAAGCCAGCATTCTCTGCTAATGCACTCTTTACTTTAATTCCTTATGTAGGTTAGAACTTATTGAAATGCAGGGATGAGGATATGTAGGTTTCTAGAGAGTGGAGGGAGAGAATAAGAGACTCACATCATCGCGATCGTCAGGCTGCTCTTCATCAGGCCTGCTCTCCTCGAGTACAAATCGAGCGTCATTGTTGTTTCTTGTCGAGAGCGAGGGCAGTTTCCTAGGTGTGAGTTCTTCGCCGTCGGTGTCACGTTTACGTTTAGTGTGCCTGTGTCGATTGAGCGTGACCTCGTGCTCGCCCAACATGTCGGTTACTATCAGTTCCGATTGGACGCTTGCCGGCGATACGACCTGGTCCAGCGGTGACATAGTCGTCCTCTCAACTTCGCCGGACGTCGCCTCGAGAACGGACATATTGAACCACTTTTATCCTCGCCTTCTGGGTCACGCACGCCACAAATCGTGAGTGCGAACCCAACCCACCGTCATAGAGTCCGCTTGTTTTCTCTCTCCAATTTCAGTCTGATCCTCGTAGAGCGCATCTTTCTTTATTCATTACCAGCTACTTCTTCCCTTTTTCACGTCTCGCATACAATCGCAACTTGCAGCACCTTACTTTCATAGCAGCAAGCATCCTTATATCAGACCAAGGACGCTGATGCTGCTTCCTTCTTCGGCGAGCTCTCCGCCAAAACTAGACTATTCGACAATACATGTGTCTAGTATATCCCTCGCGTACTTCTTTCTGCCAACCTAGTCGGCACATCCATAACACCTGCACATATACTATATCATCTATTCATCTATATATGTAGGTATGTGAATCTACATTCTCTATACGGATACGGAGCACCGTCGCGTCGGTCAGTGTCGATGCCTCTTCAGACTGTTAGATGCACAATCTATCCAGACATAGGCATAGGCACACACATTTAGCAATCTGTAGATACTAGTCGATATACAGCTAGATATCTACATCTACGTACTATGTATGTAGCTGTTGATTGTAGAGGTATACCATATCCTATACATCTATCTAGGTATGTCGAGTATAGCAGCAATTTGCCCTGAAACTGCGAGTTGGTCAGTTAGGAGTCGGAGCAGGGGGAACGCGAATCCGTTTATTGACGTGAAACTCCTCGACGATTAATATACCATCGGTGTTCCTACTGATCTTGGAAGGTGAGCGCGTCCAGGCGCAGGTCGAGCACCTTCGACCATAACCGAGAACAACAGCCTGGTAAATCGCTTGGCTTTGATAATCCTCCAGCGTATGCCGTATGGCTAGCCACATCCAATTTAAACCATTTCGACCATGCTAAAATTCTTGCAATTTTCCAATTCACTCCTTCTTTTCTCGCCTTCAGCATCAAATCACAAGTTGCTTGCCGTTTCATCTGTTCTTATCAATATTTGCCATTGACCAATCAAATCATTACATTGCACTAACTGCTGCCTTCAGTACATATCAATATGCCGTTATTTATGGCACATTCGAATTGAAATCGTGAAAGGATGAACGGAGAGTGTGTATTGTTCGGGAAAATCGAGTTCTGACAAGTATCGCTTATGCGGGCATCCAGCTCTCCGCATACGGCGCGTTGCCTGCTCTTGCTTGCTCTCTTCCCCGATCAAAGGATGCACGAGCAAGTTGGATTTTCTTTGAAACACGGCCCAACCACTATCAAATTCCTAGTGGCGCATCGAGCTAGAGCTCCACTTCTTTTTGCTTCTTCTGGTGTCGAGGAGCTAGACGATCAACCAATCGATACTTCATTCGATCAAGAGCCGAGCGGGAGATCTACTCTCATTATTTCGATGAGTCACCTTCACTGCGAAGAATGCCTCCATTACTTTTATCTCCGCAGTATACGTATAGTCTGGGACCATCTTAGACAAATCTCTTAAATATCAATTATTCCACTCAATTTTGGCTATCTTTGACCTTTCAATTAAGTTCCATCTCTTTCTCCGTTATTCGCTCATACTGATAGATTCATTTTGCAGGACCAATAACAAAGGCTCCCGAGTGTGACGATCTCGATCCCGATCACACCCAAATCCTTATGCTAAAGGGAGTCGGCTCTTTTTAATTCCTCATCGAGTTAGTCGTCGCGTCCGCCCGCCCGCCCGTTCATTCTTTTCATTAGGGGCACGAAATTCATCAACATTCCATAAAACTTATAAAGTGACTGCGACACAACAAACGACAGGACGAACCGGGAAAGGTTGATCGAATCGCTGCGGGTTTATTTATCGTTCTTCCCAATCCAAAGAGAGTATTGCTTCTCTAATCGAGTGCTGCCAGGCTGAGAGGTCTTGATGTTTGCTGCTTGAGACTCAAACTGAGACTCGATGCACCAAGTCACTGTTGACAGTCACGTGGCCGCGGTTGGTAGCTCGACTGGGTTCAGTCACGTGTAGACTAAGAGGAAGGCAGAAGCGGCCGAGTGACGAGCGAGTCGAGGTCGATGCCGGTGCCGGGCCTGATCGGGTCGTGGGCCGACTCGCGATAGTCTAAGATACAAGGGCAGGCCTCGCAAACGCGGCAGCCAAGCGACGGAAAGTGTGCGGTCAGAGCAGAGCAGAGCAGAGCAGAGCTGAACGGAGCGAATGTAAGGTAGACGGAGCGGCGTGGCAGAGGGGCGGGAGGATGGGAATCGCGCACCACCAGGACACTGAGCTTTTCGAATACGGAAACAGTTTAGTTTCGTTTGCACACAGTCACAGACGCACACACGTAGAGAAACACCCAGAGGACGGAGGGGTATCGAAGGTATTGGCCGAAGGTCGGCAAGGACCGATCGTGGGACACCGTGTTGCCGTGTCGTGCCGTGCCGTGCCGTGCCGTGACGTGCCGCGCCGCGCGCGCCTCTCGATGCCTCTCGATACCTCTCTCGAGAATGGCCTAGAGGCGAAAAGAGGAAAGGTTCTCCCTGGGTTGCGTCGCCCGCGGCAGGAGGGGGTTTCTCCGTCATTCGTGGACTGCGTGTTGGTCTGCCGGTATGTTGGTCCTTACGCCGGACCACCACTACTAGCATTGCTGCCACCACCTTCAACAGTTACAGCAGCAGCAGCAGTAGCAACGGCAGCAGCATCGGCATCGCGATATTCTGTGATCGCAGCTAAGCCAGCTGGGGCCGGCTTCTAGAGTGCTAACCACCTCCTTGGAACCATCACTTCCACCACCACAAACCGACCGACCGACCAACCGACCAACCGACCAACCGACCAATCGACCGACCGACCGACCGACCGACCGACCGACCGACCGACCGACCGACCGACCGACCGACCGACCGACCGACCGACCGACCGACCGACCGACCGACCGACCGACCGACCGACCGACCGACCGACCGACCGACCGACCGACCGACCGACCGACCGACCGACCGACCGACCGACCGACCGACCGACCGACCGACCGACCGACCGACCGACCGACCGACCGACCGACCGACCGACCGACCAACCAACCGACCGACCGACCAACCGACCTGTGCGATCGGCATCACCATCTTAACAATCTGTATCACATTCCTAGCTATGTTCTCAGCTATCATGTTCGTGTTGTTTCCCGATCTCTACTGTCTAGAAAGCTTCTTCCTTTCCTTGAAACGTAGTTATCGAATTCCCCAGCTCCGCTTTACTGGTCGCTTTTCTCGCGTCACATACTCACCATCTCGCTCAATATCTCCGATTGGTCAGGTTCTTGTTTCGTCTAGCCTTCAGTCCTTAGCCAGGCTAGTACTTATGCATCCACTTGTTACTCTTGTATGTTACATCCACGTTCGTTGACTTGTCGTATACACTTTCCTGGCGACTCTCTTGCTTTTTCACAAGTTTGTTAATTACATATACCCGGGCCACTTGATCCTCTAATTAAGTAGTTTATGCAAAATCAGATAAAAGCTTTTTTTGCCGTTCATCCAATGCGCTATATCTCCCGATGTCCTGTGGGTCGATGCACGATACACCAAGATGAAGTGCAAAAGGAACGAATTAAATAAGGACGAAAAGTCATTTGTTATCGGATCATGGAGCTTCCGCGTACATGTACACGTTATTCAGTAAATTGTTGTGTACCATTCTCACGATTGGACGTACCCCTTCTCCAACGGCATCATCAGCACCCGATATAGAGGTTCCACTCAACAGTTAATCGTATGCCGATCGTCTCTTCGCTTGCAGGATAATGACAATTTTATACAAGCATAAGAATATTAGTTTCGAGCGGTACAGTTCAGTTTTTTCGGGCCTTTCTCACTGTTATGTGTCGATACCACGAAAATAAAGCTAATGATAAAGTTTATCCGAATACTAGCAGTATAATACATACGTACACATGTATGGCAGATGTACCGTGTATGTGGATGGTAAGGTAAAAGTTGCAAGCACGTCAAGTATCCTTTGATTGATCGTGTACAGTGTACAGTGTACAGTGTAGAGTGTACAGTGTACAGATACAGTATACCAGGGAGAGTTGCGCGATGGCGAGGGCTGTGGGGCGCTTGGGGAGCTCGGGGCGGGGGCATACCTCCATACGTTAACCCAAATGCGAGCACCGGCGGACGAGAAATGAGTCGCCCATTAAGAAAGAATGTTCCGAGCTGAAACGGTACACGATGGTATATAATTTAAGCTGCAATAAACCCGCTTAGATCACACGCTGTTATGTTACTTCACGTTCTTCACCGAGGTTCGATTTAATGTCTCTGCAAAAACCAACAAACTAAACGGCATGACTGCACTAACACGCATGCACGCGCACACGCACACGCACACGCACACGCAAATAAGTCAACCATAATCATGCTCGAGGAAAACTTGATTTATAGTTTGTATAAACGATAATATGTTTGAGTCGCAGCTATCCAAAAGCTATCCAAACTTGTATTCAGGCTACCGTCCTATCGCCTAATTGCTTCCAAAAATGTCTATTCTTGTCGTCTTTTTTACTTGCCTGTACGTTTCTTATCTAGATTGATAGAGTATAACAGTGAGCGCCGATGCACTAATGCTTCCTGCTGTATGTGCAATTATGCATTGTATATATCGTACACACATATAGATAAATAGGGAGATAGGTAGCGACACCCTTTGCCATCGGCCTATTAGAAAAGCTAGTGACTTTCGATGTTGTTTATATTGAGTTTCCGCAACAAAAGTAAATGCAGACAAGAGCTTAAGTTAAAGATAGCGTTTCAGTAAGCCTGAATAGCTGTCCTACTCCAGTAACGCTAGAGAAAATTGATCGCTGAAATAGTCTGGCCATCAATCACACTTGTTACGGTCATGTCAATGTAGTAGATAGTTACGATTATTGACCCAGCGAAGATCATGTACAAGACAGGCTCATGAAATATCCAAGACTGGAAAGGATATTGATATATTCTGATATATGTGTGTATAGGTGCGATTTATGCTGCAGCCTGCCTGCCTAGCAAGCATTACATAATGTAACAAGGCACCGTTGATAAGTGGAATTGTTCGCAATTGGAGTAAAAGTGCTATCGCGCGAAAGAGACGATGGAGATAAAGAAAGAATGATCGGGGGACGGGAAATGGATAACTGAGTAAAGGTGTACAGTGTGGAAGGAAGATACATTTCACAGATCAGAAGGGGATGGTAGGATAACGTAAGGGAGATCGGGATCGGGATCGGGATCGGGATCGGGATCGGGATCGTCGATGCGGCCGGGTGAGACTTCTGGCGGCAAGGACCCGCCTGTGGGTACGACCCGTTAAAATCGAAGGTATGGCTCGTTCCCTGTTTCCTCTTAACTCCAACTCGGTGAGAGTGAACTGTGTCTCTTGCCTGGGAGAAATCTTTGAGCATATTTTTACGTCTATTCTGTAAGCGTCTCTGCCGGATGGAGATAGTAGCACGTCCGTGGGACACAATGTCTGGCGGTGTATGCCTGCCGTACAATATCCCTCATGTCGAAGCCCATCCAACATGTCTGATATGACCTAATACTCAAGTTGGATAATATATTGCCATACAAATGGCACGGCACCCTCCGCCACTAGCTTAACGCGTCTCCTAGCTTCACCGGCTTATCTTCGTTCCATTTTCTCCAAAGTATTCTCCACATTTACCAGATCCCGTCAGACAGGGAACGGGAGCATGTGGCTCGCACACGCCCACTTCGCCCGACATCGTAAATTAATTAATAGCTCGCTCAACTCATTTCATTTTCAATTCATATTTCTATACACATATAAACGACTCCTGCCTGCCTCATTACAAAGACCCTCGACCATTCTACTCGACATACTAATAGTTCTATTCTTTCGCAACTCTTCCCGCTCCACAGCTCCACGGCTCCCCGTCTGCACGTCCTTCCATCCACCTGCAAGCCGATGAAAAAAGGAGTGTGCGTGCGTGTGTGTGTTCGGGGGTGGGGGGGACGAAAGGGAAGGGAAGGGAAGGCAGTGCTCGAGAATGGGAAGTGGGATAGATAAGTTAGTTGGGGCGAGGGAGATCGGAAAGCAGCTAGAATTTGCAGGAGCGATTTTCCTGCCGCGCCGTAGCATTCTCGCCAAGTTGGCATCAACATCGATCTAAGAAACTTGACGGGAACTTGAGTTTGCTCTAACCATTCCTACTCTCTTTCTTATCGCCAGTGACGCGATCAATGAGAATTCTTAAACTTGTTATTAGTATGCGATCTTCCGCGTCGCGACTCTACATATGCATAGTACAAGATGCATATGTATAGTATAAAGGCTTACATACAATATGTGTGTAGTATTGCGTGCTAAGCTATAAATGTTCATTGTCACCATAATCCTTATTTCTTATTATCACGCTCCCGTTGGACTGCGGGTATCAACAACGTTCACTTTATCCATTCAAATTAAATCAACCCTGCCAAAGCAAGAACTCTTTCATCAAGCATTTCCGCTCTTTCCTCGTTCTCGAAACTGACCAAGCGCACTCAAGTCTTACAGGTCTCCTTCGTCCCCTTAAGTTTACTTGAATCGGGGAAGCTTTTAATTAATCGTAGTTTCTCCAATCATTCTAACCGAAACATTTCATGTGAAACGAGGCAGTTACTTTCGCAATGGTTCCAACTCTTAGCCTGTGGATTTTGGCAGGTTGGTTGGAAATGTTCGCCCAAACTAGCAACGAAAGTAGGCGGACAGGGGTTCGATTAGTTTCCCAATTGAATGCAAGTATGCGAAAGAGACACAATCGTGTGTATGATATGTCCTGGGAAAGAGGAGGAGGAGGAGACTGGTGTGCCTTGTGACCGATTCACTTTAGGAAGAGAGAGAGAGAGAGAGAGAGAGTTCTTGAGAGATTCTAGTCTCCACTCGGCTTGGTTCCAAGCTGGCTTACTCGCAGTTTCACGATCAAGGCTTGTGCCCCGCTCGCCGTCGCACTCTCCAGCCAACGGAGAACGAACTACATCTGCCTCGCACTATGCCCTATATGTATTAATCGGGCCGCTCAGCTTACGCCATTTGCATTTCACTTCTATCCTCTTTCACTCTTATTCCTCCGTCTCCGTGGAGGATGGCGAACCGCGGGTGGCGGAAAGCGGTCAGTTGGAGGAAAGAGAGCTTCGGCCAGCGGGAAAATCGCGGAGGCCTAATGTTAAGGGTAACAGATCACTAAAGGAACTGCCAACAGTTTTTTAGCATGACGTTTTCATGATAGCAAGTAAGTAGATTTGCCATTAACGACTTTGGTAAATCTTGTATAAAGTGGTCCGGATTAAAGTGAATGTAAGTAGTGGTGCAGCAATAATAAAGCTAGTCTTGAGGGAACAAGAACTGCGCTGTCAGTCAGTACAGTGAGAGATGAGCCTAGATTGTAGTATTATTAAAGGAATCACAGTCGAAATAGGCGGTAAGAGCGAATTGGCCGAGCGAGGTACAAAAGAAGTGGCCGCGCGTCTCGTCACGCTCCAATTCACGAATGCATCGAAAGTGGATAGTACCAAGTAACACAAGTTACTTGTCTTACGCAACATGTAGCTGGATATTGTCCCGACCGGCCTCTGGCCGAATTCCAACTAGACAAGTCTGTAAACGTCTAATAATTAAGCTAAACAACTGGGATCTCAAACAAAGGTGAGACCTTTCTGAAAATTGAGGAATGAGGAATAGAGAAGGGAGATTTGGATAGCGAGATTCTATCAGACATGGAGCCCTCTTTGGTTCGGGTCCAGGCAACCGCTTTGGATAGGGTCAACGCCCTAGTGACCAACGCACGTTGTGCCTTCGTTCATAAAGCGTGCGTGCGTGCGTGCGTGCGTGCGTGCGTGCGTGCGTGCGGTTGCCTTACCCTGACTCCCTGACTGTTTCTTTCCCCTTTCCTTATTCTGCTCCCTCACTCCCCATCTCCCCGCCTCATTTTCTCATCATCCTCTTCTTCTTCTTCCTCCTCATCTGCTTGTGCGTACGAGCGCGAAGGATAGAGGTACGAAAAATTGATAATGGCTAATTGGTGGTTCGCTCGTGCAAGACCATCACCAACCAAGGTGAGCGGTTCGTAATAATTTCTTCGGATGTACAATGCTCTCCGTTATCGTTCGTATGACAGGAAGGAAGGAAGGAAGGGAGACATTAATGCAAGCAATTTGTTTTCCGAATAAAAATCCAATGGAATGTATGTATGTACAGGTTTTTCGATAATTGCCACGTAGCACCGAAATCGAAAGAAATGCCGGCATTTACCAGCTGGGCAGCTATCGTCGATGGAGGGGTGAATCCAGGACACGAAGTAGATGAGACGTAAAGGGACGAGACTACAAAGCCGGCACGTAGATACCTAATCGTAGAGAATTAACCATGCATAAGCGAAGAGAAAAGGGAAAAATGACAGCACCAAGTGACTCTGCCCACCACGAGGAAGGGACAAATTACGCGATTGGTGGAACTCCGTGCGAATCCCGCTTGAGTTGCGGCTTTTAATTTGAAAGCTACATTGCAAGTCCATGACAGTCAAGTCTCGTACACCTCGCGATTGCTAGCAAAATACATTGGCATCCTCCTAACCCAGGATCAGAGTCCTTTTAACATACTGTCAGCAGAATATGTCACGTTATGTTCACGCGAGGATTAGCCGAGATCCTAGAATGATGAGAGATGGAGATTGAGATTGCGAGAGAGAGAGAGAGAGAGAGAGAGAGAGAGAGAGAGAGAGAGAGAGAGAACGTGTAATTCATTAATCGCGCGCAATGTTCATTGAAACCGAAGATAGTGAAGGATCGAGGGGAACGATATGATTAATGCATGAGAGAGATTTTTGAGTGCCGAGCGGATTGACGGACTTTCTAATCGTCTCAGTGGGTAGGAGCTGCGAATAGTCAGCCGTTCTTTTCAAAGACTACTTTTGCGACGTCAGTTGGGACGTGGAATCTGGCCTAATTCGTTTGAGATCACTGATACCGAGTTTGGATTCCATGGGTGCTCACTTTTACGGTCTCTACTGGCGATCTATGGGATTCGAGTGCAATGACTATCTAGTACTAAGCACTCTGTTGTATACTACGCTATATCGCAGCCACGTAATCATCCGTTTGTTTCCTAAACAGGACGCGTACCGCTCCTATAGAGAGGCTGGAAATGTTCCTACAATTGCTCTCTGCTGTGCGCTGCGCATTTGGAATATGAATATTTAACGAGTGCGAAAATGAATAATCTTTGAAGATAATAGATTAGATGATTTTATATGTATATCTTGGATTATTTGGCAGGAAAGCAGATGGGCAGGCAGGGACTCGTAAATCTTAAGTGCGGATTCTTGAAGCTGTATTGACAATTGTCACAGAACTCTGGTGTTTCCGTAGAGGATCACAAGAATTGGAGCAATCAACACTTCTTGATTGCCGGCATCAACTTGTTGCTTTTAACGATTTTTCTTTCTTTCTTCCTACTACTAGACAAGCCTCTTTAAAGTCGGCTCGCATGAGCGGGTCATTACAACTAGGACATCAAATAATGATTAATGAAAGTTGCGTCAACTTGTAATATCGTCAGAATTGCTGACATTTGATGAAATTGGTAAGTTGATAGTATTCGTTGGATTAAAGAGGGTGGAAAATATAAGGTAACTTCTACTCTCTGGATGGGAAAAGGCGGGCTTTCGAAAATGACTGGTTTGACTGAAATTGTGAGAGTAGGTTGAAGAGTGGACTCCGGAGAAGGGTGGGGAGGGTCGAGATGAAACCTGCTGCTCGAAAGCCGCCTCGGCGACGGCTACAGCGACGGCTACAGCGACGGCTACAGCGACGGCTACAGCGACGGCGACGGCGGCAGAGCACCGCGGAGCTCATAATTACTCAACAAGATTTAATCGGTCTACTCCGCTGGGCTCCTAATGAAAAATTCTTCATTCCGATCTAGCTGTGTGAATGCCGACGTCGACGGCCAATACTATCTAGCAGCACCATAACGCTAAATAGAGTATCCTCGCGGACTTGCCGAACGTCGCAAAGAGAGGAAATTTTGCTAACGATGCAATATCAAGCTAGGAATCTTGAGCCTTGAATCTGTAACAACATACCATCGACAATTGGCTATTCCGCGGCATAGAATTCAACTATCAGCTGATTCGAGTCTGGCGACTCTGGCGTAACCATTCATTGTCAGACATCAAGTGCTTTGTTGCAGAGACAGCCGCTAGAAAGAAACTGGAGAATTCATCAACTCTAGGATCGACTCTAACTTTGCTGTCAGATAGACATTGGGATCTATCTAATCTATCTATATGTATGTATCTAGGTATCGAGGGGCCCGGGCCTGGACTGTTTTAGATCCTCGAGAAGATTAATAATCGGATAACAGTGTATCTAACAGATACCAGGCCGGATAGTATAGCTTTATTGGTGATGGGTGATGCGGTATTTAGCGGACAGTGGAGGACGCACCCGCGTACAACGTACAACATACTAGACCAGATACCCTCTAAATCTTGTAACGGTACTATAATAGATTATAGCTCGATTATAGCTCGATTATAGCTCGATTATAGCTAGGTATATCTACAATGTATGCAAATAGACGGGCAGACATGTGCGATCGGTTATGTATAGGTGTATGTATGAACGTATGTATAATAGTATGTATAATAGTATGTATAATAGTATGTATAATAGTATGTATAATAGTATGTATAATAGTATGTAGATAGATATCTATACCTTTCTTAGAACCTAGGAAGGGGAAAGGAAAGGTCGCTCGATTTCGATTGATGCATCGGCTGTTAATAGGGGATGCTGGAACCATCTAGCGCAGTGAGCGTGTACCAGACCTGTTACCCAAGTAGAAACCTGTTTTGCTTCGCAGACACCTTGCTTACCGACTTTTGCATCAAGTTGCATGAGTTTGCTCGTTTGCTCGTTTGCTGGAGCCATATCAGGAAACTGCAGTTACCCGCGCATCTCATTCCGTTCTTCCTACAGCAAGTAAAGCTTCTCCGGTACTGGGTTTAACAATATCTATAGTTATAGCTACTAATAGCTCTAGTTTACCTATCTATCATTCCCTTGGTAAAGATTTCTTCAGATCCCCGTGCCTTCTTTACTTTCCATGCAATGACGTTGCAACTTAGCATGCTGGCATGCGCTTGGAAGATTTGGACAGCACGGTTCCCTTTGGCTCGATCAAATTTCTATAACCTTCCTTTTCCGCGGGAAATACATGGATTGGTACCGGCTCGTTTCCGGTAGAATGACCAAGTATCGACAAAGAAAGCATAACTTGGCGCAATTAAAATGATTGCCATTCCCCATTCGTTCTGCGATGTAGTGATGCGGTTATTTGATTTTTCCGAACTATTAACTTGATACTTGAGGTTATGCTGATGCGCATAGCGTTTCACCTCTCCAATTGGTAAAATTTAGTCTAGCTCCGGGCCGCACGGTATCAGTTGCTTCCAATCCAGTAATCAAGTCGATGAATAATGACTGTTTCTTGTCCCCTGGGTGCAGCTATTGTTGAGCTAGGCGCGACGGCGGTATTTGTGATCGATACTTTTCCTGTCTCTCTTCCGAAACAACTGTCCCCTTAATGCAGGGGTCAACTTATATTTCTCGTAAAGTTGTGAACGTAAAGCAGTATAGTAAAAAGTAGAGACAAGTGTTCTTGTACATAGTAGGGTTGGATGTTGATGCAGTTTGTCGGCGGTTTCTCATGTATTGCGTGCAATACTGGCTCGATTCGATATCGGCTATAGGGGCGGATTACAGTTTCAATGTAAATAAATCGGATAATGAAATATTTGCTCGTCATTCGACATGGGCGTGTATTTAACAAATTCAATTGGGCATTCCTTTCAGTGTGAAAGCTGATCTGTTGTACGTTTACTGTCGACTAGATTCCAATAACAGATATTACATCATATAATTAGAGGAATTATGAATCCAATTAAAATGAACTAGAAGGCAGCGCGTGTAGGTTACGCTGTTAGGGTTGCACGGTGGATGCAGCTCACTCTACATGTATGTAGTATAGTAGATGAGTGGTAACTACTTGGACGAGTAAAGGGCTGGTAAGAAAGGAAGGATTGTCGCGTACATACATATACAAGTTATCCGGTGGGAGCGCGCTGGCCCGACGAGTCCGATAGGAAAGCCGAGGTAAGTGATAGTGGCCGAATAATTGACTGGAAAAGTCGAGGGGGCATAAATTGAGGAGGTGGACGTAAGGTTGAGAACCCAGGGTGGCGGCTCGTGCTCGATGATGACCTCTGACCGTGAAGAGAGCAAGGAGTGAGGCGAGAGGCGAGAATGTGCTTGGGCACGGGCACGGGCACGGGCACGGGCACGCGAGTGCACGCCAAGCATTTCCAACACATTGCCGGGAGGCACGCGCAGGATGTATATCCTTTCCCTCCTTCGCTTCTACCCGGTGCCCGTCCCCCTCTATCTTTAGCCTTTCGACGGTCGCTCGAGCTACCCCACCGCTGCGCTACACTGCGCTGCGCTCTACTACTAGAACTTCTCTCCTGCCACTTGTTCCTTCTAATATCTAGTACTACACTCCCTCCCTAGAGTCCTCAGAACTCGCCCACTCTCGCATCCCTATACTAGACTTATAATTAGACTTATTAGACCTATTAGACCAAGAAAGAAGAAAGATAAAGGTGGGAGACCGGGTTATCTAGATGCCGTTCCAACACAGCCTATCAGGAAATTCCGGCAAAGCTCTTATAATCTTCTTGGTCAATGGCCAATTCATCAACTTGATCAAAGCCGAAGAGGATCCTAACTTACATAGTATGCAGCAATGTCTTTCATTGGGAAATCATGGGGGAAATTGTGTATGGATCGAAAGGAATGTGTGTTGGGCTTTGGAAGGGGGCGGTCTAAAGGGCGTCGAGGGCACTAATTATACTTGTGCCAAAGTGGCATTAGCAGAGTGAAAAAGGAGGTAAATGCCGGTGAAATGTCTACCGGTTCTTTCTACGAGAGGTATGCTTCACAAGGCATAGAGTGTGCGATACAACTGGATGGCACTTGCTCTTATCTAATGGCCGTGAGAGCGTAAGCTCGAGGATGAGCAATTCGCCGCAGGGATGACAATAGAGCAATAAAGATGCATTGAATCAGTAGGAAGCTGCTTATGGAGATTAGCCAGTAGAAAGAAAAAAGAGAGGATGACATGAAGTGGGGCGCGGCAGCTCCTCCGAGAGTGGAGAGGACTGGCGCAGAGTCGAGTTCGAACGAGTGGGTGGATCCAGCTTTGCGTGTAATTGCAAGGTGCACACTGCAATGCACACGATTCGCTGAAGGCGCAACAACTCGCTGCCAAGCAAAGAACTGGCCCCAAGATAGTCGCTGACTTTTCCTTTCCAACTCGCCCTCGGCTATCTTTGCCCAATGCTTCTTTGTGTCGTGCGGAAGTTTCTAGAAAATAATTATTAACCAGCCTGGCTTCAAGAGAATCTAGGAAAACTGCTTCGCTACCATTTTCTCTACCTTGATTCTCATCTGCATGGCGCGACGCAAACTTCTCACCTTCATATCCGTCCCATTCAGAATCTCTCCTCTCCATTATAAAGTCAGGGAAATGGCACAAGTGAAAACGATACCAGGTTACTTGAGAGGGTTGGCTGGAGAAAGGGACGAAAGGTGAAAAGTAGTAACAAGCATAATAAATGAGAGAGGGAGAGAGATGGATTGAAATGGCGACGAGGGCGAGAGGTTTCGTTTGAAGGCGACCGCGACGAAACGGGCAAGCAACATAAATTGCTTGTTGCCGGGCCGAAGCTCTCTTTCCCGTACTAACATAAATCGCAGCCTACTTACTTCTTCTCGTTCCACCTTTCTATCTAAGTGCATACGTGTTATCTCTGACAACGAGACACGCCTGCTGCTTCTTCCATTCTCGGCGCATATTACTTTCGTTCACTCTTCGGAATAAGCCACAATTTGGAAAAGATTGGCAAACTGTTTGATTAGCCACTTTAGGCTGGGTGGGGGCAAGCGGTTGCGCGGTGCGCGGTGCGACGATAGCTGGATGCAAGACGCATGTCGTCCAAGAGGCTCTCGCGAGCCGAAATATCTTTCACCCTAGCTTTCCCTTTCCCCAAGATCCAAGCCACGCTTGTTCTCCTTACTTACATACTACGCATCTACTCTGTAGTAGGTACTCTCACTCCGCTTTTCCTCAATGTATGCGCTTCAGATTGGAATAAAGTAAGCACCTTCCTCGCTCTCTAAGTGTGAGTCTAGGATTTTGGGGAGTGAATGGAATGGAAGAAGTGGACGCATACTACTTACAATTGGTCCAAGTAGCAGAACTGTGGAGTCTTTGTCAGTGGCTTTCAATTGGGAAAGGCGCAAGATATTATAGGCAGAGAGAGTGAGAGTGAGAGTGAGAGTGAGAGTGAGAGAGACAGAGACAGAGACAGAGACATAGTGGTCGAGGTTGAACAGAGACAAAGACTCACCCAGGATGCAGCGCAGTCGCCGGCTCCTAGAGTCTGAAAGGCCGGCATGCATCGGAACGTCATCCTGAATTCTACCGGTGAAAGACTATCCAAAAGTTCACTGGGATTCTCCGGTCACAACTTACCTAGAACAAAGCCAAACACTTACTTAGCGATCGCTTAACTCTGTATTGAAAAGAATTTTTCTCTAGGTGTCTTAATGATCGGTATACGGCTTGCCGAAGCTCAGTTCTCTAGAAACAATGGCTGATTCTCCCAGATAGAATATGTATTTAAGAGGACTCTATCGTTAGAGCATTGACGCCTTCCTTCCTAATTACGATGTGAGTTATTAGCTTTTTCCATTCTCTCATTAATATCTCTCAAATGAACTATCTTGGATTCTCGGATTGTACTCTACATACGCGTAGCGTAGCAAGCCATGAAGAATTGCGACAACTTGACCAGAGAGAATGATCTAGGGGAATGGATCGGGGAGAATTCGAAAAATCTAAAGAGGGAGGAGCAGGGAGGGCATCCAGTTGCGTAAGCGGACCACTCTTAGCCGGTTCTGCTGAAGCGATTATTAGGGGGAAGGCGAGTGCATTCCTGGGGCCTTCGAATAAGAGCACGTGGATCCCGATCTCGGCAAGAACAAGGAGAAGGATGAAATTGGGGGCTGAAAGAAGGTTGTGGCAGAGGCAGACGTGGAAGTGGGCAAAGGAGAGTGGAGCGATAACGGTTGTGGTGGTGTTGGCGGTGGCGGCCACAGGCTGCGGCAACCGAGAGGCATGTAAAAAAAGCAGGAAGACATCGAGAAGCAGCAGTCCAACAAGTATGCTTTCTCTTGCCCCTGGTTGCGCTTGCAAAGGCCATTTTCATTGAATCTTTGGTGCATTGGTGGATGGTTGGATCGCGGCGAGCGGAAAACGTGGCCGGCGACCGCCACCGCCACCGCCACCGCCACCGCCACCGCCACCGTCACCGTCACCGCAGGGATGAATAATGAATTCGAACCATAGCGGCCATGCCAACCAGCCAGCCAGCCAGCCAGCCAGCCAGCCAGCCAGCCAGCCAGCCGTTTGAATATTCATAATACTTTCCTATCTACCTATCCATCCTCAGCTATACGTACATGTATGCATGTATGTATGTACTATGGTCGATGTATACAATTTTCGCTTTTGGAGCAAGACTTTTTGGAGGATGACTATCGAACTGATGGGTAATGATGGTTGCGTGGATAGGCGTTATCGTTGGCCGAGGATAGGGGAAGGACAAGGGGAAGAGCAAGGGCAAATAGAGCAAGGGCTCGAGAAAGCAGTAACTTGGTATGTAATACGTTGGGGCGTTTTCGAGCGGTATGTGAGTCGGTGTCGGTGCCCGGGCTCGCGTTAACGATTCTGGGTATTCCGCATTCTCAGGGCTTTCCTTTTTTATGGTCACTCTCTCGGCCGTAGGACTGCTAACGACGTGCCATCAAATCGGGTTAACGAGCCCAGCCGCACTATTTACCAGAGCATTGCCTAGGTTCGCTGGAGCGAGCGCTTGCCCAAGCAATCGGTAAAGCAGACATGACGGGTGACGGGATCGCTTTCGCGGACAAACTAATGCGATGTGGGGAGCGTACTTGTTTAGTTGTGCGATGAGCAAAGAATTGTAACACTCTTCTAATACCGGCTTGGATAGATTGTACTTAGATGGATATGTATACTACATTAGATATCTATTGCAGATAGGATATTGTTATTTCCGTAGGCAAGGGCCGTGCCTTCAAATTGCTTTATAGAGTTAAGGAAGTAATAGTGCAGGGGGAAATTAGCGTGGAATTAGGTGGCTTGTTCACCTTTCACCCTGACCATGAGGAAAGGTATATCAGACTGGCAGAGTGGAGAGAGCGGTAATACATTTTCAGAGCTCTGTTTCGCGCCCACTTGTCCTTTGCGGATGAAATTTAATGTAACAGAGCGCTTTAGCCTCGAGTTTCAGCTAGACTGGATGCTGCTATTGCGTTTAATTACTGTGTGATTTGCCCTTCCCATCTCTGAGTACCGGCCTGCTCGGAATATCTCTAATGAGCTTACTAAACGCGGAAAATGGAGCTACATTTTCCGAAAGTAATTAAGTAGTGTCGCTCGACAGACGGCCGAGTGGAGTGGGTGTTGGATAATCATAGCGATTTAGTTACGATTACGAGTAATTGGAAATGGCATGCACATGTCGAGCATGAGTAACTGGGCCCGGTCTTTGAAATCTTAGGGCTCTGCCGTCTGATAGGAAATCGTGATATGAGCAATGGAGATCCGCGGATAATCAGGAGGGAATCGGCAGTTGAATCGAGCGGCACTAAAGGCAGGTAGGGAGGGTAAAAACTGCAAAGCCAGTTAGGCAGAAACGTAAGGGACGAACTCGCAACATTCCGATCCATTAGAATTACCGAATAATTCCAATGTTGGCCCACATTCGGCCGGAGAAACCTGGAATTAGCCCAAGATTAGAGGCTACCGTTCTCGCAAGGATAGCAACTACCGGAATTTAACCAGTTATTAGACAGGTAGCCCTGCGAGATCCGTGTGAGGCGAGGATCGAGTCCCTCACCGAACCAATCAACCCACCAACACGCAGTTCCTATCACCTGATCTTTTCGTCGACGACCAACAATGCTATTCTAATGTATTCTTCAAAACAAATTCCCCAGCAAAGGATACTCTCAGCGTTTCCTTTGCAGTTCCCATGTGTCTCTGTAATGTTATCATCGTGCTCCAAACATGAAACCCTCTGAAATTTATTAGTACAGCTTCTTGACACCGGCAGTATCCGACCAGTCAATTTTATCAAGGCATTCTCCAAATAAACATATACTATTATATCAGTGCCGGCGCCATAATAATTTAATTACTTTGGAAAGTGGAAATAAAATTCGAGAGCCAAGCCAGATTTGGTAAATCATTTAACGCTTTAGCTTCACGAGCATTGACTTTCCCGGATTCGCCGCTAATTAATCCCCAAGCGATATAAATTAATTTGACCTGATACATTTATACTGCCACGCGTTCGTGCTTCTTTGAATTATGACTGGTAGAGTGATAAATCGGTTCCGCCGATTTTAACAGCCGACATGACACGAGTACAAACAAATGCCAGTTTCTCTCGCGTCAAGCCAGCAAGATACTATTGTTCGCGGATCCACTGGCCCGATTAAGATCTTGGCATTTATTTTAATGAAGTAGCTCTATGCAGAGATTGGAGGAAGGTCGGTTATTTGAGTCGGCAAAACTGAGCTTGAGAAAGATTTCGTTTCAAGGGTTAACCAGGGTCCCCCTGTAATAGTACTTGCCCGCCCTGGCCTGGCCTGGCCTGGCCTGGCCTGGCCTGCCCTGCCCTGCCGGCTGTAGCCTGGCTAGTTAGCTGAAAGATTGCTTTTCCTCGCATTATTGGCCCTTCTCAGCCGGGCGTTATTGGGATCAGGCAAAGATGCGCGGCGGCAGTAAAATCAGCTAAGCCGCCGGTTATTTATTGCTCGCGGTCGCACAGGTGAAAGAAACCCGACTGAAACCGAACCGAACCGAACACCAAACCCACCCACCCACCTCTCATTCGTTGTGCTCATCCTCATTCCTTCAAGTCAACTCGATCAAATTCTTTAAAGTAACATAGTTCCACCACTTTTTCCCTATTTTGCCCTCCTTTTTCCGAGTTCTTTCCTTACTCAGTGATAGCTACAACAGCTATCAGTGAATGGAAGGGCGTCACTAGGCAAGCGACTGGACCACGATCTTACTTTTTACTCGAGGCTCATTTCATCGGGCGCAACCGGATGGCATAATGACAGAATGATTTATATGCTCTTAATAGAATAACGGCTGGCAAAAAGCTGTGTGCCTGAGGGATCTCCCTGTCACAGATACTTGGCATCTGGAAATGCTGAGTGTTATCAGAAATTAGTGAAATCAAGTAACTATCAGATATGATTGGACTGCTGACTAATTTTTCCATTCGAATCGAACACTACAGACATACATACATATACTGCACTGGCTCTGATGATCACGATCCTGTATGTATGTGAGTTTCGGGGTACGAGGCAGGATTTCTAGCCGCTTCTCCTGCCTTGGTCTAGAAAGGCGCGTACCTTCCCCAAAAGCCGACGGATAGCGAAAAGAAATGGTGGCTGGCTAATCAAAGTGTTAACGCCAAGAGGTGTTATGTGCTGCTGACTTAACGGCTGGCTTTTGCCTGGCTGTCGTTTGCATTGCCGTTTCTACAGATATGTATACAATGTATAGTAGTGGAGAAGGCCTAAAACTTTCGATATACTGCTGCCTTCGATAAAGTGCTGCCTTGTCTGAATTTGTAAAGGATAATTGACCAGTATGTGTAGAGACGTGGAATCCAACATGGTCAGAGAGTCAGAATTGTATGCGTAATGTCTACAGAAGCGCATAGTACACAAAGGGTGATAATTTCATTGGGTCAACTTTTTACGAGTCTTGTAACAACCTGTCATTATGAACTGTGTTGCTGGTTTCGCGCAACCACTACCAAACACACCGATGTACTAAAGAATCTAAAGTACCCGACAGATTTATTGCTCAATTTGCACAAGTTATATTCGGCGAGTGTGAGGTAACCAAGTACATACGTATCTATTTCACTGAAAAACGTCTATCTGCCGCGAGCATAGTATGGCCAAGTGCGAGTGCTGGCAAGACTCTGCGTTGCCTTATGGAAAAACACACGCGCGCGCACCGAAGGCACCTTCGCCATTCTCCCCAGATTCTTATTTCACTACATAGACACATTTACTCTATACATATGTATAGTATACATATATCAAATATACTATGACCTATCGAATCGTTAAACTGTCCACTATGAATAAAAACCAGTATTTTGAAAAGAGTTTACCATTTGATGCATTCTCGCAGAATTGTAGTAGTCTAGGTTCGGCATTCGGTCTGCTGATACGTTTGCGGGGCTTTGATAGTGAAACTGGAAACTTGGGTAGGCCGTACACGAAAAGATGAAAAGGAGACTCTCTTCCGATGAAGTCGCGATTTCACTTTAGTGATTTTGTAGTGCAATGATGAGGTCAGCTTTGGAACACAGCTTTCCAGCCCGAGCCTGTACTCGGAGCCTGCGAGAGAGTACTTAACTTCACAAGCACTTTCGGACAGAAGAGCTCATAGAAATTGGCCTGCTGGACTGGGCCGCGTTTCTCACTGTCACTCACGAAAACTACACTCACAACGATTTCTTCGTAGACGGTAGCCGTTTTGTAGCAACATGACAGAATTAGACGATCGTAGGCGGGGAATATGCTAGATGCAGAATCGGCACTCTACAACAAGTCTTTCGATAGAGCAGATAGCTTGGACTTGAACTGGGATGGTACGATCGCAGAAATTATCAGTCGACGATGAAGAGAGAAGAAGAGAGAAGAAGAGAGAAAGAGAGAGAGAGAGAGAGAGAGAGAGAGAGAGAGAGAGAAGAAAGCGGAAGGGTGAAACAGAGGTGAATGGGAGTCGACGCAGGGAGGAGGATGGAATCACTTGCGGGCAGTAGAGTTTAAGCGGGTGTGTTTGTGTGTGTGTGTGTGTGTGTGTGTGTGTGTGTGTGTTGGGGGTGGGGTGGGGTGGGGGGGGGGGGTGGTTTTGGGGTCGAGAATGAGAGAAGCGAAAGGGTGGATGTATCGCGTTACTGTCGCGTTGCGTCGTGCCGAGCCGAGCCGAGCCGAGCCGAGCCGAGCCGAGCCGAGCCGGGCCGGGCCGGGTGATAGATATCGTTTTCCGATGCGAGGGGCGCGCGCGCGCGCACACAGGTATCGGCCCGAAAGCGTGGTACGCGCAGGAAGTCTCGAGGGTTACTGGGCCCGCGGGGCCTTGGCTACCATGTCCAGAAGAGAGCCGCGAACGCAAGTATGTAAGAACGTGGGGTTGGGACGGGGTCGGGCCTTAAGACAGCAGCTGCACTAACTCGCTGTTATTGGTCTTCGCCAAGAGGATCGGACCCAATCCGGAGCCAATCCGGTGCGATCAAGACATGGGCTCGAGACGCCCAAGCCCCGTGCGATTGGTGATCCTATAGAACCGGTTTCATCTACTACTCTTACCTCGGATATTATTGCCGCGGATAAACTGACGGATAATCCAGCGTCTTGGGGATATATCTCCTTTTCTAAATAAAGCTTCAGCCCTTAGAAAGCTGCCCCCTTGTTTCGTGTTCACCGCCCTGCACATGCATCCACCAACAGAGATTTGTATAATGGAAGAAAAATTATTCGCTTATTATTATCTATTGTTGATCGCTAGCCGGAGTCAAACACGCAAGTTATACATAACTAGACATAGTACTGCATATGTACATATGTATAGTAGTCCGCATTCCTCACCATTCTTCCTTTCCTCGAGGGACAGATTATTGTACAACACTGAAATGTAACAGGTCGATCGATGTCTCAACTCGCGGATTTCCTGCCCTTGATATTTATCGTATTTTCCACTTATTAGTAACAACTGCTATTTACCTGTGTGACATTTGTGCCGCTCCAGTGATGGAGAGTAATGGAAAGGACAGACATACATGCATAAGTAGATATCTCCACAATTGGAAGTATACCAGACACTGGCTTTTCTTCTTGCCAGGTTGGACACTGCGACGCAAGATCTTAATTCTAGTAAGCGAAGAACATATGATTATGTTAACATTCTGTCGCATTTACGGCAAGGCTTGATAAACTTCTTTTCATCTTTGGAGTAAGGTACCTCGACATCCCAGAAGAACGGTGCAATAAGTGGGAAGCGCGCAACACGCATGCACTTACATACATACATGTATCTATTATGTATATCTAATTGGCCAATGTACATAGTATACTAGTACACAGCTATGTATACATGTATGTACATATGTATAAGGAGAAGATGCTGTGGCAGAGGTTGTGCCAGCTAACCGTACTGTAGCTCATTCTTCTTTGCTTAATAAATTGGTCGGGAGCGCGTTCGATCGAGCCATGCAATACTACTCCTGGTCGATGACCTTACTCTACTCGATCTCAGTCTTCGCACTAAGTCTCTCCTCCTGATCAGCTACGTGACCAATCAATCAGTGAAATTCTTTGCTTCCTTTCGCAGAGCATCCTACCCTCCAATTTTCTATTTCGATCTACCACCCAAAACCTCTCTCACAGAGAGTTTAAAGCATTCTATGAACTGCTGTTTAAGCCTAATCCTAAGATAGAGTAGTCTATGTATAGATATGTAAGTACTTACATATGTATGTATATCTATTTAAAATTAGCAAAACCATACCTGTTATACTACTAGTAAGTACATAAGTACATAGATAGATGTATCTAGACTACGTATCTATACCCATGTACCTACTAGATAGATACTTAAGTGGATATGTAGTAGATGCATGGAAACTTAGATATACATACTGTAAGTAGATATGTATGTATTGTAGATATGTTATGTATGTGTTGCAGTATGAGATGCAGTGCAGATACGTAGTTGGATAAGTGTAAGTTGGCCAGGTGTGGTTGATGAAGTGGCTAGAAGGGGCTATTGGCGATATCGAAATTTCAATTGCTTCTGGAAATAAGTGGCTTGAAATGTACGGGTGGTGTATGCGTATGCATAGAATGAAGAGGAATTCCGAAGAGGAAATTACCTTACGAGGAATTCCTGAATCGGTTGTACGAACGCAGCAGTTAGGAGGGAATCGTGACAGCCCAGGGCGTGCACGTGAGCTTACAGGAAAATGTCAGATCGAGCTGGCGAAATTGGAAGGGGGCCTTTTTAACGAGATACGCTCAGCGCTGGAGCCTGAAGCCGCGCTCATCTTTTTCCGGAATCACGATCCAGACTATCCGGATCTGCTCGTTAATACGAGCATCAATCAATTTTGCTAAATAGTATGTGAAGAAAGATTTCCTTGGAGAGGAGGGGGGATGTGTTCCACTCCTGGTGAGCAACGGTGGCTTCCGTGTTCTTTAAACTTGGTCACGCTTTTCTGATTAGCGACTTGCCATTGAGGGACGATGAAGGGATAAACTCTTGGAAATCCGGAGGCGGTATGGATTGAGCTTGAGTACGAGTGCGTGGGTGAGTCGAAGGGTCGCGGCCGTGTCGCTTAGATCGAGGGTTAGTTTGACATGTTCATCTCAGGGCGTATCCAAAGAGGAGGTATAGGCCGGTATAAGGGATCTTATTGATCTAGTAGCCCGGGGCGTGTCGTCCTCGGCTGTTGGCCGCAGGGAGGACCATGGCTAACCCTAAAGCAAAGGGGCTTCCCTTCCCGCTGGATGGCGCATGCGCCCCTGAGAGGATTTTCTCTGCCCAGAGGGCTAACTTACACCAATCACCAGGAGCTAGAAACCCTTTTCGCCGAGGGGTTCTCTCGCCTATACATACTATCGGCAACTTCCAACCCTCATCGAGGGTGAGAAAAGAGCTCGCTCTATCTCTTGTATCGTCGCCTGATCGTCCTCAGCCGCCTGCCGCCTGCCGCCTGCTGCCTGCCACCCTATGCTGTCTCCTCACATTGCACCACTTCACTGCTCGTCCTTCAACTCCTCTACTGTTGCTTTCCTCCCAGCAGAAATCCTCGTCGTCAGACAGCAGACAGCAGACAGCAGACAGCAGACAGCAGATAGCAGGCAACAGGCAACAGGCAACAGGCAACAGGCAGCGGGCAACAGGCCATTTTCTAAGTATCGGCATCTTTGAATAAAGAAAGATGTGTCAAATAGTACACATGTGGACAAGTAAGTCACAACAAGTTACAACTAACATGAGGTCAAGTGAAGCAACGGTCCTGGACGTATTTTTCAGGAGCATAGTGCCCAGGGTAAACTTGTCGCTGGACAGGAGAATCTGCGGCAAGCCAGGCTAAAAAGGAAGAACGAAGATATTCATTGCTCTAATGTGGTTAATGCAACCATGTTCAAGGAGAGACGCCACTTGAACTGGATTGTTTGTAGCCTCTGCCGCACCGCGACATTACACCCTTTACTTTTCGATAATCGTACGAACCAAGTGCTTTGAGTGGAAAGACCGATTTCCATTAGCTGCTCTACTTTCCTCTGAGTAACGTACGAAGGAGAGTCTCGATCTAAATCTTCCGAATACGCTTTTGGTAAATAGCAGCTGATTTCCGTTACTGGTAGTTACTCACTTGGACCGTATATCGAGCTGGAGCTTGGTTGCGCTAAATACACACGAGGGGCCGTTAATCGAAAACAGCCAATTATCGCCATCGATTACAACTATTGAAGAGCGTGTTCCAAGTGTTCCAACTACGTACTTATGTACTTAAGTACACACAAGTGGCTGGTTTCAATTTCTTCAGAGTTGTCAAGACGTTATATGTACTTAGATAATATGTACGTATGTATGTATATGCATATAATCGTATCAGAAGGTTTGCGTTGGTTCCTTTATTTCGAGAGCTTTGAGAATCTTTTAAATGTATAAAAAAAGGAATTGGGCGGACGTAGCTTACGGAAGAGGGGGGCGTTGCGGTTGGAATAGGACGACCGGCAGTCTGAAAGAGATGTGCCAGTTTCAAGTTGCTTCAGCGAGACTTGAGCTGGCTGTTCTAGTATTTTAAGCTAGCGCGCTGATGCACGGGGTTGCTTCGTAAAAGCTCTTAAAACTCTTATTTCTCTTGGTACCAGGCCGCTTAAGGGAAGCCGGGAAGAGACGGGTAAGTTTTGGTGGAATAAATTGTGCCATGCACTTTCATTTGAAATACATGAAATATGGCATTGAGTGGACTATGCGCTTGGGCCAAGAGAAATTTCCAGTTTCGCCAGGGGCGTTTGAAACTCTGCTGCTTGCCGATGCTTATCGTGCTCCGATAAATCGGCCGTGTGTTATCGTTAGATACTAGTGAGAGATGCGAAACTCACCCATACATACTTTGTCGCGAGTTCTTAGATATCACGATAGCTATAGGATCGCCACTAGGATTGCCGCTAAAGCATAATGCCGTCCGAAATGCATTGAAAATTTCGTGAAAATCGATGGAATCACTTGTCAGTTTGGTCTTGCCGAAAGTAGCTGGAGGAAATCGGTGGAATCGATGATACTTTGTTTGGTTCTGATTCTCATTTGCAATCTTGTGCCTGGCTCCTGGAGAATGGCGAAATAGGCGGAATGCTGTGTAAGGGAAGGGGTAAAGGGAGGAGGGAGGAGGGAAGGGTTGGTGGTTAAATGGGGTGGTTGGGTTAGTAGGAGAGCGAAGGGTGGGTTGGGGGTTGGATTGTAGATGTCGGTGCATAATCGATGATCACAGTCATAATAAATGAAGTATGTCTTGGTAGGAGGTGGGTAGGGCGAAGGTACCTGACGAAGGCCTCGGGCAATCGCAGGAAGATCATCTTCTGCGCCCGTAATCCGAGGTGTGCGTCTCGTATCGCCTATCCGATCGGAATCTTCTTGAGCGCCTTGGACCGGACCGAAAGTAGCTAATCATAATAACGTGCCGGTACCCTAGTACCCAGGTGCGTGCACGCCCTGCTACGATTACCCGACATTATAAATTTCGGTTGCTCTCAGTCTTCCCATTCTCTCCCTATCAAAGTGGTCGAGACTTGGAATCGGGCTGTCTTCTCTCTAGATGCAAGAGATAAACTTGAGAGCGGGAGGCGCCGCTATGTGGATTTGCACCCTCTTTCCCGTATTCCGACTCCTTCTAGTCCAACTCTAGTCTGAATTTCGCCGTTTGCTCGAATCTGGCAAGTAAGTAAGTATGTACTTACAATATCCAGTTGGAATAGGGGCGAAGGGTGACCGCGAGCGAGCGCGTGGCCAGTAGCTAGAAAGAGGATAGGGAGGTTTGGGTTGGGGATGTGGATCGGATTGTTATAATGGAGAGCAGTGCTAAAAAGAAGCAGGAACGCGTTGGGCCGAGGAGGAGAGTGGGGGTGGGAGATGCGGTGAGGGACATGGATAAAGAGGGAAAGGAGAGGAGAGGAGCGGGACGGGACGGGGCGGAGCGGAGCGGGGCGGGGCGGGGTGGGTTGGGGCGGGTAAAGAGAGGGCCAGATTAGAGAATCGGAGTCGGAGAAGCAGCGAAGTTGGAATTGATCGGAGGAGGAAGGATTGGAGGGTAGCCCGCAGCGCAAGCGCCCCTCAGGCAACGTCACATTGATTCCTCCGGGAAGAGCTTACAAAATGGCCGCCGGCGTTCCACTCCTTGGTTGCTAGTCGCAGAGGGTAGGCTTCCGTCTATCTGGGTCTCTTTGTCTGGCAATGCGGTATATGTATGTATGTATGTATGTGTGTATGTATGTATGTATGTATGTATGTATGTATGTATGTATGTAGTATATGTAGGAATATGGGCGGCTGGCTGGCTGCCTCAGCGGCGCGGCGGAGGTAAGGAGCTGAGGTGCTCGCTTCCGAGGAAATCGATGCACCTTCGACGAAGCAGCAAACGACGCTCTCCCTTGTAATCTTACTGTATTAGAAACCGCTGTCTAGAGCAGGCAACCCTCTCCTCCTGCTCCTCCTCCGCCCCGAATCCTGGTAGCCCGTCCCTATCCCGCACTCCCCTCCCCGCGGCCCGCGCCCTGTACCCTGGATGGTGGCATACTTCCTCGGTTACTCGAGCTTGCCAGCGAGGTTCAAACCTCCAACAACTTGGCTAGCCGAGCAAGGAGTGTTACTGGCGCGGAAGAAATTGAATTACCCAGCCTGCTAGAAGGTGCAACCTTCAAGGATAAACTAGCTGGCTAAAGTGAATCTTAATCCGATAGTGACTATGCCAGCCCTTATCGGATAGCGCTTCCGAATAACCTTCTCTTTGTCAAAGAAACCTCAGCGCACATCGTTCGCCGTTCGTCGCTCGCGACAGCCCGGTGACAGCCCGGCGACACATAACCGCGCGTGTTGGGAGCAAAGATTCGTCTTTTGAATGAAGATGAATGAAGAGAAGAGACTGCGCACGGAATAGGTAAAACAAGTACTTACACAAGTACTTACTTCCTTACTTAGTACTGATCCTTGATTCACAGTCAGATAGATTCCTAGATATCTATTGGATTGGATTGGAAGTGCGGGAACTGTTTAAGAGGGATGCCTTCGTGGTTGGAGTTGGAGAGGTGTAAGTAAGTATGTACTACTTACATACCTGTCTATACATATGTATTGGCATTTCGTCACGCTAGTTTCCGAGTGTGATGCAGGTTAACAGACTGGTAACGGCTTAGCTATGGAAGTTGCCGTCGTAAAAGGCGTTGGCGCGCTTATGTTCCGCAGGCCGTCTCACAGTCGTAAATACTAGCAGCCTACTGCTATAAACAGAACTCGCCGATGCACGCTAATGCGATGCCTGCCGCAATGAAAACGAAAAGCAAGACAAGCACTAGGAGTCTTAAGTAAAAGCAACTTGCCTCGTCTGCTCGACGGACAGTATTAAACTTATTAAACTGAGGAGAACACGAGTTCGATATTAGGATTACTCGTATTAATACTATTACTACATACTAGTACATACTAGTACATAGTATAGATATGTAGATACGTAGAATAATGAGTGGCTTTGGAGTGCGCGCCGAATAGCTATTAACTACGTTTGAGTATGTCTGTTGTTGCGTCTTGGGTGGGGCAAAAACGTTCGGACGATCAAGTTTGTCACTGGTGCGATAAAGAACGGTGTCGTTATAATCAGAGTGTAGATATGCAGTCTGTACAAAGACAACCGATGATCCCGTGCTGAATGGCACGAGCCTCGTTGTTTTACAAGGAAAACTGGTCTCGCTGTTTCACGAGCGTTGCAATAAAAAAAGGCAAGAGTGCAGACGAAGAGAGAGAGGGGCAGCCAAAGGAACGAAGAGGAAAGTGAGCAGTAGAAGGAAGAGAGCGGTTGATAACGATGGCGGAGGGAGCGGAAGGGAGGACATTGCTGGAGGCTCCACGCGGGAATTTCAATTACGATCGAGTTTTACTGCAACATTTATGTAATCGTGTATATCTAGCAATTGTGCGTATTTATCGACGGAATTATAATGTTAGTAACTGAACACGCTTATTCCGCAATAAACTGTTAAACGTAAACGGCCTGCTCCGATCAGTATTATCCTAGCATCGTCGCCGGAGTGCTTTTATCGTCGCCGCGTTATAATAGATTTGGCCAACAGATTGTTAATCTATTTATAATATTTAATAGTTTTACACGTCCAACAATCTCGAGCACACCTGGCGCAATTCATGCCGATGACTCTATTAATTGTGCAAAGAGTGCTTAGATTGAGCGGTTAAAGCGAGAGAAATTCGGAGAGGGATCCGAGGCTGTTAGACAGCAGAAGCTATGTGCACAAGTATTTGATACTGGAAGATGAAATGTAAAAGCAGAGACGAGATATCTGGATGGTAGAGGATCGAATCATTTCATGCTCATCGGATGGTGCAATTCGTAAACGCAACTCTGTTAAAGCTATCGACGTATCTTACATGTATACGAGTGTCGAATGGATAAGTCCGGAGCGCGGCAGGCCGCGGAATATCTCGCTTCTTTTAATATAACTAAGTAGACATCGGCGCGCTCGGCTCTAGCGCAATATCACGAAATCGGTAGGAGCCGCATTAATTTACACTATGTATAGATAGATATGTAGATAGAGTAGTATGCTTTGGAGATGCTTCCCTGCATACATATGTATCTATGTATGTATGGATCCCTAATGCTTTCTAGAAGGATTTGGCCTATCTATCTATGTACCTATTGCAAGTGTTAGGCGTTCCAGGTCTGACATAGAGGAGTGCATTAAACGTCCATCGCGTGTAAGGTTTAATCGAGCGCCGTTCTGTTATCAGAGAGTCCTGTGTTTCCCTGTATAAATGGGGAGCTTCAGTCTGCGGTGACCATGAAATGACGCGCTTCAATATGCATGTGGTACGCCGCTCTCTCACCCTTTCGCTCTCTCTGGACCGTTTTGCATCCACCTACGTGATAGCCATCATCCCGTTCTCCCCTCGCGGCCCTTGCGCGCCCAGCCACCTTCCCCTAGGCTTGCCCCGTCCTACTCCTCGCGCCCCATCTCTGCTCTTTTGCTCCAGCGCCAGCCCTAACACCAGTCCTACACTGCACCCCATCTTCTCTTCTCTTCTCTTCTCTTCTCTTCTCTTCTCTTCTCTTCTCGCTTTCGCTTTGTTTTAGCTGGACCGCCTTCGCTGCCGCGAGAGCGAGCAGACGAGGGCGCGGGCAGATCCGTGCAGGGGGTGGTTGCTGCTAGTGGCGGCTGGATCATTATCCGCTCTCTTTTGCTCACCCACGTTTTGAGCTCTCAATGTTTTCTTCTCTGTTCCCTTCGGTCGGATCTCCTCGCTCTTATGCAGCCTGTTTATCTTCTCTTAGCTCTCTTACTCTTACACTCTGTTGCCTAAGTACATACATATGCATATGTACATGTATCTACCCTTCCCCTGTTCCCTTTTTCCCTTTTTCCCTTTTTCCCTTCCCTTGGCCAGGCACCACTTGCTCGCCAGTACTTGGACACTCTGACAATGGTACTAGGGTAGTAAAGGTTTTCATCGGACATTTTTCGGCCTATAAATCCATACTCGCGGCATTGAGTCCCTCCATCCTCCATCCAGCGCAAAGTATCTCCTCTCTACATGTATGTATTAGAGAGTAGACAGGGGGCTCGGCTCGGCTCGGCTCGGCTCGGCTCGGCTCGGCTCGGCCTAGTTTTGGGAGTTGGACTTTGCTCGCTGAGAACGCCAATTGTGATTTCCTGTTGGTGCATCGAGCCACCAACCAACGTAAAGGTAAACGGAGAAACGAGATGTACAGCGGGAGCGGAAAGCGGGAACTGGCAGCGCATGAGAGCCGACCAGATGTGACTACATACATACATACATACATACCGCTTTGTGTCCCGCGGGTTATTGAAATTCCCGCGTTCGGGTTTCGGCTTGTTCTTCGCTCTTCTGGCCGGTAATGCTGGCTCTACTACCAATCCCGACGTTGAACCCGCTTCAAAACTCGTTGCCAAATCCGCTACCGATCTGCACTGGGCTGTTACTCACTACCGCCATCGACATCACCCCTTCGATCATCCTCTCTCCTCAGCCTGCCTATGTATAGCCCGCCTATACCTATGTATGTATTAGGTATATAGGTTGCCTCTCCACTGCAACCATCTGTTTTCCCCTCAATCAACATCATCAGCCATATCAGGATCACGTTCAGCAAAGCTCCTTCTTTCCTTCGAGAGGAGAAAGAATGGCCGAGCGGTGATACTTTCAGGAGGGACAGCGATTCATCTGGGCAAAAGTTGGAGGTATATCGACTTCCGTCATTGAAATCTCTTTTACCTCTGAGCTCAGCCCGCGTCAACTAAGATGGATGAGATACGTGTCAGGAAGATAATTGAATGAGTAGCCAGGCACCTGTGTCGGCGCTCATAGGAAACAACGTGCCGCTGTCCTCGCTCTTAATTTCCCCGCGGCTCACGGCTCTCGGCTACACAGACAGCCCCAGTGGATTTCGGGCGAGCTAAGGCTAAGATGGTTTGGACGGGTGGCCGAGGCAGAGGCAGAGGCAGAGGCAGAGGCAGAGGCAGGAGGCAAGGGGCAAGGGCCAAGAGCTAAACCTTCGATTAATTATCAGAGAACACCTGGGACGTGCGAGCGAGATCACCGCTGGAATTGGCCTTGAGCGTTCCAGCATCGATTCGACAGTCCCGAAAGTCCACGTACCGTATTTGCCACTCGAAAGTTGGTCATTAACGCTTTGACGCATCGTCGCCTTTCACGCAATACCGGTATTCTATCGCGAGGGACTCATTGGGAGTCTAGTTGCAAATTCATATATCACTTGTGTTAACGTGTATATCGATTCAACTATTGCATGTTTTACAGTATTCCAATGAGTCCTGTCACTGTTGGACGTAGTTGGTACGCAGCTATACAATCTAGTAGCCGCCCTTTTTGCCGGGAGCTTTTGAATCAGCGCCTACAGAAAGAAGCAAGGACATGCGATAAATCCTCTTCTAATGAGGGCTGAGCATGTAGAAGGCTAGGCCGGTGCATTGAAATATGTGAATCTCCACTGAAGTGGGTGGTGGGAGGTAGTGCATCAAGGCTACGTGGAATTTTCCTGGAGGCAAGAATCGGGAAATGAGTTGCGGTGGGTTAAAAGGTCTGAGAAAATGTCACTTAAGAAGCGCAGGGCCCCTTTAGGGTGGATGTGGTGGCGCCGCGCTGTGCCGCGCCAAGTCCAGGCGCTTGGTCGTACCCGCTACCGCGAAAGCCAGCGCAAAAGCCAGCGCGAAAGCCAGCGCGGCTCTCCTTTGACGCGCGCTTCGTGACCTACAATCCCACAAGAAGCACTATTTTTAGAAGAGTTATCTAGCTTGAAAAACTTTCGCTCCTTTCCTATAGAGATACGCGTTCCGATTCCAGTCCATAACAGTCAACGCTCTATTTCACCCTTCACATCTTCCTCTTTATCATTTCTCCCGCCAGTCGCTTTTTAACCAGCAGCCCATCTTATCTTTTATCGGTATGAGTATAGTATAGGGGCTGCCGTGGTACACAGTCTCTTTACCACTGCTAGTCAAATCTCTCGGCGTACTGTATGTATCTGTCTATCACTAGTATATGTACTAGCTGAACGCGAGATCGATTAGATTTACCTTAAATTTGGGAGGAACGCTAGGACAATTATCACCGGGTTTATTTAGTAAACACGGGACAGCAGAGCCGGCTCTAGGCGGAAGCATTAGTTCCGGTTGCGTTTGGTAGCTACGCTCTCCCATTTAGCTGTGCATGCGGACACGAGCATGGCCTGTCTCTCTGGCTGGCTGGCTGGCTGGCTGGCTGGCTGGCTGGCTGGCTGGCTGGCTGGCTGGCTGGCAGGCTGGCTGGCTGCCTGCCGGCCTGCACATATGTACATACTTTTGTCTAATATGCAAAGCACCGCGATATATTGCCCCAGTGCACTGCATATCATTGAGAATACCGTTTAGAAGTGCATAATTATGTGGAGGAGATGGAGCTACAATATCGACTATGATTTCATTAAATTAATGGAGAAATAGCAACAAGCATTTAGTGCGAGACAGAATAAGACTGGATATGCTGTGTGTTGTTTATGTGGGCAAGAAAGTTGCAGGAAGGAAAAGTGAAGAAGATGAATATACTGCAGGTATTCTATTATAGTGTGGGAGTCTCACGTACGTCAGAGTGGAATGTACGGAATGGAGAGCACCACTGGACTAACCAGCCATTAAAGGATGCCCGAATCTCTAATTATTTAATAAAAATATGTTTACGACGTGGCGCACCGTACGCCCATTCGCTGTTCTGTAGCTTCTTTTGCCTTGAAAGAGCCGCAAAAGACCGAGAGCCGAAGAAGGCTTAAAGGGTCGAAGGTCGATCCGATTCGCCCGTCGACGTAGGTTACCCCAACCAGCGAGCCAGCAAGCCAGCCAGCCAGCCAGCCAGCCAGCCAGCCAACCTACCGCGCCGCAAAGGTACAGTCGGTCAAAAAGAAAGAGAAAGAGAAAGAGAAAGAGAAACAAACCTTCTTACAATTGCATGAACCTGCTCAACTTCTGATTCATCATTATTTCAATTCCATGCCTCTTTCACCTTTTACGTGTATGCTGGAATCAATCGGGTTGAGTATCCCTCTTCATTCCTAGTCAATCATGCACAATATATCAGAGAAGCTCGCTATACTATACACATGCATAGGACACATAGCCCGTACTGTAATGTTTACCGAATTAATGTCAATAAACTGGTTGATATACATATACCTGCAACCAAGATATTTTGAGCGAAAGAAGTGCGTGTATGGAGTCTAATGAGTTGGTATCGAATAGTCGATATATGCAAACGGGGATGCGTATGAGGAGCGAGTGTAGCCTGGTCGTTCTAGAAGAGGGTTTCCAGCAGGTCGTTGAAGGAAAGGTGGGCGCCGCCAAAGGATCTGAACCGAGTGATCTGTCCTTCTTTACTCAGATTCAGCCAAGTGTCATGCCTACCGACTCGGCAGCAGTCTCTTGTCTTCTTGTTTCTTTTGCACCCGAGCGTCCAGCCAATCTCAGACTATTCACTTAAATCTGTCTAACAATAGGTACAACTCGATTCCCATTTCCGATATGGAAATGGGATACATACTTACGTAGAGGCGCGTCAGTAGGAGTTGAGCTACGGCGCAATATCGGGAGCAGCTTTCTGCCACGTGTTTAGAAACTTGGTCCGCGTCATTGATCTTGTACGCTACCTGCTGCTACCTTATCGTAAAGAGAAATGCTCTATTCGTCTCGAAATGAGTCTGGTCTCGTAGCGGTCCCTTTTTCCGGAAGGAATTCTCCCTAAGACTGTACCCTTTCATTCGATAGTTGCAACGAATTGAAGGAAAGTTTCTTACTCTTGAATTCGTCTCGTTGTCTCCCGATCGAACTCTCAATGGTTCATGGTGCTCGGTTCCCGGTTCACGGTTCACGGTTCACGGTTCACGGTTCACGGTTCACGGTTCACGGTTCACGGTTCACGGTTCACGGCTTACGGGCACCATTCGCATAGCGGGTGTACCGGACAGCGAGGGGAGCATGGAGAAGAGGGAAGGTATCGGGCAGAGGTTTTACCAATTCCAGGTAAAAGGTCGAGGTTCGGTGACTTAATTTACTTAGAAATGTTGGCAACCCTCCTTTTATTCTTGTCGATTTGCTCCAAGTTTCGTGTTCTCCGAGTGCCAGTCTGAATCCCAGGGAAGAAGAAGTATTCATGGGATTCCGGGAGAAGCGCGGCCTCGTGCAGCGGGGGAGGGCAGACGGGTGAGAGAAAGAGAAGGAGAAAAAGGAGGGAGGGGGATGGGGAAGGGAAGGAAGGGCGTGGGGGAGAAAGGTTGCCTAGCCGCGGAACAGCCAAAATCTGTGGTTATGCTCTTCAAGAGCCACTAAAAGGGCGCCTACCTGCCAGAACCATTGATTACCGAAACGCTTCCCACACAGTCTCACACTGGAAAGCAGCTAAACTCGACTAAAAACCGCTAACGGACTGCACGCGGTCCACGCCAACTATATCCTCGCGCCACTTAGAGTCCACTGTAATTTCCATTAGAGGTTTTGTGTAATCGCCTAGAATACACCACACATCCTACTCCCAGCATCCCATCGCGGCTTTCGCTCATTTTCCTGCCCATCTCTTCTCTTCCCCGGAATTCTATAGTTTTAGTTGCTTATTACCAGAGGAATTGAGAGATGCCGGCGCTGCGCGGCGCGGCGCGGCGCGGCGCGGCGCGGTCTGGCATGGAAATGGGGAGGGCATAGCTAGGCCGTACGCCATAGGCCATAGCTATGTCATTCGATGTGCGCTGATCGAAGGTTGAAAAAGTGCGCAAGGTAGTCGCATTTGAAATGTCTAGTTTCCCCTTGCACTAGCTAATACATAGTATACAGATATGTAAGTAGATATGTAGCAGAGAGAGAAGGACCGCAATTTGCCGGAGAATCGTAGCTACGTCGTGGGTGAGAGGCGTCCTAGTCGGAAGCCCGTAATTTTTCCCGACGAAAGGGGGAGGGTAGTAGAATTTCGCGAAAACGTTACTGCCCGGCGCGGCGCGGCGCGGCGCGACAGAGAAATTCTCATGGGCCGCAGCTTCACCCTCATCCTTTTCCCGTCAACCAAACTCTTCTTCGTCTTTCGCTGATCTTTCAGCCCCATTGGGTCCGGAATAGTCCAACACTTGGAGGCACTTGCTGTCTCCTATCGAGAGAGCAGATATCTAATATGCAGATATGTATTGTAGACACGTAGTATATTGTTTGGATATTCTCGTAGTTGTTATGAAGATATGGTATATTGATCATTTGTGGCTATCTCTGGCTATAGATCTGCCAGCGTGGGTGAAATCAGCGGGGACGGGGTGAAATCCTGGCTAGAGGAGGCGGATAGGTACCGGGGCCTGGGCCGGGCCGAGCGTTTTTGAGCGGGGTCAAGTAACCTTTTCATTAGGTAACCCCGCATAGGGACCGCAGTGCAAGGGAAGAGCATGGCCTGCTGTTAGCTATAGGGCAGAGTCGCGGAGCATTGACGCAACCGATCCGACAAGCAAGAGTAAAGAGCGCTGCCCGAGCCCGACGCCGAACCACGGGCCATGGGCGACGCGACGGGCCACGGGCGACGAGCCACCGGCCCAACCAGAGGACGACCCGCACCGAGCCCGGGACAGGCATATAATTATGAGCGTGCCGAAGATAAGGCTAATAATTTGGTGGCGCCATGGAACACTTAGACCCTTGGAGACACGCGAACGGTAATTATCACTCGTGCCAGATGTACGACTTTCGGCTTTGCCTCCCTCATCCTTTTCCATCCTTCCCAATCTCTGCATTCACCTATCTACTATAATATCTATGTATATCCCTTCCTGCTGGCATTCGAAGACTATCTCTCCAGAAATAATTGCCTAGCTCATCGCCAGCCAGTCACAATAATTCACTACATATCAACTACTTGGTTCAAAGCAAATAATCATTTGTTCCCAGCTAGATAGTAGACTCTCCCATTCTACGACATCTTTCTACGTGTGTACTATGTATACATATGTATAGTGTATTAATTCGGAAAAAAATCTAAGTAGAGAGTAGAATTACAGGGTCTAGGATGAACAAGAAATATTAATGAGTTTACTCATTATTTATATTAATTATATTAATGAGAATACACTATACATATGTATACATATGTATAGTGTATTAATTCGGAAAAAAATCTAAGTAGAGAGTAGAATTACAGGGTCTAGGATGAACAAGAAATATTAATGAGAAATAGGTAAACTGCGACATTTTTAATACTGATTCGTGATTTTTCTACTGTTTCTTACACATCTCCGAATTAATAAAAATATAAGGGAAAGGAGTTTTGAAATAATCCCAATTCCCTCGAGAATGACATCTTCAATGATTGTATTGGCACCCCTTTTGATTTTCCAGACTGCTTTCTTTTCTTTCCTTATTTGTCTCTTGTATGGAGAATTTTTTTCGGTTTTTCAAAAATGTCTACTTGTCGTTGAAAGATGCATATAAATGTAGAAAAATGACACCCGATGATGTTGTTCGAATTGAGTTATTAAATCCCAAGGATTTTTAATAATTTTACAATCTGAAAGAGTATATCCCGTTAAGGGTACTAAGGGTGTGAGGGAAAGAGACGAGTCTACGGAGAGGGAGGCCCTTGTTGACTTGAAATTTGGGAAGGGACCGCTCACTCAGAAGTTTCAACTCTCATTGTCGGTGTTAGTAATGATTATTAAAGAGCATATTTAGATCCATGTCCAATCGCAATAACAGGAGAGTAATGGGGTCGCAAGTCGCAAGGGAATTATAGTAGAGGAGAGCTCGGTAATCGAGGGGAAAAGCAGTTGTAGTTCGGCAGTTCCCCTCTAGCCAGCTAGAGATACGCTTGGCCATCTATGACTGTTCGGGTGACTGGTTAAATACTGAGAATCACGCGAGAGCTAATTAACGGAGTAGATAGATGCACCAGTTTCGCTTCTTATTGCTCCTTTTGGAAGAGGATGGATGTTTCCGTGCCGCCCAGGTCCACACGGCTGCACCTGAACAAGGGTATGGACCGGCAATGGCCACTGTCCACGTGCCCCGAGCCCCGAGCCCCGAGCCCCGAGACACCAGTGATACCAGTGACTCTCTGCAAAACTCATTCTACAGACTAAACTGGCTATAAACTTGGAGGATTTCCTTAAACAAGTACTTTCGCAGTATTGTTCTTGCTTTAATATGGACCATAAAACTACCATAAAAAACTGTCCTTTTCTTAAAGACCTAGCAGGACAGTTTGAAGCTATACAATTATATGGTGCCCGATTCTCAGCTGGTATCGAGTTGCGGTATGCCAGTCTTCTTTTCAAGGGATTCGATGCTTGTCAAATTGATAATATTATGTATCTAATGCAGGGCGCAATCGGCACAATTATTTTTGCTGTCTTTCGATATGTGATTCGGGGCAATCGCGAGAGTTGTTGGGACGAAAGATAGAAATTATGTGGATGCCGATGCCTTCCTCCCTGCCTCCAACTCCTGTTACCTTCAGGTTCGATTCAGCAGTCTCGCTGGCCAGCCTATGTACCTTCTAATGCCGGTAGTTGCAGTACTTGCACGATTGCAAATATCCCAATAGAATTGTCTCGATAGAGCACAGGCATGTAAAAGTTTCTCCACTCTAATTAATCGCGAGAATAGGAAGAAAAAACTACTGTCAACTGGACGAGCGGAGAAAGGCCAGATTGAGAAGAAGTGCAAATAAGGCAAAGGGGGATCAAGGGTGGGCAAGGGAAGAAAGAATTAGTATGAAATTGATCTATTGCGATGATATGATGCCGAGTGTCGAGGGCGAAGGTGAGTCCGAAGGTGAGAATCCGAGTCCTTTCTAGTCCCTTCTCCCCCCGTACTCTCCGATCAAAGAGATTTCCATTGAAATTCAGTTTCCATAAGGAATGCCGGATTCCTCCTGGCTGAGGGATTTTACTTTGATGCAGGGCAGCGCGCCACGCTCCGGCTTCCCGTCGTCCCGGCCGCGCCGCCTGCTTCTGCCGCACCTTTAAGCAGAGTCGTACGTTTCTAGTGAATTTGAATCTGTGTGCCATTTGTTTCCCCGCAGTAATAGCATTTCTGTCGTTCTTCGTGCGTCCCATAGCCCCTATAAATCTTGGCATTAATCCTATAGAAAGTATAGAAACGTCGGAGACAAGGAAAACTAGAGTGTTAGCTTGAGATATTCTCGAAGCCCGATAGGAAAGTTGCGTATACTTTTCAAAGTACATAGACTGATTCGAGAATGTACATAGTGCCACAGATATCGTCATATATGAAGAGGCATGGAAAGGGAAGAAAATGAGTGGGGGTGACCAGATGAGGGCGAGTAGAGTACCGAGACGTATGGGATAGTGGGTGCATCGACCAACTCACAAATTACATGTGCAGAAAATTTGTCGATTGGTCAACTCATACTATAATAGGCTTATGTCCTGGCCTCGACAGAGGTTTGACCCGAACTGAGGTAGGCTGACAAGTGAGAAATAACTTATTGTCATAGAGCGTGCCAGTTAACAGAGGCAGAGAAGCTCCAGCGGAAGACTATATCTAGAGGATTATTCGGCCAATCAGATGCGTAGATACTTGCCAATAATTCAAGTAAACTGACGCGTATTGCAAATGGTGCAAACGAAGCTTCCTTTCTCAATCAAGGTATTGAAGAGAACAGTTGGATCTCTCATGGTTGGGGAAAGGATATAAAATATCATCAGTTTCAAGGAAGGAAGAGAACTCCTCCTCCCCTTTAATCTATAAGAATTCTATAACCGCGATCCGAATGGATAGACCCGATAGATTTGTAACGGAGAATTATTGATTTAAGGGCAGTTAATAATCAAGCTTGAAAGCTGGTATCCAAGTATAGGCAGAGAGGTTTCTATCGACGGTATCAGAAACAATCTGAACAAGCTATCGAACACAAGGTATGCGAATTAAAATGACGAAAGAGCGAGTCGGTCCAGGAGGGGGGCTTGAATTACATTGAATATCTCTCTTTCTCCCCGTCAGAGGGTGGCAACTGTATCATTTTGCGAATTAGCATAATGACTGGGAACTTTTATTGCGTTGGGCGAAACCTTGCCCCTTCACTCCCCCCCACACACACACACACTGGCTCTCTCTATCCCTCTCTCGACTGGTAGCAAACGTGCCGAATGAAATAATGAATAGCATAGTTTCTGGTATTCGCCGATTATATGCATTGCTGCAGGCAAATTATAGATTTGTGGTTTGGCTCGTTGGTCCCATCTCTTTCTACCAGTTAACGGCGAAGGGCCCGAAGGGGTGGCTAAGTTCGAGCTCAGAGAGGTTACGAGGGTAGGGAGGCATGCATACATCTCAAAAGAAAGAGCATGTTGAAAAACGAGCTCAGCGCCAGCCGCCGACAAAACCAGAAATATGAAGCCTGACTAAAGAAACATTTCTATTTTGTGGATGTAATGTGTGTGTAGATGCATATGATCGACATAAAGAAAACATCTTATCGTAATTATAGAACAGTTTAGTAATAGTTGCACGAATCCAGAGGTATTGTGGCTATTAAGCATGAAGTTCAGATTGTGTTTATTGGAAGTTAGGGTGCGCAATTATTATCGTATAAGGAACGTTTAGTTATTGGCTGCCTGCAAAGGACACATTCTTCTTTGTAACCCGTAATTCTGGTCGCGGTAACCGCGTGCGTAGCCATATGAAATCGAGGAGAATTTTTTTGGACCCTACTTTTTGTTGGTACCGCGGCCAAATCACCTTAAAAGGTATAGGCGCCTGTCTTCCCAAAGTATCATATTGTGGTCCCTTCCAAGCTAACTCGAGAGAAATTTTCTCACACTCTGACAAGCAAAGAGTTACTTTCGAAACTTGCAGTAGTTCTGGCTTCGGCTATCACAATAATACGAAGTTTGATGAATGTGCCTACTCATTAGTCGACGTGCGCTTCTTTTTAGCTTTCTAAAAGCCTCCCGTTGGAAGGAAAAAGAGACGAGTTCGAAGGTGAAATAACGTTAGATGTTGCTGGGCCATCCTGTATGTAGAAGAGCGCGAAGAATGCACGGATTGTGAGGCAGCCGCACCACTAGAAGAGAGATAGCGCGAAGTAAGGTAGTGATGGTATGGAGATGGAGATGGAGCAGGAGCGGTTGGCGGTTGGCGGTTGGCGGTTGGCGGTTGGCGGTTTGAGGTTGGAGGTTGGCGGCTGACGGCACTGTTCAACGAGTTTGAGAAGAGAGCGCACAGCGCGTCTTCCAAGAGAGTCGCGGGACTTATAGGAGTTAGGGGCGTACCGCGTACCGCGCGCTGATAGTAGTCTAAATCTAAGTAAGTAGATATGCCCGCAAGTTGAAGGAGCTCGCGCAAAAAGATGGGAGTGTATAGGGGGGGGGGGGGGGTGAAGGTGAGGGGCGAAGTAAGCGTAGAGGGGCAACGGGGACGTGATCGCGGGTAGAGGAGAGTTGGAGGGGCAGTGTATAAAAGGGGCCTGACACGCGATGCCTGCCCCGAGGAAGTAATCAGCCGACGGGCGGCGGGGGCGGTTTACAAGAGGGCCCCAGCATCGCGTTCTTGCCTCTTCTTCGGGCAGAACCCGCCTGGCTTCGCGCTCGAATTATACATACTACCAACTTATATTGCAGAGCATGCACCGCAGCGCATCGCACCGCATCGCACCGCATCGCAGCGCACCGCAGCGCACCGCACCCAACGAACGTCGGCCTTCTCCTTCTGTTTCCTTGCTGCTCTCTGACTCTCGCATTTTGGTATTTTGACACATCTGCACAATTGATTTTTACGTCAGACGCGCGTCAAGACTCAATGTGCCCATGTTTGCATCATACTGGTGAAGCATACTAGCCTCGGTCCCTGCCCCGAGCCGTCTTAATCTAAAGTGATTCGTCGAGAAGCGAAGAGAAAAGCAATGGTCACTGCGGTAGAATGGCGAATACGGGGAGGCATTAGTAAGTTGCATTGGCTTCTTCCTGTGATGGTAGTCAAGACTCTGCTGTCCTACCTAAAGCCGGCCAGCTAGCCAGCTAGCCAGCTAGCCAGCTAGCCAGCTAGCCAGCTAGCCAACCAGCCAACCAGCCCCTGCACCTTGTGGGCATTGCGGCATATACTCGCTTGACTTACTCTTGGCTCTTGGGGCCCGATTTGCAGTTGAGGCTTGGGAGCCCGAACCGAGGAGTACGGCTTGTAGACTATGGACGGATCGAGACGTGAAACGCTAGAGGGCACTGTGATTACTGCGCATAGGGGCAAGACCACCGTCGACAAAAGGAGAGGAGTATACATATGTAGAGACTCGACTAAACGACCAAACTACCACTATGCCCCATAGCCCTTACCCTAGACCTGCACCTATTCACCTAATGAGATCCCCACCTCTTTTTTCTCATTCATAGCCTCTCTTTATTATTTATATGTATAGATCCTTAATCGCAACACATTCCCTTACTTTGAACCCCAGCAATCCCTCAAGGAGGCTTTATCTCCATTCGACTTGTTCTTCACGCGATCATTTCAGGCGGGTGCAAAGCAGAATCAAAAGATGGCGGATATGTTCATGCGATTCTACGCATCTAAAACAGGAAAATGAACGGCTATGATCGATAGCGCATACAGCAATCGATTAATCTCGAAAATTGTGGTTGAAACTTTGTATCGCATAAATCAAATGTACACATATCGAGGGGAAGAAAAGCTCACCTTCAATAGAAAGTCAAAGTCCTCTCATAGAAAGTTGGACTGCTTAGGATGCTACCGGTGTAATATGAAAATAGTACTGGCAGCTGATAGTATACTGGCAGTACATATCGAAACTCCATTCAGATTCTCGCTTTAATAATGCCTTCGCTTAATATATGTATTCATAATTCCTCTTTAGCGAGAGGGTAACGGAATTTGGTGGAACGGGCTACCAACTATTATGCGTACGTATGTTGGTTGGATAATTTGAGCATGCAAACTTCCACCTCTTGATTTCAGTGTTTTGAGTAGAAGCAGTTACAGTAACGATTTCTAATCGGAAATGGTGAGATTGCCATTCTTCCCCTGTAGTTGATGGTATCTCTCAAACAAGTATTACACATGGACTCCGCGTAATTGCTTATTACCATTTACTAGGTAGGATCGAGCGGAACGTGTGGGGGTAATAAATAATCTAATCGATTATAGGAAGGTTTTCTGCAGTAGGTCTCGAATGGTGGTTGAATCTACATATATGTATCTAGATATAGATATCTATAGAAGAACGGCCATAGATGAAGAAGAAAAATAGGATTGTAACGGTTGGTCCACCGCTACACTGTAACGAACGGCGACTAACTATCCTCCGGGCCTCTACATACTTTCACTCATATGATTTGTTATTCGACTCTTGTCACCTGGCTCTATCTGTTGGTTTGAACGAACCGATAAAGGCATGCGACTGGACGGAAGTGCTTATTGTTTTGTCGAAGAGGTGTTTGAATGGATAGGGATGGTACGGTTTCTCTACTGGAGCGATAAATTGCGGTCCGCGTAATTGGAGAAGTAGATCTGCTAGTAGTGTGGGAGAGGTGGAGGAACATAGATGTATGTTCCTAGGTGTCTAGATATGCATAGGTGGCTGGTATAAGGGCGGCTTTGGCTGCGATGCGAACGGCGCCGGCGAAAGAAGCCAAAGCCGAGGACAAGTGAGCAGCCGCTGAGGCAGCCTGATGATATTCAAAGGGACAGAGAGCGCGGGATAAGAGAAACTAGAGTTGCAGTCTAGTAAGTGAGCAAGGGCGGCGGTGGCAGTGGCAAGAGACCCCGCGCAGGCTGAAAGGGTGGAAGGGCGGAGGAAGAGAGGTAGAGGCGATAAACAGGGAAGGAAAGGCATGGCAAGGAGGAGGAGGAGGAGTAGGAGAATGAAGCGGAGGGTATCTGCAGCTCGAGGGCTAACTATGTAAATGAGAACGGAGAACAGAGGAAGGAGAACGGCGAACGGCGAACGGCGAACGGCGAACGGGGAACGGAGAACGTAGAAGAGCGAATGAAGTGCAGCGGAGAACGGATCGCCTCGGTTCAATAGACCTTCGACCCTTGGGTCCGGATAATTTGTTTATGTGCAACGCACGCGGCTATCCTCCGTATCCGCCGCGGGGTAGGAAGCCATCCGCGTGGTCCATCTCGCTCGGCGGATTCTATAGGGGGGCCCGGCCCAGCCCGGCCCGGCCCCGGCTCCGGCCCAGGCTCCGGCCCAGTACTCGTCCCCCTTCATCGACGCGCTCCGCTCCGCTTCACTCGCTCGCTCGCTTATTCTCTCGCGCGGCCACCACTCCAGAGATCTCCTATGCGATTTACATACGATTACCAGGCAAACTGAAGGCACGCACACCCACGCCACGCCACGCCACGCCACGCCACGCCAAGAAAACCAGAAGATCCCGGCGGCACGGCGGCACGGCGGCACGGCGGCACTCAGACGCAGTACACGGCACTCGGCAGTCAAGCTGCAAGAGTAACCGAGACAGCCAACTGTCCTCCTGGACCTCTACCCAACGGGACGGCCATATTGCTCGAGGGTGAAGAGAAGTTAGCCCCTGCCAGAACAAGATCTGAACAGTACGAGGAGGAGGTGGAGGTGGAGGTGGAGGTGGAGGTGGAGGTGGAGGTGGAGGTGGAGGCGGAGGCGGAGGCGGAGGTGGTGGAGGTAGAAGCAGTGGTGGTGGTGTATGCTGATGAAGGGGAGATGAGAGAAAGGAAGAAGAAGCAGAAAGAGCGAATGTACGGGGAGGATCCGGCGGCGGCGGCAGAGTGCCGTTCTGCATTCGAGTCCTCCGGCTGTCAAGATGTCGATGAGCAGCAGTCGGCGTGGGCCGCTCAGTAGGACGCCAGCAACCTGAAGAAGCCCGCACCCTTCGGGCGAACTCACGAGGAAACAATGCCTCTAACCACCTACGGGACATTCTGCATCTGCACCTTCCTCCCATGGTGGTCCTACTTCTTCCTACTTCCGCACCTTCTGCTTCCACAGTTTCAGCCGATTCTGTTCCGTTCGGCAACCATTGCCAGCAACAACTTAACCGAAATTGTATCTCATCTTATCACTATTGATCCGTATATGTATATCTAGATACATAGTATAATGCTCCAATTGTAAATGAATATCATGCATTTTCCCTTTCTCATTTGGCCGAAACTCTCCCGAATATGCATCCGTATTCATACATATGCATACCAAGCACATACATATTGGAGCAACACTTGTCTCATCACTATTCATCCGCGCACGGATTAATTCCACCAATCCCTGGAAAAGCATGAACCTGTGTTTTTCAGGGTAGTCAACATGAAATGTTGAAAACTAACATGAATCTCTATCTCTCTGTCTCTGAGTTGGTCACTCAAGTATTGCTGTACTGGCTGCATAGATTGTAAATCTTATAGATTCACGAATAATGTCGTGGTTTCTCTGATGGATCGAATAGAAAGTATACATACACATAGACATACGCATAAGCGAGAATTGGCAATGTGCCGAAGATGGGTGGGTGGATGGATTGCGTGATTTAAATTTGAATAGATTGTAAGTAAGTAAGATATTTCAGGGTATTTCCGAGCGTACCGTTTTCTAGCAAAAAATACCGGGAAATCTGGCGTCAGAGGAGGAGATTTCCCGGTGAGAAAATGTACCATTAAATCTGAGAATGCTGATGCAGCTCCCACGGGGGCCGTGCTTTCCGAGCTCTCTTTTCCTCGTGAAGGCTTATCAAACGGACAATTGTGCGAAGGGAATTACTATCTTCTTCACCTTGCAGCTCATTTATTCAGGAGTAAGTCGCCCATCCCTTAGAATACACGGAAAACATATCCGATAAGCTGGAATTGTTGATTGCAAGAGCGCCTGTACGACAGGAAGAGAGAACTCCAAACGCCATGTAGCCGGTGCCGCCATCTTGCCATTAACGGTTCAAGAGAACATTGTTTTAGTGAAGCTCAGACCGAGGCTTTACTCAAGTACTTACTTACTTAGGCAGATGGACAGGGGGACAGGGGGCAGGGAGGCAGGGAGGGGGCAGGATACTCTAAAGAAAGAGGAGGCAATACACGGCCTAAGGGAAGAACTTGATGGAAGGTATGTACGAACTTGCAAGATTGGTGAATGGAAAACAAGTGGAAAGGATAAGGGACCGGGAAAAAGAAGGACTGTCCAGATCTGGGCGGAAAGTCTCCTACTATAGCTACGCATCGCATGTCGCGTGTCGCGTGTCGCGTGTCGCGAGGCATAGAGAAAAGCAGCAACGGAGCTGAAACCAGAGGAACCTTTAGGTAGAGTAGATAGAGAGGAAGAAGGACGATGCTGCAAAGGAAATGGAAGAGGCTGCGGGAGGGGTTGAACATTCAATTGCAATAAGAGCATGCTGTCGGTAATCTTAGAGGGCACCGCGTAGGAGAAGGAGAGGAGAAAGGAGCTGGTAGGTCGAGCCATCGCACGAGTTACGTATGAGGAATCCAGCACGGGCGTGGCCACATCGGTGATCTGCGCGGTAAAACTTGTCTAAGTAAGAGAGGGAGAGAAGACATACTGGTGCATGTGGATAGTTACTGCGAGTTACTCGCATCGACTCTTTTAATTTTAATCGCTCGCCCTCTCTCTCTCTCTCTCTCTCTCTCTCTCTCTCTCTCTCTCTCTCGCTTTCCGCCTCTATGGAATGGAATCCTGGCAATGAAACGCTCCTCATAATGAAGGAGCCGCACTTGTTTTGCAGAGCATGCACTTGTTTTATGCAGGGAATAGGTTTGATGAGTGAGAGGTTGATGTGGGATTCTCTCGAGAGCTGGAGCTTGAATCTTGGCAGAGTTAGTTATGCTATCGCCCGAGTGAAATCGACCCGCACAATAGACTGTATCTGTCCTTTTAACACTTACCCTCAATGAAATAGGTCACTGCATCTCATCTACCATTATCCACTGTGCATTTTTAAAGATACACAGGGACATATCTACTGCATATGATTCGGCATAGAGAGTATTGTCTAACCGTCTCAGCTGGTACGGGTATAACTGAATGAATGAATGATACATAGTTTGTTGAGTAATAGAGATATAGTAGATAGTTGGGCTTTCGGGTGGATCCGGAGTCTGGAGGTAGAAATAAAAGAGAGGGCTTTCAATCGGAGGATTGATGTGTATAATCGATCGGTTAAGATTCGAATTTTCGAGGGCAGTATCGAACTTTTTTAATGCGGCCAAGTAAGTTACTCCACTGAGGCCGCGCCAGCTTCACCTCGTGAATCAGATACAGGTATCTGCAGCATAATATATCACGCAAGAACGTTTGACTGCGGAGCCTCGGGACATGCGGGTGTATAATCTTTGGCCGCCCGAGCGAAGCTAAGAGTTTGGGCCCAATTACAGGGCCAGTACCACCGAACCAACAGGACGGACAGACGGATGGACGGGCGGACGGGCGGACGGGCGGACGGGTGGACGGACCGACAGGCGGACGGGCGGACGGGCGGACGAAGGGACGAAGGGACGAATCGACCAAGTGGCAAAACTTACAAAGACTTTGAATGTCGCCGCGATCATGAATTCCTCTGAGTTGTAGTCCAATAAAACGAGGACGCACACCCTCCCTCGTATCTAACGGATCTACTTGTTTGTGCTCTTTCCACACGGTGGCACGGCTTGTAAAAATAGCTGATCCCTGTGATACTGACGCGTACTTGTAGATAGCAATATCGTAAGCAACATCTGATCTAATGATATGTAATATTAGAAGCAGTATAAAGGTAATTCCTATTATGAATGGGTGGTCGTGCATAGGATGTACCAAGGAGAGCGGAATGATGCGCTGCGCGGTATAAGGAAGGAAGGGACGCTTTCTTCCTGGGCAGTCCTAGCCAGGACTTCTCGGGCACCTAATTAGCCAACATCTATCAGCCTGGAGCTATCAGCTCCGTATTCCAGGCTGGAACCACCCTCGAGTCAGGTTTCTGCGCGGTACTTTCCATCTTCTTAGGACTAACATCGGCGAGTTGGTATCGATTGGCCAGGCAACGATGTCAAAGAAAGGAGCAGCTTCTCTATTGCACGACACCGAGTCAGTTATTAAAAGAATATTCTAATTGGGAATGATTCCATCCATTTGCGCTCGAAGCGGAGCAATTGAACGGTGTATGTATGTAGATATGTACATGCTATAATAATGGGAGTGGGTCAGGTCAGGTAGCATAGAGAGAAAAGAAAGAGCGGCTGGTGAGGGGATAGAGGAGGTGAGAGAGGTGAGAGAGGTGAGAGAGGTGAGCTGAACCAAGCAGGAGGAAATAAAGAGGATACATACTATAGTTTTGTGCCGGTCCTTGGTCCTCTCTCGTCTGGCAATGGGTAGAAGAGTGGATTTGCACGATAATTGTCGGAGGAAGGAAAGAGTGAGAGCACCGATACAGCCGCAACGATACAAGGCAGTGGGCAAAGTAAAAGCAGACAAGAGAAGAGATGCTCTTGACTGTCGATTTTCATGATAGCCCGAGGCCTGGCACGCGAACACGGGCTACGGGCTACGGGCTACGGGCTACGGGCTACGAGCTACAGCTCAAAATCAGCCACTTTCAAACACCCGCGGATTCCAGATTGCCATCTTTCAATTGACATTTTAAGTTTAGGAAGGCTCCAGTTAGCCAAACAATTAAGTGAAATGCAATGGGGCGTGCGTAGGCGACTATTAGTTAAACCGTGTCCAAGGAAGATAGGAAAAGGATGGGACTGGGACGCGTTCGATGGAGCCGGTGAAGGAAGGGGCAACAGCAGGCTTGTTATAATTACAGGCTCGACGAGCGCAGCAAGCTTAGCTCTAGCAGCGGTCTTCTCACGGCAAGTGACATTTACACTGTTATTACAGGATCATAATAATACTAGGGCCGAGCGAGAAAGAGCGACTCGATGCGCCAACCCTATGCAACCAAGGACTTTTGGTACAGATCTACAAGTTAGTAAATAAAGCTACAAGAGATCGATTTAGATTGTACGGGAGCGCAATCGGCCACAGCATTATGGTGGATAATGCATGTTCGAGGACAATGAGCAGTGGAATTGAATTTTGGCGCAAGCTTGCCGATTGCTTCCCTTCTTCCTGTCCAATGGGAGAGCCTCGTTACCCCAATCAATGGGGTATTCTATTTATGAATGATATCGAGTATAGTCTTTATCCACTGCTTCATGCACCTATCTACAAATCTAGTAGAAGATAGCTGTCAGCCGCGTGGACAGCTAATTATGACTTGCTTGCATTGGTTGCGCTTCATTCATGAGAAAGTCGTCATTGCAGATGTGCGTTTTCGTTTCAACCGATAGTTTTAGATTAGAGCCTAACAAGGAGTGTGATGAAAGAAAAGGCAGACCTGGGCTATGCGTGAAAGGTAAAAGTGATTTCATTGCGGTTTCCTGCACGAATATCTATATAAAATGAAGACCGATGACCGAGACCCCTTCACTTTTGCAGCCTAGTCGATTGTGATTTTCGGGCCATCCCTTAAGATAAAGTTAGACAGTCCGAATGAATACATATGTGTTGCACGTATAGTTGACACTTTCTACGAGAGAGTTGAGCCGCTCTCTTTGACAATATCACCATACCGCATACCGCATACCGCATACCGCATACCGCATACCGCATACCGTACTAATAGATAGTTCTCTAGTAGATGGTGCTACGCCAAGTAATAGTATAGCCGATCGCCCGTTATCAATGAATGTCATTCATTTAGACAAGTTTCGATTAATGGTAAGCAGAAAAGCTGCAAAAGTAAGGAAATAATATTGCTAGTGATTGGTTAAGGCGATGAGTATGTAGATTTGAGATTGAAGATGATGCTACTGGGGGAAATAATGGTACTAGGCTGTGGTGGCAGCGGCAGGCTCAGTTACTGGAGGAGTGCGAGGAGCTTGACGATGGCATTATTTAATCTTCCTGGGGTGAGAATGGGAAGGGAAGGGAAGGGAAGGGTAGGCATTGGGGGTGCCGAAAGCAGCATGCACACGCCGACCGACGCCGCTCTCGCTTCCCGCTTCCCTAGTGAGAGCCCAGTGGAAGAGAGGTTGGGCCGGCTCTCGTGAGCCGCCGATCTCGGTCATTGGGACCTCGGACTATCGGTAACACTAACTGAACACCCGTACAACTTGAGTCGAGTCGTTGAATGCGGCTCCGTTGGTTGCTCGTTTCCTCCTCGCGAGATCGACATCGCAGCCACGTGCCGGCGCGTGCCCTAAACTAAAAAAGACCCTCGCTTTCCCTCCCCCGGCCTCTTTCGCTCCTTCTCCATCCGCCGCTCGACCCAGCCCAAGCTCAGTTGCGCCACCAATATAATTAATAACCATCGGTTTTCGGTTTCTCCGAAGGAACGGCCAACGGCGCGGCACCCCCGAGCGCAAACGAGCCGTACAAAAGAAGAGAGACCGAGAGCGGTAAGAGCGTGCCCAACCGATCGTAACTCGTAACGCTGCAGAGCAGAAAACTCTGCTGGCTTGGGCTATGCTAATTAGAGCGAATACCGACAGTCAGAATGGCAATAGAATGCAGATCTACTATACATACTACATAGACCAGAGCCATCGTCACCACTGACCTACCTCCTTCTTGTATCATTTCATTTTATCAATTTACTTCTTAGAGGGAGAAAGGAGCTCTCGGTCTGCATCGCGTCTAGTGAAATGAAAATCGAGCAAGTTCGCTTCAACTTTTGTTGAAACAGCGAGATGTTTCATGAATTGTTGACTGCGTACCATCAAGGTAGCAGATGCTATCATCCGAAGCAGAGACGATCATGAGTTAATTAGGCAGGTAATTGCAGGGTCGAATCTTTCAATATAGCTGAAGGGGACGTTGACGGGCTTGATTGAAATGTGGCTTGAAAAAAGTAATCGAATTCGAGCGAGGTGCTCGTTATAGCGCTAATTGCGTATAATCTGTAGGCCCAGAGCGAGAGTCAGAGCCAGAGCCAGAGCCAGAGCCAGAGCCAGAGCCAGAGCCAGAGCCAGAGCCAGAGCCAGAGCCAGAGCCAGAGCAACTTTGATCGGGAGAACAGTTGCAAGTTGTAAAATGCATGGAATAATCTATCTAGTTCTCTAATTAACTAAGACCTTGTCAGGCTTAATTCTCCCTTCGAATTGTAACTATAAAGCAGAATGAATAATTGGTGGAAAAGTTGGGCAAGCCAATCGATCTTGTTGATAGTGTTAAGTATTTCGCATGATTAATCAGTGAAAAGGAGCTGGGGCCCACTGTAGGTAGTGCTTGGCAGTAGGGGAGTGCACGCGTAAAAGGAGGAGATACTTCAAGTTGAACGGTCGTTGAAGTGGCGTTAATAGTGCCGTCCAATAAACAACGGGGCTTTCAGTTCTGTTCGCTTAGCAAACAAGGCAGCCGGAGCGCAGCCAGCCATTGGCCACGTGCGAACCTAAAATCATGATACTGGAAGCTTTACTTTTGTTACACCGCTCGCCCTTCCTTCCCTCAAGCCTCGAGTGTACGTATCCTGGGCGCGTTGAGTACCTAGGCTTACACTGAAATCGAACACGCACAGGCACATTCACATGCGGCCAAGTATTGAGGATCATGATCGCGTCCTACCTATCGGTAGACCTATCGTGCCTAAACAGCCAATTTCATCTGCTCGCGCCTCCCGATTAAAGGATCGCATTAACTCAATCAATTATTCAATCTCTAAGAACTACCCTCTCGCTGATTCAGCAAGTATACATATTGGATTTCAGTGTTACATGCATATCTACTACTATAGGGGAACCTCTCCAAATCCCCACTTTCCTCACATTTTTAAATAACACAGTCCCATTTTAGCAAGCGTGCCCCATCCATAATCGATAGTGCGATACCCATAGTATCTCTATCTGTATCTAGAATATCTACATCTACATAGATAGTATAGATACTATGCTATCTACTTAGAATAGCGGTGGAGACCAGTGGAGACGCATCCTATCAGATGCCTTGATTTCTTGGAAATAAACAAGTGACTGATGAAGGGCTGATGGATCGGGTGATATGCTACTTATACTAACTATAAGGATCAATTGAAAGGATGGGTGATTGGCAGGAAGCAAGTAGTTTTTATCGGCCTTCAAATGCGGAAGAGAGACAGATCTTGGCGGCTTTCCGCAGCTCGTTGCGCGCCGCAGTTTAATCGATAAGAAGAATTGAAGCGTCGCAAGGAGAGCCAATTGTAAGTGTACCTGGGGATTGGGGGAGGGGGGAGGGGGGAGGGGATTAATTTGTGGTACCTAATCAGTGCCAAATACGAGATTGAGTCGGCGGAGCGCGAGCGATAGGTATTTGGATAATTCTCCTGCGAGGAAATCCGCTCCTCTTTCGCCTAGAGATTATCAGAATTTCATCTTGCCACTTCCGGCTTCCGGTTATAAGGTAAGGGAAGACTCGTGCATGCCCGAGGCTCTCTGGGCGAGAACGGTTCCTCGGGGCAGTCGGGCCCGAAAAATAACCAATAAGCGAGCCAATAAAAGTAGACCATAAACAGCCAGAGTTGAGTACGCTCTCGCGAGTAAAAGAGCTACCAGTTAATTACAGGTTTAACCCGCGCCGCAGCCCCTCCATCCGCTACAGCCCCCTTCTCCTTCTCCGTCGCCTTCTCCTTCAGCCTTAATAGATCCGTCCGTCTTTCGACTCGACACTCGCTTTCTTCAACCTCTGATTTTCCACTTAAGATACAAGGGCGCGCATAAACACACGCGCACACGCGCACACGCACGCGCATGCACACGAACAAGCACACGGACACGCCCACGCCCACGCACACGCACACGCACACGCACACGCACACGCACATTCGTTCCAGACTTGTGAAAGAGCGATTTTCCCGAACGATTTCGATACTGAACTTTATGTAAACAGCCGGGTGATATATTGGCGGCTAACAAAGGCGTTGATCTATAACGGCGCTACAAGGCTCGTTCTCCATCAATTTCGAAGGGTACAACTAGCGGACAGGTGCGGATGGTGGACGGTGGACGGTGGACGGTGGACGGTGGACGGTGGACGGTGGACGGTGGACGGTGGACGGTGGACGGTGGACGGTGGACGGTGGACGGTGGACGGTGGACGGTGGACGGTGGACGGTGGACGGTGGACGGTGGACGGTGGACGGTGGACGGTGGACGGTGGACGGTGGACGGTGGACGGTGGACGGTGGACGGTGGACGGTGGACGGTGGACGGTGGACGGTGGACGGTGGACGGTGGACGGTGGACGGTGGACGGTGGACGGTGGACGGTGGACGGTGGACGATCGACGGTCGACGGTCGACGGTCGACGGTGAACGAGGCGAACCAATCTCTGATTTCGAAACGGAGGCTCTTTCGGGAGTCATGTGTTCACCACGGGGGTCGTATCCCGCAGGGCCTCAACACCGACACCTTCTGCTACCTTCTCTACCTTATACATATCTCCTAGTCTTTCGCTCACTCTTCCGCCTCCAAATCTCTCATTCATAGTTTCTAATAAGTAAATTTTTCGTGAGGTTTCACTGCCAAAAGATTTTACCAACTTTCCAAACTCTGCTTGCCTCCCATTCCGGGGTTGCATCGACGTTTTATTCAACGAGTGGAGCATGTCTGCTCCAACAAGCCTGGATAGAAGCTTTCATTTCTGATGGCATTCTAGACTCTGAACTCTAGAGAGATGCCATTTAAGCTCATCCAGAGCTGTGGGGTAGAACGAACTGCACCAGGTATACCGCTAAACGACTTGTTAATTGTATTTTTAGGGGCTTCCTATGAAAGGCCCCACTCGCCTAATTTACCGACTCGCCCGTTTGGTTTATAGGGGCCCGATGTACCGTTTGTGGTATAACCGACACCACACCTCGTTAAATCAAAGGACTGGAAAGGAGAGTATCCTTTATAGTTAAACGTCCACCAAGAATTATAACCGTACCATAAGCTCGCGCGCGTCATGCCAAGAAAGGGGGTGGAGGAGGAGGAGGAGGAGGAGGAGGAGGCAGAGGGCGAGGGGGCGAGAGGATCGGAGCCCTTCCCTCATCAGCATTAAAGAACATTGAGTGTTCGTCACTGACATGACGCAACTAGTATGAATCTGCCAACTATCGAGAGAAAAGGAAAGGAACTGATAACTCAAAAGAAATTCTCCTTGGACGTGTGATGCATGTAGGATGTTTGAGGGATTGAGTGAAGAATGGCAAGGCGACATCATTCGAGAGTAATCCAATCACTTCCAGCAATCTAAACTTTTCCGAGCGATTACCTCTGACCGATACCTTTTCCTTTCAGCAAAGTGGAGGCTGAGGACGGTACGCTCTTGTCGAGCGTGATCAGCGCCCGCTTTATCAAGTGATCGTATAATGGAACTATAAACCGTCCTATACTTTACTTTTTCTATTTAGTCGAAGAAGCTTGCTCTGAAAAGAAAGAAGCAATAATAATGTTTGAATCAGTAGGACTTGATCGTGATAATTTGCAGGCCATGTTTGGTCCTTGGATAGCCGCACGGAAGTTTGCGAGAAGCGAGAAGCGAGAAGCGAGAAGCGAGATGCGAAAAGCAGGCAGCAGCGACAGAAAAAAAGAAGCAGATACCCATCCGATGGAGCCGGCAAGGGGATGGAAAAAGAGAGTGGAGAGAAAGAATGGCACGGGACGAAAGAGAGAAAAAAGTGCATCAGCCATATGGACTTATCCAGCAACGTAGTCCGAAAATAATAAATCTCTGAGCGTGCTGCGGGATTATTAAAAGAGTCCCTAGCTCGTTCCCCCGTAGGGTGGACAGGGGAAAGAGGTGAACGCACAGGAGAAACAAAACACATTACCGTTTCTTAATGAAGCTGAGGGATACGAAGGCAACGGGCAAGCGGGCAAGCGGGCAAGCGGGCAAGCGAGCGAGCAAGGAAGCAAGGAAGCAAGGAGGTTTCGAAGGCAGGCGCGATCGCGCGATGAGCAAATGGCATAAGGGACGAACGAATGAACCTGTAGAGCACGGCTCCAGTCCTCTAGTGGGGCAGATGACTGGGTGATCAGCGGGAGAAGAGAGGTTGTTAGATGACCGATGCTGACGCCGATGAACCGCCGGACTTTGCGATGGACAGCAGCAGGACCGAGAGTTACCAACTAATTGGAGCTGCGTGATATTGGTAGCTCCGGTATAGTGTATACTTTCTTCATGCGCTGCAGAGATTCCATCGTGCTTGTCATGGATCCAACTCATTGTCAGAGCGATTATGTTTTGTAATGAGCGATGAGGAGAGATGCGTAAGAGTACTCGATTAAGCAGAAGATATGCTCCTAGACCATTTGCCGTCGGGATTGACGGCTTTCAAGTTTGGGTAATCCTGCTCTGGCAAGTTAGGTGTGTACTTGGCCGTGAGTGAGAGACGTGTTGATGGGAAATGCAATCTGATGTAACTCTCGAAATGCAGGGTGTACTGGGATTGAAATGATAAATCACCATAAAGAAGAATGGTCTATACATTTATAGGAGAATAGGGTTAAAAAGTGTGAGTTGGGTGAAAAAGTGGAGCGGTGGGGTTGGTGCGCGGTGCGTTACGGCGACGCCGGTGATCGTGGCCTATAATAGTTGGAAAGGGCCTATGATCATATTTTAATATCCATCTTTAAGTTCCCATAGATTATAGTGATCTCAGGTTACTAGAAAAGGGAGATTAGCATGTTCCTATGATAAAATCGGAGTCCTCGTATGATTATCGAATTATAGCGGCCCCAAGATCCTAATCAATCTAAGATAGCTCGTTCACCTAGAAGTGCGCTTTCGAGCGTGAGATGCTGGGCGCTTCTTTTATTTTGGCCATGTAAATCTGAAATGGAAGATGAATAAGCGGGCGAGTGACGAACCAGTTGATCGCCGGCTGATCCAAGTGGAATGGAAAGAAAACTGGCGGTAAATGCTTAGCAGAGTGTCTTGAACCAAAGTGAAGTTCGGCACTTAAGGGGGGCGCGAGGATGAGAGGGAGAGCGTGTATTCCTTCAATTTTCCAGTCGAGTAAGCGGTGTTTCGAGGGCCCTTGTACGCCTGGCAAAGCGTGCACTATCCTGTTACGCGATCTCTGCATGGCCGCAATCAAAATTCAAATCACACTTTTACCGACCAACATAAAATCAATATTCGCCCTTTGCCCGCCGCCCGAAAATTCATCGAAAACAAATCAGTGCTCCCTTGTATCTCTAAAGTCGAGAAACTGTGAAAGCCGCGTCGCGTCACGTGTGTACTAGAGCAAGAGCGTCAGCAGCAGTGGTAATCTCATTGCTAGCCTAGATTCGGTATGGTCATGCGTGATGCGTGATGCGTGATGCGTGATGCGTGATGCGTGATGCGTTATGTGTTATGCGTTATAGTAGGATTGTCTGCTCTTCTTTAAGAGCGCAATAATTCCCTCCTTAAGAACAGAATGAAATTCTGCTTTCGAAAATATTGCATTTGCTCGAGCTAGTAAGTTATACTCTCCAGTATCTGAGGCTTAGATACTAAGCATTAAACATCATCATAAAGCTCGCTCGCCATTCTTAGTTGTCAAAGAGAGCAATGAAGAGCCTGCTTCTCTAAGCTGCCAAGCCCAAAAGCATAGCAAAAAGAAGAATGGCATTCTTAGACATCCGGAATAGTGGCCTTATAAATGGTTTTTCTATATTGCCTGGTGCCTGGCTCGCGTTGGACATGGACATGGGTTACCAGTTCATTTAAATAAGTTAAGGGTCTCGCTTAGTGGCTTAGCGGCTCCATTACAGCTGGGCAAAAGCGGCTAATTACCTGCCTGACGTGAGTTATAAAGCCGGGCTGCAGCCATCGTCTGCACCTTTGAATAATTTTAACCGGATCTGCACTTTTGCACTGAAAATACCTTATCCATCTATGACGAACTGCTTGAATCTGCCAGAGCCCTTTTCCTCTCTTCCGGCCAGTGGGTGCGCACTTACAATTAGTTACAAGAGAAACCCAGATTTGCAAGCATACCAGAATCTAGATGTATATCGGAAATTTAGAGAGTCGCGAATATATTATGAGGTGTTCGGAGCGAGTCTAAGGTAAACAGGGAGGCCAGTTTATGGGGCAGCTATGGACAAACCGCCGGCCCCTGACAGCTCAAGTTCCCTGACAAACGATCGAGGAGGCAGTTTCTACTGGACAGAAAATTAATCTAGTTTGTCATAACGTGGGCGGGTTAGTTCAAAGTGCCGCTAATGAGAAAAAGGCTGGCCAGGATCCTTCTTATTTGTCAATGGGATCATCGTACCCATGAATCACGTGTCGGCTAGATAGATGCTCACTTGGTACCCTCGACCATCCAGATATCATTACTTCCTTTCTACTTCTGCCCAACCGCCCAATAAAGCACATCGACCTTTCATACGCAATGTTCAGCGAAACATCCTTTTCTCAAAGCGAAATAAAGTCAGTCTGATAAAGAAATTTCTAAAAAAAAGCGTATGATTGGTGGAAACATAAGCTCATCTGACAAATGAAGGGCTAGATGGTACAAATTTGCTTGTGATGAGTGGTTTAATTTTGCGTACGACCCACGCGGCGACGGCGACGGCGACGGCGACGGCGACGGCAGCGTCGTCAATCCCAAATTTAAAAGGTCCTCTGGGACTGGTTAGCTTTGGTGCGCGGTTGTAGAAGAGGAAGGATGCGAACGACACGAGCGGCTGACGCGATAGAGAGACACTAGGGCGGAGGGAGTCTATTTCATGGTTAATTTGGCTAACTCGATTTCACTACCACCATCCTACCACTACCACTGTTACAACAACCAGCACTACCATCCCCCGCCAGGAACCATCGCCCTCGAAAAACGGCTACCACTAAACTAGATATAGGGTAGATTCGATGGTTAGTCACCCCTCTACTAACGCATCGTTTCACGCCCCCCCCCCCCTCTCTCTCTCTCTCTCTCTCTCTCTCTCTCTCTCTCTCTCTCTCTCTCTCTCTCTATCTCTCTACCTCGCCAGGAAAAGCCAGAGACACTCCAAACGTACTGCTAAAAGGCTGCGTGAAAAATTTTTTATTTCGTCTTACCGATCACGCAGACTCGGCTAGCTTGCGCAGTTTCATCTTTACGCAGTGCATCCGTGCTTTCGATGAGGCTATTATAAATTCGAAAGGATATTTGAGACTTAAGACTTATGGAAGGAGTTGAGATCGAAAGGTTGGATGCAGTAGGGTGAGGGCCTAGCTTAGTCTCTTGCTAGAGTTATAAAAAATTCAGTATCCAAGGAAAGCGGGGCAGTGCAAGTCTTTGTTCTTGCCGGCATACATTCAGGACGATAAAAAGAGAGGGGCAACACGACGCAACGTTAGCAGCCGCACCTTGAGCCCAGTTTCTCTGGAGCGACGTGAATCCTCGACTGTAAGCATGCAGCACTTTCTGAGAGATCGAAACGGGGCCAGCCTCGTCAACATTGTGTCTACGCGCTCCTGTCTCTTTTTGTCATACATGCATAGTACATACCGACATACGACACGCGCACAGTCGACCGCGCCGCTCCGCGCCGCGCGTGCCACCCTGACAAAGGGAAGCAATGCCGGAGAAAAAATCCCAGCAAAAGTTGGAAGCAAATATTAGTTGAACACTGGACTAGTCATTATTTCTCTTTGTGCTTGCAAATGCTACTCGCTGCGATGTCTTCCGCAAAACCCCGGAAACAAAGGAGCATGACATCCTACAGCCAACCTACCCCAGCCACCCTTACTCAACCGACCACCCTCCACTTTCTCCTCTCTCCCTTCCTTTTTTCCTTCATCCTACATACGCCCGCCTTTAACTCCTTCTCTCGTTCTACCATTCTCTTCAGCCTCATCCTCCAACCACCCGACCCTACCGCTACCTCTACCCTCTGCCTCTCGCCCTTTCTCTTATCCTATCCCCTGCCTCCATCCTTTCTCCATCTTTCCACCCTCATTTCTCTCCCATTCGCTCGCAGCGCGCGCGCTCCCGCTCCCGCTCCCGCTACCCGCTCCGCTCTCCTTTTTTTATACTCCAGTCTTAATTACTGGAAGCAGAACGGGTTAAAGACTAAAACACAAGCCGATGCGACGTCGCGTGACTGATCACGGCGCGTCGTGTCTGACGTCCGTGCCGAATGAAAACGGTCTAGAGAAATGGTTACCATGTTCGCATTATCAGCGAGTTGTATTATTACTTGTCCGATACGGCTATCTTCTCGTGAATGTCTACACAATGGACATCCAGACGAACCCATAGTTCCTATTAACCCCTTCCTTTTCTCCTATTTGGGGCAACTTTGATATTATGTCACTTCCGTTTGCCAGATGTTTTGAGATTGCAAGCTTTCTATTTAACTGGCCGGCTGACACTTTTCTATTTCTATGTAGGAATATACGTAGCTGTCAGAGATAAGAGAGCCGGCTTTTCACGGAGCAAACCGTATACTGTGAAGCGTGTGCACCTGAATTTGTCTTGTGAATTATAGAGGAATGTGTCTCGTGTCAGGCTGGGCACGTGGGCCCGCGCAAGAACAAAGTGGCACCGTGCTTTGTGTCCAATGAGGCTGACAATAGACCTTTCTCACTCGTTCGCTCCTGCTCCTGCTCCAGCGTCGGCTGCTCCTCTTATTCTCTCTCTCTCTCTCTCTCTCTCTCTCTCTCTCTCTCTCTCTCTCTCTCTCTCTCTCTCTCTCTCTCTCTCTCTCTCTCTCTCACGGACACGTGCGCGCGCGCGCGCATACACGCATACACGGTCCGGCACATTCTGGCCATTGTGAGCGGGTTAACCGACGCTGGTTTTCAGCGGGTATCGCTAATGTTTGGCATCGGCCAGGCAGCCGAGTGCAGAGCAACATCAGCGAACGCGTCATCCTTTATTCAAGCCTTTGCGTACTCGGCACGCCGCCTATGTGGCTCGACCACGTGACACTCCAAATGTAATTACTCCGCATGACTGGTTCATATGCATTTTAAGAAACATCTATCTTTGGCTATCCAGCATCCTCTCTAGCTATGTGCAGGTATGTTAATATGTATGTATACAATATACATATAGCAGCTGCACTGCACTCTTACTCTTTTTTGAATAATGCCTTTACAAGTGGATTAATGCCGGTTCCGGCAAAGCCCTCCAACACCCATTCCTACTGGAAGAGAATTCGCTATACATAGAATTTGGAGACTGGGAATAATCTGAACCACAGGCTATCCTTACTTTCATTGGCACGCTCGGTTATCATATTTATATGCATACGCACACTCAAACATGTTTTAAAACAACAATTTCGCTCTCGTAACTCGTAACAAATAGCTATCTTTATGTATGAGTCGGCACAAGTGTGGGAAGTTGAGAAAACTATTGAGGCCTCGTTGTGACTAGGTTTCGATCACAGGCATCATCTGCCAGAATGAAATCGGAATGGGATTTGTCCCCCCCTCCCAGATGATAGCCCTTGAATCTACCGGCGTGACGCGGAGCCGGAGCGGGAATATACATATACATATAGCGGAGCGGCGTATCTCCCTCTAAAATGCATCACCCGATTACGCTAATTTGACTATCATTTATTTTTCGTTCACCCTTCCTTCGCGATCTTCTTACTCCTCGTTACTCGGCGAACGGCGAATGATAGAGACGAGCTGCACCGCACGGATCCAGTCGAGCTACCCCCATCACCATCCCCTGCCCCAGCCCCAGCCCCAGCCCCATCGCCGTCCGTGTCCTCGCGTGCCTACCAAAGAACTTTGAAGTGCGTTTGGTTTTTGATGTAGCCACCAGCTGTTCCCGGCTTGCTCGCCATCGAAACCAGTGAATCACGCATTAACCTAACTCGCCACCAGCATGACAAATAATACGGCTAACCGACCAACCAACCTACAAGGACATCATTTACTTTCGATCGCGCTAGAAAATGTACGAGTCTAGATTGTCTGTCTGCCGGCCTTTTCAAAGAAGATGTCAACCTACCATTTTGACTTGACCTTATAAAATGCAAGTAGGTGTTGCCGAGGGAGAGAGAGGGAGTCTAGTATGTATAAGGGAAGAGAAAAGCTTACTCAAGCTGATTGAATGGAAGATCCTCGTGATTATACTGTAGCAACAGTGAGAAAAGAGAAACATAGAGGCAGGCGTACGCGAATATGAGTGGGAAAGTCGAGTGGTGTTGCCGGGAAGGCAAACAGGAAAGAAAAGACGGGTCTGGATACTATAACTCTCTAAGATCCGAAGGAAGGGGAGCACGTGCGTGGACGCGTGCAATCACCATGAAGAATCACTGATAGAGAAGAGCGGGAGTACTTTCTGATAGCGTAGCTTTGTAGATGCTCTGTAGTACTTTGGTAGCCCAGTGAAAAATCGGAGCGCAACTAGACCAGCCAAGGGAGAGAGGAAGAGGTGACGTGCTTTGGACACGTGGGAGCAAAGTATTAATGCGCGTAGTTGTTGAGGATCCCTTGTTATTCCAAGAGAAGGCAGAGAAGATGTAGCCGCGCGGCACGCGGCACGCGGCACGCGTCACGCGTCACGCGTCACGCGTCACGATGGGACTTTATTGGGAGCGATTCGGTAGGACATCCTTTCCTACTTTCTCGAGTAGCTTGTTTTGCTTGAATTCTTTTTCGCCGGCTCGCGGAAAGGAACTGTAGCTCCGATCGAGTATTGCCTGTGGAAGCGGCATCGGCATGGGCTAGCTGGGATTGAAAAGTATCGAGGAGGCAGAGAGTATGAGAAGGAGGGGGGAAAAGTCCGAGGATATGTGAAGGTAAGTTTTACTGGCTGTTAAGATAGCCTGGATAAGTTCTGGATGCATAGTGTCGATTTTCCAGGGTCTTGGTTTGCCTAGTTAGGTTAATGAAGGAGGAGATGTTCTAGATTGTAGATCTAGTGTGTAGGAGTTTAAGAATGTTTGGTAGAAGAGCTGGTGCATAATAGTTTAGTCGCTTAGTGGCTTAGCGGGAGCGGACTAGTACCAGTGGAGTTGAGGGAAAGGCTAGGGCATAATTGGGGAAATAGGTGAATGCGGCAGGTAGTCTCAGCAGTTGAGAGAAGGAAGTCGGCGATAGGAGTAAAACTAGGAGAGGCTAGCTTTTAGAGGAGGTACGCCGCCTAAAGCGAACAAAGCTAGAGAACTTCTGTAACAGGATAATTCAATGGGTGAGCGGAGTAGAGCTAAACTCGTTTCCGTTAGCCGGCATGAGCGAGCCTGCTCTTACATTTCCTGTCGGCAGTATGTGATTTCCGTGGAGAGACTATGGGTAGACTAGAATCTTGATACGCGCCATACTGTGTCGAATACGTCCTCCCGACCTCTCGACCTCCCGATTGCCGCGCTCTTTTTTCCCCACACCAATCACCTTTTTTACCTTTGCCGAGAGTGCCTATTAATTTTTTACCGTCGCCTCCTTCAACGAGAACCGAAGGGCCCTCTGCCGCGTCTAAAATCCCGACATATGTGATCGACTTTTAATGGAGAACCTTACTTGCTGCTGTGCCGCTCGACACTCGATGCTCGACGCTCGACGCTCGACGCTCGACGCTCGACGCTGAGACGCTCGACGCTCGAGCCAAGTTCGAATCATTCGCAGAGTAGCTACCTGCTCTGGTTCAGTTGGCTGCTTTTCGATTTCCAATGCCGAACTATTCTTCTATAGTTAGCCGACACATTTCTTTCCCACTTTTCTTATCTCTATGTATGTATAGATAAGTAGATATCTAGTCACATATCGAGATAATAAGATATCTGAATTAAAGACATACCTGCCAAGCGTTGGAGTCCAGAGCGAGGTAAGACATATTATTGTTAGTGTCCTCCGTGATGATAAGAGTGGTAGACGGCTTCCCTCAGAATTCCGCGGCGTATGTCCAACACTTTCGGCAACCCTCTTGATTCGAGAATCTCCTCCTCGCTCTTCAATCACCTCCCGAAGCAATGGCCGCGCGCCATTTTCCGTCGGACAGCTAATCAGGCCGCAGACTCCACTAAAACATATCGAGATCACTTGACATCTCGGCTCAATCCTATAGAAGCCCCACCCCACTCCACTCTCTACACTCCTTCGAACAGGATAACGCGAGTTTTTCTAGCAATAGCCCTTTTTAGGCTTGACTATTACAATTTCAAGCTTCCCGATAGTTAAGGAAAATGTTGTTATTGTTGACGATACGAGATGAGACCAGACCAGACCAGACCAGACCAGAGCAGATCAGATCAAATCAGATGAGAGGAGAGGAGATGGGCTTGGAGGAAATAAAAAGCATAGAGAGAAAGGAAGGAGCTCAAGGTGGAGGGAAAAGGTGAATTATACTGTCGTCATGTCGGGTCCCTCGGGCGCACCGTCAACGGATCGAGAACTTAGTTAAGCAAAGTTAAATACGGCTCCCCAAGGTGGCGTGGGTACTTTTTTAATTGCAAAAACACTTTCAAGAGGCATTCAGATGGCCAAACTCACGGGAACAAGCATCAAGAGAACTTTTTCTCAATCTACCTTTTATGAAACTTGGACAATCTTCTTCGTAATTCTACCAAGTTTACATTGAGGAGAAAGTGCTGCTGATCTTAGCTCAGTCTGACAATCAGACGAATTAATAGCGGAAAGGAGAAACGACCAATTTCTAAGAAGAAGTAACCGTTCGGTTGTCGGTAGTACTCACCAAACGATAACTTGCTGGCCAAAAGCACAGGGCTGAAACTCGGCTAAGATTTAATGCACGCCCCTCTTATGCTAAATAAGAGCTGAAACACAGAGGAACACTGTATCGTGCAAATTGCAAAGAAAGTCACAAGGTTGGCCCGAAACGTTTTACACGCAAAGTCCGAACGGAGTAGTCTTTCCTTTAAAAAGAAAAAGAGTAACACCGGGTGTGCCCGGAAGTGCACGAGTCCGAATCGGAGTCACGAGAATCAAGTGGACGATACGTTGCACTCGAGTTTTGCCAATAGCAATAAAAATCCATCGTATTGACGGACGACGAGGCGGCGAGGCGGCGAGGTGACGAGGCGACGGGGCGACGAGGACGGAACAGCAAGGCGCACCGAGGATAACCAGAGACTTCTACTAGGAATACAAGTACGAAAGCGTGACCTTCGTTGGTTGCGCTGCTCTCCTTCTCCGCACTTGGCTTGGCACGCGCGCCGCCAAATCGAATCCGCGTGAGTAGATTGAGTCGTGCCCTTCCAGACAGTCCACTGCCTGGCTGGCACCTTTCCATTTGCTGCCCTCGCACTGGAAACTAGCTGCGCGTCCCCTTTCACCTTCTTCTTTCGCCCGCACAGGAAATCTTCCCTCGGCTTCCCTCGGCTTCTCTCAGCTCCCGGCCCTCTGCTCTTCCAAAGTCTCGGGCTACCGTCACTTCTCTCCACTCCCAGTACCCAGGGAAGACAGGCTATACTTCTCTTTCTCCTGGCTTCCGTACAACTTCTTCTCGTTGCTCTTTATTCGCTTTGAAGTGAAGATACATTCGTCAATGCCAATTCAATGCAAGTATTGGTAACCGGTAGTATCTAGCGGGGCAATAGGCGAGATCGCCTAGGGGTGGCTCCACGGCGTCGACCGTCCTCAAAAGCGGAAGTGGAAGGGCACCCGGAATTCGGGGCAGTACGCGCTCGCTTTGCCAACGGGAAGGAAGAGAGTGGCTTTGGTCCGTTTAGAGTATGTCCCCCCGATATGTGTGGTGCCACCGCACGTGGTGCGTCGCGACGTCGCACTGCGCTCCAGGCAAGAGAGAGGCGCCGCGGCGCCCCCCTTCAACCCCTCGTCAGTTACTGCCGCGCACCACCTCACCACCTCGCCACCTCACCACCCCACCGCCGCCACCCACGTCCGCCGAAAGCCACCCTTCGCCCCCAGTCCGCACCCTTCACTCTCAACGCTTACCCTCCGCTTCGCTTCGCTACGCTTCGCTTCGTTTCGTTTCTCCTTCTCCCTCTACTTTTCTCTCTCTCTCTCTCTCTCTCTCTCTCTCTCTCTCTCTCTCTCTCTCACACACACACACCCTCTCTCACCCTCTCTCACCCTCTCTACCCCCACCCCTTCCCACTTCCCTCCCACCGTTATCTCTCTCTCTCTCTCTCCCTCACACACACACACCCTCGCGTTCTCGCCCCCGTTCTCTCCTCCGCCATCACCCACTCCCTCTCGCTCTCCCTCTCATTCCCTACGCATCCCTTCACCCCGATAACCAACAACCGACACATAACCAACGGGGGTGTGGTACTGACGCCGTCGCCGTCGTCGTCGCCGTCGCCTCCGCCTCCGCGTCCGCCACCGCCTCCGCCGCCGCCGCCAGTCGAACACCAGGAGCGTGGAACTGCCCCCGCTTTCCTACCTTCAGAGAGAACAGCAGCTTCCCGCCAGATACTAAGGGCCCTGCCGCACCGGCTTCTTTTAACTTTCATTCTCCCACCCCGATACTTGCGCTCATGTGCATATATGTATGTGCTTGCAATCATTGTATATCTTTCCTTCTAAATGTCTTCGGCTCATTAGAAAGTCATGCGCAGAAAAACTTCTTTTTGGCTACAATCATTCCGTCGACAGACAGTATCTTTTTCAATACGCCTTCCTTTCATAGCATTACTCTAACCTAACGACTTGGACGCGCCGCGAATTTCCTAGAAATCCCCTCGCACGAAACCTCTCTATCTTCCTTTGCGTTACGATCGAATGCAAAGAGGCTCATAAATATTATGTCTATACTAAATATACGTAATATCTCCCATATGCTATTATAGAAATGGATTTGTATAGTTCTAGTTGAGCTTTGTTCGGCTGATAGTGGAAAAAGGGCAGCGAGAGGGCGTATAATGACACGCCCGCAGTAGTATAATTTTGTAGGTTTACCTGGCGGTGGCGGCGCGGCGACGGTGGCCCAGGGTGAGAAATTGAAAGTGCGCAGCAAACAAGCAGAATGTGAGAAATAGGAAAGGTCGGGGAAGCTGATGATTTGGTATCAACACGCTTCTTGAGAATCATACACAGGAGTACGTGAAGGGATGCGTGCGCAGAATGAGGAGGGAGGGCATGGTTACCGTGCACCACACCCTCTGCACCCCGAAAGCAGCAGGGACCGAGTAGCGGTGTGCCACGAATACATTTGCTCGTACTAACTTGTAGCTCCGTTGCTCCGAGAAGAGTGATCACTTCTGCGCATGGTCCGATCGATCACCCATCTTTCTTTCCCTGCCCCTCTCTCACTCTCACCCCTCCCCCCAGCCCCCAACCCCCAACCCCCAACCCCCAACCCCCCATCATCCCTCATTCTCTCTCACTCTTCTCTGGCTTACTCTCGCGTGATGTTGCTACCCCTTCGGATTGCTACGTCATCAGCGCACACGTTTGCCGCCGATTCCATACTCTACTCCATACACTCTGCCAACCCCTCTGTGGGAGGATGCCAAACTAGGACTAAGATCACCGTCATGGCATCCTATCCTTCCCTGGCTAACTGCTGCTTTGGAACCCCTTCTTGAAGAGATATCGCGAAAGAAATCTCCCGCACTTCCAAAGCACAATTGCCTAGAGTTCGCTGACCGATTGCAGAATGTCTATTTATTGTCGATTAATCTTGAACTTCATGAGGAAAATAGTAGAATAGTTCTGAACGCGAAATTGTTCTAGTTATACACACACATTCCACACCAGTGGTAAGAAGAAAGTGTCTGATCCTCTTGGGAGATTTTTGTTAGGTTAGTGGCGCGTCCAGATCCAGACTTGTATCCTTCTCTGTGGCGGTTAAGTACGCTGGCCATTTTTTCATGTGCCTGTCGCATTTCGCATTTGGCATTTCGCATTTCTTGTCTTCGGGCTTCTTTCTTTGCCAGGCAGGGCTCGAATCTTGTGTTCAATGGAGATATTGCAGACAGTATCTCCAGACAGATGCATGTACAGGGCTGCTTGTCTATGGGAAACACAGGCTGCTCTTATATTTGTGTCGCTTTTGCTTTCATGAGTGATTTGGAGTAGCGTCAGATGAGAATAATTATTAGTTGAGGCACATGGAGTCGAATCGAGTTGAATTGAGTCGAGTCTAGTGGCTGTGAATTGAAATGAATCCTTGGTTTGAACAAAGAAGCTGGGTCGAGAGTGAAAAGAAGGTAGTGAGAGAGCTGGCGATTGGCGATTGGCGATTGGCGATTGGCGATCGGTGATTGGCAATAGGCGATAGGTTGTTATGTGTTGAGCAAGCTGAAGGCTGGGTCCTGCCTTTATCTAGGAGGCTTAAGAGGGATCGAGGAGTTTGGCGGGCTATTTGCGCCCAAGATGTCTAAGACGTCCAAGTCGAGCGGAATCAGCGGAAGATGAAGCGGCTCAAGTGGCGCGCGGAGAGGTCAAAGTCCTCCGTCCATCACGTTGCTGGAAAGGAAAGCAGTGCACCACGCCTATGCTAAATCGTGACTGGATCGAGGTGGAGAAAAAAGCACGGGACTTCCTCCAAGCCGATATCCGTGTTGTACTAGCGGCGGGCTCACAGCTCGATGCAATCCTCTAGATAGGGATTCCAATGGAGAACGCTGCACGTGAACCGACCGTGAAGGTCACGAAAGGAGGAAAGGAAGATCGACAAAAGACTGAGCTAGCTGCCCTCTCGGAGAATTAAGGAGCCTAGCAAGACTACACTCGAGCTTCATCAGCTTGATTGATAATGTTAATAAAGAAGAACCTTAACAAGTGAGTGAATGCTAGTATCGTCCTCATTGTCCTTTCCGGTCTGAGTTGAGCGGTGGTTGAGTTATTGGGGGCTGCGAGGAAACTTGAAATATTTCTAGGATTTTGGATTTTGGGTGGTCGAAGAGCTATGTAAGTACTAGATAGTGCGCGTCTCGGCTGGGATAGAAGCCGTAATTGAAAGCGGCACCGCGAGGACGAGGTAGTTGAAGATCGGCGAAACCCCTCGGCTTCATTCCTCGCTCGCTTTGAACTAGGAAAAGCGTAAGGCGGCGCGGCGCCGGCGTCAATATTCATAATTGAGTGGAAAGCGTGTGTAGTGAGTATGTATCTACCTTAGTGTAGGCTAATTTGGGAATCAAGTTGGTTAGCCGTTAGCCATTGACTCATCAACTTATCATCCAATGCAGCAGACTGCTTGTTTACGGGTGGAAAGGGGGTAGGATTCCTTTGTAAATAAGAGAGGCTCTTCTTTGGCGTAGGAGGGTGCGGAATACGGATTGGGAGATAAGGGGATAAAGCGGACGAGGCGGATGAAGCGGATAATTGAGCAGCGGAGCTGTGAAGCAGTCGGTGTCCCGGTGACTCTGGCCGAGAGAAGATGGACTACATAGCTGGATAGGAGGGCCAGGGAGTGGAGTGCAGTGCGGTGCGACGCGGCGCGACGCGATCCGGTGCGGTGCAGTTCACCTCTGGTATGAGGAAGATGCACTTGCTAAGAAATCGACTATAGCCTCTCGAGCCTACTTTGTTGGCTGCTAGATTAGGTTATAACGCCGTAACTGGTTGGTGTGATGCAATTTAACTACCACGTCATTACTCCCAAAGTTAAGCCGCTGCAAGTTTGAAATTGCTAGTCAAATTGGATGTATCTATGCAAGAGAGCCGTGAGCGCCGTGTAATCTGGCCATGTATGTTTATCTATCGGTAGGTATGTACTTAGGTAGTAGGTATGCAGGCAGGTAGACAGGTAGACGGCCATATAGCACGCTCCTCCATCACCGAGATGGTCACGGAGACCATCTTAGCCCAATTACCTAATAATCCCAAGCGATGACCTAACTTTGCCGGTCTCTAAGTGCTTTCCACATCGCTACAACTTGATTGATGCCTCTATAATGATGGTGTCGATTCGACCAGTTATCGAATCAATGGTGCGGCTATTCTTCATCCTCCACCCCTTAATAGCTCAACCCGTAAAGAATTGCCAATTAAGTGACGCGACGGGACGCGACGCGACGCGACCCGACACGACTCGACTCGACACGACCCGACACGACCCGGCGCAAGACAGCGCGACGTTAGCTAAAGTAGAGGCGAGCTGGTACTGGCTGGATGGTACTGACAATGGGAATAGGTTCTCAAGAGGATGATCCTAACATGATTTTATTTTACGGTGGATCAATGGATGGATCAAGGGCGATCGCAATTTTGTGCGAGGATCTTTATGTCAAGAGGTAGGTAAACAAATGTTCCGGGGGAATTCTGAAGAGATGGGTGATCGATGCCGATCTGGTCTATTGATCTGACCGGCCGCAAATGCGACGCGTTCTCCAAGTTCTTTCCTTTCAGACATTGGGATGCTCCGGGCTCCCGGGTGATGGTATAGTCGAGCGTTGATCCAACGAAAACTAACCTATCAAGCGCTGATCTTTCTGAAAAGACCGATGCACCTTAAGAAAACCTGGCGACTAGCTCTTCTCAGTCTTGCTCCAGCAGCGTAGCGATGAGAAGCTTGTTGACTTAAGCGCGTGGCAAATTCGATCTTTTCATGCGTCTCCATGTTTTCATGTGGGGCTAGTAGTTCCATGTAGCTGGCTAGTAACTCGACTGAAGCCTCTCGGCCAGAATGGGCATCGAGCTCCAATGAAATGGAGTAGCACTAAATCATCCCGCATTCTGCCCTAACCACTCTAGTTGCTCGAGAATCTTTTTTATCGGGTTATATTTTCAGCCCGCTCGAGGACTGAGTCCTATTCGCAAGCATCAGAGATAGCAAGACCTTTCGTCGAGACCGAGACTCTTCAATCCAATCTGTTCTCGAATTGGTAATCTATTTTTCTTGCAAAGAATTTCAAATTGAAATGCTAAACGCTCATAATTATTGCGATATCTTTCTCCTCCCTGCGGGACTACCAGTGGCTACAGAACTGGAGAAAAACTCGGAAGGGAAACTTTCGTAATTGTACTAAACAAGTCTGTGATGCTTCTGGAACGAACTCCCTGCCACGAGATATACATATACAAACGCCTGAACGTAATAACATGCAAATTCTCTGCTTACTTTGCATCTGGCCTTCGTGAATTCTTCTTAAAATGGGATTTCTAGGTACTCTTAACGCGAATTTACTTATCTCGCCAGCACCATCCATTTCCATATTAAATTTTCAACTCCGTCGGGAAAGAATATTATACTTGTACACCTCTTATCTGTTTCCGCTGCTGCTTCTTTTCTTCTCTTGTTAACCAAACTATCTTAATTAGTCCATGAATCGTACGATTTTCGGCCGGAGAGGAATATATTGTGAAATTGCGCCGATAAGTGTGAAATTGATGAAATTTAACTATGGCCGGTTGGTTGGTCTTTGGTGAAAATTGATTCTCTGAATCTGTCTTAACTTGAGGAGAGGTTTAAATGCATAGCATTAAGGAAACTTTGTGCTATGAGAATGAGACAGGGCAGTCAAGATTGTGTGGCGAAGCGTGGCGTAGCGTGGTGTGGTAACGCGGCGCTGGCGTTTGAAAGCGCCTGCAAGAATTTAGTCGCTAGTTGAATGAGCAGGGTCATGCAGTATGGATGGCGCAACAGCTTTTAATTGGCAATAAAACATTGGGCACCTACCGGGCCAATATGTCTTGAATCTGCTCTATTTGGTAGGGGCTGCTTCCTGCCTGCCTGCCTGCCTGCCTGCCTCTCTTTCTCCAACTGGAATTCCTATCCGAAATTCTTCCGGGACATGCACCCGACTTCACCTTTGTATCTTGTTCCGGCGAACTCTTGAGCCAGTATCATTCTTACTTTCTACCACCTTTCTTCAATCAATACGATATTTATCTTTGTATTCACGTGTCAGACCTTTAAGCAGGCTTAGAACATAATATGTTGGTCTAAGGCAGAGGGCTTGTGGAATTGTTACTGCTGGCTCTTTTACTTTTCCAATATGTCCCACCTTTCTTTCCAATTGGAGATTGGCCAATCGATGATCAATGGGTAGCCGAAGGATTTGGGCTATGTTCGAGAAGGAAAGTTTAATATTTAAGTGTGCTGGAAACTTCATCATTCCGGTCGCTTGGCTCTCTCATTAGTTGGCAGTTGGCAGTGAAGCAGCCCCGGGGCCTTGCTGGCCACTCGCCACTCGCCACTCGCCACTAGCCACTCGCCACTAGCCACTCGCCACTCGGCGAGGCTCGGCCGGCTCGGCCGGCTCGGCCGGCTCGGCCCGGGGGCTTATTGTGCGTGAGTTTAATCTCTACCAACTCATATTATTCGCACGCGTCACCGTCCACGGACACGTACACTTCTATCCTCCAATCTGCACAAACAGTCCGCTATTACACGTTCAGCTAGTAGAAATAACCGAAATCCGCTTAGCACATAGACAAGTATTCGATTGATATGCACGGAGTGAAAGACTAATTGTAAGAGAGGAAGGCATTTTTATGTTGAGATCTTAGCTTCTGGATAGAGGCTAGACCGCGTTGGTGCGCTCGAACGGAAAAGGCCCCCTTACTTGCTTGATCAAGTGAAAGGAAGGAAGACGAAGGCGTGCGTAATATGGGAATGTGAGCCCGCTCGATCTTAAGCTGATCGTGAGAGCATAAATACCACGTACCGATCTCAGCTCGTGCACAGGCCTGGACCTCAATTATCATGGAATTCCGACTGCGGCGGCAGCGGCGGCACCGGCGGCACCGGCGGGGGCGGCGGGGGCGGCAGGGGTGCCGAATAAATTCGGGGTTAGAAGCACGGATTCTGGCTACGTGTTCTCCGGCGTGCCGCGCCGCGCCGCCGCAGACGCTGCGCTCCCACCAAACCTGCTATCATTCGCATCCCAGCCACTTGACTCGCGTAGGGAATTCGGAGATTCCTTCTAAAAGTAATTGCAACTGAAGGAAACTAGCTCGGACACTCAAATCAATTCTCATGTGTTCTCAAGTCCGGAAGAAAAGTCACATGCTCGAGGAAGGGCCGGATTTGGATGGTAGGGAGGGAATCGGTGGAGATCGGCTGACGACTGCAGCACTTGGGACAAGTAGTGAGGGAAAGAACACTAGGAGAAGGTGCTAGAAAGATAAAGTTGGCTAGGGCAAGGCTGGGCAGGGCAGGGCAACTGCTTTGAGGGGGGAAAGGTACAGGAGAGGGGTGGGGTAGCCTTTTCGCTCGGCGGGTCGTGCTTCCAGGACAATTGAGCAGGCGCGGCGCGGCGCGGCGCGGCACAGCGCGGCACGGCGCGATGCTATCGCGAAAGGATTCCCTGTGGCTTGCATGGTGTGCCAGTCAGGGGAAGAATGCACTCGTCATTACGCAGCTACGTGACCATCAAAAGGAGAGCTTGCGGTATTTACACGAAGCGCGCGGCACGATCGCGCGACCACCAGATCGATCGTACCGCACCGCACCGCACCGCGGAACATCGCATCGCATCGCATCGCATCGCATCGCATCGCATCGCATCGTATCGTATCGTATCGTATAGTATTGCACCGCCCTACGCCAGTACGGCGCGGCAGGGAGCCGAAGCCAAAGCCGAATCGACCGCCACCGAGCAATTCTCCTTCTTCAAACAACGCCAATATGTTGCTTCGCGGGTCACTGCCTTGCCACGAAACGCGTGCACACGTATGCCATTGCCAGGAGGCGAGCAGGGCCATATGTATAGTGTGAGCGAGAGAGGGTGAGGGGGAGAGAGAGAGAGAGAGAGAGAGTGAGGCGGGGGGGGGGGGGGGGGAGTGAGAGTGAGAGTGAGAGTAAGAGCGGAGGGTGGCGCAATCGAGCAAAACGGTGGCGGTGGCAGTGGTGATGGCGGTGGTGGTGGCGGTGGCGAGGAACGAAGGGCTAGGACGCGCGCGCCACTGCCACCGTCGGCGACGCCGTCTGCGTGCTCTAGGGTGAAATTTAGTGTAGAATATAAGGGACCCTCCCGAGCTTTGCCCAAGGCGGGGTTTACAGCCCTCCTTGTGAATCTGGCCGTGTGCGCATACATTTTCAAAACTCACTTCGATCCGCCAGGTTGGAAGGGATCGCATTGTCACAGACAATTCCAGCCCTTACTGCTCTGGCCCTCTGCTGCTCCCGGTTTCAAGATCGACACTTCCTCTTCCAGAGCTCGATGCCTTCCTTCCTTGAGTGGCAAGGATAGCAATGCGACCCAAAACTTTTATAGATCGAGAAACTGCCTCTTCGTCAACACTCGCCCGAATCCCTTTCTCTCCTTTTATTTTATATCAACTCTTACAGCTCAACTCTGTAAAACACTGGACAAAGAAAAAGCTCTAACACCTGTTCTTTTGGTTAACTGGCGAAAAGCCCAAGACGTTTTCCAGGTGCTTGTTGTACTTTATGACAGTTAGAACGAAATAATGTGTTAGTGTTTAATTTAGTAAAATCAGAGGTAAACGACGATTATAGCCATGGTGTACCGCAGGTATTGAATAAAAAATATCGAAGCTCTCATCGATTCAGAGTTATTTAACAAGATAATTGTTCGGCCAGGTTGGTCGGGTTATTTCACACAGCGACGGTAAAAAATATAGATTTTCCAGCGCCAGTATTGAATTCCTGTCGAAGTCAACAGAATAAATGAAAATTCGGTGACAACTGCAGATAATCGCAACCGACGGACGAATGTTTTATTCCTGTCAGAAATACCTTCGTAAAATTGGTACAGATCCTCTAAAACTTGAGCTTGTAACAAATTCTGATGAATTATACTACAGTTGAGCACGAGTCCAATTACTCTCGATAAGTAAATACATTTATTCTGTAGTTGCAATTATACGAGACAGTTGGCTATAGCTATCTAGACAAAGATGCCTATGTAATATGTAAGTATGTATCTACGCATGTATGAAGTTAGCGGCGTGCGGCGTGCGGCGTGCGGCGTGCGGCGTGCGACGTGCGGCTACGGGCACTCTCGCGTGCTCCACGGGCGGTCTCCAAAAGTTTGCCGATTTAAGGATCGGCAGGAACATAAATTGAAAGTAATGGGCCCAAGCGTACGTGTCAGGTCGAATGTCGACGTGTACCCGGGGCTGGTGGACCAAACGTTGTCCTATCACGAAAGCTTCTGCCCCCCTGGAGCCGGTACTTCTTCTTGAGAATGCGCTGTTGCCGAGCCACCTGTATACTCAATTTGTTTCATACCATATTTGACAGATAGAGTTTAATCTGTATCTTGCCCAGCGGCTCTTACTTAGCAATACAGTGTGCCCCACTGGTATTTAACCTTTTAGCTCGTTGGGTCTTTCACAAATGGTTTCTCCAACGAAATCTAACACCAGTGCTTGAACTACGCGATGGCTCCACGTAAAAGCGGGGACCTAACAATAAATAGTTTAACAAGGAGCGAGGCATGCAGATAACCAAGCAGACAGGTGGTGAAACGGAAGGAAGGAAGGAAGGAAGGAAGGAAGGAAGGAAGGAAGGAAGGAAGGAAGGAAGGAAGGAAGGAAGGAAGGAAGGAAGGAAGGAAGGAAGGAAGGAAGGAAGGAAGGAAGGAAGGAAGGAAGGAAGGAAGGAAGGAAGGGAGGAAGGAAGGAAGGAAGGAAGGAAGGGAGGAAGGAAGGGAGGAAGGGAGGAAGGGAGGAAGGGAGGAAAGAGGATAAAATAGGGTGGGGAAAAGGAACGGTAAAGGCGTGGCGGGGCGAGGTAAGGAAAGGAATGGAGAGGAAGGAGGGAGGGTGTTAGAGAGGTGGCCGTAGCCGTGGGCGCGATAAGGTGTCTCGAGCCGCAGGTGGTGGTCAACCTCCTACTGAGAGTTAAGAACTCTAAATTACGCGTGGACACGGGTTTATGTCTTCATCGGTTACAGGCAACGACCGTTCTCCGTGGAACTGACGTTCCGGCCATGCCAGTATAGGAGCCTGTGTATTATTGATGCTTCTCGCTTTTCTACTGAGCCGATCACCCCACAACCAAAAAGAAGCATGTCTCCCTCTTGGCCGAAATAAGTGGTCCGTAGTCCTGATACTCATGATTCAGGGGCAGCAAGTTAAATGCGTGGTCAGCGTAAAATTAACTATCATCCGCTTCTGTGCTCCCCCCCCCCCCCGCATCTCGCTCTCTCCGCTAATTAACAGCCGTCGAAGGCTGCGGGTTAATTAATTATTTTGCTCTGCCATAGTCGCGCGCGTGTCTACACACACGCGCACCCTCGCCCGTGGATAATGTTCGAACGTTTTTCAAGAAGGTAGCCTCGCGATACGGGGTCACATTAATTAGGCCTTGATTAAAATCACCGAAAGGAATCCACTGTCTCAAATTGTTGCTTTTTACTGGTTCACACTCAAACGCACATGCACACGCACACGCACACGCACATGCCAGAGGGAGAAGCAGAGAGGGCGAGAGAGATTATCTATAGTCAAGTATGATGTATTAAATGTACCTTTAGCAAGATTATTCGTGTAAGATCAGTGGATAAACAGACAGCTACATCGATAAATCGTGCCGATACACCAACGGTATGTACTTGATGAAATATTCCTTTTGGTAAGAGAGCTCGTTTAGTTGATGTGTACTAAGGAGAAGTGAATTGTACGTCCTGCGTGGGCAAAACTTGAGATGAAACATCAAGAGGCATAAGTCTTAGAAAAATGTGGGAGTAGCAGTGCTCACAGGTCATTGAGAAGAGACGAACTTTCTTACGGGGAGTCGTAACGGCTTTAACATAATCTAATATCCTAACGCGGTTCAGTCATTTCCTGACGGCCATATAGCCGTCCCTAAAGCGGCTCCCCAGGGAGAATTTTGTCAAAGGATCTTTATTCTACGTGGACGCGGATAATACACTATCACGCCCCGGGCGAGAGGGAAATGCGATACGGCCAGTGTGACACCGCAAAAATTTCGATTACGCATGATTGTGTCGAGCAAGATCACCCACTAAATCATTCTCGCTTCCATGACATTCTCTTTCGTGGAGAAAACAATAATGTTTAAATCTACATGCAAGCGGAAAGGCGAGCACTTCCCGTCGTGGTGTATACATGTGGGTGGGGGAGGGGCTAATACCCGATCTTGGTTTTTCGATTGAGCTTCCTCACTAAAACAACCGAGCAATCGCATGTGAATTCGGATTTGAAATATTGAAAATGTCAGCGCCTTTGAAGCGGTCCAGTGCAACGTAGCACAGCGCTTTCGGATCGGGCAGGCTGCGACGGGCGGGAAACTTCCGCCCTGTTTGACATTCGGCATATTTTCAGAAATTTCAACATCCTACGGTAGTCCGAAAATCCACAGAGGTGCCGATCGATGGAATTGCAGGCAGAGATACAGCGCTATGGCGGACCCCCCCCCCCCCCCCACACACACACACGCACACACACCCAGCCCCCCCCTCTCTCTCTCTCTCTCACTCTCTCTCTCTCTCTCTCTCTCTCTCTCTCTCTCTCTCTCTCTCTCTCTCTCTCTCTCTCTCTCTCTCTCTCTCTCAGTGACGCCAGACCACGAGCAGCACAATAAATCCAACCAACCGCACTCATCGTCATATTAAAGTTGCTCTATCCTGCACGAAGATAGAGACATGCTCGACATACGATGCCAACCAACATCATTCCGCTTTACTAGAGAAACAGCCGAGATCTGATGGCACTACGTCTGCATTTCCACGGAACATAGATACCAAGATAGCGTTAGCCTCGTGGTAAAGTGAACCCTTAATTTGCCTGTTGAAAAGGACTTGGAACGTGATCCTCTCGGCCCTCTCTCTTTCCCTAATAATTACAAGAAGGAAAAAACAATGGATTCAATCACGCCGGGGAACAATGGTGAAATAGAACAATTGCGCGTAGGACCCCCCATGAAGATACGCGCCCAGCTGGTAATTGGACGTTGGCTTGCAGGGAGCCCTACGTGCCAAGTGCTCAAACCCTTTGCTGCTAGATACTTGCATTGTTCGGGCCTCGCTCTTTCCAAAGGCAGCTATTTACATCTTCTTCTATACATACATATGCATATGGATACCGATAGCAGCGATTCCAACAGGCGGCGAGGGCAACTCTCTCCCTTATTGTTTCGATCCTGGCCAACACCAGCAACCACTAGAGTTACAAGTTAGTTGTCCGACTAATGAATCGTGCGGGAATCGGTTTCCCGCTCTTCGCTACTTTCTATCCAACCGAATCCCAAGTAGTCTTGTTGTTGGCAAAATTCAGCAACCAAAAAGTACGCTCGTCAAAGCATACACTCCCTAACCCTCTTTATCCCTCTGTTGGTATCCCTTCCTTCCTTATTTTCCCGAAGCTTAGAAGACAAACTATGAGCTAAGTTTTCCGCACCGCCTCCCACCTCCCGCCTCCCGCCTCCCGCCTCCAGCCTCCAGCCTCCAGCCTCCCGCTTTCCGCTTTCCGCCTTCTGCATCCGCCTTCCGCCTCCCATCTCCCGCCTCGGGCTATCTGTCAAATAATGGAATGCAGTGCCCGTGTCCTTGCAGATGGTCGAAATAGGAACTGAGATAGACGCTTCTGATTCCCGCCATTTATCATCCTATCAATTCTCTTCATGATTTGAAACCTCGCACCACGAGGCTCTCGATTCCCGATCGAATTTTCTCCGACTACGAAAGTATCTTTTGTACATCTCTTTTTCTTTAAAATTGAGGGGTTGCAATTCTCATCGATAGTCGAACGGAATTCGTGTTAATGTAATGCTTCGTAGATTGAATGGGAAGGATCTTTGCATAAACGAATCGGCTAACAGATTTATTATCAAGATCCCTCGAACCAGTTTTACTAATTTATCCATTACTATAATCTACCAGTGTTTATAAGTAGATCCAAATACTAGGATTACACTATATGCTAGATTGTCCAACATTTCCGACAAGATGCGAGAGCGCTCTTTGCTTTTCTCCGACAAATTCATTGCAGATCGTATGAAATAGTTTGTACCTGAACATTAGGTTGGCATATCACTGCTTACCTTTACTAGTTTTCAGCCTCCAGTCTCCAGTATGGCAATTATCGATTGCAGATCTAATTAGGTCAATGAAATCAGAAACACCCACGAACGAAGCATAAGAGACAAAGTTTTAAGCTGCAGGGACGTAAGGAAACTGATTTTTCTTTTAATCTCGGCTAAATACGCCTCGGACGAGGTACGGCAACTGGAAGGACAGAATGAAGAAAGAATGCTCTTTTCGATACTCAACCAAATAAATCTGTAAGACTTTATTATTAATTGACTCCTCCTTTTCCATATTAATTCTGACCATCAAAAATCTATACGCCATGTCACGTCGCCGCCGCATAACTCGATACACCCCGAGCATTGTCCCTATTAGGCTGCTGCTACACCACCAGTTTTCCATCCGTTTTCAACGCATCCATTCAATCCGTTGGAGGCTAAAGTACGGCCAGTCCCTATCCTATCCCTACCCTCGAGTGACGACGCGGCACCTCTGAAATCCTACGTTGAAAACGCATAGGAAAAGCATCCTGTAGCAGCAGCCGCAACCCGTCTTGATTACTTCTTGGAAACACATTTACAATTGGCACGACTTACCAAAATCTATAGCTTGTAGTAAAGGTGGATATAAGAGAAAATAAAGAAGCATATGTATATGTAGGACGAGTGGGATGATGTACGTTGGTCTTGAGAAATGTGTGTTAGTAAAGACAAATGAAATGATAGGTTTGCTGCTATTTGTAAGGATATGAGGACATTGAATAGAGGTAGATAGAGATAGAGCGTTTAGAAAGCGAACGGAAGGTATGAGACGATGGACATGGAATCCTTGGAAGCGTTTCGGAAATTTTCAGGTAGTAGATGGTAGTACGTCGTCGTTGCCCCCGCCGCCAACGTCGTCGTCGTCGTCGTCGTCGTCGTCGGAGGGAAAAAACAAAGTAGAGCACCGAGAGCGCAACTTTTCCATCGGCAGTTGGCCCGCGGGCGTAAATCCCGAGGTTGGCGCTTTCCTCTTCCCGCAACCCTCTGCCCTCTACGCTCTACCCTCTACCCTCTACCATCTACCCTCTACTAGTGACGCTCGCTCGCGTATTCACGGCCCGAGGTCTGAGATTCTGGCCATCTGTCGAAAATCCTGATTTTACATTTTCCTTCTCTCCTGCGAGTAAGTAAATCCCCAATCCTACTGATACGTGCTGCTCCTCGGCGGGCATTCCTCAGCCACTCTTTTCACATTCCAGTGTATCCCTTTCTGTTATTCCCAGCATCTTCTATCAGTGAATTTTTCGAGAGCGGAAAGTTCAATCGTCCTGAATTATAACATTTGCCTGGCAGCTATTATAACCGTTTGCCAGAGTAGGGCAGGGCAAGTTTGTAGCATTGCAATAGCTACAGTAAAGCAACCAATGCGCAGTGGATGGATACAGCTGGACATAATGCTTTGTCCGTTGAAGTGAACTGTGTTCCGCGTTACTCGTTGCCTGGTCAAATGTCTGACCACTGAACTTCGGTAATCACACAGTGGTTTGGTTACAAAGCAAATCGACCCACAGTAATCTCCGCTTGGCGATCCACTGGTATTTGATAACGCGAAGCAATGTATGACGCCTTGCCGGAACAAAATATGCCTTCTATTCCCCATAAGCAAGAGGGCACTAGTGCCCAGTAAATTTAAGAGCAACATTATTTCAGGCTGCTTTGATCCTTGGTGATTAGTGAAAGAAAAAGGGCAAAAAAAAGAAAGAGCAGTTACCATATAATAGAATATCAACAAGAGTGAATGTGAGATAGGGAGTGAATAGTGGGGATTAAGTTACAAGTGGATGCTTGCAGGTGGCCCAAGCACTGGGTCGCAGTATTATTTTCATGAATGCGTAATGAAAAAAGTGGTGGTGGTGACGGTGGCGGCGGTGGCGGCGGTGGCGATATCGAGCTAACGTCAATGAACATAGGTAGAATAAATTTCTTCTTTTAAGCAAATGTAGAGAAGTTGCAGGCTGGGCAGCAGTTCCAGAATATGTCAAGATCCCCGTAACCACAATCACTCAGAATGTCTTCCTCGGTTACACCACTCATACGTCCCATGAAAGACCCTTTCTTCCTCGGCTCGGGCAAAATTATTGGTACGTCGCCTACGATAGAACATAATCGATTAATACGTGGGCTTTAGCTGGCTTTAGACCCTCAAAAATAAAAGGGTTCCCACCACCCTCCGCGCTTTGCTTCAGAGCACCAGAGCTCTTGAGCCCTAACCATTCTGCCAATCCTATCCAACCGCAATCACACTTCTCACTGTTGTGCCCTTTCCCTTCGACTTTTCTCATGATTCTCTTTATTTAACATTGCGCAAACTGATATCGTTTACAAATTACATTTCGTCAAAAGAATCTTGCATGCCAAGATTAAGAAACATAGTCTTCACTCAAAGACGACTATACCACTGCAAGCTATCAAATGCTATTATCCATATTACCTTCCTATCAGCATACTTGTTCTCTAATATTAATCTAACAGGTTTAAAGTTGCTATCGTGCATGTATTGACAATGTTGTAGTGAACCTGTTACCCGCTAATGCGTTTAATTTGAAGGATATTTTTCCTCTGATATACATTTTCTGACACAGTTGTCATTGCATTATGTGTGCGCTGGAGATGCATCTATATCAGAGAGAGAGAGCACTTTAACATCGTTCAAGGCAGACAGTCTGGTATTGACAACCCAACGGGAGGACATATTAAATTCGCGGTATTCATCGACGAAAAGCTTGTAAACCACCTAGTCTGCTGTAGCTCGAGCGTGACCAGCTTTGACCTTTGTATCGGTAGGTACTCAAAGTCTCTCTCCGGCTCTCTATACCGCTCAACTACATACAGACATTAGTATGTATTCTCTCTGTCCGTGCAACCTCCATCTCCTCCTCCTCCACCACTTGCTCGTCCACCGCCTGGCTGGCTGGCTGCCTGGTTGCCTGCCTGCCTGCCTGCCTGCCTGCCTGCCTGCACGCCTGCTCACTACTCTAACTCGAAACAACAAAGCCCACCTGTTTCATTCGCTACGCTTATGTTGCCCAGCTCCTCCACACGCAGCCCCATCCATGCACGACTCACCCACCCAATCTCCCACTCACTCCAGTCTTCATCGCGACTCTGACAAAAAATCACAGTTCGCCTTTTAAGAGGGGTCCGTATCGCCAATAAATATCTAGCGACAAACGGCAGAAAAGAGAAAGTCAGGATGAGGATCGAGTAATAATTGGTTTCGTCTCTTTTCGTTTCGTTGATTTGATGACTTTTGTCCGCTGAAAGCGGTAGTATAATACATACACATGTAGATATGTAAGTACATATGTATGTATAGTACGGCGCGCGGCAGCCGAGGAGACTTATACCGAAGTATAGCGGTTTCCGTCTGCTAGAAAACTTTCAGTCTGATTTATGAAACGGTTACAGCTCCAAAGATTTATTTCTGAATTTTGTATTTCATTCAACGTTTCGGATGTTGAACCTCCCAGCATACAGCAGCTGGGAGCGCACCACATGCATTTGAGAATGAACCTAAACGGGAGTGGTAAGGCTAATCCAACATTTTCTACGCAAGATCTATCGAGTCTAGGCAATAGCGCTCATTTAACTATAATTGTGGGGTAGCTCGGTGATGGTGATGCAGCCAGGTCCCACCGCACGCTCTTGACACCGCCGGCAACGACCGTGCAGATTCTCTATTCGATTCCCTCCATTCCCGATGGTATTGACTATACATGTATTTGCCAGAATGCCATAGAGGAAGCACCAAGTGTAAGAGTGAAGAAATGTTTGCGGTTTCCTTGAAGGTGACAGCTCTGAAATTTAATTGAGTTGGTAGTTGCGCTCTGTCATATATGTATATCATCAACGAAAGGCTCGGGTGGGTCTCTTCTTAGGCGAGCTTTTAATCCATGCTCCATGATGCTAGCGGAGGCTCGCTTATTCGGGGCAAGCCAGAGAGAAAGCAGCTTGTTCTGGCAATAAAGATAATTGCAATTTAATCCAGCCACCGTCGGACAGGGGCCACAAAGTACAGAGCAAAGGAAGACAATCTCTCACATCCAGAGAGTCTGATCAAACTGCAGGCTCGGGCACGCTCGCACGCACCGATACAGACCTAACAAAACCGCCAAGGAAGGAAGAAGAGTACTAGACCCACAGGCCAAAAGAGAACAGTCAACGACAGTATGTGTGTGTGTTCTAGAGAGAGAGAGAGAGAGAGAGAGAGAGAGAGAGAGAGAGACAGAGAGAGAGAGAGAGAGAGAGAGAGAGAGCGCTGGCGGGGGCGGCGGGGCGCGGCGGGGGCAAGGGAGTGGGGAATACGAGGGTGAAGCGAAAGCTGGATGGAAGGGAGGGCCGGGAGGAGGGAGAGGGAGAGAGAGAGAGAGAGAGAGAGAGAGAGGAGGGGGGGGGAGAGAGAGAGAGAGAGAGTGCGTATGGTACCCCAGGCGAGATCCTCGCGCAATTCTCCTGGATGACAAGACGGGGGTTAGAGGACAGGTGCTACTGACGCCTTTGATCTCTTCCGCATTACACGCTGCGGAGTATCGCGCACAAAAAAGGGAATTATCAAAATATCCTGGCTGGTTACGTTCGTTCACAAGCCAGCCGATCGATTCCTCTTTCGGATTGCATCTATTGTTTGACCCCTTCTATACACTTTCCTGCTGCTGTCTTCGCGCTGCCAAGCCTCACTTTCTCTTCTAGCTTACCGTGCACCGCCGGTATATCCGCTTTGCATAGGCTAATTTCTAACATTGAACGTTACTTTAACAGCGCGTATCTATCGAATTCATAAAAGAATTAGTAATTCGTCGATACTTGCATTGGCAAAGATTCTAGAGTCCTAGATTCGAGAGTGATTTTTTATGCTAAGATAATGAAGAGATTAGATTAATAATGTAGTTGGATGAATGGATGGGACTATAAAGAGGAAAACATACGCTTTAGTATAGTAGAGATAGATGGAATGTAGAGAATTGTAGGGAGAACCGATGCTAACGAGCACATGGTGTTTTGGCCGATCTGCCGGATAAAATCCAGCCAGTGAGAATCCCAATGGAGTTGGATGGAGCTGTTGACGACAAATCGAGGGTTAAAATACTATCGGTAAACAGGGATTGGGATGAGGGGACAGTCTATCAGATGGCAGAGGGATTATAACCCTAATTTTGGCTAGCCGTGTGACACTCCACTTTAAATGAAGTAGCAGCGATCGTGCACCCTGTTTCTCTTTTGCTTCCCAACAATGAACTCTACTCGTGAAAGCAACGCTTCTACGTTACCCACTTAATACACTCTCCGATATTCTTATTTTATAGATAGGAGTGGAGACTTTATCGATATCTGGTAATAGTTAGAGACCAATAGATGGTAATGAATGTTGATGCCCTATACTATGTGTGTATATGTATGTATGTATGTATGTATAGATCTCCTTGAGATATTTAATCGTCCACAACAGCACAGCCGATTCACAATAACTGGGAGTAATACGCTAGAGTTGGCTGATTAGATAACGCCATGAGCGTGAGCGTAGTCACCGTTTGTAACGCCGACACTTTTATAATCGGCCGAAGGCCGAAGTCGAAGTGTGTGTGAGGGAGAGTGCGAGTCGGATTGGAAAGGGAGTGGAAGAACGAAATCGGCGTGGTGGATCCCCCATAAATCACGTGGCGCGGACGTCCGAAATTCTTCACTAATCTCGTAAAGCACTTTGGGAGGGATCGAGATCGAGATCGAGATCGAGATCGAGCAGACCTTTTGATAGACACGTACTTCTTGGACTTTCGATCTCGATATAGTATAATAATTTACCTTTCTCGATCTCTCTATATGAACATGTGAATTAGAGAATGCAGAGTCTAATAGTTCTCTCTGAGGGCGCAATATTAGATGGAGTAGAAATGAATTGTGGTAAGGAGTATGTATCGTGGATTTCGTAAAGGGATTGGAAAGGGAACCGAGCGATCGAAAGAGAGATAATTATAGTATCGGGAGAAGAGGAAAAATTTGGAAGATCTACGCCTGGGCCCTAGTCGCAGTTGGTGCTCCGATGCGATGCGATGCGATGCGATGCGATGCGATGCGATGCGATACGGCGCATCTCCCGAGAAAAATATCGTTTGTGGAAGAGGCGGGAGACGTCTATGGACGAGGGAAGGTGGCCGAGTGCCGGGCAAAGTGAAGGGTTCGCCGAGGAAGATTAGCGAAACTTTCGTGTTTCTCGGAGCCACGAACCCGTAGATCATGATAATTGTGAGAACAATTCATCAGTGAAATTTCACGCTAAGCGCCCGAAAGATACATCGGTCGATCCATTAATCACGATGTACAATTGTCGACTAAAACCCGGCATTCCGATCCACATACACATCTTCCTGACCATCTTCATTAATCTACTAACATCAAACACTGCTACTCTTCGTCCCTTTTTCAGGCAGTGTTAGACCAGCAAAGCAGAATATCGCCAGATATCCCAGATATCCAGCCGGGTATCGAGCCTTCGCATCTTTTTTATAGCAAACTACTCCATTTGTTTGATAGCTTGCACGACGGCAATACGTCTTCTTGCTAACAATGACTCTTCCGTAAATGTGGGCTTCGCTTGTGTACTAACAATTCTTTCCTCACCCTCTTCTCTATAAGTCAGAGAACGATTAGGCTTCGGTGCTAGTTCGATAACCAAGGCAACGATATATGTATATTAAATAAGTGGAGAATTTATTCTGATTGTCTTATTACCTATTCTCATGTACAGTGTACTATGTACTATGTATACTGTACATGTACACTGAAATACGGATGGGAGTCGATCTGACAATGACCAAGAAAGTCGTTGCCGAAAGCAAAGGCCAAAGGTACGTGTATATAATTAGGAGGCATAAAAATAACCTTCAGCTACTTCGAAGAACTTGAATTTGTTGGCAGTTGGCAGTTGGCAGTTGGCAGTTGGCAGTTGGCAGTTGGCAGTGTATTAGTGGAATTGCCAAGTTTTCAGCTTCAGCACACCCACACCTTAGAGAATTGCCGATTTGATTCCGATGGTTGGCCAGCCTTTCAGGCCAATTATCCACTTCTAAAAAGGTTGTAGCTATAAGAAGAGTCTTGCAAACGTGGAACTAGCCCTGTGGATTCCCACTTCTCGTTCTGAGTGCGGCGAGAACTTGATTTTGGTGGGACAGTGGTCGTGGCGAGGCGAGGCGAGGCGAGGCGAGGCGAGGCACTCACTAGCTCACCACTCAACTCCCTTGTGGTTTCATCTTTTTTCAGGAGCTGCGTAACCAGCCACTTGCAAGAGGAGGATCGAGCAAAGGAATTGTCAAGACTAGGCATTAGTTGTTTGCCGAGATGGGGATGCCGAATCGACGTATCGAAATCCTCTGAGTGAATATCGATTAAAGGTACTCGATTGAAGGTGAAAGGGGCCGGAACTAAGAAATGGGAAGCCGGCAAGGGTGGGAAAAAAGTGACGTAGACGAGCGCGTTTAGAAAGGCCATCTGTCACAGTGGATTGTTAACTCGGTTAGAGGAGACGCATATGAAATGGGTGGGTGCCGGAGTAGGAGTCGAAGCAGGAGCGAGAGCGGGCGGCTTAGCATGGAATGGCCAGCGCGGTAATACGATTTGGATATATGGAGAGTCCTCTGGGATATTAGCTGGGTAGAGAGACTTCCCCCGTCCGATACCACAAATGATATGCATATGTAAATATAGAAAGCGAGCATTACGAATTGGCCTAACGTGCGCTGGGAAATCTGACTCAGCCCTTTTCTAGTCGGACACTGAGATGATGAACAATTGCTTCTTCAGAGAGGAGCAAATTCTAAATAGGCAAGTCCTTGTCTCATTGTCCCCAATTCCTCAATTCCAAGGATAAAGAAGCCTTCCAACTCCAACTAACCATTCGCGGTTAGTGAGTTGTCGCGATCTGGCAATCAGGTATATCGTATGTACCTGCAAGAGCTTGGAAGGTTTTATTTAACCGGTCGGTCGGCGGCGGTGACAGCGGCGGTGACGCCGGCGACGCGGTGTTACTGGTATTGACGCCGTTGCCTCGGATGATCCCGTTAACAGGATCAGGCTTCGCAGACGAAGGGTTCTTGTTAGTCGGAATCGCTTTCTCTCCCGATCCTTGGGGATACGCCTGCTTCCCCTCGAATGCACCAAGAATGACTAGCAACGCCGAAATAGATTCATTTGCAAAATACACAATGAACGGAATTACTTACCACCGCAATTCTTTCGCGCCTATCCGCAGCCTATCATCGTATCACCACCTCCACCCTTTTTCTTCTACTTTCTTACTATTCATCGGACCCATTGCATTCATTCATGTTGGCCGAGAGAAAATATTAGGTCGCCTTGCTTCAAGTACAAACAACGCTTAAGAAATTATTCCGAGTTATCAACCGCTATGTAATTCTTCCATTTTATGGGAGGAGTAAGTAAAGCTTTGAATGTGAGATAGCTTAAGTAATAGCGAAAGACGGGGGAAGGATAGGGAGCGCGATTCGCAAAATCCAGAAGCGCAGAGTACACATGCCTGAGCAAGCAGTAGAACAAAGAAGCGACAAAGATTGTTAAATGTACTCCGTAATATCCTTTGTATCCGTAAGACACAGCAAAGACTCTGTAGCTGTTATCTCGAGCGTGCTTTTGCCGTGGGTCTAATGATTTGCAAACATCGTCTCTCTCTCGCCCCTCTTCCCGACCCGGGTTCCACACTCTCTCACTCCCACTGTCTTTCTCTGCGGCAGCTCGTTTCGCTCATTAGAAAGTTTTTGCCGGTTGTGTTGCGCGTGAACAAGCCAGACATCTTGAGAGAGAGAGAGAGAGAGAGAGAGAGAGAGAGAGAGAGAGAAAAGTTTAAAGAGTCGAAAATGGAGAAGAGAGTAGTCCTTGCTCAAGAGGCCGATTAATGAAGCGAATATCTGCATTACAGAAGGAATTACTCAGGCCGTCGCCCAAGCCTCTTGATGTTCCTTTATTTATAGTATGTATTAATTAAAAGCTCGTGCAACAATCTCGTGGTAGGAATGAGTGATATTTAGTTGTTCGCAGTTCTTACCGAGACCTAGCAGTTGGTGTAGATGTGAAGAGATCGAAGGAAATGTTTTTGCCAGCGGATTGCTTGAAAATGCGAAGAAAAATAGGGACTTAACGGCAGGTTGACGGCAATAATGGAGAGGGTTATCTTAACTATCAGTTGAAGCGACGTATAAAATGAGCTATCGAAGTAATGGACTTATCTCGTTGGCGTACGTCAGCCGAAATTTGGCGAGAGCGAAATACTTAATAAGCAGTTGGTTGGTTTAGCTCGAGGAGCCAGTATCGTTTGAGAAGTCGTAGTGTGCTGCGCGATTCGAGAGTCATGTGTAGACTTTCAGTGCTTTTAGCGATAAACTTACTCGTCAGTAGAGTGTCTGGTAGGTAAGGGAGGGAAGAAAGGGAAGAAAGGGAAGAAAGGGAAGAAAGGGAAGAAAGGGAAGAAAGGAAGGAAAGCTCGAGCGTCTATATCTAATAGTATCTAGATAAATATAGATATGTATGTACATAGTACATCGGATATATCTATTTATCTATGAGATGTATACATCTAGTATTGATATCTATGTATCTGCAGATAAGCGTGTAGTTTGTGCATATATCTGGAAGAGATAAATAGATAGTGGTTGTGATATCGATGTGAAAGTGTGAGGCTGCTTAATGGAATTACATATGTACTACATTTACTTGGGAAAATAGGAGAAGGATCGACGTACGTAGTGGGTGGTGTGGACGCAGCTCCTGGAAGTTATCCGCACCAAGTCTCAATAAGATATTATGACCAGTACCTTTGTGCCGGATCGATTCTAGACAATCGTAACATCCTCACCTCGGGCTCCTGTGCAGTCGAGTAGGTTTCGTTACTACCGTTTTTCTTTCTTGTACCTAACTAAAGGCAACCTAGTAAGACTGCTTCTATCTGTCTCTCTCTCTCTCGCGCGCACGCACGTGTGTGTGTGTATGTGGGTCGCGCACGCGGATGTGATGGGCGTGCAGGATACAGGATCTTCGCAAGTACTTCAAGGTCCATGCCGGTACGAATCTTCTAAGTGCACCAGGAACCTGCTATCCGATCGATCGGGTGAGAATTCATGCAGGGTACTCTGCCGAACCATACGATAGGCACTACGATATCGCAATACTCACACTCGGCGAGAATATAGAATTCACGCCGGTTATCCAGCCGGTCGAACTTGACAATACTACAGAAAGCTACGAGAGCGAGATAGCGACTTTAATCGGCTGGGGTAGCAAAGGGGTAGGTGCCTCCTGCCTACTACTGCCTACCTAGATACTTTGAGCGTGACCTGGCATCGCATGAAATGCGGAAATTAAGGCGAGGCAAAACTGAAACAGGATTATTTACTTTGCAGTCGGGTGCTATTTCTAATGATCGGTTGCAAGAGGCAGAGGTGACTATAGTACCAGAAGGAAACTGTCAGCTTGTCTTCCAGTATCTGAAAGATTATCAGTTCTGCGCTTACAGCCCAGGTACAGGGATTTGCGAGGTACACGAAACCGCAATTATAACGATAAGAAACTAATCCTATCTTTCCTCCTTCAGAGTGCCATTCTAATTGTTGCAGGCTGATAGCGGCAACGGTCTCATACTAGATGGCAAGCAAATAGGAATGGCTTCCTTCAATAAGGGCTGTGCAAGCGGTATTCCGGACGTATATACGAGAATATCTTATTTTATTGACTGGATCGAGGAGAATAGGTCCAATAGCAGTGATATTCCACTTGGTTGCACAACACTTGTTCTCTTTTCATCACTTTTCAGCCTATTGCTCTACATCATCAGCAATCCAATCCAATTATAATACTTGCAAGGTTTCCCGCGGCTCGCAGGAATCGCCGAAGAAAATTATGAGATTACGGCAAGTTTCTCATCCGATCTGGCCGTGAACAATCACTTCAATTATACATTGTCAGGGTTATTTCTGCCCCTGTTTCACCAAAACATCAAGAATGATTAAATCCTTTCTTTCACTCCTTCCATAAATCATTTTCTTGACGAGCTTATCCTTAAAAACTAAATTGAACTATGTACATACATACTACCTAGTATGTACATATGTACATACATACATACAGCTCAAATCAGCCAACGAACCACGATGCGATCTCGTTCTGAGCGGTGAGTGGTCAGCTGATGAGTCTCCAGCGCCTGGCACATCCGGCAGGTCGCGACCTCTATGAAGGAGATGCAAGAATATACCATGCTCCGATAAAGACTCCTCGACGATACAGAGAATAGGCGAGAAGGAACACGCGACAGTTGTAACAGAACATTAAGATTTCGCACCTCAAGAGTTCCAAACATTAATAACACTTTCCCGACTCATTACATATCTACATATGTATGTAGATGGATGTAGATATGTCATATGTATCTATGTAGTACATATGTAATGTTTACAGTACGGTAAGTAAGGTTCGATATCGCTTTAGTAGCTTAATGGTGATACCATCTGCCCATAATATACTATGTGTCGATACTCGAGAGCACGACATCACCAACCAGTCTTTTACTGCCAGATTTACTACATCATCCGTAGGTCAAAACAGATGAAACCGAACAACTTACCCTACCCTAGCCTATAAAGCAATCCTGAGCTCTGTGTTTAATCGATGCTACCCCAAACCCATAGAGAAACTGGGCAAAAACTATAGTGTAGGAATATCAGCGGGTAATGGTAAGAGAAGGAGAGCGCGCTCTGTTGGCTGTCGGTCCTCGCTCCGCGATGATAGGGAGAGGTTGCTGCCCTGGCTGGCATAGAGCTCGCAAACGGGTAACGAGAGAACCAGCAGATTCGCTTCCTCACAACTTGCTTGCCAAGCAAGTGCAAAGCGCCTCTTTGAATTTGAATCAGTGTAAAGAGATCGAGAAGAGTTGCAGTTTAGCAGGCAGGCAGGCAGGCAGGCAGGCAGGCAGGCAGGCAGACAGAGAGCCAGGCAGCCAGCCAGGCAGGTTAAACGAAAGATAATGTAACGTACCAGAGCCTCTCCCTTTACTCCGCGCCACGGCCGCGGCAGCGACCTCGCCCCATTCTCCCAGTCTGAGATTGAGACTGACAATCTTTTCTAATCTTCGAACGTAAGTCCAGTTAAATGGAGCCACGATACCTTACCCGGTCGCCCTCGGGGCAAGTTGCACTCTAGCACCACACCCAAGAGATGTACACGCTAGTAGTTATAGCTCACAACCTCACGCTGTAAGTAGAAAAGGCCTTGAGGCGCAAAGAACCGGGAAAGCCCAATTGTCAACTGACATTATCCAACTACTTACTAGAGATTCGTATGGGAACTTGGATGAAAATGAGGAATGAAAGCTGTCGAGGATCTTTTTTTTAATATTCCAATGTTCATGTACTATAAGCAGTTCTTGGACGACCTGGATTCGACTCAAGGGTGTCAATCAATACTAGCTTCCCTTCCAAAGTTGCCTCTTGCCACTTGCTGCTTGCCTCTTAGATTCAAGGTCTAGTATAATCTAGCACAGTACGTTCCCTATTCACTCTTCTTTGTGCGTTTTCCTCCATTCACAGTTCCTTTCCCACTTATACTATATGTATGTATATCGATAAAGAGTAGAATCACCCCTAGTTATAGTCAATAAACTCTCACGTAATTTATTAGACTACACATGCGTCTAGTGTCTAGTCCATCCTGTATCTACTTATCTCGCAATCGGTCTTTTATGCCTATTCTATTTCTAATTATGTATTCATTATTTCAATGAAATACTATCAATACTGACATTGAGATAAAGAGTCCTAAGAAAGCGGCAAGAATGGAATTCCATCGGATCTCAGCTGGAAGGGAGAAGAGTGGAAAACCCCTTTTCCTGGCAGGCGAGACTTCTTTTCTTACGAATCTGTCAGATGGAAGGACAGTTGAGGATATTTTATTTGCGGCGTATACCTATTCTAGATTGTTGTATGTATGTACGGGCCGAAAGAGAATCTATGGGAGACGCGCGGTTCCTTGGATGGATCACGTGATGGAATGTACATCAGCTCGGGAGTATGTACCTCGGTGGAAATTGAAATGTTGGCGTTTAGCGCAGCCCCAGTCGCTAAGCATCCTCGCTCGGCTTCGCAGTACGCAGTAAGGGTACGGGTACGGGTACGGGTACGGGTGCGGGTGCGGGTGCGGGTGCGGGTGCGGGTGCGGGTGCGGGTGCAGGTGCGGGTGCGAGCACGGGTAGGAGTACGCAATAGAGTAGCCGATTAAGCCAGTACATATACATATCTTAGCATTTCACGAGCATCAAAGAAAATCCGGCCGATCCCATGAAATTCGATTTCTCTTTCTACGATCTTCCCATCTTACCTGGTGAGTCTTCCAATCACCCTACCCACTTATCTCCACTTACCATGTATCTTCATTCGAAAGGGACAATCATTTCGTGCCTCGTATCCTCTAGACTCTAGAGCCAAACTTGCCTCTCTCCATATTATTCTTCATAATATCTGTCACGCAACGCTAAACTACCTCGAACTAAAGAAGGTTCTTATTAATCCCTTGCAAATTCCTCACTTTTCTACCCAAATCTGCTCTGACAAGTTGGCTGCATACCGTCCATGCAGACTGGTACGCCTTAGCAAACTGTGCAAGTCTACTACTCACTGATTAGGCAGATAAGGAAATGTCCAGTGTTACGAAACATGCAGTTTCGGGCCGCATAGTTTTGACTAGATCGCGTAACGACTAACATGATAGAACACATGTGGCATAAAAATGATCGCATTCTAGTATTCATAGAATGCTCTCATTCTCTTCAGCAATTTACTTTAATAATCTTCACGAGAAGCCGATTTTCGATAGTCAATATTCAATAATGAAACTTCTCGATGCCCTCGATGCCCTCGATGCCCTCGATAGCCAGCAAGGACGAAACCTTGGACTTGTTGTGTCGTAAAAAAGAACTAGCGAAGGGTATGTACATACACGGGCAAGTTCCATTGATATGTTTAGAAGCCAAGGTGACTTTAGACCGTGATTTATCCAGTCAGAAGCGAGATCAATGTTTCCTTCACCCATTAATTATTTCGGCAATGAAACCTATTATCGAGCAGTAGAGAAGCGAGCGGAAAAACATAGTTGAAGAATGGTAAGGCGAAAAGAGTGAATCGTGCGAGGCAGTATGATTCCGAGAAGCATGAGGGTCGCCAATACCAACTGCCAATTGAATTGGATAACCTCTTTGGTCCATTGCATAACGTGGCATTCCTTCATCGATCTTAATAGGAAGCTTACTTCAGCGAGCTTCATAATTTGTTACGAGAAATAGGAGAAATCTGACGTTTAATATTACATTAATATTACAAGCCTCGGCCGCGTTCAATTCATAGTACTTGCGTACTTGTCAGGTCAGAGAACAAAACAGGAGAGGTTGCAAATATTCTAGCAAGCTGATATCATTCCAACTTAGTAGCCGTAGTTGACTGGTCCCCCAATGCTCTCTGAGGAAGTAAGAATTAGGAGATCGATTACTATGCTTAAATTGAGTGCCGCGTCTCGCCTGGAGGGTAACGGAACCTCTCCCTACGAGTTTGCATTAGCAGGTCGAGTGCCTCTCTCTCTCTCTCTCTCTCTCTCTCTCTCTCTCTCTCTCTCTCTCTCTCTCTCTCTCTCCCCTCCTAGGACACTCGATGGATGAAAAAGGTGTAATTACATATGTATATGACTTGCATAGCGAGCGATAAAGCTACAGGTTTGTTTAAGAATGAGAGATAAATGCTGGTGAACATTCGAAAGTAGAGAATGGAGATGCAGGAGCTATTGAACAAGATCTATTATATGATTCAAGAGACAAATTGATATGCAGACGTCAGCGTGAATAGCGTCGTCATCGCCGGTGACAAAGCACACATTCATTATCAGCATGCATCTCTCTAAGAGGTCATATAGTAGCTGGTTGTATAAAAGCTATGAAAAGTTGAAATAAATGCTTCTTATCACTAGCGTTGAGAAATCATAGGAAATAGTTGATGGAGAATTTCAGCGAAAATCCTCTTGCTATGCAAGCCTGTGGTAAGCAAGTAGATATAGCTGTGGACTGATTTCGTTAGGGACAGCAGGAGCAGCAGTCGATACACAGCAGTATAGTAGATCGTTCCGGCATTCAGGAAAAGAAGGAAGAACTTTTGTCCCGACACAGTAAGTATAAACCTGTGCTTTTTCTGTCGCTCGTTCTGCAGCTAAGTCTTGTGGATGGAATGACCAGCTAGAGTGAAGCTAGAGGGAAACTCGGTGAGGCATGGCTATACTAGTTAAAAAATGGTAAAAGGCTATACTTGTAAGGAAAGAAAGAATAGAAGAGAATGCAAGTGGGAAAGATGAATTGTTAGGAATTTGATCTGATCCTAGGGAAATCTATAGTAGATATCTGATATGTGTGTAGAAAGTGGAGATTGTGGAGAATAGCATTCTATGTACTGTAATCTACATACTAAGGTCAGCCGATTGCAGAGTAAATGATCGGTAGATCTGGTAAGATTGGTAGGTCCCTCCAATCTCAAATAGTAAAATTATCAATCTTATCTTGCGAGGAAAAGCTATATCGAGCCGAGTATACTATTATACTTAGTATGCCAGAGATGCCGCTTCAAGTGGTAAAGCAATGATTATCCAATTATTGAATCTCCCGATGGTATTGGTCTACTAGAGGTTTGTTGGTGATGAGAGCAGCGGTAGAAAGGGTGGTGGTAGCAGTGATTTTGCAAGCAGTCCGCATCCGCCAACTCTCTACTAGCCCAGACCCAATTAGATAATCATTTCCTTATTTCTCGGCAGGTCCATATTCGCCCCGATGCCCTTCGATCGTTAGCTGCTCGACGGAGAGAATTATCTCGCGGATCAAACCGGAGCACTCTTTATAGTAGATGTATATGTCAGCATAATATAGATATTTTAGATATAGATATTTAGTGAGAGCGAGCGAAGTGCACCGTTGGCGTCGCGTCACTGCGAATGAGCGGTACATACTAGGACATATGCGGATAAACCTTGACGACCTGTGAATATTTTGAAGAGTGGGGAATTTCTCAAATTGGACGAGACTATATCATCGTCGTATCACTCATCGTATTACGTGAGCATATCACTCATCGAGTGCGATAAAAGCAACGGTAGACAGGGAAAAGAGAAGGTAGAGAGGGATAGAAGATTTGTTGGCTTAGTTTGACTGATGGCAAGAAAAGTCTGGTGTCTGGTGTCTGGTGTCTGGTGTCTGCTATCTTGTAGTAGTTATGGCGTCGATAGGCAATAGAGTTTACGGAATAATAGGCAATGCAAGTATAGTGAAGCGCGAACGCAGCCTATAACCTTCAGTAAGTTAACTACATTTGACCTCAATGCAATAATTAAGAGCAATCAGTTGGCAAAGAATGTACCAAAGCTACGTGTGCTCTCCGAGGATATTCGCGCTGGTGAATTGGCATTTTCCCCGCGCTGCATTGCTCCAGATCAGTCAATTGATCAGAACTTTAATGGATCAGCAGTCCATCGAGTAACTGAGAACTGCGTTGAGTGTAGATACCATTCCTCCCAAGCAAATGAACCGCTTCGCCATACTAGCAAGTTCGTTCGTTCACCAAGCTCGGGGCAAGATCTTGTTTCACTAAAACGGTGGAATGCTGTTTCAGTAATAGGAGCTTCAACCTAACTAGAGATAGGAAGAATGGAGAACTCAAAAGAAGAGACGGTAAATCTGCAGCTCATCGACACCAAAGCTCCGTACAAGTATGTAGATCGGAGAGCAATCCTTCCAATCGAGCTCAGATGCCTTGAGATTCTATTGTTTGGAAAGCTTGGCATGCAACAAACGCAATATTGATTTGGAAACTGATCTGATTCAAGAGTTAGTAACGAAATGGCCGGAAGTGGTTTAAATGCGTCGGAAGTGTCAATGTCGCCGAATGAAGAGCCACAGGATTATGACCCTCACAAGCATCGGAACACGGCAAATCCTACTTCGTAAGTTGCCAAGTGATCGAGTTCCTGACGTAGCGCGGCCCTGTCAGGCGTCGGGTGTCGGCTGTCGGCTGTCGGCTGTCGGCTGTCGGCTGTCGGCGAATTTAGAAAAGGAAGCTTGGAGAGACGGGTGCAAATTGCGCGGTGCCGCGCCGTATTATCTGTTCCAGGAATGCAGAGACATTGATCCATTTATTGAAGGGGAGCTTAGGGACAGGAATATTGGCGATGCCAAATGCCTTTTGCAACAGCGGCTTGGTAACAGGGGTGATAGCGACAATGATAATCGGAGCACTTTGCACCTACTGCCTCCATGTATTGGTGAGGGCCCAGTACAAATTGTGTAAACGGTTAAGAGTTCCTATACTCAGCTATCCGATGAGCATGAAGTATGCCTTGGAGGAAGGTCCGCGTTGTGTCAGATGGTTCGCACCCTATGCACCGTAAGTAGAGGAGAATCCAATCCCTCTCCCACTATTCTCACTCACTCGCCGCCTCCACCTCCGAGCTCCCTCATATTTCTCTATATGTATCTAGCTTCTAGTAGGATCTATTAGCTCTATCAGTTCAAACGGTCTCAGCCGCTCTCCTTGTACCAACTAATAACAACAGAAACCATTGCCAGAGTGGAATGACTAGCCCGAAGGGAGCATGCATGCAATCATCCGACCATCCGATCATGACCCGAAGAAACTAATTTGAAAGCTGGCATTATTTACAGAGGACTGGTAGACGGATTTATGATAACTTATCAATTGGGAATATGCTGTGTTTATATAGTGTTCGTAGCTTCCAGTATAAAGCAGGTACAGAGATCCGACTAATTAAGAGAAATGCAAAAATACCTTATTAGAGGTATACTCTGTGTCGCATTACCCATCACTCAAGATATCTATACTCTACATTAATAATATTACCGCTAAACAACAGGTAGCGGACCAATATTGGGAACCCTTAGACATTAAAGCCCATATGCTGATTTTGTTGCTGCCACTGACATTGATAAACTATATTAGAAATCTCAAGCTGCTCGCACCATTCTCAACGCTAGCCAATGCCATTACCTTTGTTGGGCTAACAATGATTCTAGTTTATATGTTCGATGGCTTGCCACCGATTAGTGAGAGGCAGATGTTTGGTACATTGAGAAATTTTCCCCTTTATTTTGGAACGACCTTATTTGCATTGGAAGCCGTCGGTGTGGTAAGTCCCTTTTCCATTTAGTGGATTCCGCATTTTGCTCTTATCTTCCTTCTGCTCCAGCCTCAATTTTATTCGAATCGCATGCCTGCTCACTTACTTTATTAGCCGCTTCTCTCGTCAACAGGCAATAGCTCTGCCTACTCCTACTCCTACTCCTACACATATACATATTTGCACATAGACATCTACAGTATAGAGTATAGAGTATCTATAGAATCTACATATAGCGTGTACAGAAAAGTCGTTTCACCTCTAGACATGAAAAAGCAAGCGCTCGCACAAGCTATTTATTGCCCCGGATGATGGAGCAATGACGGAGTCAGCTCTGTTAGATTAGCCTGTTGCTTCTACAAATGCCACTCACACGCTTGCTGCAAGCATTTTATTCGCGTCGTCCTCGTGGAGAAGCACCTTTAGGATAAATGGATCAAGTCCGGGCACGGCGGGAGGGCAACATGGCTAATAAACAAATAAGTGGTCACTTACCAGCCGTGTCGTGGACACGTACTTACATACTTACTTACTTAGTAGTTAGTCCATTCATTAGCCAGAATCTCGTCCATACGATACATGATCGCATCCTTGGGTCGCATTGATTTCCAACTTGAGGAAAGAAATTGCCAACTAGGACAACTTACAACTACTAATCTGCCCCCGCTCGCACTAATCCCTTTTGTTGATTTCGTTTCGCTTGATCTGCGAATGGAATTCATCAGCGTACAAGACCTGATAGGCGTGCGTTACCAACGTATTTCATAGTTGCGATAGGAAACTTCTCTAGCGACAGAAAATTTGTCCCACATACATACATATAGCATTACGAGCCGTTACTCTTTACAGATTATAGCACTGGAAAATAATATGAAAACGCCACAGTACTTTGGTGGCTACTGTGGTGTTCTGAATATGGGCATGTCAGTAATAGTTTTGCTATATATTCTGATGGGTTTCTTTGGTTATATAAAATACGGGCCGGAAGCCGGTGGTAGCGTAACTTTCAACTTGCCGGAAAGTGAAGTGTAAGTATACCTGTCCCGACAGGTCGGTCAAATTACAACAAATGACAATCCAAACTTGTATGTACTGCCAAGTTGCAGCTTGCTTCTTTCGGCCTCTTTTTTCAGTATGGCGCAGTCTGTTAAGTTAATGTTCGCCGTAGCGATTTTCATCACGTATGCACTCCAGGCCTATGTACCAGTTGAAATAATCTGGAATACTTATATGGTCCACCGGGTGAAAAGCCGGAAGATCCTCTGGGAGTATATATGCCGTACGCTCGTTACATTAGCAACATGTATGTATCTCTTTCGGTTCAGATGCGCCTGCGCCCTGATGATTCTAGCATGGCGGCATAATGTTTATCCTACTAAAGGAACTCGAAGACCCGGGTACTATGTAGATATGTAGTAGATGGAGTATGTAGCCCCCATTGATCGAAGGAAAGGAGTAGCGCGCAGTGAAGGGGCGAATAAGAAAAGCCACAAGAGATCATGTTTAATCTGTTTGATTTGCAGTTACCTTGGCCATCGCGATACCAAGGCTGGGTCTTTTCATCTCGTTGTTCGGTGCTCTCTGTCTCTCCGCTCTGGGGATCGCCTTCCCGGCCATTATCGAGATCTGCGTCCTTTGGCCAGAGAAGGAGATGGGTCCTTGCATGTACAAGTTTTTGAAGAACCTTCTCTTAATCGTGTTCGGCCTGGTAGGATTGGTTGTAGGTACCTATGTTAGTATCGTCGATATTGTCAAGTCCTTCCAATGAGATGGAGAGGGTGAGAGAAATTCACCCCAGAAGGAATGTCAAGAAGGTGCCTCAAGGTGCTTCAAGACTGGCATCATCACTAGGAGAAGCTTTCGTCGTAGCTTGACACTTTTTCACTTAGGTTATAGCGGTCCTCTAGCCTGCCCACTAACAGATTATTCACGATTGGCCTCTTCTTGGCCTCGCAGCCTGCTAATGGGAGAGACAACCAAATGACCGAGACCGGTAGAGGTACTACTAGACGACCAACCGGAGCCAGAAGAGACTGGCTCGGTGGCCTATTCTTGAGAATCGATATCTATGTCTCATTTTGTATCTGGTTGAGTTGCTCGCGTACCTAGGACACAAGGTGTCCGAAAAGAGTTTAGAGTGGCGTTCGCGCCAGAGAATGCGCCACGCCATCTTGGCGTCTTGATGTCTGATAAACAAGATGAAGGAGTTCTGCGACGAGCATGAGCGAATTCGATCTTTGCAGTCGACCACCAGCTGCGTCTTCAAATAGGAACCTCTCTCATCAATCTCATTGTTTCTCCTGCGGTTGGTGCGCCTATCTCATATCGCGGCTGGTACCACATTCGAGATCGGTTAAGCACAACAAAACATTTAACAGAACCCAATATGGCTTTCCGTTTCACATACAACTTATTTGTGGCAAATCTTCATTTCCAAGCGTTATTAATCTTGGAGTAAATAAACGTTATGAGCGTTGTAAACCCAAAGCTGGAAACAATTGAGAAAGAAATACTATGTGTAATATTCCAAGTTCCAAGACTCGTTGTGAGTTTCCTGTTTTTCCGAATGATAAAACGATAAACCCATCTTGAGTTGAAAATCGTGGTACAATGAAAATGGTGTACATTTCTTCATAGGCTGTTTCTCAAGTATCAAGGAGGAGCACATTTGTTTTGTGCCTTTCTACAGTGTATTACCGGTCTTATTTTGGCAAAACATTTTGTAATCTTGATGTCATATCTTGTATTAGAAGCGATAATCTAGTCCAAGATTATACAGATCGCTGTTAGAGATAGGAAACTACTCTTTCAAAAGTCCTTTTACCATACTACTAGCCTACTAGACTAGAGCGATATAGTGGAAGGCGAACATATGTGGATAACTAACCGGCGACCACAGTAATAAACGGGCTTCAACAAGAGAATCGGTCTTCAATTATTTAATAATAAATCCGAGCAGGAAAAGACTTGCTCGCATTGATTTGCAAATAGTTAAGTTACTATGTTCAGAGTAATTATAATAGACTATAATGTATTTTCGTAGATATGTGCTGCACTACATTAGTTTGCGTCCAGACGTAGGCACACACACGCGCACGCACACACGCACACACGCACACACGCACACACGCACACACGCACAGGCATACAGGCATACAGGCATACAGGCATACAGGCAAATAATGTCGAGGTACAGAAAAATAGAAATGCTGGCATTTGTATGCGTCATTCGAGCGGCACAGACTCCTGCGAACAGTGAACAATAACACGTATCCGTTATTGATTAACTTCTCGTATGCAGATACGATTAATCAAGTTCGGCTAAGCTGCATATGATTCCTTTCACCTCGACTGATCGACTTACATACCGAGTAACAATAAATAATACCGTTATCACAAATCTACAGAAATGAACTGTACAATAATGTTGACATCTTCGTCGAAATGAAACTGGGGAAGAACTCTGTTGTCGTATGTGTTGTCACTTCTTGCTTCCAACGAATTAGCATGTCATCAGATATGATTAGATGTAAGAAAATGAGATTAGCTTAGAGTTAGAGGGAGGAAATAAAGATGGGAAATTGGTGTGGTTTGTTAAAGTACGTAGCTGAATATCGTACCAGCCGGCATTCTCAGTCTCTGTGGTGTGGCTGACAATGAGATGGAGTTTAAGAGATGCGGAGTATAGGTGTTTGGAATTATTGAGAGAGCGCGGGCGAAAGAAAACGAAACGACGAGGAACGAAAGAAAAATGGGCCTTCGGGATTACGCGTGATCACCACTGAAATAACTACTCTGCATCATAAATAATTTATCTATCGGATTGTGGATGGCTGCATGAAGACTCTGCGAGAGGGATGGTGTCTCGTGAGAGTTACCACCGTGATGACTATGGGAGCTGCCTTGATGATTGCTGTCTGTGCCACCGCCTTCGTTTTCACCTATGTCGAAGCCAGCCTCCGTCCCGTCCAAGGAGAGATCGCTGCTACAGAAACTCTCGCCAGAGTGGCCAGGATAAGCATCTACAAGTAAAGAAGCGACGCGCATTTTCATTTTCCTTGCGACTATTGAAACTGAGCAGAGTAAAGAAGAGGATGAATGAATTAAAGTGGGGCCGGCCACCGGCCGGTGCGGATTGAGAAAGTGGTGAGAGCTGATTAAGAAAGAAGTGAAACAGTGAGAGAAGAGTAACCGGTAACCAAAAACTAGGAAATACTGGTTGTCGTGATAAATGGATAGATGTAGTCATCGAAGCATAATATGCACCGCGGCAACATTTCTATCACTCTGGAATACGTGTACATAGATAGGATCTATGTATCTAGGCAAGAAGAGGGCTTTTTATCGGTTCGACATTTCACACTCGAGCCTCCTGTCAGGCTGTCGATGTCGGTTCGCAGGACAACCTGCCATTATTCTCACGGGAAATGCGGCAGGCATTGCTGATACCAGCTATACGAATCGACACGAGCCGGTTCCTCGATGCAGGGAGAGATATTTCATTAGCGTATCTAGAAAATTTCGTAGGAAACCCGCCGAACCTCCTTCATCGTCATCTCTGCTGCCACTCGGAAGGCAGCGCCATGTTGTCAAGTATAGCAGATAAGGTAGCAGATGTATTTCGGCTACATTGTCAAATTGGCTTGTAAAATGACGAGAGTTTAATTAGTGCGCAGAAGTATGAATCTCCAAAATGGGATAATCGTTGGCCTAACCGCCTAACCGCCTAACCGCCTAACCGCCTAACGGATCAATGACAAATTAATGCTTCGACTTTTCTTTCGGAGTAGTAATAAATAAAGGGAAGAGGGAGCGATAGATAGGAGAGGGTGGGTAAGCAGTGAGGAGTGAGCAGCTAGAGGTTGGAGCTTTGAATAGATAAGGCCATTGAGATTGTTAATTTGCCGAGTGATCTGCTTAATGAATCTATGGTGTGCGGTGGGTAAGAAGAATGACTTACCGTCGGGCGAGTACGGGTTATTGGGGTTGAGCGGTTGGCTGGCTGAGGGGAAGCTAGAAGATTCTCCGTCGCGCATGTTCAGGGCGTTCAAGTAATGACCTGCGAACGAGATGAGAGCATTGAAATTCTATCTATGTAGCCAACTATCGACACAAACCAGCCCCATTAACCAGTCATCGCAAACCTCTCGGCCCTCAGCAGAGCAATATCGTGAGACATACTTGTTTTCATTTCGTCTCGAGAGCCGAGAGTCGAGAGCCGAGAGCCGAGAGCCGAGAGCCGAGAGCCGAGAGGGTAAACCGTTCAAAGTTTTAATGTTCACCGGCAAATATTAGTTGTCGAATAGACATCAGTATTCTCAGATAGTATACTATGGATAGGGGGTATGAATTGAACTGGAGGAGCTTACTATGATCGCTGTGAGGACTTTCGGCGCGACGCTCCTCCTTCGGTTCCTTGTCAGAGCCGGGCTCGGTTTTTGCCTTGCGCTGGAGCTTCTTCATCTTAGCCCGTTGGTTCTGGAACCAAACCTGGACCACGCGGACGCTGAGGCCAGTATCTTTGGCCAGAGCTTCTCGCACTTTTCGGCATGGCTTCGGCGAGACCTCGAACGAAGCTTTAAACTGTCGCCTCTGTGCAGAAGTTAGGATGGTCCGTGGCCTCTTTGGTCCACGACGGCCATCGCGTGGCCGATTCTCGTCCAACAAACCGTCATCTAGTGAATTTCCCCGATCAGCAAAGTCAGCATCAGGCAATCGATTTCTCCCACGTAACAACAAAACTGCTCGTTCCTCTTTTACGACCACACCTCCACTTGCCGAATATCAATTGATTGATTAGTTTAAATAATGGACGAAAAGAATTTCTCTTCAAAGATTGGCTAGATTCGTTCCAAGAGTTTAGATCGTTATTCCTATCAAGCAGCAATAGGTGATTGTGGATTGCATTTCTCTAATTAGGCTTGGCTTATGTGTGTATTTACCTTGAAAAGAGAGACAGCCTTGTTTCGAAATTCCTGTAGATTTTACTTTGGATGACTTTAGATTGTGATTGTAGTAGTACAACCTGCGAACAATTCAACAACCTATATACAATACGATCACCTTCGCCCAGCGACGATTCTCACTGTCTTTTTCTCAGCCCGATTCACGCGATTCACTAACTACAAGTTAGCTCAATTGAATTCCTTTCTCTCTCAATCATCTTTAGATAAGATCAATCTCTTAAGAATCGCCAATCTTCAAAAGAATCATGATGATGACACCGGGTAAAAGATAGCCGAGCAGTTTGTTGCTACAGTCAATTGGTTGGTTGGACTTATGATTAGAAAGGTCTCTCCTGTCTATTTTCATAACCGGCTTATCAAACAATCATCAAATACTGTACACTGGATTGCAGTCAGTATCGAGTGACAGTTCTAGCGTTCTCTTTCGAAAGAAGGGGATTAAAGATTCGGAAAATTCAGTACGACAAAATTGTAAAAGTGCATACATACAGAGTTTAAGAATTGCCAAAATCCTTCTCAGAATTGCCAAAATTGTCAGAGGTGATAGGTGAGAGGTGAGAGGTGAGAGGTTTTTAAGATACATAGTAGATCGGGGAGGCAGACAAACCGGCTAAGGTGGAGACCTGGAATTCTTTGAGGAATCATCAGCTTTCAGGCATCATCGCGTGAAAGTCGGTCAAGGATCTAGGAAATGGGCCAACGGATCCTTAGATAGGTATGTATAGGAAGATTGGCTCGGTACAAACCTTGAGGACTATTGAGATAGTCGAGGTGTTCGTAATCTCTTCTGCAAATGGGTTGCCCTTGCCTGAGGATGTAGTGGTCACCCGGTTCGAACGGGTGTCCGCACATGCAGCAGGCGAAGCAACCCGCGTGAAAGACCAAACCCGGCACCTTCATCACGTACTCGGAATGCCGAATTTTCTCCATGCAACGAGCACACTTCACCGTAAAGATTCGCTTGTAGTCCGAGTGGCAATAAAGCTTGAGGTCGCGGATGAAGCAGGATTGCGAAAGGGGCGCGGCACAAGCCGCGCAAGACAGGCACTCTTCGTGATAGTTCCTCTCGTCCACCCTCATTACATACTTGTCCGAGATTGCTCGTCCACAACTCGCACAGATCATTTCCAGCAGACATGATTCCGTCTTCACTGAGACCGAAGGTTCTGAAGCATAATTACCGCTTAGCCATTAACCTCGCTCTACCTTCTCTACTACTATACTCCTTATCTACCCTCTACCCTCACCGCCCCCTCAGATTCATCAGATTCATACCAGCCCACACCACCCCATACCACCCCACCTCACCTCTTTAATAAAACGGCTCCAGGCCCACCAACCCCTAATCCTACATCCACGCCTCTGCCACCTTTCTAACACCGATCCCTCCTACCATCCGCAACCACTACCTCCTCCCCCCTCTCCCTCTCCCTCTCCCTCTCCCTCGCCCTCTCCCTCTCTCTGCGTACATACATACATGTATACATCCAAGTACATACATATACTACACACATCTATTTATCAGAATTCCACTTCCAATAGACAGATTGCCACCAACTGAAATGTAATAACGCGAGAACGCTGCGTACTACCTGCCCTGCAATATATGTATATCTACGTATGATATGTACATATTTCAAGCTTTATTGATTCTTCAAAATCCAAAGTGATAAAGTTATGTGCTATGGAACGAGCCGCCCCGGCAGGCCTACTCAAATCTTATGATATTTTCCTGGAACTCCCACCCACCCATCCGCCCTTTCTCCCTTTCACTCTTTCACTCACCTTTCTCTCTTTCGCTCTCGCGCGCTCTCGCGCACTCCCTCACCATGGAAACACAAGTTCCAAATAGCCAAGTGGCAAATAGCAGCAATAGACACTGATTGATACTACTAGCACTAGTGATACCACTCCTCTTACTGCTCATTCTCAGCCGAATCTTCTAACGTGTCATTTATCAAGTTTCTTTAAAATGCCAGTACCAAAGTATTTCAGCCCCGTTTACTATTTATTTCCCTTTCTCACTAGACCAACCGACAGTCATACACTCTCAAAGATAAAGCTATCAGAGATATATGGAAATGCATACCGGCATTATTATTGTTAGCTGTAGCACAGAAGGGCATTGGTGGTCCTGTGGGCAAAGGTTGTCCGGTTTCACCCTGACGATTCAAAGAAGGTACGGGTGTGTAAAATTCCAACATGGTTCCCAATCAAACACACTCTCCTTTTGCCACGCTAAAACACGAGCAACTACTTCCTCTCAGCACTAGTCACACACGAAGATCACTGGGGAAGACCGTCGACAGAGGGAAGAGGGCACCTTTATTACAATCAGAGCTGTAGTTATTGATTCCTCGAGACCTCTTGCGCTCCCTCCCTCTTTCTTTTCCTCTGCACCCTCTCCAAGTCTGTTCCAACAACGAGCACAATCTTCCTTCTTCTCCTCTTAGTCCTTTTCAACTGTCCTCTTCTTAGCCTTCTCTTTCGACCGCACGCACACGCACACGCGAGAGAGAGAGAGAGAGAGAGAGAGAGAGAGAGAGAGAGAGAGAGAGAGAGAGAGAGAAGGGGGAGGGGGGGGGGAGCAAGACAAGGGCCAATTTGTAGACTGATTTGGCAAGTGTCGCGGAAGAGCCAACCAACAGCCAAGAACCAAGGGAGGAACCAGATTTGACGAGTCACTAGCCGCACTCAGACGTGAAGGAGACAACTTGCAACAGTGAATGGCGCGTGCTCAGGAAGTCAAATCAATTTCTATGCCGACGATTTATCCCTCACCAGTCCTTTGATACGGCCAGTACCGCACATTTTCCTCAAAATCTCAAGAGAATTTGCCAGTGTTCTTCCCGACGATCATATGGCTCTCTGATCGAATCTCACCACTATACACTCTCGTCAAACCAGTGAGCATCCTGAATTCCACGACGCCTTCTTCCTTCTTCCCTATCTCACCACTTTGTCACTTACAATTATTTTCCTTTCTAAACTCGATGCTACCCGTCCGCGTTCAACAAAACAATTTGCCGATCTTGATGACTATTGAAAGGTTACCAGATGCTGACGCCACGGACTCTGGACCTTTTTTGACCACGGCAGAACATCGCTGCCGAAAATCATCCCCTACCAAAGGTATCCGTGCGGCCCTGCAAATCCCCTCCACCTCTACCGGGCTCTGCTCCTCCTGGTAAAGCAGGCTATACTCGCTGCTCGATGGAATCGTGGAGGCGCCTACTACCTTCAGAAGGGTGAGAAGGACGCGGACATTGGCGGCCTCACCCCTCGATCAAACCAGTTTCAGGCTGTTAGGGGTTCCAACTACCGATTGGTCCACTCTGCTTATGTACCGCCCAAAGGGGGTTGTGCCGCTCTCAGCTGGTTCTCAACCACCACCGCCCTCACCGCCGCCACAGCCGTGCCTTCCACAACTTAGCCACGACTTCCACGTCGACGTCGACGGCGGCGGCGATGGCGACGGCGATGGCGACGGCGATGACGACGACGACGACGATGACGACGACGACGACGACGACGACGACGACGACAACAACAACAACAACAACAACAACAACAACAAGAGCGACAACGACAGCGACGACGGCGACGTTGACAGCGTCACGACGCGCTGCCATGCGTTGCGATGTGAGATCAATATTCCTGCAAGACCATTCCCGGTACATATGTATGTACATACCACCAGTGACGTACCATAAACCGGGGTGACTTGGACACCTGCTCTACTGTTGATCAGCTAGTCAACACTTGGATTTGCTTTGCTGACTCGTGCCTCCTGACACCCAGTATCGCTCTCTCATTCATTTCACAAGCAAATCGCAGGTGCAAGGTTAGTTCTACTCCTACAAATCCTTCCTAAATCTAACTACTTTCAACTTACACTTTTTAGCACAACTGACACAATTTTCGAGATAAAACAAAGTGATAGAACCATCTGAGTGATAGAATCGAGGAGAAGTTTGTGTCACGTTTACATAGTATGGTAGATTTGGCTACATACCCATTATACAGGCTAATTCTTGAGCTGCGCCGGCCGACTGGCCGATACTACATACCCGTTAGACCGTGTTTGACAAAAACCAAACAAGAGTTTCTTTCCTTAGATATCCGAGCCTATACCAATAAATAATCGACGTTGGAGACTCCTTCTAATCAATATGAGATCTGGAGCGCTGTCGGTGCCCATATACACAAATCAAGCACATCTACAAAACCATATACATATTAATATTAAGACGTGTATTACACGACCCCGCTTTTTCTCTCAAAGGTTCGCTTCACCTCTCGTAAAGCTTAGATCCATGAAGTTGAAGATGGTCAGAATTTACTAAAGAAATCCAACGTTAGAACTGACCGACGAAAAATCAAAGATCGTCCAACTTGAGCTGATCGGTGTGGTATGTAAAAAGTAATGCTTGTGATTGAAAAAGGATGAGTTGGCGGATATTTTGTTGAGTAGGAGAATATCGAGGCACTGTCGGGTCCCGAATCTTGAGTTGGGTGTTTGGTCGTTTGTCGGTCCGCGTAAATAGGCAACAATGCCATCCTTTGTGCTGGCCGTCGTCGATGGGTGATGTTTGCCAAATAAAAGCCTATATGGGCTCTTTGCTCTTTGTCTCTCCGTTGCTCGCGTAACAGAGGCTCACTCAGCTGGACTCATACAGTGGGAGGGTAGGGGAGTGGACGAGAGAGAGAGAGAGAGAGAGAGAGAGATGCAGTACACTATGCACGCTTAAATCTGCCGATGGTACGCCTAGTTGGGTATGAAGCTCTGCTATGGCCTATGGCCCTTCACCAATTCCTTGTACAAAGGGGCATCAACTTGCAGTAGTAATGGTGATGCAAAGTATTTCGGGGGAAACACGTGCGTCCGAAGGGGTCCGATCGAGCCCCAGCCCCAGCCCCAGCCCCAACCCCAGCCCCAACCCCAGCCCCCAACCACCATCCACCCCCATATTCGTTCTCGGTAAGTCGGGTAGAGCGGGAGAGAACGGACAGCATACGTCACGATGTATCGCTGATCTGCTCATCTTTTGACCGACCACATTTCTAGAAGATGAGTAGTCCGTTCGAATTTTGACAGACGCTTTAGAAGAGTCAATGACTTCAATGGAAAAAAGGAACTAATTGAAGTGATACGAATCTGGGGTTCTTTTTACTCCGAGTTCGGGTCTGCTAGAAATGGGATGAGAGCTGTCCCAGAGATGCTCAAGTTTCTTGATTGAAAAGAGGTGTATGCGGATTCTTCCATCGAGGGTTTACGCATTCCAACGAGGAAATGGTATAACGCGGTAAATTGTTAAATAGTGGCGGATGAAAACGAGGTGGGGTAACGTGATAGGGAATAAGTCTATTTTTGTTTATAGCCGGTAATAGGATGATTTTCCACGGATTTCAGGACAAAAGAAAGGGAGGAGTGCTCCGTCACTGACGGAGTGGTGGTAAGCAAGCGCGGTGTTATCTCGGCATAATAGAAATTAGAGAGGGCCAGTGACCCTTAGGATTTCACGGGACCTACAGGCGGAAAAGTCGTGCTAGTAGGGGATGAAATATCGTTCCTTGCAGGTGCATCTACCCCAGCGGGCAGTATCCCCTTTCAGCATATTGTTCAAGATGTGACACTAACGCCGAGCGTGTAATTATGCCGATACGGTTCGAATGCGATTCTGTGGGGCCGCAACCCTCCGTTACCACCCTCTAAACACCCTTTGGTCACGCATCCTGCCCCTCACCTTCCTCCACCTGCTCTCCATCGTACACGCGCGCGCCGCACACGCCATCCCGCCGACGCCGCGCCGCTCCATTTCGACTGACGTCCAAGATTCATCCCCGTCAAATTGACTAAACTCTTCACCAAGGATAAACACCTCAACTGCAAAACGGTTCTTCGCTTAACAAGCTTGAGAGGACGAACAAAGGCATGAATAAGTGGTTCCAAACATACTGATAAACTATTATATGTAGATTCGAGTATGACGAATGTTTTCGCAGGGTTCCTAAGGAAAAGTGAAAAAGATGATAATATTTCAAGAGAGTTGCATAAAGACTTCAAGTGTTATTTGCATACTGGAGAGGATCGAACGCTTTCGTGGGGCGGTGGTGGGGGGTCTTGTCGAATTTGATGTACGGCCGAGGGTCTGAATCTGAATCATTATGTGCTTTGGAGGTTGAAGCATGTTGCGCAAACAGTAAGCAGAGCATCAAGTCACTAAGGATTGCTTTTTTTGCCATCAGATATCATGATCGCCACTTGTAACTGGTTAGGATTTCATTAATAATGCGATTTGAAATCCTTCTCGGTAGAAAGATGCTAATTTAGCGGTATTTAGTGATAAGTAAGATTCATTGCAGTCATGGGATAAGACTCTGGTCCATACACGTGTGTATCTGAATCCTGAACAGCCTTAGGTTAGGCATGGCGAGGTTGATCCGGTGACCGCATCATAATACGTCTTGGCGATTTTTGGAGCGAGCTTCGGTCTGGAGTCGGGATAAAGAGCAGCGAGTCAGAGCCAGAGCCCGGGCGAGACAGGAGACGGGACACGGACACGGGACACGGACACGGGACGGGATGAGATCAGGCGAGAGGGCGAGCCGAGCATTAAAAGGACCCTTATTGATTATAAATTGTTTTCTGCGAGGCAACCGCTTCATTGGGGTGCCAAGCTGATTAACATATCTCCCCATTGCAACTAGCACGTGCAAGCGCAATATGCTGTCAGTGGTTGGCGAATTTCTTGGAGGAAGCGCCTGGAGCGCCGGGAATGTCCAAGTAAAAATGCAAAGTAAAAGTGCTGAAGAAATGTAAGTGTATCAGATGATACGCGAGGGAAGGACTCACGTTTTCTGCTAGATGTACCAGTGGGTGGGTTGGCTAGCGAGATAAAGGGAACACTATTGGGGAAAAGAGAAAACGCAAGGAAGGCAGCATATGCCAGAGGGTGGAATGCGTGGGTGCGCTTTGCGCATGGGGAATGATTGTGGGCTTGAGTGCGGGCCCCACCGTAAAATGTAATAACGCGTCCTCTTTAGCAAGGCGAGTGAGCCCGTCTTTCGCTAACGAGGGTGGGTACCGCTCGCTCTCTCTCTCTCTCTCTCTCTCTCTCGACTCTCGCTCTCACCCTGGCAATTGCGTCCCAGGAATGCATGATGACTACTTTGTTGGGAATGCGCGCCAGAGCGAACGATACGCTTTGAAGGGGAAAGGGCTTGCACGATCGACGCTAGGATCGGGATCAGAATCGGGATACAAGTCGATGTCGGTGTTGGTGCCGGCAGTCTATGTAGAGCTGAAACGAGAAGGAGAGGATGAACCGAGCAGTGAGAGGAGCCGGCTGCGTTGAATTTTGCAACCCCATTCTGCATTCTACGTACTCCGCGGGAGGTCTTAGCCCTCCCCTCTTCCTTCTGATCCTGCTGCTCGTCAGGACGCATGTCTCGATAATACAGTAGGTCCCAAGAGCAGAGCATGATATCTTTGCTTTGGCTTTGCTTTGGCTTTGCTTTGGCTTTGCCTTTTAATATTTGCTCAGCAGTTTCTAGAAAGTCGCGACCACATACAGGCCCACCTTTACCAGAGAGGAAATAAACTTTTCAAAAGGATGAAATGGGGAGAGCGTAAAGACTAAAAGATCTCGGACAGAAGCTACAATTTGAATTCGAGATTAGCAAAGAACACTGGAAAAATGTATTCATGGCTTAGCAGTATGAATATGTAGAAAAATATCTTAAATATTCAGCAGTGCTTTGCATTGCTGAGTACAGCTTTAACTGCCTACTGCATTAATGAAAATGAGTTGAAGAGCGCGTATTTTCGGATACAAATTCAGTGCATTAATATATTAAGTAATTATGATGTATCAAAGATAGTTTTATATCCCGACAGACTCCACAATCCCTACAGACGTCGACCGCAATATTACTCTGCGTATAGTATATTCATGTAGTGCCCTACTAGCTACTAGTGCATAAAGCGTGTGAATTTACATGATTCGCCAGATTAGCCTTAGCGTACGCGGCATTGACAGCCTTCTTACCTTCTCGCCTTCGGCTCGTGCAGCAACTTCACGCGTCTGGAAATTGGCCACTTTCCGCACTTTTATCACAATCCATTATATTTCATTAAGAGAAACGTTCTTCTAAGTAAGGTAGAAATGTATGTATAAGAAAATTAGCATAATATAGTAGGGTACATTATACATGTTAAAAAGAGAGTATGTAAAATGCCAGCCAAATTAAACACGAGGAAGCAGGTATTAATCGGCGCGATAAGATCGTAGCCTTTCAGCTCAAGCCAGCTGACAAACCTTTTGCGCGTAATCCAACTGCGAACTGCGAAGCGGAAGAATTCGTGGGGTCCGTGGCAGTGGCAGTGGCAGTGGCAGTGCCAAGGGGTAAAATAGATCTCATCGATCAAAGACCAACGGGCGTAAAATGTACCTAAATAGCAAGAGATAGAGGTAGGCTATTTTGTTGGCCGGAACTTTAACACCTCATTTTTCCGCTCAAACCCGTGAACTTTCGACGACGGCGAATTCCCGTAAGATAGGTCAAACCATGCACAAAGAGTAGAGGAAAAAGTTTAGCTGAGCTGTAATACGGCGACAAGTTGTTTCTGGGTAGGTACTAGTAGCTATGGTAGGAACTTGTATAAGGTCGCCCGTCGCCCGTCGCCCGTCGCCTGTCGCCCGTCGCTCATCGCTCGTCGCTCGTCGCACGGCGGACGGCAGACGCGTGCCGGCGCGTGGCAGGGAGCAGGCCGCGTGCTTCCTAGCTCGTGGCTCGTCGCTCATCGCTCCTCTGGATTACTGGCGCGGTTCAAGCGTCCGGAAAATCGTTCTTTCAGCTACCGAGTTCCACTGTTAATCGCGATCTAACGCTCACCTTCCTTTAACGCTCTCTATCTCACTGAGATACTTATTTGGGGGGCTCAAACCGAATAGCGCGGCAATCAAAAACTCTCGCACTGAGTGAGAGAGAGCCACGCCGAGCGGGAACCAGAGAAGGAGAAGTGCAGCAACAAATTACTTCTTAACTTGTTCAGACCCGGGAACTGGCTTACATCTAATCAAACAGAGCTTAGCCTTCGAGAGAGCTCATTTCAAATATTTCAATACATACATATTGCTGTCAGAATGGACTCTCGGGTACGTTAAAGTAGAATCCAGCTGTCATCGAAAGTATCAGAATGAAAGAGGCTGGGAAAAGGAAAGGGTTAATAATTTGCTTAGTATCTTTTTTGTTGTCGAGACTAACGCAGCGCATCTTGTGATACGCATTAACAGAAATACTGGGTCCGATGGAGTTCTTGAATATGTAATTTCCATTTGGAACATACCAAAGTTTTGCCAGGCCTCAAAGGGTTAATAATAGTACGGCTAGAAAAAGAGTACAGTAAAAAGTACCTATATTAACTCTAGTATGCGCTTTGGTGCGCTTTTCGCTATTTTCGAAAGGCTAATCTCCTTCTGAGTAAGGAGCAAGAGAAAGAGAAGGAGAAAGAGAAAAGGAAAGGGAAAGGGAGCGGGAAAGGGAGCAGGAAAGGGAGCGGGAAAGGGTGCGGTGAAAGTCATTGATCTCTTGTGCAAATAGGAGATCGGCCGAGGTTTAGCGAAAACGCGAATTTCCCGAATTCGTGGGTATTGCCGTCCGAGATGTATATCGGAAAGCAGTGTGCAAGCAATTTCGGAGGGGCAGTTCGCTTTGCAAATACGGCGGGCGGCAGTATGTACTCTACCATGTACCACATACTTACATGTATGTACCGCAGCTAGCAGAGCGCAGCAGCAGCGAGAGACCAGCAACTAGCAGCATTTCACGGGGCTGGATCGCCCTTCGCTTGTCCATCGCTTGGCTTGGCTATTCAGAGAGAGACAGAGGGAGAGTATAGTATACTATATCGTATTGACAAAGGTCGCGTGTCGCCGCAGTATCATCTCACGCGTTCAATGCTCACCCAGAGGCCACGGTCCTGCATGGGAAACTTGAATCGAAGCGTCGAATTAATCTGTTCGAAGCTCAGCAACTATCGTTCGTCCTTACCATGTTAGAACTTCTTGGCCGGGCGATAAATAAAAGCTCTGGCGGAGTGGGGTAGCGGTCAGTCATTGGCATTATCAAAGAGAACTCCCGAACTGTCGTTTTTGGATGAAACAAATATTGCTCTTTCCCAAAATCACACGAACACGCGTTCCATTCATATCCGGCGTAGTTGACTGATTGGTTTCAAACTAGGTTTTCTCCCATGTGGCACACGATGTGCTTTGCTTTGCGTTGCGTTGCGTTCATTTTCCTGAAGCACAAGCATCATTTACTCTCATATACTTTAGTGAGAATTTGTTTTCACCGACTTCGAAAAGGAGGAGGTACTCAATTCGACCGCTATATTTTTTTTTAAGGTTGTCTGGCGAGAACTCTGAGATGGATGGACCGATCCAGATGAAACCTTGCCTATCTTATAGAGGATGCTCACAGTTTGGTCCCATTATAAAGTTTTTCGAAATTGTTTAACGTTAACCATTGTTGTTGCTTATAAACCGAATTTTTCGCTGATTTCACGTTTCTACTACAAATTTCGTTTGTCCAGCGATATTTCCAAGATGGGTGGACCGATCTTGATGAAACCTTGCCTACCTTATACATATGTAGAGGATGCTCGCACTTTGGCCCCAATATAAATGTTTCCGCAATTCTTTAACATTAACAACTGTTATTACATAAACACCGAACTTTCGATTGTCCGGCGATAACTTTGGGGGAAAGTTGCCAAAATCCCATATTATGACTGCAAATTTATGTATCCATGGAAACAACAAATTATTTTTTACTTTTCAGAGCATTTTTTTCGTTTTCAGCTGTCCGAAACTCTGTCAGCTTTCGAAGTCGGTCACATTTTTTTTAAAAATATTTTTTCTGCCTTATTTTTCACACACCATGACGCATATCTCTCATTGATCAAAAACATCAAAAGAGTACTTTTGTAGAATAAAGCTGCGACTATCGAAACATCTTGTTTTTTTGGAGAAGAGCGTTGAAAAGCATTTGAAATTTGAATAGTCTATATCTGACCAGTGTGCTGAACATTTTTACTTTTGTCATATTAAATCTTTTTGAATGGAAAGAAATGTTTCAGTAGGAACCAAATGTTAAAATCTATCGAGACTAGTTTAGGTAATCATATCGCGCGGCATTGAAAGAGTAACTCAATAACCAGTACTTAAATCTTAAAGTTTAATCGGTAGGTGTTAGTGAGTGACGGTCAACATGTTCGCCGCTGATCAATATACTAGATCAAATGAAATTGCTGATGGCATGGTTGCTCTGATAGATGCATAATTTGGTATAGATGTGTAACATAATGGTGCATCCTGTCTCAAAAAGAGTGTGTGTGTGTGTGTGTGTGTGTGTGTGTGAGGGGATGTGCTGGGGGCATTTGAGGAGAAGGGCAAGTGGAAAGTGAAGAAGAAGCAAAGAGTGGCGCCTTGAGCCTCGGCAGCCTTGATATAATATAGCAGTACACATAGACCTTGACGTGTGAAAATCAAATATCGCGCGGCCGCGCAAGAGAGTGGGAGAGCAAGTTCCCTTGGGTAAGGCATTTTATTCATAGTCCGTGGCCGTGAATGACGACTATGTTTGCCCTGGCAGATATTAACTGTATCTATGCAGTAGCCACTGTGCCCAGGATATTATGACGGTTCTCCGGGCATAATTAGTAATCCCTGGCACGTGTCACGCACGTGACTGTGGCTCACGCGCAGCCTACACCTTTCCCTCCACCGTTAGCCCTGTTGGCTCTCTCAGCCGTTGTCGTTAGTCTGGCATGGACCAAAGCTCGATGGGAGAGGCTAACTGCAAGCACTGGAAAGCTTGTTCGCCAACTCTGAAAATCAACTGCCCTTCCATACCTAGAGCTCTGGATAGATTTAAATAGTTCACTCTAGTAACGTAGACCGCTCCATTTGACTGGGCCCCTAGCTTTGACTCCTCTCTTGGCTTACTTTCATTCTTAGAATGTCAAGCGGCAAAATTCTTGAAGGTCTCATTAAAATCTTACTTATGCTGGTTGAATTGATCTACTACTATCCCACATCTACTAGTAAGTATATGTATGTTTAATAGGAGGAAGTGTTGTATTTACATAGATGTGGCAGATATCGTATTATGTATCGCAGAGATGAGACGGCAAATCGTGGACCGAACCCGAAATGCTTAGGAATCAACAGGCGCGGAAAAAGATGAGGTGGAACGGAAAAGGGGTTGCTCATAGGAAACAAATGGCACAGCAAGCTGGAACTGGTGTCTTTGAGGCGAAGGCATGGCGGCATGCGGATCTTGTAATTTTTACAATTACGAGCTTTCCCTTACCAGCTCCCCAATTCTCACAATGAGAGAAATATTCCCACCGGCAGGCATGACACCACGCCGACGCCGCGCCGCGCTGCGCCGCGCTGCGCCGCGCTGCGCCGGTGCAATCGAGCAGAGGGCGGAATCTCCAGACTGCGATCTGCGGTCATTTATAACCACCAGTAAATGGTCATTAATTATTTATGTGCGGCCTAGCCTAATGGGCGAGGCGCGTGTCGAAGATCTGGTAGGCTTACATTGGCGTACTCCGTACTCTGTATTCTACTTGGTCAGTCGTGAGAGCAGCCAACTCGTGGCGTGATGGGATCAGCTAGTCGCCTCCGCCTCCCATTCACTCGGAATATGACTTTATTGTTGGAGACTCATTCCCCTCACTTTTCTGCTTTCTTCTTTCAATTGGAATGGTTGCGTCTCACTGACTTAGAATTCCAGGCAAGCCCAGGCAAGTTCCACTACAAGAATGTAATGGGGAAATACCAAAGTTCAGTACCTGCGATTCGGTGACAGGTACCAGGCGCACCTCGGACGCATTTGATAACAGTATATAGACAGCTTTATGTTCTCAGGAGATGAGGCATTTACCGATTAGACGTTATCGCTCTGGAAACAATAACATATGTTTCCCTCCCCATGCTGCAATCGCTAATAATAGTTGTGAAAAAAACTGAAATCAATAGTAATGCTTAGTGGTATAAAGGGCAGCCGATTCCAAGAGCAATTGCGAGTGATGAAACTTTAGTTTGCAAATCATCATTTCCAATGGCATGAAAGATGTTTATTGCAAAGTCAAGCTTATATTAGCGACAGCCGAAGGGAGAAGGCGAGGCCTTTGTATATGTATTGGGGGAGCCTAGATAGCTGGGTACAAGGGATCAACATGGGCTTAACGGCAGGCGCCAATATACCTCTCGCTAGCCCCCACCGCCCCTTTCTGCCCCCCACGTACCGAGTGAAGAGGAGCCGAGCCGAGCCGAGCCGAGTCAAACGGAGCAGAGAAAGCCATCAAGCTGCGGTATTAAAGAGGGCACACGGTACGAACCACCACGTCCACAGGTTCACACAAGTTTATCACGCGTTCATCCATCCAACTGCGGAGCTTTCACCTGGCCGCTCGCACCTACACTCTTATATATTTCAACTGCAACTAAACTGCCTTTCCTTTATGATATCCGAATAAAACATTTCGAATATTGCTGTTCTCTCCCGTGGTGCTTCAAGAAATTCTCAGACCCATCGCAAGGAAGTTGAACAAATTGAACCATGCAATTGGTGGCCAACTCAATTTAATGTCCAACTCGGCGGCTTTAGTACTTTCACAGAGAAAACGACGTACCCCCCACGAAAAAGGGTAGCCTTTCTCTCTCTAGCTACTCTAACAAAATTCGATTCAATATAGCCAAGTAAAACAAGATTGACGAAAAGTAGGCATTCTCAGAATATTCCATCAATCATCGGCACTCTTCATATATTAGCTCAACCGAAGATGATATATCCAGTTGCATAAAGGAGAGCTGTCTACTATTTTCTAAAGTTTCAACCTGATTTTTCTGAAATCGTTCGATGACAGAATTATTCGATCAAATCTTGATAGAATAGGAGTGATTACGAGGGAAGAAGAAATATGAAGGGATATTGGAACTAGTCTTTAGATCGCTGGGTTCTAGAGTGACGGCTAAGTGTAGCTGTTGCATTGTAGCATAAAGCCTCGCGCAGGCCTCGCAAGCTCTGCGCCAGCCGTGTAGTAGGAGTGGGAGTCTCCCCGCTCCCCGCTACCCGCTACCCTTTGCCCGCTCCCTGCTCCGCCGCGCCGCGCCGCACTATTGACGGGAGTTTTAATAAAAGTACCCCCACCAGCTGAAAGCAGAACCTCACACTGGAAGGATCCAGCGAGCGTACAGTGAAGAAGATATTGACTAAAGCGAAGATAGATGCTAAGGATACTTAGAGAGATGAGACCGCAGCGAAGTTATCCTGCACGCTACCAGGCCAAGCATGACAAACTAATCCATTAAAAGCTAAAGCACAAGTTTACACTATATGTACATTGTTCCAACTGAGCCGAACAGAATTTCCTTCTCGATTCATCGACAATATCCCATCCCACACCACCGATAACTATCTAAGATCTACTATCTTTAAATCTACAAAGTTGGCCGAGTGAGAAATGTGAGAGAAAGCTATGGCTATGGGAAATTGAAGTTAGGGAAGAAGGAAAGATGAGGCGCAGCCAGAGTCAGAGGGGATTAAGTGGGCGATGTGCGCGCGAGTGTAGCCAGTGGCGAATGAGGAGCGACGAGTGAGCGGATATTGCTCAACGATTCGAAAAGGTAAATAGGAGTAACAGAGGGATTAAAACAGTTTGTGGTCAAACACAGAAGGCTGGAGAAGTGAATGGTAGAAAGGGTGGATGGGATATATCGAGGATATAGGTCTTAGTTTCTATGGAGCCGCCGATGTGTTATAATGGATGCCGTGAAAACGCGAGCTCCTCCACGATGCTCATCAAAAGCCTCTTACGCATCTCAACACCTTATGTCCCAACTTAATATCCCAACGATTTACTCTTCCCAAATAACACCTAGGTTGTTCTGTGCTCCAAATCACTTCTTCAAAATTCAAGGAAAAAGCGTGGCCGTACCGACGGACGGAATGAGTGTAAAGGGCCGATTAGAAGTTGGGTAAATATCAAAAGTCCGTATGCAATGAGCCGTGAGCTCTACGAGGCCAAACCGAATGACTAGCTATCCCAGCTGTGTCCACAGTGCAAAGTTGTACCGTTCAACTCCCCTACCAAACATTTTCAGGCAACTGATTTATTGCTTTCAAGATATCCTGCATTAACTATATAAGTAAGTACTTACTTCTTTGCACATTACCGCCGGACCGGTGATGCCGCTCAGGTGTGTTGGAGGCCACAAAGACTTATCTATCACAATTATTCACTTCTCTCTGACAATGGGCGCAATGAAAATTCCATCGTTGAAGAAGAGCTTGATTATCTCGGAATTTCAATGAAAAGTCGTTTGCTGTGTAAGTACGCAGTCGATTATTCAATAACTCGTCCAACACCTCTCTCTCAGGACCGCTCCGCTCTGACCCACTCTCCTGCCCGCGGACCAAGTCAATTTGTCAACTAAAGAACGATCCCGGTTATGGGAATAAGATTCAGAATTTTAAATTTTAAGTTGCAGCATTCTTCCTGCATAATCTCAGCAAGAATAACTGAAGGAGGGTGGAGGAAAGAAGGTGCGTCAATAGGTTTAGCGACTGGCAGAACGAGCAAATCGGTGAAGCATCGAATCTAACAGTTGCCGCACAAAGCATTAGACCTAGTCCAGGAAGTTTAGTGAAAATAGTTGTGGCATGCGACTTAAGAATTGAGAATTGAAAATTGAGAATTGGAGGCTGAGGGAATCGGTGATGGAGCGGAGCGGAGCGGGATGGGGCGGGGCGGGGCGAGGCGGGGCGGGGCGGGGCGGGCGCAATATCGAAATCGAGCAAAGTGGAGCGTTGGTTGAGAACCTCGGAGGAAGCTTTTCAGGGCGCATGTCAGCAGCCGGGGGTGGTTTAGAATGGATGGAATGGAGACGAGTCTCTGCGATCGGAGGGCGGGGCTGCCAAGAGACCCGCATGGCTTCGTCCTCCGCTATTATCTCTTTCGTTGCTCGATCTACAATAACCTTTAACCTTATCTTTCTTAGGGATTAATCTCAACCAAACATCAAGATACACCTACGTACTGACATACACACTGAGCTAATCGCTTGCATGCATTTATGATTTGACAGATTCATCCTGCTAGAGGACCTATGCCGCCGCCACCGCCGCTGCCGCCACCACCACAATCACACACGGCTGGTCAGTCCGTTTCCTCGTCGTAAGCAAAGCTAATTGAACATGTAAAATGTTATCCCCGAACGCTCAATCTTCTTACTCAGTCGTTCAAGTTATTAACATTCGGTTCCTTCTTAGTATTATCACTTGCTTTACTTACTTCTTCTAGCCTAGAGTAGCCTTCCCCTGGCTACTTGTATCTACTACACACCTAAGGCATATGTATACATACATGTACCGGGGAAGAAATATTTACCAGTATTTCACCGAGTAAAAGCACCTCGTGAGACTCGGAGGTGGACAAACCGTTTGAACATGCCATCAGAGGCAGATGAGGGCCAGGCGCATGAGAGAAGGAGGGAGGTGGAGGATGGGTTCCAGCTGTCGCTGCGAGAGGGTGGCTGGTGCACGGGCAATATCAGCCTGAGTTTAGGGAGTTCAATTGAAGATGACGGGGCTTTTATAAGCTTGCGCGGGAGGAGACAGCCGCTGCCGCCCGTTGATTCTTCCAGGCGTCAGCTTGCGCATCGGATGAAAAAAAAACCCAAACCTCAGCTGACCCCTCGAAATATTGCTCTTTCATCCATTATTTTGGTGTCAGCAACGCACTAAGTACTTAGAAACACCGACCATGGCTCACTTTCATCAATCAACGAGCAATCAATTGCTCCCTGCTTCCTTACATAAGTACTTAAGTACATACTACATGTCATCCACTTGCCCCCGTACCACCGTCTACCAAGAGAGAGCAGTACTTGTCAAAAGTGCCAAATTATATCGTAATTTCTACCAACAACAAGTTTTCAATTTGGGATCAATTGAGATTAGATATTTAACAGATATCGGTGAAATAACGCAGTCATTTCGTATAGCCTTTGTATCACATCAGTTTATTGTGAGTTACGAATCTTACCCTAGATTCACATAAAATATCATTGATAGATACAACTGCACCGTGGATATTTACAATTCTGAGAGGGTAGAGGGGATAGGGAATGGAGGAGAAGGGGGGCCAGGCAAAAAAAGGTATGTCTGTCTGTCTGTCTGTCTGTCTGTCTGTCTGTCTGTCTTGCATATATATATCGCTCATATTCTATTTGTGTGACGCCAATTCCCATGGTGGGAGGGGTTGTCAAAATCCCACAATGACTAACTAGTCTTGGTATGACTCCTTTCTATCGGGAAAAGTGTCTAGTTGTACATTATTCTCTTCGGAAACTCTCATATTTCTCGTGACAAATGCACAAAACCCACAAACTAGATTTTACAAGATCAATCTTAACTATTCTGAAGCTTACAAATGGGAGTCACGGACTAAAACGGGAAAGGTTCTTGAGGCACTTTCACAACATGTTCCAGTTACACAAAATACACATCACGTGCACATACATACATATTGTACACAGGTACGCACGGATAAATCCAACTTATATTATGTACACCCTTACGGGTGAATCACAAAAAATATATATTTATATATACACATTCATATCTTATCCTCAAACAAGTGTTTCTTTTCTTCATTTCATGAAAAATCGCGACGCGTGAAATGGACGCGACAGCTAAAACCGTCCATTAGAATTTAAGACATAACTCTCGCTTACGAAGATAACGGAACAATGTTGGGCCACATTCAGACCCCTAAAAGATTAGACTTATTCCTGCGTCATCTAAAAATATGCTTTGTTAGATATAGAAAGATATATCTCGCCGGTGGAATAGCTTTCGACATTTTTTGTAGAATTTTCAATTGGACGATAGTTAGGTAGACAGAAATTTTACCACTTTCCGACCAAAGCTTCATTTTCATTCCGTCTTACGCGCAACTTCGTTAACCAATATCCTTAGGAACTTACCCTATCGGGCCAATTCATTTCTCTCGGAAATATCATCTGTTAAGGCAAACAATATGTCACTGATGTACATTGTATATGTAGACTTGGTACAGAAATCTTTACGGTCTTAAAGATGTATGCAATCACCAGTTTTCTTTGTTCATTTAACGAGGGCAAAGTTTAGGGGAGAAGAATCGATGGTATGTAGACGCTATTGCAGATGAAACAGAAGATTTGACAAAATATTGGGGGGGGGGGGGGGGGGGGTAGAGCTGTCATCAGTGGCTATGAGGTAGGAAAGTATTGGAATTAAGTCGCGATACGCGACTTTGATTCACTCATTATTGACTTGACCGTTGTTCCGAGCTATTCTTCATTCTAGCTCAAGCAGTGGATTTTAGAAACGTTCAACTAAAGAATAAAGAGATCGATTCTCCAGGGCCAGGAGCATATTGTATGTGGATGGATCTAAATGGAGAGGAGAGGCTCGATTTAAATAGTAGTGGTTTTTGGTAACGGCTTCAACCGCGACATTAATTCGCGACGCTGTTCATGGTAGTCTTGGAAACACGGTACAATGCACAAGTTAATCTGACATTCAGGGCAATGATACTTGGTTTTCCTGCGTAGTATCTTACCGCGAAAGTCTTTCGAGTTCCAACAATGATGACAGCCCAACGCTGGTCCTGGACGCAACACGGGGCAATGGCCTAACCTCTGATCACTCACACCCTCCCATGACTCGCGGCTTGTCGTCTGAAACAAGGAAATAGCAAAGTGCAACCTAATCCTCTCCGTCCAAGATAGCCAAACTCGACTGTTGCGCTTTGCAATGAATTTGTCCAAGTTTCAAAAGATGTTGAGGTGTTGGAAGAAATTTTAAGAAAACTTTTCAGACCAGGCAACCGTGCCGGCTGCTGAAGAATACCGATACAATCGAGGAGAGAGAAAAATGAGTCACCGAGCCGAAGAACCTTTGCAAAAGGAACTTCTTGTTCCGAATCTTTGCTTGGACTTTGCCGAGAGGTTTTAAAGTATAAGAAGTTTTTGTTTCAAGCCTTACTTGTGGAGAGGATGAACTTCGCCTGAGCTCAGCGGTTTTCACTCTGAGACCTGGGAGAGCTGGGTTACTGTTAGCCCCTGTACGCGTACTCGGACCGGGACTGCAACTAGCACCTGATTCTTCTGTTGCCATTTCCTCCTCTGTTTTGATTACTGGTGCTGGCTCCACGACAATCGAAGGGCTAGTCGTCCTTCCGGGCAATTCTGGATTCGAGTGCTGTCTGTGTATCCAGTAACCGCCGGCAGAACTCTGTTGCTGACTAGTAAGCAGGGGGTGCGAATGCTGTTTCACCAGATAAGAAGGCTGTGGCACCGTTAAAAGATTCGAGGAAGTCGTCACCGTGAGCAAATTCTGCTGCTGGACCACAATGCCAGATTGTTGTTGTTGCTGCTGTTGCTGCTGCTCCTGCTGCTGCTCCTGCTGTTGTTGTTGTAACGGTGGTGGTGGTGGTAGTGGTGGTGATAGGCGGCTCTCTTCCCGGACTTTAGTCGGAGATAAACTCAACGTTGGGGTGGTAATGTGAATAAAGGAGGAGGAGACGATGTGCGGCGAAGAGGCTTCACTGTCAGGAGAAAGGTGATTCGGTTCTTTCTTCACCCGCGGTTGTCGCATCAGCAGCCGACCTCTCTTTGAACCTGCTTGCTTACTCTGACCTAATGAGAGAACCAAGCGATAGAAACTTTTAAATCTCGCAACCATTACATCAATCCTTTTTTCCATCAAGGCGAATTAGATACTTTAATATGGACAACGCATTTAACAGACATATCATGAGAGAATTTCACAATGACCGGGACTCTCTCTCTCTCTCTCTCTCACACACACACACACACTCTCTCTCTCTCTCTCTCTCTCTCTCTCTCTCTCTCTCTCTCTCTCTCTCTCTCTCTCTCTCTCTCTCTCTCTCTCTCTCTCTCTCTCTCTCTCTCTCTCTCTCTCTCTCTCTCTCTCTCTCTCTCTCTCTCTCTCTCTCTCCTCTTAACACCTTAAATTGTCCACTCCAATCAATTTTTCAACCGAAGACATTCGATCGTTGGTGAGAGTACGTATGGAGGATTGTTACAAGATCAATTTGGGCTCAATACATGCATTACTTTATTGTTTCCACGAATTAGTGGTATATTACAGAGATAATAAATTCGGAAGTAAATTAGAAACGATCGGTTCCCACATATTGCACGAAACCTGGCAAGTGAGGGGAACTCTTTCTCACCTTCCATGCATAAATAGAAAAATATATTTATGCTAATCAGCTTGGGGACTTAAACATTAATCATTTTGCTCAGAATTCAGAGTACATCTCTGCGTGACTTGACACAGTCAGCCACGGACGAAAAAGTCTTTTTGTCATTGCACGTTGGATTATTAAAGCATTGCTCCTGAAACTAAATGGCAGTCGATTGACGAATACATTTCGCGTTTCTTAAAAAATATCTAGCAAATGTATGTATGTAGAGTAATACTCTTCAATGAAACTAAGATAGTACATGACTTCTTAGCATAACTTACGATACGTTCGAAAGCTCTCGTAACATACAAGTAGATATAACAGAGGTACAAATTAAGTGTAAGTAAAAAAATAGCGTAGGCTTCCTAAATATATTCCTTAACGGAAAGACAGTTCTTTGTAATACATGTATTGACGAAAGGATCGTACTTTTTCATAGATAATGTTAGTTCCGTAAGATGTATTAACTGTGTGCAAATACGCATGATATCTTCTTTTCGCTGGAATCTGTATTACTACATTATTTACTATTTACAAAAGTAATACCCGACAGATAGAAACCCAAGCTGGTATGGGAAGATGAGATATGATCACTAACAATAAATTTGGTAATGGTCTATGTCGAAGACCGGTACCAACTTGAGATCATACCAAACCCTTGGCGAGACCAGTCGCGCTCAAACGGGATTAACAACTCGAAATAAAAATCGAGAGATAGATATAATGTGCATTATAAATATCTGAAATCAAGAGACAGGCAAGGAAAACTATATAGATGTCATCATCACATAAAAATTAGGTTTCGTGTTTCAGTCTTTGCGGCTGAAGAGCGGTCGGAGGGGGGCTGTGGTGTTGTGGAGCAGGGGGTAAAAGGGGCTGGAAAGGAACCTAGTAAAAAAAACGTCCGTCCACAAACTAGGGATCCCTCCTCGTGGGCAACTCGCACAATAACATAACGGGCACTTGGCACCGATAGTGGGCAATCTAAGACTGAGTACGTGTATGCATCGCCGAATCAAGTGCCTCCCTTGGCCCAAGTGTAGCGTATGCAACGGCCTTCCCTTTAATCGAAACGCGTACGCTAGAAGTTTGCGGCTAGGTGATAATTAGGTAAAAAAATCTCTAGCATGGGAAAGTCCCTCAATTCTTCTTAGATTTACCGCGAGACTAGAAACGAAAGAGAGATAAAGAAGTCGAAGTAGACAGACTGAGGGGTGAACGGTGAGTGGGCTGGTGCGGGGGTGCAGGACGGAGGGACGATGAAGAAGAGAAACATAGAGGGTAGGAGAGGGAGAGAGGGAAAGAAAGAACTAGAAATCTAGTAGCGGTGAAGCTCGTCTATACAAGTAGTCGGATGAGGGTGACGTCGATTGTATCTAGAGATGGGTCCAGCTCACATGGCGTTATAATTAACGCCGTGCAAGTTGATGGGCATAGTGGTACTAGGTAGGGCATAATCGGTATGCCTGCTATCGATATAGCCGCTGAGCATCGTGTGTGGACTGTGGCTGGTGAGCATGGTATGGGTGGTGTGGGTATTGTGATTACTATGGGGGGTGGATGGTGGGCCCATCGGCGTGGGACTTTGCGAATTGACCGGTTGACTGGAGGGTGCCGGTGGTGGTGGTGAGGAATTAACTTCTTGCTTGACGCGGGACTTGAGACTCGGCCGGTTATTTGGGTATCCGCGCTTTTTGTATTCTAGCCAGAGTGTCCGATTGTTCACACCGAACATTCTGGCTGCCTTGCAGAAACCTATGCCGCCATATCTAACGGCATCTAATGCTCGGATAAAGTTCTCGTCCGCTTGAGGATTTGTCGAGCGTTTCCTCTTAATGGCAGTCTGCGGACTGGCACAGGGACTCTGGCAGTTACTGGGACACTGTGCCGATGGCGAAGGCCCGCCCGACGATGCGTGCTGCAACGTCCCATGAGAGGAGTTCGGGTAATTCGTCAGAGCACAGCTGGAACCAGTTGTGCTGGTACCAGAGTACTGATCGCTGATGCTCGAGGAAGCTGTTATTTCGGGCGTCGTAAAAGCTGATGACGCTTGGATCGACAGATTCGTTTGACACGAGGACAGAGCGAAACGTGGATATGTGTGCTCCATTATAGTCCATTGTAATCCTGTGGAACAGACCGGTTCATCTTTGGTCAGAGCACAGGAATTATCAACCCGCCGTTCGTTTTTATTCATGAAAAACAGGTACAAGAGATATACTCTGTATGTATACGTGTACGGATAAGAGAATGACCGGGTAGGACTGCAAGTTATGTTCTTTCTCTAGGCAAACTCAACTCATAAAGATCAGATGACTCTTTCGACTGTTCTAGAGGTGGCACTAAATATTACACTCACAAACCCCCTAATAAGCTACTGAAATAATTTCGGATGAATTAGGAAAAAGAGAGTATAACACAAACATATACGCACGTATGTTTGATACAATTCGAACAGGGATAATAGAAATTGTTGGCGCACCTACGAAATCAAAATTAGTGTAAATAAATAATGTGTCAAGGATGAAATTGCTGAATAAACTAGAAGCGCAGAAATAATATAACAGTCGTGAAAATAACTTGGATATACTATGTGTTTATGTATGTATGTATGTATATGGTAGGATTAAAAATGAAATTGCGGCATGGCACAGATACATTTGAAAGCACATTCTTGCTCTTGATGTCACAGAAGCATTCCTAATAAGAATGTACCGGGAAGATAGATCGCGCAGAGGACAAGTCGAGGCACACATACACACTCAGCAATGTCAAACGCTCTCCAGCTACAAAGTTCGAAGGAACATTATACATTGTGTGCTATGTATCTGTGTACCATGATGACTATTATGAGTGATACGATTCTCTCGACCCCCGCCAGAACTCGGCTTCCTAATCTTTCGCTCTATTTTCATGTCAAACGTCTCTTAACTGTATCCTTGTGCAGTACATTTAAACGCATCTGTGCCAGCATATATGTATACATATAGTACAAGTTTTCCTCTCGGAGAACATGCAACTTCAATGCCCACCACAATTTCAACACAGTACTTCCAACCAATAAACACCGAAGGTCTTACTTAAAAGGACATGCAACTCCAAAAATCCAACTATTGAAAATCTTAACAGTAATTGTATAGCACTAAATTGGACAATTAGTCGGGCATAGAGTAACAGTGATATTCGTTGCTTCCACCTATCAATTATTATATTAGACTAAATGGTTCAGTACATGGTACAACAAAGGCTAAGTCACCTATCTTGGGTGTATACCCGTTCCAACTGATTGGCCCGAGCACTACTAGAGATGGCACACTTTCCAGATATACCTTTATTAACAGGTACCTTTTTACTCCGTTCCAGATTTTTGAGAGACCATGCAAATTTCTTGGACCCATTACGTTCTTGCGTTGGCAACACAACTACAAAAACTTGTGATTGTTAATCTTTGCCAACGCACACCGATATCATTTGTCCCCAGAATTCTATGCATAATTATCGGATATCCAATACTTATTTTAGTGAAAAGAAGGCGATCTATTCTTCCGGATTATCATCACAATCCTCTACAATACTAACGGGACAAGAGCTACGACTGTCGCATTAATATTCCTTACTGTAACAAACTTGCATGTGGCCAGTCACGATTCTATGACAATTCATGCAGTAGAAAGAAGTCAGATTTGCTCATAAACCTGCCTGATACGAGTGCGGTTACTTTGATTAGTCAGCAATAAAACATTGACTTGCCTTGGTGCGCTGGTGGTTGCGACGATACAGAACTTTGCCCAACATTTCCACCCGATTGTTGACCAACATCCTGCATCGAACCATCGCTCTGGGCAGGTGTGGCTGCAGAACTGTTTTCCATATTACTCATCTGCACGCGCCAAAATCAATACACCTTTTGAACACAACTCTCGCAAAAATGGGATAGACTATTTTGCATCATGGCCAATGATATAATTATACTTACTATTGATATTTGATCTTCATCGATGCTACCTTGGGATTCCGTGCTTGTATTGACCGGCCTTCTTAAATTCTCCCCAGCTTCTTGAGAAACGATTAAGGGCTCGGGCTTGACAATATTGGTAGCCACTAAAGTAATCTCATTTATCTCTTCTGGTTTCTCTCCTGAGCCAGATGTGGAGCATGTGGACGACTTCCTCAATCGCTTTCTGCGAAAGGAAGGGGACAGTAGAGAGGGGCTCGGTGAACATGATTCAGCGCGATCACCTCCCCCAGGTTCGCTACTACCGCTTGGCCATTTTGTTAATGCAGCAGTGTGCATTTCTGCAAGCCCCTTAATCTTTAGGCTCTCAGCAGTCTATAACAAATGCGCTGCCATAAGCATCATGACTTTGCCACACTATAGTTTCCAACTCGCCGACTACATAGGAACCATCTTACCAACCTTTATAATCGACGGTAGTTGATCTTGCGATATGTTCACTTCTCCATAGTACATAAAGTCCACCATAATCTTGAGGTCGGAAAACTTAACATCCTTTAGTATGACAATAGGATGCTGACATGGATTCACGGTAAACAGCGATTGGAAGTAAGTACTGCAGGCTGATAGAACTACTTTGTGCGCTTGAAGGTGCCTCCCTTCAGCAGCAAGTGTGACATCCACCAAGGTCTCATTGTTTAATAGATTCGAGAAGACAGAGATGAAGTTTGGCTGGTGATTGTTCCATCGCAGGCAGAATTGTTGCATTGACATACCGCCCGATTGTAATTAGATCGCACCAAGCTCCCAAATGACTACACAAACAACGGCAATGAATCCGCAATTTAATCTGAGTCTCTGCTCATTTCTTTAACACACAAACATCCAAAACAACATATAACGGAGAATGGTCTGTGCATCAACTAATAGGAAAGAAAAGGTGTCTCTAAGGCAAGCTGAAGAGGAAGAATTGGTGGTGAAGTGGCAAGAGGGACTCAGGGAATGTGGAATCTCCGGTTGAATTAGTCGCGCACCGAGAAAGAAGCAAATGTTTAGATCCGACAACGCAGTGCCAGTTGTCAAATGACGGATCTTCGGTCAGGAGCACCGCAAGACCGGAGCTACAAATCAGCCAGTAAATTGTTGACAACCGCTAGAGCGAAAGAAAAATCAACGCCAAGCACTACAATTATTGTAGGCATCAGCGGAGAAAACACTCGACAACAAATACAGATTGGAGTCGCGCGATAATCAAGGTAACGAAAAGGAAAGGAAGAACGAAGAACGGCGGAATGCTCACTTAGTTTTCGAATACAGTTTTTCCCGGTGTAGGACAATGCCAGGATTTTTCCAAACAACCAACAGAAGACTTGCAGGTATCGTGTATCGGATTTGCTTTCTATTGGGAAAAACAGTGGATGACAGGTTCCGACATCAACTCGACCAAAATTTCCACACAGACTGAACGATGACGCTTGTGTAATTCGCAAATGACGTCATGGACGAAAAATTACGATGTTGAAATGGCGGCTGCTCGGTTCCTAGCCAACTATCACCAATACTTTTCTCAATTACACACAAAATTCCGCGACTAATCGACAAATTCAGCAGATTTTACCAACGTGCGTCCTTAGAAAATCTAACTTGATCAATATAGCGGACGCCTCATACTGACATCTGGCGAGGATCTGTCAACCAGGAGAATCTCTCTCTCTCTCTCTCTCTCTCTCTCTCTCTCGCTCGCTCGCTCGCTCTCGCCACCTCAGCGCTCACACAACACACACATCCTTATTTTCTTTTCCTTTTCCCCGGCGCAGTTTACAAAACAAGCCGCTATTCTTTTTATTACTATTAAAGTGCGTATGTATACATTATGTACACCTTCGTAGTACTACATAGTATGTATCTATACTAATGTAGTATATACTGTATGTACTATATACGTACGTTTACGTTCGTAGATCAACGATGAACAAACTACATTATAAATCTTTTGTAGTTTTATTATTATTATTATAGAGATCGATTCTCATTATATATGTATATTTGCGGGAAATAAATCTAATAATCATATATATATACATATACATATATATACAATGAATTTCATATCTTTTTCTTATTCATCTATATATTGATCATGATAATAAAACACACACACATATATATATATATATATATATATATATGTATGTATCTATTATAATATACATAATTTTCCGAAATGCATATAAAAGATTCCGTAAAAGTAATTTATTTATTTAGTAGAGTTGATATAATAATTAAAAAGTTGGCATAAAATTATTAATAACTAATATATCTGTCGAAACAAAAGCAAATATTAGACTAAGTGGTGTGACCGCAAGTTTAAACTTTTGCGGTCACCCTATATCAAACACCTCTATATATAGCTATAATACCAATAATAATTGTTATCGCGAAATTCGGACGATGCGATGACATTTATAATATTGCTAAAATACCGCGCGGGTATCTATATATATTTATCCTCACGCCGACGTGGTGTTAATAAAGTTCCCGAGGAGTGCTTCCTTGAACAATAATGCATTTAGAAGTGAATTAATAATGTCCCAGTGGATGGCAAAGAAAGGTGAATGTTCCGGAGGATCGTATATACCATACATATGTACATGGGAATGTATGTATGCGCGGCGTGTGCAAATAAGGCCGAAGCCGCAACCGAAGTTGCGCGCGCCGCAGTCAGAGTTAGATATGTATTTACGTATGCTTGCTTAGTAATATGTATGTACGTACATATGTTCAGTACATCAATTCTACCAGTAGTACTACACTTCTACGGACGCGGAAGATACGGGAACATATCATAGGAGATAGCAGTGGCGGATCATTTAAGTGCGAGTTCAAATGAGTTCAGAGGCATTCGATTGTAAATGTGCATGATCTCATCAACATTTTGTGCCTGAGATTTTCTTTTTTGCATTCTATGAATTGATGAAAATCATTGGGAGTGAAATATAGACATCGGGTGGTCACTAATAAAATGACAAACACAACGCAAAATGAAACAAAAGAAACTTTTTATTTATTGAAATTATAGGAATTCATTTCATCAGAAAGATTGTATAGTATTATGGTAATATGGGCACATTCAAAGATTACCGTATTCGCTTCCATTCTTTGTTTCAACGAAAACAGAACTCTCGGTCATATAAAAGAAATAAATAAGTATAAACTCGTTATCCTCGCGCTTGCACCAGACAACACAGTACTGTAAAAGACCGTTCTATGTAGTAATGGCCGAGTTTGCGAGGTCCACGCGTACCGCCTACACATTTCAAAATAATTTTACACACTCAAGCGGCAGAACTACAACATTCAGTCATTGATCATCAATGACAGCTGTTACGAAAGGCGATATTTTCCAATAGAAAGAAACGTCGACATTAGCCCGGATAGGAATTCGATATAGAACACTTTGAGCGTGACTTTCTGATATATCTTCGCATATACATATGAAATTGTTTTCTGTTACCTAACTTGTACGTTTCAAATATAACCTCAAATTATATCTACAGTTTTAACTACCCCCATTCATAATTACGAATTGGACTTCGTATACATGAAGTTACATATTCACAATAAGTTTTAAAAACGTTTGACCATTGACAACTGATCAGTAGGCATTTGCATGCTCAGCTATTTGGCTCCGGCACAAAAGCAGCCGGAAACAAATTTTGCCCGATGTAAGATCAGTACCAACTTACAGTTACGCGTTGCGCATAGTCGAAATCAGCAGTGAGACTTAATAAGTACAGGATCCCTTTTACTTAAGTACAGGCATGCCTAATGATATTGGTGCCTTGCAATGAACATTGCCAGGCACAGAGTAGGACAAGCTTTTATAAAGACTGCGCCACAAAAAACACTCATGAGTATAGTTGCTAACTGCCATAGATAAAAGTTCTCCATCGCACTTTCTAGTGTATTATGTATGGACCCTCGGTTTAGGATTACATTCTAGCGCTACGGAACATTGTTTAATTCCACATCGAAACACTATCATGATTCACAACTCTGTCATTTTTCGATAGTAATTCTTCCTCAAACCGTCAGAAAATTATTGTGAAAACTGGTTGCACTGTGAAGAGTATAATATCCCAGGGATAACTTTCCTACCTGATCTTTATAGATCATTGGTGAGAACAGTACGGAGCATCATTATCTCCTGTCAGATCTACCAAAACTATACTAAACGCCAAATGCATTGAATGCACTGTAGAACATTAAGACAATGTGGAAAAAATGGAACATTTGTAGAGCAGAATTATAGTTAAGGATACAGAATTTGATGTGAATAGTGTGTAATAGTTGCTAAACAGACTGCTATCAGAAACGTGTGTGGGGGAGGGGGAAGGGGGGGGGGAGTACATACGTGGAATATATCACGATTGACGGTCAATTAATTTAATAGGCTCTGACTGCTAGGCCGTGGTTTAGTGACATAACCCTGTAAGGCTCTTATATCGCCCTCGATCAAGTTTGGCGGCCCAAATAAAAATTCCCGTCGCGTGCTCGGATTTGAAAGAAGGTCCTGCATACTTGCAGTAGTCAGCACCAGAGAATGCAAAGAGTTCTGGGTTATATTTACTTTCCTAGCTAAAGTCCCGGTTACGTGTACATCATCTATCCAGAAATACGGTTCTTTTTGAGCTTCGCGGTACAAAAGGAATACGCTGTCAGGAGAATAGAGTATTGCCCAGCCTTCACAGTACGCAGGATAGTGTCTACCAGGATACTCCAAGGGAGATACTCTCCATTTGGAACGCCAGGACCGTTTCACGATAGCGGTCGATACCAGATCACAAAGAATTAAGCGTCTAGCACCCCAGGGTGATAAATCGCGGGTCAAGAAGTCCAGCATAGCAGGTGTATGAACAAAAACATCGTCGTCTAATTTTAGTATGTACTTGGTACCTGCAACAATCAAGGGAAGCATGCTTTGGTATGAGGTAGTCGATCAATCATTGATACTTGCAATGAAGATGTATCGGAAGATGAAGATCGCTCAGTAATGAGCGGACGACGAAGAGGAAGAGGAAGAAGGAGGGAGGGAGAGAAGCCGGAGAATACTCACTGGGACAATAATACGTAGCCCACTTCAATGCCATCACGTGCTTGTACGTCATGTTGCGATAAGCATCAAGGAAATTCCCTTGTATCAAGTCTTTGTATTTTATGTTCTCTTCCTCGAGTTTGGTTTGATGCTCCTCGGTCGAGCCGACGAGGAAGAGGAGCACCACATTGGGCGTCTGTTGACCCCACGTTTCCCTGACCACATTTCTTTTAAGAAAGTTCCCTGGTGCCGAGTGTACCAGCATCAACAGCAGAGGATACGATCTGTTGCATGGCTCGTGATTGATTGTGAACCTAAACTCCTTGATGTCGATCAGCGTCGATTCGTCACTGGGCGGAAGCTCGCTCAGCGAGTACGGTTGGGGCGCAGGGGTGATGTTGCCGGGTAATATCAAGAGATAACCCGGCGCGGAAAGGCCGCTGATGTATGCTGTAGAAGAATCCGAACCGTCGATACGTAACCAGAACGAGAAGCATCCAGTCAGTGCCAAAGCGACCACGAAGACGAGGGTGCACTGCGGCGAACCGAAGGCATGAAACCGCCGCTTATCCAGCATACTAACGATCCCCTTTCATCGTCATACACACCATAATTCCGCTGAAAGATAGAAGCACCCTATTGGAACTTAACGTCGACTATTTACTAACATCATCGAAAAAATTGGTTAGACGCGCACACCAATTAACGTGACTTGAGCATTTAGACCAACGCTCAATTTATGAATTACTTTGAATTTTGGAAGACTTTTGGAAGACGAAATATTATTCCCGTACGTACCATACCATCTCGTTAAAAGATTTGTTGCACTTTACAATGAGTTGTATGAAAACTCGCGCGCGTCAGCCGATGATCGAATTGATAAAAGGACGATGGTGGCGAGACCACTTGTTGCTTGAAAGTATGTACGTAGCACGGTTCTCTACTTCGTTGCAATACCTACCAGTCAACGGACATGTATGAGATAATGCAATCGGGCGGCTGATATAATGCGATTAGTCCAAACTATGACTTGTTGAACGCTTATCACGGCATTTGATACTTCTATTTACTTGATTTCTTGATACTTTGCGCCATGCCTTGATAAAGACTTGAACTACAACTCACTATAGTTTAACCCACCCGATCAGCGATTGTTTCCGATTTGAAATTTAGATTAGCCGCAAAATCTACTCAATGCAGATGTCATTGGAATGTGAAAGTGGAATCTGCTTCCAAAAGAACGCGCAAGTATTTTCACTTTCTAACAAGTTACAATACAACTTAGCATTCATTTGCATCCGCTATATTAGCAAAATTTGATTTTTTACAGATATCTCCAAAGAATAATGTGGCAGTATGTATCACGGTATGTCACACTTCGAGTAAAGTAAGTCATATTAAATGAACCGCAATATGTCGGAGTAAAGAAAAGTTCGTCAACCGCAGAGAATTTGCTGCAGGAAGAAACTATGCTTTCGAAACATATCGTGACACAGGATATTGGTCACTAGAACTGTTTTATTCATAGGTTAAATTCAATGCGAAATGCCCGAAAAACTTGACAGAAAAGATGGAAACAATTGCAACAAAGACCGAAAGTATCGAAAAAGGACAGGGACATCCCAGCAACGGAAAAACTCACTCCTATTGAGAGATAAGAGTATGGTATGAGAATCGTACTTACAATTTTCGCCCGCTGAGAATGTCCAAAAACTTGGAATGAATCGCGGCGTCTACCGAGTTATTCTTACTGCACATGTTCCAAAGGCATGAAGAATAGCTAAGTGTATAAAAGAGGGCTCGACCGAGACGAAGCTCGAGCATCAGCTCTTTCAGGTTATAGTCAGCAAATATACGTATATATACTGGCTTTCGTTGATCAAGCATAAATATGTATGTACATACGTGGCACTCCGCGTGAGCCTAACTATGTATATTGTAGCAATAGCCTCGACTACTTAGCGTTCTTTCTTTTTTTTTCGTACACCCCTCATTTTCCCAACCCCAGCTACTTGTTTATTTAATCGTTCGCCATGACACGCAACAAGGGTAGATTGGATCGAGGTTGGTCTTCGGGCCAGCTCGGGCCAATTCGAGCTGGTTCGGGCCAGCTCGAACCGTGTCTACAGAGATATATACTAGGAGGCAAAACCTATCGTACTGGATCGAGTGAGCGACGGAAGTGGACGGAAGTTCTTCTGCGCTGCACAGCTGCACATCCCTGCTGCGTGGCGGGCGACGCGAGGTCCCGAACCCACCCGAACCTAAAAACGTCGTGCGATCTAAAATTATAAAAGCCCGTCGGCGTAATAAATCTACACCTTATATATATTCTTTTGCCAAAAAGGTAGATACATTTGTGCTTTTGTTTCTCCAAAATAGCTCGAGATATGTAATTAAATATAAATATATATGTATATATAAAAGCGATCAAGCGTAAATCTGTCACTCATCGATATACTCTATATATACATATATATTATTTATTACATATGTGCGTACATATGCATAAAGCGTGTAAAATGCGTGGTGATCAAAGTGTCTCTGTATGCTTTTGGCAAGAAAATTAAATTGGTTAACGTGCTGAGTATGTCTATATAAATATTATTAGATATGCAGTAAAAGACTGCGTAGTGGATACTCAAATGATTATGTCTCTATTAATAATAGTGGGTAAGTGTAGTAGCTGTTATAGTGTGTGTTTGTCGATTTCGGAATTGTAAAAAGAGTGTGAGCGATGTAAGGTATTGTAAGTTGCGGTAGCTTTCAAATCTAGCGCTGGTTTGGCGGTAGCGTTGTTCTGTCGTGGAGGAAGGCGCTGCGGATTCATGCATGAATTGAATGGGCGCGAGAAACTCAGGTTGAGGCTTCGTGCTTGGCAGCTGAGGCGGTGGCGGGTGGCGGAAGGCGGAAGCTGGCGGAGGCTCGGAGCTTGGAGCTTGGAGCTTGGTGCGCTTGGAGAGCGCGAGAGTGAGAGTGAGAGAGTAGTAAGGCCTACTAAGGCGAGCAAAGGCCAGATACCTCTCCCAACTGCTCCCAACTCTCCCAAGGGGTATCAGGGCGCAAGCGTCATAGGTTTATTATCTTCTTTCTGTTCAAGTGCCATTTCATTGCATGCAGTGCAGTCTATAAAACAGAGAATGCGTTCTTAGTGGATCTCGAGTTTCCTATCACTTATCATCATTGGTAGCGTATAAACATAACAGCACGCGGTCATTAACTTGGAAATTGTTTACGTACTACCGGACGCATGGCTGCTCGCTAGCACCGGACCACCAAAAAGTGTCGCGAGACTCCTCGAGACGCTCCTTTCCTTCGATGTAAAAAGACGATTGGGCCATTCTAACGCCCAGTGGCCAGCACCAGGTGGATTTTCGTGAAAAGAGGCTCGGTCAAAATGTCATGCAGTTACGCGGAAGGCCTCTCGCAGTACGAAAACAAAGGGGTGCTGGGCCTCGAGGAGGTAAAAGCGTACACCAACTTCTCTCTCTGTCTCTCTCTCTCTCTCTCTCTCTCTCTCTCTCTCTCTCTCTCTCTCTCTCTCTCTCTCTCTCTCTCTCTCTCTCTCTCTCTCTCTCTCTCTCTCTCTCTCTCTCTCTCTCTGCATTTATCACACACGCACCCCCCTCCCCTCTGTCTCTGGACTGTTGTTGTTTAGCTCCTTCGCCTTAGACACTATTTGGCGGGAGCTGAAGGAGATCGTACATCTACCACCCTCTGTTTCATGCGATCCTTCCATATCTTCTCTTTTTTTTTAGAGATACGACAGCGTGGAGGCATTACGACTAAAGTGTGGCTTACTCGCCGATTGGATGCAAGCCGCACGTCATGTCGTAGTCCATACTGGTGCCGGTATCAGCACTGCCGCGGGCATCCCAGATTTTCGGTGATTATCGTTTGTAATTTTTCCCTCATATCGGGGGATGGCCCCCACCCCACCCTATCACCCCCCCCCCCCATCCCTCAATCCTTGCCCGTGCCTACCCCACCGACCATCATCCCCTACACTACAGCCACTTGTCCATTCGAAAGCGCCACTAGTCGATTCTTTCCAATTAATCAAGCGGGAAATCGCAATCTTCCGTGGTCACCATTAAATCGTAACCGCGCCAACTTTTTTCTTCGTTCCTACATTTCTCCCCACTCTTTTCCGCATTTGAAGCTTTTCCTTTTTCGAACCCGGAATAAACCCATTGGAGAATCGTGTATCAATAAAGGAAATGCATATCCTCTTCTTTACTGTTTCACTTGTTTGATAGCATTGTTTTACTTTTTGGCAGCTGTACTATATCCCGTTTCATTCGTTACTCCTTACTCCTTACTCTGTTGAGAAGTCGGGCAGTGCAATGGAGTGTGTCATTCTAGGTTTACAAAAGTATCGCCATGTATGTCAGTGATTTGTTCACTTGCATATCCTTTCATATTCCTTGCTTTTGAATGATTAGGGGCACAAATGGGGTTTGGACATTGGAGCAGAAGGGTTTGAAACCAGCGATGGATATATCATTTGACGATACTGTTCCCACAAAAACACACATGGCATTAAAAAAATTAATAGATGCCAGTAAGTAGAAAGATAGATAAAGCAATCCCCTCGCAGGATCCATTGCACATTGGAATTGAATATTTCAGAGAAAATAAAGTTTATTATAAGTCAAAACATTGACGGTCTCCATCTGAGGTCTGGAATACCAAGGCAATATTTGGCAGAACTTCACGGTAATATGTTCACCGAACAATGCGACAAATGTGGCAGGTCTGTGCTAGTATTGAATATTTTTGTAATAACACAATTAAAGGGACATTACACCCAAACTAAACAACTCATCATTTTGTAGACAATTTATTCGTAATTTTGCAACAAAGAGTGTCGGGAAAAAGTCACTTGACACAGTCTGTAGATCTGAGCAGATAGGTGGAAGGCCATGTCGTGGCCGTATGCACGACACTATTCTTGATTGGGAGCACAATTTGCCTGACAGTGACCTCACATTATCTGACTTACACTCTAGGTAATGGTCCGGTCAAGCCAAGACTACATGATAATCCTTAGATTCATAGGGGACCAGTAATGCCTCACAAGATTTCTGATATCTTCTAGTGTTGCTGACTTAAGTATATGCTTGGGAACAACACTGCAAGTTATTCCCAGTGGCAATTTGCCACTGTACACGAAAAAATATGGGGGCAGACTCGTAATATGTAATCTACAACCTACAAAGCATGTAAGATATATCTTTGATGAAAGCAATAGCTTTGCCGTTGGAAGTAGCCCAATAGGCGTTCAGTTTTTCGATAGGTATGCTTGCTCTCTTCACGCAAATAAGAGATTGGTTAAATTCTAGGACAAGAAGGCAGATTTGATAATTAACGGAAATGTCGATGAGATTATGATGAGTGTTATGAAGAAATTGGGGCTTGAAATACCCGAGTACGAAAGTAGTGTGGATCCCACGCGAAATTCCGACACAACGTCCAAAGAGATGGACTGGACAATACCAACGAGTAGGATAAAGGAAATGAACGTACTTTATAAGAAAGTATGCAAACCTATGAGGAGGAAACGAAAAACCTTTATGTACGAAAGGGAAAGAACAGAGCCAAAGCGAGAGCCGAAATCTCGCAAGCAGGCCTTTACGGTGAAGCAAGAAGTAAAGGAAGAGGACGGGCCGGCCAATCAAGTCTGCAATCAGACGAGTGGCCTGTTGCCTAATAATAATCCAGTTGCCATAAAGATCCAGGGGAAAAGTGAACCAGATGATTCTTATGACTATTCCTCAAATAGCATCATTCAACCAAACGGTCCTGACTTGGAACTGAACAATTTACTGTAGCATGATGGCAGAGTTTGATTATTTCGCGACCTAATGTATTCCTATTACCCTCAGTCTAATCGAATGTTATTCATGAGTGCATATAGAATGGATGTTAATTGTCTGTGACAAGAAAGGGATTGCCTAAAGTGCTATTGGTTCATTTGAGTGTAGTGGGGTGCACCAGTGCAATAAGTTCACCGACAAAATCACTGCTTTTCATTTTTAAACGCTCAAACTTGCTGCGATGAAATGTACATATGTGTATTACTTCTTCATAAAGCCACCTTTTATTCGTCTTTCGTCCGCTTGCCATTACACAGAAAAGATATGTGTACATTGATATACGTGTGCTCTAGCAGCTAGCATAATCTTACACCACATTCAACGTAGCATAGTCTGCGTACATTTTACCGCTTCGTTAAGGATAAGAATCAGTGTTTGACATATAATTTACGTAAACTAATTTTTAATACGATAGAGTAGAGCCTATAGAAACGCGAGGCTGGCAAAGAAAAACGTGGACGTCGCGGCACTAATTAAGCTATTTTCGAACGAAGCGACAACGGAGTGCGATGATTTTTCGACGGTGTCCAATTTAAAAAAGGTATCTGCTCGCAGGAGCATGAATCAGAATGTTAACTTTCGATCAACTCCGATTTATTAATGTATTCCCTGCTGCCAAGCTGATGCGTCTCCACGCTTTCCCACTTATCCTCCCCGAGGCTGTTGTACTTGTGCACAACGGGCCTAAAGAGATTGTTGGAGAAAGCGGTGAGATATCGGCGGGAATGCAGTTTTATCTTGGGCAATATCTGTCTCTTCACTACCTTAAGAAGTTCAGATGGACGAGAAAGATGATGTTACTATGTAATCTGTTGGACGATCTTCAGGAGGAGTCTTTCTCATAGTTTAGTAGTTAGCCGCGATATAGGGGAGTGTGAGATATTTATATGTACATAGACATATCCGCTTCATCTTACTCTGCCAGTTCTTTTTCTCCCGAATGTATCCCTTCACTCACTCGATGGCGTATATTATCGTTATATCGTTATCGCAATTTTACGAAGGGAATGAAATATTGGTGGGACTCTTTCCCGTATACTATATGATTTTTGTCTTCCGCTTCCCGCGCCAATCGGGCGTGTGCTTCTCTTTTCATCAGTTTGTTCGATAGCTCGGCCCCATACATTAATACTTCTCTTACAAGTAGCAATCTTTCCGAATCCAATAGACCCATAGTATTATGTATATCTGACTATTTCGATAGATTAATAAATGTACGTGGAAAAATAAAACAACTTTAACTACCGAAATGTTTACTGATAAGTCATTTGCTCGGATAGGATCCCATTGTAATATATTGTATAGAACGTTTCTCAACTTTTAAAGGAGAATATATGACTTACGACGAGTCGCACCTACTACAATCACAGGAAGCTAACTCATGAGTACCACATACAGGTAGTACAGAACGTAGATATATGTAAATTCTAGCAGATTTGAACAGTGGCTATTATTTATCTGAAATTAATCGGCGGCGACGGAGGCTGAGAGGACTGATCATCGTCAAGCCACTGTGAAGATCGAAAGACGCGCGAGCGCGCCCGCGCGCTCGCACTTTCGGTCCTATCGATCAGATAGGATAGAGGTCCATCGGGCCTCCGCTCCGCTCTGCTCTGCTCTGCTCTGCTCTGCTCTGCTCTCCGTTCTCGGTCACGTCTCGTTTCATCCGCGCTCCTCCGGATCCGGATCCTATCCGAGGTTCGCGCGCGCGACTAATCCTGTTACCTGCTACCGATCCACCTTCACTCATCACCATTAATCGCGACAATTCGCAGCAACATCCTCCACTGCTCTCACCAACTGACATCCACCTGCTCTCCTCTCTTACCAATCTCTTGGTGCTGCACGTGCGGGACGAGAAAGAGTCGCGCTCCAGCCCTCCCACTTGCCATTTCACTCTAGTTCCAATGCGAGCCTTCATGTCTACTGCTACAATTTCATTAAGTAAGATTTCTTTAGAAAGTGATTCCCGCAACCCGCAATACACACGCGTGTCTATAATACATACGTATATAGAGATATTTGCTGGATAACTGCCGTGGTGTCGTCAGCATGAACGTTACGGAGGAGAAATTGAGAGATTCCAGAGGCGATTTCAAGATCGGACACACCAAGACCAGGATTCGGGTCCAGCTCTAAAATTCGCACACACGTTCTACCAATCTGTTGCGTGCATTGTTGACACAAAGTGTCGGACTATCTTTCCAAATTCAATGGCGTAATTAGAATGTTGCCGATAAATTGGCAAATAAGAAAACTTACTAGGCATTTGTTGAAATAATGTCCAGTACTGTATATTGTATGGTGCAACAGCTTACAATTAGATGGATCGAGAAAAACAAGGATGTAAAGTTTGCGCCCGTAGTTTATCCTTCGGGGTTTCTTCGATTTATATGCGATATTTTACAATGACCAAGCACAGTAGCGTGTTCATTTTGAGTGGAACGATGGCTAATGACGTCGAAGCACCCCAAAAGGAGGAAGGAACGCTTCCGGTTTATAGGAAAAGAAATGCAGGGTGAACAGAAAAGAAGTTGCAGCCCTGTGACAACCAAACTGGATATGATGCTTTTGATGCCGTGGCGCGGCTAATTCTGTAAGGTACATTGAAGAATGACTGGTACCAAGAAAGAAGCACCGCTATCAGAAAGGAACGGAATGGAGAAGATTGCGGCGGGCAGACTTTCCATTTGAGACCAGCCGCCATGTCTATTCATAAATGATAAATAATTCGAATAATTAAGTGATGGATTACGGCTCTCGGCGACTCACAGGCCAATGAGAAGATCGCGGCCCGATCGATGAGGATTGAGTGATGATCGGATGAGAAGCAATACGCCAACGGCCAAGAGCGCGATGATACATGTGTACAATATAGGTACACCAGATGTATATGTGGAGAAAACAGCGATTAATAGGTATGGGACTGGGCCTAGGACTGGGGGGACATAGCAGATTCACTATTAAGAAGAATTTTAAGAAGGAGTGTCTGTCTTCCAAGTATAAATGAAGAGCGTCTACAGTATACAGGTTTATTGTACATCGAGATATGTTTTTCAAGCGGAACAGTTGGTTGTAGCCGAAGAGAATGACGAATGAGGATAGCGGAGAGATGGGGCAGAGAGGGACGGTACTCGCTGGATCGGAACTTCAAAGTAGCTAGCGGGGGTATCCACTTCAAGTGAGAAAACTGAGCAGCAGCCCCCCAACACAACCGACAATCAATAGGTTAATGAATGAGAGGGGAAGTGTTAAAGTTAGTTGGGATTGAGTTGCAATCCAATTGCTTTGATTACTAAAAGCGATACAATGAAGCGATACAATGATTAAATAAAATAAAGCGAGAGACTGGAGGGGGCGACGCGATGTGACGCCCACTGAGCAGGCCACATGGCAAGGTATAATCGCGAGACAATAACAATTACTGTTAGAATTCGCTGGATGGGCGATTCATGCGGATCCATGCCCCTCGGCCCAGTCTTCTCTCTTGGACAGCTTGGTAGCGTCTGGGCGTACACTTTTTAAAACTCAGGATTGAAGAAACAATGAGAGAGCAGAATTGACCCAAGGTTTATTGGCTTGCACAAATCAAATAAGTTTTTGACACTAGTGTCCTTTATTGTCAGAGAAAAAGGGAGATTTGCAATGTAAAAGAAGAAAGATGCGCGCGGACATAAGCAGGCAAGAGGGACCGGTGCCTGATACGGTATCGCATCCGTTTGATGTTTGATTAAAGTTTGATATGGATCAAAGGATTGACGAAAAGATAACACAATAACTAGAGGATACTCGACTAGAGGGGAATGTATATTTTACCTAGCTCAATACACTCTGGCCAGCCGAATTTGCCCGACGTGTCTCTGACTGCTCTGGTATGCGCGAAAAGTGTCCCGAGAAGAAGGTAAGGCCTGTATCATGAAAAATTGTCGTTTCGTTCTTGAGGTTTCCAATTCGATAAATATCCCCTGCTATTTGCCCTACTATCAGGTGGTGTTCCGCGGTGGCAACAGGGTGCTGGAAGGTGGGCGGCAATTTGCGGAATCCGCACTCGACTCACACTTACAGAAAACTGGTCCGCGATTGCAACGATGGATGATAGTGATTCTGATTTTCCTATTAACTTCCTTACTTGTGATTAACACGTACAGTGCCGGCCAATTTGGAATTCGACGTTTTGATAACGTAGAGAAAGTTTCTGGCCAAGGTAAGCAAAATACTATGGTGGATAGTAGTGTCTGATGTAAGTAGGTAGATACTATATGTATGCATTGATGGACATTACGTACCGTACATCTGGTACATACGTACGCTGACACGGTACGGGCTAATAAAAAATTCCCACTCGCTACCCGAACAAAACCTTCTCAAGTCTCGCTGTGATAAGGCAAAAGTGAGTGAAAAGTATCCTATTAAATTGGCATGGAAGAAGAATGTGGCAGGGTTTAAGACAGCGAGGCACTTGCACGTGTACTAGGCATTAATATTCTAATCGTGGAAGAATGATGGTTTGTGGCACTTTAGGTGTCACAGCCAAATGCGACTTCAGCCACTCCGATATCGAATAAGAGGAATCAACGCTTAAAGTCCATTCTATTTGCATTAAGTATCCATATTATATGTATCTTATCTGACAATTAGGGTAGTCGCTTTCATGCCATAAGGAGATAAAAACAAAAGCGCATTATTGCGCCCTGTTCTGTGCCTTTTTAGAGAGCTACGGAGAGCTAAAGCCGTATTTCACACCGGAGGTTACATCGGGTTACTTAGTGCTAAACAAGGGTTGCCGAATACCAGGATTAGACCCTTTCGACCCGAAGACTAAACGTTTTATGCACAAGGAAGATCCACTGATTTGTGATCATGGTTCTCACTTGCCACTGGTGGACTCAAACATTACGAGCATCTTTGTGAACCCAGACGCAAGACATCACTTTTATAAGAGTGACGAGGAGATCGATTGCTGTTGGCGGAAATTTTGGCGGTCTCCCCACGAAGACAGTGCCGTTACGTCAGTAAGATAACATTAATAATTTCGTAACACGATAGAAATTCACCAATGACTAATCATCAAGTCTTTCGCCTTGAGAGGGCTTCCCTATCCTGATTGTTGCTGAAAGTAGATGCGCTTTAGATGGATTATAGTGATAAAATCTGTCATTGTCGGTACTGACTGAAGATAAAGAGTGCTGTATAAAGAATTAAGCGATAGGCCAAACACATGAAGGAGTCTTGGCGTGTAGCCATCTCGATTCTCAAGACAAGTACCAGTAAAAATCTCTCCCCTTGGTTTTAGGTATGACAGCAATTGCACAGCCTTTAACCAGACAGAGACGGTGAGGGCGGAATTCATAAAAGTCGAGTGTTCACAAAAGAATGAAATCATATACAAGGATTATCACGCCTTCGTGCCGCGGAAGATTGCGATCGAGGAACGATGCCGGGAAGCGTATGCTGTCAGAAAGAAACAAGAGCACCTGAGCATCTTAATAATAGGATTAGACTCGGTTTCTAGGTTAAACTTTCATCGAATGATGCCAAAGACAGTGAAAGCCCTGCAAATGGTGGGTGCTGTTGAAATGTTGGGTTACACCAAGGTAGCTGACAACACGTACCCCAACTTGGTGCCAGTGTTAACAGGACTCTCCCAAGAAGAGTTGCAAGAAGCCTGCTGGCAGAATAAGAAAAAGACATTCGACGAGTGTCCGTTCATATGGAAGAATTTCAGTGAAGCTGGATATCGTACGATTTTCGGTGAAGATGCATGTGAAATGACTACCTTTAACTACATGAAGCCCGGTTTCCTCAACCAACCGACTGACTATTACCTCAGACCATTCTGCGTTGCATCCGAGCGCGAGATAGGCAACACCTGCAAGCTAAACGCTAACCTTTGCGTCGGAACACGCAAAACTTACGAGAATCTTCTAGCTTATGCTCGGAAAGTGGCTACTGAATTTGCCTCCGACCCCTATTTTGCTCTGTTCTGGGAGGCCAGCTTAACACATGATTTCCTCAACTATCCCCAGCTGGGGGATGGCTCTTATCAGGACCTGGTTCTCCATCTTTCGCAGGAAGGCTTGCTGAACAAGACCGCCTTAATTGTGATGAGCGATCACGGGATGCGATGGGGTGAGTTTCGCCAAACCTATCAGGGTCGAATGGAGGACAGTCTTCCCTTCGTCTTTCTTGTTCTTCCTCAATGGTGGAGGGAGACGTATCGGATAGCCTGGGCGAATTTGCGCGGGAACGCGCGTAGCTTAACCACTCCTTTCGATCTTCACGAGACCATGCTCGATCTATTGTACCCTCATCTGCTGCAAGAGACACCGCTTCGGGGACGCGCGGCCCAATTATCCAGTGAGCAGCAGCAAAGTGTCCGCGGTATTAGTTGGTTCCTACCGGTTCCTAATGACAGAACCTGTCCTTCCGCCGGTATATCAAGCCACTGGTGCATGTGCCATGCGAGCAGTGATATCGCCCTCGATGATCCCGGCCTTCAGGAGAGTGCGAATTATCTCGTCGCTGAACTAAATAAGATGCTGCAGAGATACGCGCAATGCGCGGTACTCAGCTTGAAGGGGATTAAGAATGCAAAAGCCTGGATGGACAAGAGCAACGGCTCTTCTTTGATCGATTATACCGTTACTTTGGTAACGGAACCAGGCGATGCAGTATTCGAGGGCTCCATCCGGTACAGAACGGACGATAAGGCCAAGGAATTAGTTGGCTCGGTCAGTCGATTGAATGCCTACGGCAAGCAGAGTGCCTGCGTCGAGGAATTCAACATGCGCCTATATTGCTATTGTCTTTAAGCAAGACCAGCATATCTCGCCCCTTCATTATATAGTTCATATCAGGCTGACAATGAGGCCAGTTTTCTTCTTGTACTCTAATAAGCCTCCATCTTTTTACCTACCTCCTGAGAAAAGGTCGAACCTTTCGGTTACACGTTATATCGCCAACGGGATAAGACTTTTCCAAAACATAACAAAAGTTTGTACCATCGCGTCTCCACTCATTTGAATTGGAACGGAAAGGATCCAGAAGTTTAAAGTTACATATCTTGCGTGTCACATATCCAACTATCCGACACTTTATTGTGTTTTCTTAAATACCAATATATAGCTGCATTCAACTTTCCGTACTCATCTTCCATACAAAGTAGATAAGTATATATGCGTATACTATATCTAGATCAGCGAGATTGTGTAAAGTACTGTCCCGATTCAGAATCGAGTCGGAAAGCCATGAGAGTTAGAAACTTTCCAACTGTCGCTAGCTCCCTGAATTTCAACTACTCAAAGATCCGAGTACGCGAGAGAATTGTGTCGTATATAGAAGTGCGTGCAACGTGAAAGCGTCACATATCAAAATGGTCAAACACGCGAAATGTTCTTTGCTCTCGCTTACGATACGTGGGACACTGTTAATTCATTTTGCTTCATTTTCCCCCAAAGTGCAGCAAAATCTGAGGAGGTAATAACGCTAGTGCGCCTTTACACCTTCCTTAGTGACTTACATCGAGAAAATTCGATGAAATCTGCATGTATCTAGTACATACTACATGTGTACAAGAAAGGTACAATAAAGATATGGTAATTTTCTTTTTCCAACAGGCCCTATTTTCAATATGTATGCATGGTAGGGATCCGTATAATTAATTGTACATAAAGAATAAAACCCGGTACACTTAAAATATGATACAACCGTAAAATTTTCCTTGCGTTTCGCGGCATTATTTCTAACAAAATTGTCCAAGATTGTTCTATGAAAGTATTTCTTTTTGCGCGTTTTCGAGTAAGCTGTAGAACCGTACACGATATAGCAGACGTCAAACATTTTTGTTCTATACTAGTTGGTTGTTGGAAAAGAAACTCACCAAATATCCCTTCTTTCTCCCACTTGCGAAAATGCAAAAGTCTTTATTCATTTAGGACATTCGCGCAATCATCCATGCATTTTAGAGATAAATTAATATACATTATTCAAGTAATCCATATCGAATCTTGGCTCCACCTCCAATCGGCGTTCTTTCTACTGAGCCGTATTTCCCTAATCTGGCCTATGAAGTGGTTACCAAACCTGTTGGTACCCATCGTGTGAAGCAAGAATCGCTCATAATAGAAACATACAGTGTCACTTTCCACATACACACCGATTTTCCACTCCTAATTTCCTCTTATTCCATTATATATTCTATTCGCAGATGCTTGATGTAGCAGCTTCCTTATTTCTGAAACCAAAGCCATTTCTCATTAAGATCAACGGCACTAACGCATGACTTCCAGACAAGGACAAGTAAAGAGAAAGGCAGCTCACCATCCTTTTCTTCATTAGCCAACTCTGATTCGGGGAATGCAATGTCGAATGTGATGTAGAGAGTGCCATGTAAATTATTATTATCATAATTGGGCATGCCTTCTCCCTTTTTCCGAATTCGGGCACCTGGTTTTGTGATTTTGTCCCTTTGAACGGTGACTTTGTGTCCATCTAGGTGTGTGATTTCCATTGTAAACCCTACCAGGGCATCTTGTAAGGACACGCTTACATTTGTGTATAGATCATCGCCCACCCTTTCAAAGACTGGGTGAGGTTGCGTTTGTATTCTGGGAATAGTATGTACGAAGAAAGTTATTATTGACTGTATAATAAAGTAGAAAGAGGATCTCACCTTAAAATCAAGTCGCCCGGTTCACCATCGATGTGTGGCTCGCCCTCAGCTGTGAACTTTGTCTCTTGTGCATCTACCATACCAGGCTCAACTTCCACTTCCAAAATTCTCTCCTCGGTGACGAACTTGACGTTTGGACACTCGGAGCAGACTGATTGCTGAGTCATTTGGAATCTACCATTGCCTAAGTTTCTTGTAACAAGCTCTTGTCTACAGTTACACTTCCTGGTGCCCTTTGCAGGCTTCATAACAGGCTTATTCCTTGTTATCTACAAGAAGGATATACGTTATAGCAGCTGAATGAAAATCTAACTTGGAAAACTCTACCTCAATGAAGTTTCCGCTATATAATTCTTCTAGCGTAACTACTAGATCCATCACTATATTGGCCCCCTTAGGAGTCTCGTGTTGCTGTTGCGCACCACCACCAAAATGAAAGCTGAAGTCCCCAAAGAAGCTGGCAAAAGGATCAGCATTGTTCATCATGCCATCTTTCTTTAGGCAATCCTCCCCACATTTGTCATAGATTTCTCTTTTCTCATTGTCCGAGAGCACTTCGTACGCTGCTCCTAAATCTTGGAACTTCTGCGAAGCATCCGGATCATCCTTATTCTTATCGGGATGTAACTCTTTAGCTAATTTTCTATATGCCTTCTTGATGGCATGTTGGCTAGCACTATGTGGAACACCAAGGATCGCATAGAAATCCCTCCTGAAATATGTCAGCATTAGATTCTAGTTTCTGCCCTCTCATCATTACATCTGGCTGCTTCTTTCGTCGATTTAATTGACAATTGACAACTGAGAAACATTTATCTCTATGCATGCTCTCAAATAGTAGCCAGCACATTCATAACCAATGGCTCCTGCCTATTGGTACCAGAGATGATAGTTGAGTGAAATTGACAGAAACAGACACCAATACCATTCACATTTTCCCTTACCCAGCATATGCTAAAATCACCGATATTATTAAATTGATGTACAAAGAGAAAATTAACTTTATCGCTGCCATTCTAGCAGACGTTACAACTGGTTACACAAACATGAGCGGACATCGGTATATGCTTGCTATGCTTGGATCGTGTGCCCCGTTCATTGGTCCGTGCTTCGGCCCACTCCGGCCTCCTCCGGCCAGTCCACCACCTGGCTATAAACATTCATCCAATTATGATCCAATAGGCCATGAAGGTTGATGGCGCGCTAGTTGAAAATTGACCGTAAGAAGGAATGGATAAGAAAATGCGAGGAAGTAACACTGCGACGAGTCCTCTATATATTTTTCTATGTACATGCTTAGATATATCTTATCAATACGTACTACTGTCACTACTATTGCTGAGTTGCAGTTTGTTGGTAGAAATAAGTAAGAATGGGTGGGAATTAAGGAATACGTGGGAGTGCGTGGGAGTGACACATTCAGTGTGACACTGAACTGTGCACTGAATGCACTGAACTACTCTGAGCCGCAGCAAGCTGCACCAAGCTACACCGAGCTGCAACAAAGCCGGCCATACCAGGCCGTGACCGTACCAAGCATCTGCAAGCATCAAACCGTGCATCAAGCCAACCAAGGTGCTGCATGTGCAGACCAACCAGACTGCACAGATCCACCGCCAGGCCAATCGGAACATTCGAAACTGATCAGCTGATTCGTATAGGTGATACCAGGTGATACGTGTGGATTGGTGCAATTGGTGTGTATCAGTGTATATCGCACAGAGAGTGTAGATGTGATGTAATACGAGGAGTCGCTGGAACGTCGCACGTCGCACGTCGCACGTCGCACTCGACATTGTGTTGCTCTTGCTCCTACTGTTGTTGTTGCTGCTGGCACTGTACTTGCATTCGGATGATCTGACACTCGTCGGGGCTATAACAAGGAAATATCACATTCAAACATGATAGTATGTAAAATCAGTGATGCGCGCACCAGGGAAGATTCGCTGAAACAAGTGCGCTCCCAGATAACATGACGAAGAGAGGGCCAAGATTTGCAAAAGATTTGCGTTGATCAAAGGTTCCAAGAGCGATACTGTCCTGGGTTATGCAAACTGATTTATCTCTGAGGTTCGAGTCTCCAAAATGGAGAGGTTCTTGCACTTATGGAGGGGTGTTGACAAACTCTCCTTCAGTTTTGCGGAGGAACCGTGCGGTGTTATATGCCGCCTGGCCACTGTGAAGGATCACATTTTCCTGGTAACCAGCACCAATCACTTATACTACGGTGAAGTAATGCTTTCGGAAGAGGGCTGCCTCGAAGTCAGCCTAAAAAGAGCAGGATTCACTGTCATTGATATTGCATCCAATTCGGAGTACCTTTTCATCGTCGACAATAATGGGCATGCATTAAAAATGAATCCTGTGGACCTTACTATCCTGGATAGAATAATACTCGAGGAGGACATCAGGTGTTGTAGTCACGGCTATAAAGAAGGGAACGAAGCTATCAAGGTGAAGTCAATAGCAGTGAGCGATGAAGCTATACTATTTGTAACAGAGAGTGGAGAACTCTGGGCTAGTGGGGAGCAGCCTGAGATAGATATTAGCACTGGAACGCCTAAGAAAGTGACATTCTTTGAGGACAGAAGAATTTCGAGAGTTGCGTGCGGCAATAATTTTAGCGTGATTGTCGGGAGAAAGACGGCAAAGGCCCTAAAGGATGACACGGACAGTGAGAACGACACGGAAGGGGAGGTGTTTGTGGAGTCTTGTCCTCAGTGTCTCAGTAATGCGTTAAATCCTGGCAGTTTAGCAGCGGACAGTTGCCCATCGCAAATCCACCAACTGAGCCAAGCTCACTCCATAAGTTCCATCAATACTCTGCCCATTGGAACACGGGAATCGGATGGCTTGTCTTCGGAGCCATCTAAAAGGCAGAGTGCGACTGATGTGCTTGAGAATGAGGATAATTGTTGGAGAAACGGTGCCGACCCGGCGGATAAGGAGGAAAAGAAGAATGTTATTTTTATAAACACAGAGGCAGCCCGGCAGTTCTTAACTAGACAATTGTCGTGGGTGTCGTCGTATGGGAGCAACAACGATGATGTACCTTTGGAAGCAGCAGAGAGGCCGACGCGACTAATAAAACAAAATGTATCCAACATGGCAAATCTGGTTTATGAAGGGGTAAAGAATGTAGGGGGCAGAGTGGTCACCTTGTCCAGACACATGAGTGGAAGTTCGGACATCAATGAGTATAAAGATGAGAGTGGGGAAAATGTGGCAGAGTGCGGGGAAGACGGTTTAAAAGCTGCTAATACAAGCTTGACATTGAGTTTAAGATGCGAAGAGTTGCCATGGTCGTCGAGTACAGGATCTTCGGAGCATGAATTGTCACAGCAAGGCTTGAGTGAGAGAATCAATCTGTTGGTTCATACTGGCAGCGATATCTTATCCTCCGAATTATGGGTCTGGGGTGACAAGGAGTATGGCCAGTTAGGCACAGGAGACACCATAAAAAGGCAGAGGCCCGTCCTAGTAGCTAAATTCAATAACACTGGCATTAGAAAGATAGCCTGTGGTGCATTCCATATCTTAGCCTTGACTCCGGATGGCAGAGTCTTTGCTTGGGGTAGAAATAATCATAAGCAAGTGTCGTTGGATTCGGTAGCGCATCATAGTGCGCCTCAATTATTTACAACTCAGCTATCGCTAAGTGAAAGAGCGAAGGATATAGCGGCTGGTGATTTCCATAGCTTAGTTATGATGTACCATGGTTTATACTTTATAGGAAAGTCCAGGTAAGTGTACGTCATGGTACAGGAGGTGAATAGGTATTAGCCAATAGTGCGCGTATAATACGTGTTGTATACTCAAGTAAATTTATCTGTGCAGTAAACCTGGTGAAATGTTTCATTTGGACGTCGAGACAGACAAAGAGCACAGTCCAAGGGAGATTTTTAGTTCTGGCCAGTACAGCTGTTGTTCTGTGATAAATAAATCTGCAATAAATATTTCTGAGGAATTGGCAACCGATCAAATTCTCCTAGAAGAGATGTTGGTCATTTACCAAAACCTGATAAAACCATTCCAGAAAAAGGGTGGTGCTACCCAGGAGTCCAATGTGTACGAAACTTTGTGCAAATGTTATACAGACTTGCTGAGTTTTAATGTATTGAATGTGATAAGTTTATTGGAGTATTCTAATCATGTTGGGGAAGCATATGAGGTAACAGCAGTTGCGAGTATCGAAGAGTATACTACTGCATATAAGTACTACTTGAATGCAGTCTGTGATGTTATTTCTCTTGGTGGGTTCGCCTATATTGCGAAACTCATTGAAGTGCCGCAAGCCATATCGAATTTATTTGTGGAGAAACTTCGACATAATGTGACAATAAAAAAAGTAATGAACGAACTCGTTATTGCCATGGCGTTGCAACATCCACTGCATAAATTGCACCGGTAAATATACTTGATAATTCTGTAAAGGAAAGCTGTAATTATTTACAAGTAAAACTAGATACTACACGATCTACTTATATTCCGATAGATACGAAAGCATGATCGCGACTTTGTTCAAGTACGATTGTCCGCGGACGACTAGCGAGAAATTGCAAGAAGCCTTGGTAAAATGGAGACAACTGTGCGATGAACAGGAGAAGCGCCAGAAAGAGGCGGAAGCAACTAAGCACTTCTGGGATAATTCTGGGAAGATCGCGGAATTCTTGAGATCTCCAGACAGAAGGCTTATCCGAGAGTCTCGAAGCAATCCCTTGTCAATTTTAAATTCGGGCCGTTTCACCTCTCACTGGTTCATTTTGTTAAACGACATATTTATTCATGTTGCTGGCGCATCCCATACTGTTCATCCTCTGAAAACATTGTGGGTCGAACCACTTTCAGATACAGATTCCATACAAGTATGCCTCGCACATTGTATGAGGGAATAAAAGTAAAACTAGTAAAGACTCTAATGGAGAGGTGGACGTTTTTAAAACTTGTATTTGCGTAATTTTAGAATGTCATATCAGTAATTGCACCCGAGGAGGCCTTTCTTTTATATACCCCAACACCACCGGAGCGTAACGAATGGCTACAAGCACTACAAAGCAGTATAAGAAATAGCTTGCAAAGGGTTTTGGGGCCCTTGCCACCTGTGGTCCGTTCTAGTTCATTCTTTTTCACAAAGCACAGCGTCTACAAGGACGCAAAATATAGCGGTGCGTTAATAATAGCTCCAAATCGAGCCGCAGTCTCATCTATTAACGCGTAGCTGCTCTTCTATGCAATAGGACGCTGGTTAAATGGCAAGCCACATGGTTCTGGAAAATTCGTCTGGTCAGACGGTCGTATCTATGTCGGGCAGTTCCATAAGGGAGTCATTCATGGTAATGGAAAAATGGAAATCCCATCTCAAGGGGTTTACGAGGGTCAGTGGAAAGACGGCCAGCAAAATGGATATGGTACAATGAAGTGAGTCCATTCGATAAAAACTACAGATTTGATATATGCATACAGCGAAATCCCTATATGAAGGAAATCCTTTTACCAGGTATTCTAATGGGGATCTTTACGAAGGCTACTTCAAAGATGGTTTGCCACATGGTCACGGAGTAAAGAAAGAGGGCCACTTTATGGCAACCATTGCTTCCGTTTATATCGGTGAATGGGCTGCCGGCGTAAAACAGGGCTACGGAATTATGGATGATATTATGACAGGTTTCTACAGTGCCGCCAAATATCTCTTTCTTTATCGTTGTAATTATATAAGCAGTTCGGCATGTATTTGTACATTGCAGGGGAGAAGTATTTGGGATCTTGGAGTAATGGTATGAAGCACGGTTGCGGATTAATCGTCACACTGGACGGCATTTATTATGAGGGTGTATTTACACAAGATGTTTTAACGGTAGCCATTTATCGGACATATTCCTCTTTCACGTAACTTGCTCGTAATGATTTCAATATACCGTTAATCTCTCTATATATATTGAAGGGGCACGGTGTCATGGTATTTGAGGATGGCACTCACTACGAGGGTGAGTTTAAATCAGCTGGCATCTTTTACGGTAAAGGGACATTGACATTTCGTAGCGGGGAAAGACTGGAAGGAAATATGAATGGTGCTTGGAACGAAGGTGTTAGAGTTATAGCGACGTTACACATGAACAAGTCGGGGGGAAATGCGCAAAATCATTCGAAACCGGCGTAAGGGAAAGAATTTCTTGTTTGCCAAAGCCACAATTTTATCAAGCCACTAATCTATTCCTACATCGTGCAGATCGTTCGGTAAGCTATGTGTATCGCCAGATCAGAAATGGAAAGCGATATTTCGACAATGTTACCTACAACTCGGTGTACCCGAACCCGGCATTAAAGCCTCCGTAAATGACAAGTCTGCAGAAACCCAACGAATATGGCAGAATGTGGCTAGCATAATAACAAAATCCCATCAAAAAACATTGCAACGAAGAAAGATATTGGCAAATACGTTGGTTAATAAAGATAAGGATAGCGAGAGTATCGATTACCTGGACAAAATACCGTGCTTCGGCCGAGACAAGCTTACTCCCGAAACATACAATGAGATTCATAAATATTTAATCAAGGCATTCGAAAGTTCGCATCATCCTTTAGGAGCGCTTTTGAGCGAAGTTGCAACGGTCTATACAGCTACTTACGGAGGTGTTAGAGTCCACCCTTTATTACTCAGCCATGCAGTGTTGGAGCTGCACAGTATTACATCAAGAATATATGAGATTGTGATGCTACTATTCCCGGCACTACCACGAGGTGGAAAGGAATACGTATTGGAGGCTGACCTCGATGAAGAAGGGTATGCAAGCAGTTTTAGGCCAGTTTCAACGCAGTCGTAAGGAGGAGGAAGGAAGTAACATTTCGAATTCATCCACTTTTAACAGACAAGTCATAAGCGCCGCTGCTATTCTTCACCCAGTCTTGTTACCCCGCGTACATTCGGCCCTTTTTCTATTATATGCCTTGCATAATAAAAAGGAGGACGACGCTTATTGGGAAAGATTAATAAAATGGAATAAACAACCGGACATTACTCTAATGGCCTTCTTAGACATCGATCAGTAAGATACAGACACAGTCCAATAAACAATACAATGCCAACTGATAGAACTCATATTTGGTGGTGGGCGAGGAATAATGCAAGTTTCTGATATAATTTTAGAAAATTCTGGAAGAACGCTAATATAATTAGCATAGGGGAAAATGCAATGGCATACCAAAGTGACCCGTTTTTCAGTGACGCGATCGAAACGTTGCAGCAATTGAAAACGACGTTTTCGCCATTGGAAAAGTTATTAGTTGTTAGGAATACCTTTGAACAAATGACACAGGTGGGCCGGCCTAACTAGAGATGAGCTTGTAACAACCGACAGGTAGCCGTTGCGCGCTATCGTTTACGTCGTAATTCTCCTTTCCATTCTCATCCAGGCAGTACAAAAACAACTGGGCTCTTCCTATCTTTGGACAATGGATGAATTATTTCCAGTATTCTGCTTTGTAGTGGTACGTGCGAGTGTATTGCAGTTAGGCAGCGAAATTCATTTTATCGAGGACTTTATGGAACCCTACTTACAAAATGGAGAGCTTGGGATTATGTTTACTACTCTTAAGGTATAAGTCTTGTTCACTTCTTCCACCCGACAAATTCTCTGAAGTCTTTACTCCAAGCACACCTTTCTCTGTTACTAATTTGCACTCTTCTACAGGCTTGTTACTACCAAATATTGCAGGAGAAGATGAATCTAGGGGACTAAAATGACGATTGCTAATAATACATCTCGTTTTAACAGTCATTGCTAAATGAGTCGCGACTATACTCATTGAGCCAGCTATAAGAGCGATGGATAAAGAAGCGAATATAGCATATAGAGTGCAAATATACGTCGGATCCCGATATTACGGCATTAACAATTGTAAATCAAATGAATCGCTCATATAGTACGGATACATATAATATATGGTTAATGTAATATACTTGTTACCAGTGTATAATGTATTTGGAACATCCAGTTACTCGTCACGCAAAGGATGGATGTATTATGCACCACCAATATAGCGCTTACCAATGTAATATAAAGGAGCAACTACATATCAATTCTATATACATATGTGTGTATTCGTGACCATAACTCGGTGCCGCAATGCCAATTATTGTGCGGCTTTCCTAAGCTTTAAGCTCTCACCAGCATTGTATGTTAATATAGGAGAGTGTAAAAGCGCGCCCTGTAAAGAGGGACTGAAGCTGAATCTGCTAAAAACTGCTAAGGTCACTTTCCACGAGGACTGGCAAGCTAAGTTCTATCAGGATGCATACGCCTCTGGCAGAGTATTGGTGACCACGTAATACATACGTATACAGATATCTATAGAAATATCTCTCCCCATCTCAAACTTGATAATCAAAAAATGCCCACCCTCTCAACTCTCAATAAAAATGACGACTACACCGTTATTGCTGCGATTCGAAACTGCAGGCTTTAACATTAGCCGAAACCTGTTGTTAAAGATTCTCTTGTTCCCGGCGCAATATATTTGTTCCGAAGGAACGGAGCAGGAGGTTATCGCAGTATTCAAAGAGTTTGCTCCGATTGGAACTTATAGAAATCAATGGCAGAGTTGGCGATGGCGCGCAGGTTTCAGTTTCAGGCAGTTCCAAGCAATGGAAGAGAGAGAACGTGCGGCAGATCGGCGATTGCCAGTCGAGCTACATTTAACCTAGAGGTAATTTATGATCAGAAGGCCTTGTCGGCTCAACAAAAACCAGAAAATTTCACCGTATCAGCATGGAATTAGTTCGAAGTGTGTGGAGAAGGACTTTATTTATATACAAGCCGACGGTTCAGAGCGCCTTACGACACAGGTAAGGGTCTCCTGCTTCCGCCATAACCAACAACCATTGCATATTATATCCAGCCTGACACAATACCCATCAAATGAAGAATGAAAATGTTAGACGCGACGAATGTTCTCCAATAATTGATCCGAGCATATTTACCGGCTCTCTCTCTCTCTAAATATTTCTCCACATGATGGATGATGGATATTGGAATTAACATTGCAGTAACAATTCAACATCTAATGTAGCAGAGGTAACTTCATTTACGAGGGATGGTGATTCTGGCTTGACAATAACAGATGCGGGTAATACAAAGCCAAAGGACGATATGGTCTTCAATGCTCTTGGCGCAACGGATGAACTGTCATCGTATATAGGTTTAGCAAGAGAGTTTGCTTGTGATGGCAAAGTCGAGCATCCCTATGTCGACAAATTGAAGCGAGTTCAGATGATACTTTTCGACCTTAGCCATGCTATATCAAAGTCAAGCCCGGGAAAAACGAAACCTTTCGAAAACAAACATACAAAGGACCTCGAGGAATGGATCTTGGAGTACTCGAATCAGTTACCACCTGCCGAAGACTATATTATTCCAGTAAAGAGTTCTCCAATGTTCCCTAAATATATGAATAACACTAGCTAGACTTTTGTATAACCAGTGGTATGCCTTTGAAAATAGGGAGGTGGAAAGGCCTGTGCTTCGTTGCATGTTGCCAGAACTATTTGCAGAAGAGCTGAGAGAAATATCACATCTTTAGTGCGGGAGGGCTCTTTGGACAAAGAGGCGCAAACGTACTTAAACCGACTATCGGACTTCCTTCTAACGATATCACGCATTGCCGCCAAGTGTGACCAACGCACAGAAAATATATATATTCCAAGAGCCGAGATTACAGACGAGAAATAAAGCATTCGCTATCAAAGCTGGAGAAACGTATTTGTTGGTTATCTCTGCCGGATTAAGAATGTTGGTGATTTGAACTATTGAGCGTGTTAGGATGAAATAACAAAATAGCCTTGGAAGGTGGGCATTTGAAGGGTGAAATGTTGTATGACTTTTTTTATAACTAGACTGTTGCGCCGTTATATTCTTATAGAACACTGTTAGAACCATTAGGAACCATTGGAGTACCTAGAAATATGGTGACATTACGCCAAGAAGTTTGAGTAATCCCAAGCGTTACTATACGATACCAATGAGTCATTGGCTAATTACTCCAATTCTGATCGTTAACAATTCCTTTACTGATAGGATAAATTCACTCTATCGTAGGCTACTTATTCTTATATGGGATTTGTATATAGTCCATTGCATTACTAATTACGTTTTCAAGCTGGCGGAATTATTTATGTCTACAATGTGTTGTATTTATTAAATAATAGCAAAGAAAAAAGCTTTTCCTGCATTTTCTTGTTTTACAAAGATTAAGCGTGCACATAGCACGAAACCAACATAGTATGTGCAAGCTTAAACGGATTATACACCTTACGAAATTATTTTTAAATACAGTTAATGTGTGTGGGAAGAATATATATAATGATTTATTCTGATACTTTATTCCAAGACTTCATCACCTTCAGCCACTTCTTTTAAGTCACAGAGATCTATATGACCCATGCCCCTCGTCTCTGATCTGACTAGCTCATCTATCTCTCTGTACTTTCCTGGATCAATCACACAAAACAGGTAGAGCGTATCTTCTTCCCAATTCTCAGCTTCCATTCTGGTAACCATTTTAGTGATCTGGGCCCGTAGTTTCTTGATTTCTTTCCCAGTTACAACAATCTTCACTTTCATTTGTGCTCTTTCTAATGGCATCACTGCCTTTAACTGTGGTATCACCTCCAAAGCTTGCTGTTTTACACTTTTGTTCAATTTCACCGAAAAATGGATATCTTTCATAGCTTTTTCAATCATTGTGACGGTATAAGGCCTCTTGGTTTCTGGATTCACGCACTTGTCTGCAACAGTTGTCGCGATATCTTTGAACATGGAATCCAAAGCTAAGTGTCTCTCTTTATCGGTGACTTGAAGTTCGCCTTTTTGCAGAATTTCTTTGCAAATCTCTGTCTGATTATCTGTCCCAAATGCTACTTGAAGATCCTCCTTTTTCGCCACTTGTCCCTTTGACACATTCGTGAAAACTGTGTGTGTTTGTAGTACCTCGTCGATGTCTTTTTCTCTGGAATAAACCGTAATACTCGTACATTGTGATTACGCAAAATTAATTAATTGTGTTATAGGAACAGTTGATCTTTGATTAGTAATTCAGCAAACAGGTTATAGAGTGTTGGCATGCCAGCAGGAATATTGCTTGCCTGCCCGCTATTCCTTGCTATTACTTACAATTTGTTTCTCCATGAGACCACTTTATTTCTATAGCAAGCGATTTCAAATCTGCTTCCACTTTTTTTCATTCGCACGATCGCGACATTTGTTAGTCGAATTTGGTTAGTTGGCGTAAATATCTGCCCTGACATGATTTTTCTCTACTCTAAAATAAATAAATATGGACCACGTGTAACTTTATGTTACGAAAGTTGCGTAATTGTTATTTGCCTGTTGCGTAGCTTTTACAGCATGTTACATGATAAAATAACAATGATCCGATCCTCCCTGACGCGTCAACTGTGATCTGGTGGTGATCTGTGCTCACCCACACTGTCCACACACGTCTGCACCACGTCCACACTATATCAGTCCACAATGGTCGACGCCTACCACACCGCAAGTATAGCACTACCTAGCACAACTTAGCTCATCAAACTCATCATACATATATCATCGGTGTCATCGAGTCGTTTTTATGCTTAATGCTTTAGATATTCTCTGGCTCAGTACTGATCACGGTCGTCTGAGTATTTCACAGTGAATATATATTTATATTGCTTTCACATTTTATTGTAATGCGATATATATAGATATATATATATTTTTTATCTCTCTATATGACCTAATATACACGCGTTATATCGCCAAGTTTGTAGCTACATTAATATATTTTATTGCTGTGTCGACTATAGCAATAAAATAAAAGTTACTAATTATAATCTCTATTATAGAGCTAAATAACGACATGTGAGTTTCAGAATATGCATGTGCATAGATGGTACATATAATAATTCATGTGTAATGTATTACACATATTGTTGTACGTACTATTTCATATGGTACAGGTAAGCATTGAAATTGGCGGAAGAATTTCAAAAATGATGACGTAATTGATGAGGTGCGTAAGGTGGTGGGGGCGTGCGCAGTGGTGGGCAGTGGTGCGCAGTGATCGGCTTGTATGAGACTGACTGATTGTGAGTGGAAGATGGCGGCCGAGAGCGTGATGCCTTTCGAAGTGCGTGGAAAATGATGTCTTTTTCGTGGCTCTGACGGCACGATCGGCTCTATAGGCAGGTGTGTGCTTAGTGAGAGTGGGTGTCCTCCCGGTGACCGTCTCAATACCGCGGAGGCGCTTTAACATGGCATTAGTGACCGTTCAGCGATCCCCAAGTGTTTCCAGTTCCCCGCAGAGTTCGGTGAGTTGCGCCACTTCTTAATAGATAATATCTAGGTATAGATTGGCGTAGAAGCCAATTTTACGAGTACTGATATGCCGCGCGACAATTCAGACACATGTTTGCCTGGCCGGATCGCGCCGGTACTTGGTATCAAACAAGTCCGAAGAGCTCGATGTGATAGGAAAGGTACAATTTAGATGTAGTGCCCGTGGCGAGCAGCGTGTATCTACCTCTGCAGCCATCGAAAAGAAGCGGTAGTCGTTGGTTTTAGTCTTTCCTTATTTGGCGCTGTAGTGACAGTCGCTTGCGAAAAAGGCAACCCGCCAAAGAATTCCAAGCGCTTTGTGTGATTTCTCGTATTTGGGCGCAAAAATATAACTGTGCCATAAGCATGCTCTCCTCAGTGAGAAATGAGCTCATCATCTCTCCTCTTTGCCCATCTCCGGCCGTCCGGCCACAGTAAACAAAGGCTTGTTTTGACGTTTCGCTTGGTGCTCGCCCGTTCTTGGTGCTGGCAATGGGTCAGCCTCGTTGTTACTAGCGCAATGCGCGACCACCTCCTCCTATTTTCTCTATTGGCTCTCGCACTATCTAGTCTAGTCGCGATGAATATACGTTGATTTTTCCTCAATAAGTAACCTCAACTATGAGAGATTGACGATCGTTATGCGTGTAACGTTTTCCCCTCCACTAAACGTCTAAACGATAAACCATTAACCGTTAAGCCTGTTATCTATAAGACTATCTCATTGTGGTTCTATGCACCGATTATATCTATGCCTACCAATATTCTTGCACAATGTAGGCGTCAAGTGCGTCCTCTGCGTGGCTGAATTGACAATTTTCATCCTCATTCCTTACTTTACACATTGCCATATATGTATGTATATTTAATTTTAAGTATCCGCAAACGAAGCTGGCTCATCTCTGCTGGTTGTATTATTTCCTTGAGTCGAAGGCTCATGGGTACAGAGTGTACATATCCTAACGGCACAACTCTCATTTGTTCTCGATGATTACAATAAAAAATAAATAAACTTGTCCTAGTCCGCGTTTTGTGGAATAAGAATAGCGCAACTTGTACTTTGTACAAGTGTTTCCTTTCATTCATTGATAAATGATACTATCTTCAAAAAAATTGTTGTAATATTTCATGTAGTATATTTGTACAACTATTTGACGAGAATATGGATTTTGCAATATCTTGACAAACACATCGTATAGTGGGTCAGAGATTGAGACCCGGCCCCGCCTTTCATCCGGCTCCAGAACCTTTCGTGCTCCAACGGTTAATAGCTGCATTTCTTTCCCTTTGGGGACTTTATCCAAGTGACCAGATCCGTCACACGCCCCACAATTTCGCTGAAAAACCTTCTGACATCGGATGTAATTGTAGTCTTGGCCATTTCTCGTCTCTTTCAAAGTGTTACGATGCTTTTCTACAATTACTCATGTTAAATGAACCGTGCCTTCGTTAAAAAACGTTTAGAGAACGAATAAAAGTTGTTGGAATATATCGCGTCTTTTTCTCTTAAACTTTTCGATCTCACGGTTAGTACCCAGCTGCTTGGATAATGCGCGAAGAACTGGCCGTAGCTGTACTCGTCGTTCAACTTTGAAAGTGAAAAGTGGATGCTGTGACGTGTCTGCCGTAGTGTAGTCTAGGGTAGAGTGCAGTAGGGTGGAGTGGGGTGAAGTGGAGGATGCGCCGAGCCGAGCCGAGGCGGGCCGGGTCCAGCCGAACTGACAGCGGAAGCATGGCTTGATGGGGAGTGAGAGGGAGGAGTAGTGAGTCTAACCGTCTAACCGTCTAACGTGTCTGTACAAGACTATCTAGTCGAGAGGGTCGAGAGTCGTGAGTCGTGAGTCGTGGGTCGTGGGTCGTGGGTCGTGGGTCGTGGGTCGTGAGTCGTGAGTCGTGAGTCGTGAGTCGTGAGTCGTGAGTCGTGAGTCGTGAGTCGTGAGTCGTGAGTCGTGAGTCGTGAGTCGTGAGTCGTGAGTAGTGAGTCGTGAGTCGTGAGTCGTGAGTAGTGAGTAGTGAGTCGTGAGTAGTGAGTAGTGAGTAGTGAGTAGTGAGTAGTGGGTAGTGGGTAGTGGGTAGTGAGCCGTGAGAAGGGTGAAGGGTTAAGGGCGAAGGGAATGTGGATGCAACCAGATGCAACACACCGGCCCTTGGCTAGCGCGAGTTCATACCCGAGCCAACAATCAGTTGGTTCGCTGGCTTTGGCCAGATCGGTGGGAGCGCCGCGCCACACCAGCAAGCATCTGTCCACGATACAATTCTCATTGTCAGTTTAGATATTTTTCCTACTTACCAAGTTTGACAAGACCTGGGATGCGAGGATCCTAGCATGCCAGTTTTATAAAGCTTTCACCCTCTCGGCTCTGCTCTTTTTCTCCGCTCTCTCTTTGAGGGGGAGGAATTGTGCGTCGAAATAAGATAGTACGCGCGTCTACCAGTTAAGCGGGATACAATGATTCTGCTGAAGCAGAAGAGTGCTCTTCTCTGCGGTTTGTCGGCATCAGTAGCACCAAAACCACCCTCACCGTGGACTAGTATATTTTGGGGTGTCGATGGAGGTCTGGGTGAAGGAGGAGGAGGAGGAGGAGGCCGTGGACGTTGGCCTGTCCATGGTTTTCGCGTTATGCAATTACGCGAGATGGTTACTGGAAAAGTAAGCCTGTTTCTCTCATCCTTACAACCTACCTTTTCCTACACCCCCGCCAGCTTGAAAAAGTCTGAGCTCCTTTCTATTGATCTGATTTGATTTGCGTCGTACGACGGCGATCAACGACGCTAAGTCCTTTCATTTTCGTGACAGGAGGACTAATCTTTAAATCTGAATGTGCGCTAAAGTTTGTGTGAAATAAGAGTTCATACTGAGTTGCGCGAGTTTCATTTTGTGCGTTTGTACAAGTCGACTTAATAAATTGTCTCTAGATAGTGGGTAGGCGGGCGCAGCCTCGGTTTTTCGCCAGCTTGCAGGTGACAGACGACAGGCGACTGATGATGACCCAAACTATGAGAAACGATGGCCGGCCGTGGCTGTGCCTAAGTTGAAAGATACGCGCCCGCCTAACCGCCAATAATTTTCCTCTATAACCACGGGAAAGAAATCTACTACTACTATCGATACATTCCAACTAATAGAGGGTTCCCGTTATCGATGGTATCCTCTTAGTCGTATCTAGAGTATCAATCCGTCTGGGGAAAATTGCTAGACCTCATAAAAGGGACGGGATAGCTTTTCAATGACAACAAGTTCCTATCATCGAATTTTCCCTAATCTACGTCTCTTTATAGAAAAGGGAAGATGGAATTGGCGGAAATCGATCCTGTAGGCTAACATTAATTGATTACTATTTGAATAAGTCAGTGGACAAGGAAGATACTCCCCCAGACCGGATTTGCGATTCCCCCGCGCCTCTCAATTTCACGTAACCTTACCTTTATCACGATTTGCAATTCACTGCTCTAGATTGCCAGGGCTTCGCGTTTTTGCATACCCAACCCTTTCGAATATATTAACCAAGTTTTGGTTTACCGATGCGCTTTCGAGGGTAGCCCTTTTTATTGAGAATCCTCGCATTCCCAAATCCAGTGTATATTTCCATTTCTGATAAAAAGTGCTTTAGATCTTTTCGATCCAAAAACGTTGGGTATAGATATTTAGGTTGACTGGTAGCTAGTTTCAGTTTCTACTGTAACTGACTAAAAGAATTGACCTTTATAGGAATTAGTAAGATAGAATGTTTAACACGATTGAAAACTGTGATGATGTAGGAAGAGGCGAGGTGAGGCATTCGGTTGTCTCGTCCTGCACATTTGGTCACACTTCCAAACACGGCTTGCTGCCGTGCCGTTTGATAATTTACTCCACTCTGTATGCCTGCAAAACTATGTCCTTAATATATTCCCACAACCTTAACAAAGCCTCGGCTAGTGCAATTTCTGCAATATTTCTAACAGATTTTACCTCGTAAAGATTTCATTTTATTTGATTTGACATCTCCACTTTTACCTATTATAGTACGACGTGAGAGGATGTAGGAGCCGGAGCCGGACGTGGATGGTTCTCTGACATTCATTGCAGTATACATATATCTGTCAGTTTCCTAGACATTTCCGTCACGCCTGACACGTTTTTAAACAGCGTATAACAGTTACTAATAATAGCGGCATGACATTAGCATTGGGAGTCTTTCTTTAGCGACTTGGGAGGAACCAAGCCCCGCTGGCTGAGCAAATGAAAACATTCTTCGTGATTTAAGAGAGGTAAATGATGAAAGATTAAAGATTAAAGATTAAAGTATGGAAAAGTGGAGCTTGAGGAAAGGCAGTGTTGGTGGTACTGTTGGGAGTAGGTAGGGGTCAGGGGTCAGGGGTCAGGGGTCAGGGGGCAGGGGGCAGGGGGCTTGGACTTGGACTTGGATTGGCTGGGATGGAAGAGGATCGCACCCGTTGCGTTCGCGACTCCACTTACACTTTTGTCCATTGCTGCTGAATGCTTGGCAACCTACCAAGTGCACTTGCCGCCTCTCGAAAGGGTAGTTGCATTTTTTTAGCGCGGCTCGAAGGGTTGAACACGTGCCCGCTCCACCCTCCGAGCATTCGCTACCACTCTCGGGGGGATGGATCTGGCATGCCCTGTCTATTGATTTTGAGAGCTCGTTTTCTCCCTGCCAACACGACCTACCTATCTGCATAGTACATATACGTGTCTGTACGTCTGTAGGCCTTCCAACCGCAGCTACCTTCGCCGATGCGTCCCCTAACATTAATTATCATTCATTTTCTTCGTATAGACCCTCTTCTTCCTAATGAGAAACATCAGACAAAAGCAGATGCTCTGTTAAGAACTCTTATTCTTATCCTAGTCTTAAGAGCGACTTTTCATGAAAATATCTCTAATTGGAAAACATGTTCTAGAAACATGGAAACACTTGTTCTGATAGTGCTTTCATGTTTCAGGATTCAGGTGCAGGAGCTTCGGCAGATGACGACGAAGCCGCAAGGAGCTGCAAAAGGTTTGTGCGCACATTTCCTTTTGTACCAATCAATCGTTCCGGGGTTAAGGGTGCTTTAGTTTTCCATGCTGATTACTACCGTTACTCTGATCGAAGCTTTGTTCTACCCGCGGCATTATGTTCTTGTTTTCCAGCAGAGGAAAAAGGTTACGAAGCTCTCGTTAATTGGGGGGGTACGGCGTATCATTTGGGAATGATAATATCCGCGTAGCCTGAATGCACCTTCGCTTGGTTCGAAACAACAATTTTTTTAAATTACTTATTGAATTGCACATGCGATTCTCTTTGCTGAGGATTTCCGTGCTGGTTACCACTTGTTACTTGGAGAGAGTCTAGGTCGTCTAGGAAATATCTTAGCTTCTGTCTGACTTCTCCACCCTTGAAATACTCGATTAAAAAAATTCAACCCCTAAGGAATTGGAACAAGAGAAAAGCAAGCAAGAAATTTGCATTAAGTATACAACGCTTTCTAGAAGTACAGATGAAATAGATGGTCGTTTGTATTTGGAATAAACAGTAGATATTTTTCAAACTCTATCCAACTGCGATAAGCTACTAATTATATATAATCTATATAGATATAATCTGGGCTCAGGAACCTGGCTAATTTAGAATTGCTAGATAGCAAAGTAGAGGCAATTTTGAAATAGCATCGTGAAAGGAGCACCAGGAAGTCCGTCTCCCATAAAGCCATCGAACTTTCACAGGGGATTTTGCGTAATAGAGACTCTCACGGGAAACGTAATGTTACGTCCGGGGACGTAATCGAACGAGTAGTCCCTTTCTCGTTGTCTCTTTTTCTCTTGCTCACTTGGGACAAGGAAAAAGTCCCGTTGAACCCGGAAATTACCTCTGCTCACTTTAATCCCGGTTCCTGTCTCACTTCCCTTCTTTCTACTTCTACTGACTTGACTCTCGGTCCGGGACTCGGGACTCGAAACTCGGCATCCGTCGCTCGCAGAAATTCTCACTCACTGATTATGATCACCATTTTCTTCATGGTCGAGCTGCGCACCTCTCCTCCAATTTCAATAATACATAGTATGTGCAACATATTTAGAGATTCTAATAACTCGCTATTTTCTGACAGTTTGAGTGTTAGACACGAGTGGATCAATCAACCGAGGATAAAGATTATTTGGAAAAGTAAAAGGTAGATTCTATTCGAGACTTGAAATTTCTAAACAAGATAAAGAGAAAGAGGAAGAGAATGAAGGAAATGGAATGGGTGTGTGTTGGAAGGACATAGATAGATATGTACATCTATCTATACCGAGCAATGTACAGTTTCTCACCTACGTTTTTTTCCACCACAACACTACTACAACTCCTTTTCCGCCATCGTACACTAGGCATTAGGCAGGAAGAATAGTGAGCGGTGTGCGCGTACAAGAATGAAATAGTAGCTTGCATCTAAATTGAATATCGGCTACTGTTCCTGCCAGGTGGAGTAGTCCTCTGCTATTTTCGGACACCGCGCCACACTGCGCCACACTGCGCCGCGCCATGTACAAGCATCTACTAATGTGGATTTTAGCCGAGTCTAGTAGATACGTATCCGATACGTGACCTTTATCCTGCTTCGAGTTAAAGGTCATGCAGCGAAATAGTTTGACCGGCTGGATCGTTCACTCATTGTCGACCAAGACAGTTATATTTGTGTAGGGGAAAAGGTGAAACAATAGCTACGCTTCATTTCGATCATCCGCATAAATAGACATTTCTTCTGTTAGTGTCTAAGAAGAAGGCTAATCTGAGTATATCGCTAAGGAATTTATCTACTGTCGCCGCAACGGTTCTGAGGAAGGTGGCATCCTGTCCCTGAGAATCCTCATACCAGAGGGCAACCCTGCCCTTCCCACTTCCTCCCCTGATCCGTTAGCTCCAAACTCCAAATTTGAAGGCTGGTGGCATTAAATCCAAGAGAAAAAAAGAGCTTTGCGACGGTAATCTAAGAGAATGAGCATAACCGATGCACATGTGGCCGTGATAGCCGTTGACGGATGAGAATCAACGGCGTAGCGGCTTGTGGGCCCGGCTAGGAGGTGGGGAGGGAGGAAGTGTCTGCAAGAAATTGAGTAGTTGAACACGCCACTTATTATCGATGCTCCTACTATAGTATTTCTAGCATTTTCATCGTTTTATAACTTTCACATTACCCGAAGAAGCATAAAGTAGATGGGAAGATGCTCGATTTGTAAGTCAGTAGTAACTCACCAGTAGCCTGTTTCGCAACTAGGACTTGTAAGTTCAGGAATCGGGGCTTTTTTGCCCGTAGAATGGAGTAATCTAGAATAAATTGAAGTTAGGAGGACTTGAGCGCGATGAAAGCAAAGGTAGGCAATCTTGGCAATTTAATAATTTAAAAAGCGCGATTATCGAACGCATGTCTAACAAGAACAGATAAATCATTAGCAAACTATAACCCTTTCCCTGCTCTTTCCAACTTTCCGGCTTTCCGACTTTCCGACTTTCCAACTTTCTCACGCTTACAACTTTATTGAACTGCGTTCTACTCTCTGGATTCCTGTTTCTTCAGTGTTATCGAAGCAAGGAACGCCATTGTTTATAGAAATGGAGGGCTTCCTGAGTTCTCAGTTTGGACCAACTTGGGGGTATCGTAAATGAATAGAAAGTTGTGCCTCTTTCAGATATATATAATATTATTATACATGTATCTCGGGATGTTGTATGTAGGTAGTTTGTATAGTTGTATAGTAAGTAACTACCTAAGGTATGTAAGTGAAGTGAAGTGTAAGAGAGAAAGGAAGAGAGCTTGGAGATGGGAACTGGGGAGGTAGATACATACATACATGCGTATATAAGTCTGTCTGGACGGGACAGATCGGGTCAGGAGAGGACAAGGCAGGAGAGTGAGGGGCGAGGGGGTGAGGGGTTGGTGGATAGGGTATGTGTGTGTGTGTGAGTGCGTGCAGCGGCGGACAGGGGAGGAGAGAAGTGGTCGCGAAACGCAAGCAGGGGATTGGATTACCGAAGAAGGCAAAACAAGCCAGTCTACCTTGAACGGAATTCTCGGTCGTTGGTAAATTTCACTAACAAAGAGCGAGCGAGTAAGCGAATAAGCCCTGGCCACCGGGAGAATAATAGCCGGACGTGGTATGGCGTTTCTCCGCTAACGACAATGATCGCACTCGCTCGATACTATGCCGTATGAAGCTCCTTATATCTATCGCCTATTTTCTACCAACGGCTTCATTTTTTAAACTTGCTTTATTATGTGTGCGCAATTAATAAATCGTTCCTACACAAAGCAGATAGAATTCTGTTGAGGCAAATTTTCAGCGTAATTCTCAGTGGGTAATTGCTTCACCTCCTCAACTTGGCTAGTTTTCTTAACTGAATCCTAAGTAAATGGAGGCAGACGTAAAGCAAAGCATGTTAGTATGATTTTTAATGGTAGTGATGAGATAGGGAGGAGGGGATAGTATCGGAATTCGGAATGGTGAGAGTGCGAGTCAGTTGGCCATCGCATCGGACAATTGCTGGCCGGCCTCGTCGCTCGTCGCGCTGCACGATAAACTCTGGCTCGCTTGCCGCAATATGCGGATAATTTCGATGCCTAAGAATTTCGAATAGCACGAGAGCAGTCCGGTATTGCCGTATCGCTAAGTATTACAGAAATCTAACCCTGAACTAGTCTATCTTTGTTGCAGAAGGAAGTTTAGAGAAGCGGGAACAATGGATCTTGGTTGTGGAATGATCACAACGGTTTTGCGAAACTTGAGACCGCATGGCGAAACTCTCTAATTAGTTTCTACTTTCGCAAAGTTTGGCCAACTCTGTTCACAGGATATAAGAGCCGATCGATTTGTTCATGGATGGGGGTGGGCTGACAACATTAGAAGAGACGCAATGTGTATCCGGTTTTTGAAAGTAGGATTTTGAGGGTTCATTGACATCGTGAAGATGGCGAAGTAAGGAAACTTGCCTTCTTGTATATCTTCCAAGTTAAGTTGCGACGTGGCAAACCGATCGCCGCGCGAGCCGCTTCAGTTTCGTTTAAGGAGCTACCAGGTAGCGGCGTGTGTAGCGTAATTCAATCGAGTGGCTCACACTAACAATAAGACTCATTATGACTCATTAAGCGATCACTTGTATCCTTGACAGTTACGCGCGAAACAAGCTGCTTTTGCGCGGGCATTCAGTTGAACAGCCTCTGCTACGGATACTAGTTATTTGGTCTAGCAATTATTGGTAGGCCTTGGCAAAAATGCTAGGCTTCTTCTTCGAAGTAGGACTATACTGGAGCAGGACTATACTGAGATTTACTATCTATACGTCGCGCCGCGCCGCCCTGTCTAACAATGTCTTTACGATGTATCGCATCGGTTTTTTATGGACAATGCCTGTTTTACGAGGTTCTTGTCGATAGCGAATGGCTGAGTCGATGCTTCTCTATAATCACGGAGAAGTATTGACTCAATCATTCTTGTTGATGCAACTCCACGGGTCCCCAAATCTTTCGATACTTTACTCTTAGGAAATACGTACTATGATTGGCGAAACATAGCCGATTGGTGAAGCCATCAATTGGAGCCGGGGAAATTGTAACGAGAAAAGGAAAGCGCTCGAAGAATCGATGCAAGTAAATCAGGCCTCGCATGTCACATGTTGATCAGACGAGACGAGCATAATATTCAGGCGAGCTGCAACTGAGCGATCTTCTTTTCTCTTCTCTTCACTTTCCTCTCTTTCTCTATTGGATATTAATAATTGGATATTAATAAATTGGATAATAATCCATTGATAGTTGTCGGAGGATGCTGTACCTTTTAACCACTTGGCTTTGTGAATTCGGATATCGCCATTATTAGATATTAACCCGATCGGGAACTAGTTGTTTTAAGTGGGATGAAAGAAATGCTAGGGCAAAATAGGAATAGCAGGTGGCGTGGATCTGATGAAGAAAGTCGAGACTAATTTTTTATCCAGTTGAAGTGGTCTATAATGAAGGAAAGATTAGAGGAAGACGAGGCAAGGAAGAGGATGCCTTCGGGAAGAGTAGCTAGAGATTATGCAGCGCGGAGTGTGGAGCGAGTATCGGGAAGCGGATGAACTGAGTGCAATTGATGAGTAGAATGTGAGTAGAGCTACCCTTATCCGCAAAACCAACTGGATTCGCTTAGGTTAACAGGTCGGACGTCGCACGTCCTCTAAGTTCTACGTAGAGACAGATGTGTCGCTATGGAGTCTCGAGAGCGCAGCGCGACCTACTGTCCAATGCGACTCACATACACATAGGTAGACAATATTTGCTCTTTCAGAACAAGAAGAAGGTAGCGATCCGTCCTTCCTTCCTATCGATTCCTATCGATTCCTATCGATTCCTATCGATTCCTATCGAGATTTAAGCAAAGATGTCTCTTGGAACTAGCAGCCATTCGAAGGGGATTATGCTGTTGTAGGTCGATGCCGAGGTGTAGGGGCAGTAGGGGCCTCGCTTCTTCGCTCCCTTTCGAAAGGCCCCACTACCATGAATTATTTATGCCAGACGAGCGTCTTCGACGCCAACCAGTCTGCCATGGTAATCCGGCTTTCATACCTCGCTTGCAGCACCATTCCGATCAATTCAAGAAAAATCCACCACATCTACCAGCTATCCCTTCTCCGACTAGATAGTTTTGTATGAGCGTTTACGCTCTTTCTCGTCGCGCTGTGCTCGAGCGATTCCTGATTGGTATGTAATTACTGATCGGTAAACGACTGTGATCGCGACGTTACTTGAGCGAGGATGTGGTAAGAGGTGAAAGGGCGTGCTCCGACCGTACCTCTCCTCCCTTACCTTCAATTGTTCAAGTGGCTGAAGGAGCACCATGTCGACCACCGCGCGGCCTAACATGACGAACGCCGCGCTGCGCCGCGAGGCGCCGATTCGTTCCCCGCGAATCGCTACCAACAAACAGTAACACTTTAGCTCCATCCTATTGTACCACCTCCCCACTCAGCCCTCTCTAACCCTCTCTCTAACCCGACCTCTTTCTCGAGCATTTGCGTAATGCCAGCTCCGAGATTGGAGATTGGCACCGTTCTTTTTCCACTCGGAGAGACAGACTCGCTTTTGCTGCATCCCCAACTTGGCCTTTCCCTGCAACCTTTCGCTACTCCGAGTGCTCTGCCCACGGGATCAGAGTTCAAGACGTGGTTTTGCACACTATCAACTGTAAATTAATACCGGCATTCTTCATCTAGAGCACTAGGAACTTTCCGCTATCTATCGGATGGAGTGGAGTCTTTCGGATCTGTCCAATCATTCTAGAATTCATCGTAAAAGGTTCGTACATATAACGTGTGTGAATGTATGAAGTTAAAGTTCCGTCAAAGCTAAATTTCGTCAATCCAAGCGTAAGTAATTCCAGTAATCATCAAGGGGAATAAAGTGGAGACCAGCTTGTGGGAGAAACTGGGACCTTCGGATAAACAAAGATTGTGCCCTTCAAAGGTCACCCTGGTAATTCCTTCGTGCACGAGCCTTTGCGAGCTTAAGCGATCGTGCATGCAGTACAAATGAACGGCCGAGTAGCGATTACACACACACACACACGCGCGAAAGTTGAGAGAATAATGGCTTTCGTGAAAGCAATTAGTATATGTTGGAAACTTGCAGATTGTAATAGTAGCTTTAATATTCTACCAATAACTTTAGATTGAATAAGAGTGGTTGGTCATGGCTGTCAATGAGTTTGAAGCTGATCTACTGATATTACTAACGCTGCTGGACACTTGTCTGCAATGCCTACTTTCACGCTGGGCTATCATTAGTTGAACGAAAAGATGGCGTAAATGTCCGAGGATCGAGGATTGAAATAGCTGTGGGATGTAATATGCTTGGACGCTTGGACGGGGATGCGATGTAATCCCGAATTAGAGGTGAGAATTGTTGATGTTCGTGGGTCGGTGCAGCACGGCGCGGCGGCGGGTGTACATTGCCCTCGTAACAGCAACTTTCCGGCTGCAATATTTCCTGGCGGCGGCCTTTGTGGCAGGCTCTCTTCATCTACGCGTCGCGTTCTCTCCGTATTCATTGACGTTTTTTTCTGTTAGTTGTAACTCTCTCGAGAGTGAGAGAAGAAGGAGGAGGGGTCGTTCACCTCGAACGGGACGCGTACACTCCAACCAAGAGAGGAAACACAACTACCAGCAGCAGAGTTCGCATTGCTTCACTAGATTCCTCCTCTCTTCTAGACTTGTCTCTTTATCAGCGACTTGTCAATGAGCTCGTGCGCTAATCAAACACAGAAGAGGCTGGCGATTTATTGCATTCTTTCCTCGAATACATTGCCTATCGGTGAGCCGGACATTTTTCTGGTTCAATAGGTCACAATTATTAATACGATCACTAACCAGGGAAGGACAACACTACTCAATCCCTGCAGATGTCGGTTTCCAGAATGAATCAACTCCTGTTTTAGCTTAATAAACAACAGTAATCCGAAGTAGCTTCCTTTCCATCAAACTTTACCTAACCTTCCTCTCCTTTCGTGCTCACGCACCATTAACCAATATTGCCAGTACCTTATGCAACTGATATACCTAGCTATAATTGTTATAGCGTTAACAATGGGCGGCCACAGGCGCTATGCGATTGATAGAAAAAGCAACAGCTCCGCGCACTTGTACTCTCTAACACTCTCCAATTACGTAAAAACTGATTGAAAATGAGTGCCGTTTGCGCAAGCGGCTCGCGCCTACCAAACCATACCGGCGAACCTTTAATCCTTTAATGTTTTAATGGCACAGAACTTTTGGGTGCGCCCGAAAAGGCTGAAGGGGTTAAGAAAACAAGACGCTGATATGCGTCCTAATGCATGTTCTATCTAGTAGAGAAGAGTCGAGTCGAGTCGAGTTCCTCTGTCTTTTACCATTTGTGTGTGCCAGTTCTCGCTCTCTCAATGATCCATTCATCGTACCAACCCTTCATTTTGTCTGCTCTTGGCTCTTGGTAAGCCCAGTAAATCGGAAATGGTCGTAACATTACCTTTTATCTTCCTGGCGAAACTCGTGCAAGATTGTACTCGTTCCTCAATCGGGACCAACTTATCCACATTTATCCTCCACCCGATTTACATAGCTTCTCTTATTATGGATTTGCTTTCATTAGAATCAGCTATGTTTACACAACTATATTCTAGCAAGAATGAGGCGAAAAAGTTGGGCAGGATAGGGTAGGATAGGGAGGAATAGGGAGCAGCTGACACAGAGTACATTGTGCGCGGTAGGTGCTGGTCAAGTGGCAGCTGCGACACTCTCTGTCTTTCTTCCTCCATCCTCCTTCCCAACTCTCCTTCTCACACAGTCAGCATTCCGCGAAAAGAAAGAAACAACAACTCCTTGTTCTTGCTTAGCAGTAGCAGTTAACGCAACGCGGGCGGTGCCCCACCTTGCTGAGCCCAGTTTTCGATGCCAATTCTACCGTTCGCATCCCCAGCTTGAATCACAAAGAAAGCAATGCCAGAGTGAATAGAAAGTGATCGCATTCTCTTCATGCGAGACCACTTCTACCTTTTGCACGCCTCGCTTCCTCAGACTCGAATTTCCTTGGCAAAATCATGGTTATTCCTTCTAACAATTTAATTAGTGTTGCGCAGACCTTCGGCCAGCGAGACCACAACCTTCCTCTGAGTCTAGTGTCTCTTATCATATTCGGTGTTTCAGATTATTAGTAGAAACTGCTCTATCTATACAAACCTACATCAGAATCCTTGGCAAACGATATCGATTCTCAAGGAATTCAACAGGAGTCAGTTTGCTCGCGTTAACAACTCCCACTACCTTCGTCTCTCTTTTCTCAAGTACAATACCTACTAGTTTCTTCCTTCTTTCTCCTTCCTCCTTCCTCCTTCCTCCTTCCCCCTTCCTCTTTTCTCGGTTTTTTCAGTTTGGTCATTCGCCCAACATATCGTTCTATTCGGGCTCACAGGTTCCAAGCCTAACAATTTATGCTGAATATTTACTTTCTCAATTTCAGTTGGTTCATTATATGTTTAGTGGGGCAATTACTGTCTGCACTAATTAATTTGCCGGCCTGCGAACAGAATTGGAGGGGAAGAAGAAAGGGGAAAGGGTGATAGTAATTAGGTAGCAATGCGGGGCGGGGATATAGCACGGAGAGTAAGAAAGCACTTGGTACAGGTGCTCGAGGCCGAGAAGTGCATAGTACGCTCGCGTCAACCATCCGCAGCTAGGGCTTATCCTCTGTCTCCGTTGAACAGCTGTTAAACTTTTTTTGGCAAACGAGCGTCTGGTTTTGCTTATGGTCTACATGGCGCGATCATGAGAAAAAAGCTGCGTTCCGCCAGAACACTTTTCTATTTCAGAATAAGTACGAAACAAAGCTCATACTTACCATTCTTTATGTGCATACGTATCTATCTGTCATCTGTCTATCTATGTAATTTGGAATCTTGAGGATGAACGCATCACCTCAATGTCCTCTCCCCTCCCACCCTCTTATTGCCCCTTTCTCCTTTTCCTCCTTTCCCTGCTTGATACATACATAGTGGATAGATATAGATAGTACATACAGCCGAGGTTATATCTCCATGCTCGATTCGAGCGCACATGACGATAACGAGCAAATAAGCATGGATAAAGGACGATCCCCAAGAAAGGCCTAGGTAACTCTAGGTTTTAGTGGCTTAGCCTTTGGCTAAGCAACTCATTTTCTATAAGGCTTCAGAGCCCGCAGATCCGATATAAGACAGAAAGAAGATATTTAATAAAATTTTTGCCCTTGCCTTTTATATTCTTCGATCTGGTACTCTCAACATTTTAGCCTTCGGCTAAACTATACTTTTTTCCCGACACGCTGCAGACTTAGTGGGTGAAGAGTAGGAAGTTTAACTTTCGGAGCTGTAGAACAGGGTAGAACAGGGTAGAACAGGGTAGAACAGGGTAGAACATTGATCCGCATAAGAGTTGTCTACTAATTTTCCTGAAAGTTTCAGCGTTTACCAATGCACTTTACGATGATGATATTGAATTGTTTGAAAGGACAAGATTCGTGCAGATTTGAGAGGTGTAAACTCTGAAGTGTAGAATAAAAAAAATGGGCGAGTGGCTGGGTGAATATTGTAATTTTGCAATTTTCGTTATTTCGTTATTTCGTTATTTCGTGTCGAAATGGAAGGTATAAGAGTAAGAAATGGTAAAATGTGTCTATACATACATGTAGTGATCTTTAGTGGGAATGAGGCTTAAGGCCTGCCTTTGGCGGAGGTCGTGGTGGAGTGGGGTATAGTGCAGTGCTCCGAAATGGATTGGTGTTGTAGATGGAGTGGGGATAGGGACGAAAGGGGGGCGGTTGGCGGTTGGCGGTTGGCAGTGGGAGCACGAGTGCCAGTGTCAGACTGCCAGTGCCAGTGTGTGCTGTGCCGAGTGCCTGTGCCTGTTGGCTCGCGTAGAGGAAGGATAAAGGTGTTGACGGTTGAAGATCGACGGTCGGCATTATCGGGCGAGCCTAGTTGGTTCAAAGTGAAGCAAAGCGAAGCCGAAACCGAGGCCGAAGTGGAAGTAGTGCGTCTCCAAGGCCCAACGAGACAGTAAAGATTGAAGATAGTGGAGTGACGCGGGCGCGCGCGCGCACCGTGCATAGATTGAGGCAAATGGTTGTTGGAAATGGTTGGGTCGGCCGGCGGAGAAAGCGTTGGTGAATGGGAGTACGATTGAAGATGAAGGCTTGCTCGCGCGGTGGTGAGCTCGAGAGAGAAGAGAAGCTCGAGAGGCACGTGCTTCTCGCTTCTCAACGCTACTGGTTCTTATGAGATTTAAGTTGAGTTCTGTTCGTAGTTCAGTTCGCTGTTCGCGGTTCACGGTTCAGTTCACAGTTTGGTTCAGTTGAGAGTGAGTGTTGAAAGAAAAAGGAAGATATTCCTAGAGATAATTGGCCTGTGTGATACTTGTGTTGCTGATGTACCGGAAGACCGGGGATTTCCCGATGCGCTAACTTAATGGTATACGAGAACATCGGGATGAGGAACCCAGGGTTCCTCCTGGAGGACGCCAGACACGGATACATTCAGTACATTAGGTATTGCTAGAATCTTTGCCTCTTCGTTATTCTTTCATTTTCATTGGGTTCTCATGAGCCAACAACCTTTTCCAGTATCAAATACAAGTGTGTCCCGAACCCTAACCTTGAAATCTTGGTTTCTTCTGACAAAAGCCGAATTTCTCGGTAGTTGCGTTGAATGAATTCCTTTTAAAGTTATGATTAAAAGCACTGCGAATAGAGTGAGATTGAAATAGAAGCCGGGGAGGTTTATTTGGAAGTTGGTGGGCTAAGATTAGGTGGTTGGTTGGAGGGTCGGGTAAAGGACGCGAGGTCTCCATGTCAGCTGACTTGTTGGCAGCAGCTGCCTGCATCCTTTGTCACTGCTCGGCTATGAGGAGAGCCCCGAATTATTTTTCAAAGTCTCCAAGCATTGGAAAGTCCAAGTCCCCTCCTGTTCCGTGACTTTTTTCAATTTTCCTCCAACTTCTTTTTCGCAAAGTTGCGTACTATGTAGTACGCTTTAAAACTGTCACTTTTTAAACTCTAATATTAACATTGTCTTACCAATCGGTGGAAATTGCGATAAGATTGAAGAAGGGAAGAGTTAGCTATGAATTTTCTATAATGGTGTTGGAGGCCGTGATATTTGAGTGGTTAGGCGCTGTAGGCCAGCACAGCCACGGCCACGGCCACGGCCAGGAGGCAAATGCTTAACAGAGATTGCCCTTAGATTTAAGTCGATCAGACATCAAGTGGCAAAGAACCATTCCAATTCTGTAGTTGGTAGATTGCTTCGAGGCAACCCATACCGACTATCTAATCCAAATTATACCAATCGCTTGATTTTAGCTACCAAAGGCAGATTTGCTTTTTAATTTTTTATCTTTAAACAAACATACAAAAAGTGCGACTGTTTTTTCGAACGCTTTAAATGAAGATTTGTCAGCTGCGCGCCATTAATTTAGGGAGTAAACCTATGGTTATTCCACACAAGGATTAGACATTAGGAAGATCGGAAGGGGTGTCGCTTGTACTTGTACTTACCGCATACAGCAATGCGGTGTTGTTGCTTGGAAACCAAAGGCATAACAGTTGGCTCGTGGATGAAACCAGACAATTTAAGTCATGTTAGTGCAGTATTTCATAACTGTGCATAACCTTTAGACGAGATTGCCTTTCTACATTTTCAATTTTTGTATTCCTTGCATTATATTTTCAGAAAGTTTCCGGCTATAATGATAACACAGAAATGAGAATTTTAAGATTACAGTATACTTTACGATTAAAATGCGAAAGTTTCACTTACATACATAGTACTCATATTATAACCCATTTTATTTTAAACTGATGGAGTCTTTAGTGGACGGGTTTGCGATGTAGAAAATTACGAAAATCGGTCTGAATTCTGGTCCGTTGCTGACACCATGTTATAACGCTTAGGAAAGCAGTGTCTTTTTTGATAGGGTATCTGTGCATAATAATTTACAGGTTCTGCGGTGGGTAAGCCACCGCCGCCGCCGCCGCCGCCACCGCCGCCACCGCCGCCGCATCGCTAGGGGATGAAGCGGTCGGTTGGTAAGGGACGGCTCGGGGATCGATGATATGTCATCGACCGAGAATTTGTTTCGGCTAACTGAAACCTAACGCGTAGTCCATTCCTTTCTTCCTCCAGCTATATGTATGTCCATCTCGAATCTAGAGTCTAGAGATATACAGACTATGCATGCTTGTAGATACATGTTATGTAGTGCAGATACGATGCAGCTCTAGAGCGAGTGCTTCTGGCGCATAGGGAGAAAAGATGTTTTGCACAAGAATACTTGCAGTTTAATGTTGTCTCTTCGTTTTAATCGGCGGCGGGGGTGAAGGCACGAAGGAGCAAGTCTTCCAGCTAGACTATTATTTTTACTTGAAATTTTCCAGTGATTTTATTCGTACTGACCTGATATACTAGACTTTAATAGGTTTAACGTTAGCCGAGAGTTATTAATAGCTAAGTTAATACGTCAATACTGCGAGATTAGATGAGCTATTATTTAGTGAAATAGCAGTGACGGCAAGTATGCTATGTATGTAGTAAGTGAATTGGTATGGTTCGAGTAAACCTCTCTCTTCTCTTTCACCGTGGCAGATTTATCTTAAGAGTTCTTTGTTTTTTCTAGTTAAACAACATGGGCAAGGATGCGGTATGCCGCGTACCACACGTAATATGCATCAGGCACCTTTGACTAAGCGCCTTTCCTTTAGCGGAGCCGAGTAGTTCAATTTCCTCAAAATAAGAATCGATTCTATTTCCATTTTACTTAAAACCTGGCAATTACCATTTTTTGCGGTTTCAGCGATATGTGTACGTATATATCTGCATTGTTTAAAGTCAATCAAACTTACCTTTAGTTTGATTTCCTCCGATCCGGTTTTCAGGTGTTAATGCCTGTATACATATGTGTCAGATTAGAAGATGCAGTACCGTTAGGTAGATTGTATGTGATTTGAAGGTAGCTTCTTGCAATGCAAGAGTCTTGCTTGCGTGAGTTAGAAGAGCTAGAGCACACAATTACGGACTGAGGTGCTAGAGAAATTGGTTGGTTGGGATTGCGAGTATGTATAGTAAAAGTGCAGATATGGCTGGACTGGAGGATTGCCGAAAGTAGCGAAGAAACAAAGGCCCGAGAGGTGATCAAATAGCCGGCTTTTCGGGTTTTTCGAAGCGCGAATAGAAGAAGAGCCGGGTCGAGGCGAGCCGAGCCGAGCCGAGCCGAGCCGAGCCAAGCCGAATTGAGTAAAGTAGAAAGGCCGTCACAGTACTGGGCAAGGCAAGGCAAGGCAAGGTAAGGCAAGGTAAGGCAAGGTAAAGCAAGGCAAGTGCTGGGTAGGGAAGGGGAAGGGAAGGAAAGGAAAGGCAAGGCAAGGCAAGGCAAGGCAAGGCAAGGCAAGGCAGGGATTAAGGCTAGGTTTGGTCGAGTGAAGTTGATGGAGTGGGGTGTGGACTGTAGAGTTTGGAGCAGGTAGAAAAGAGAGCTGCCAAGAGGACATCTGTCGTGTTCGTGCATCCTTCTCGAGATCGGTGTTCAAATGCAATAGTGAGCAGGAACGGGGAACCGGTTCATTTCAGCTGGTTTCCACTACGATAAAACTTGAAACACGTGTTCCTTTGAGAGGTAGCGAGAGCTGCTCTCTCGCGCAAGCTCTACCTTTCCTCTTTGTCGCGTCGTGTCGTCTGCGCCGCTGCCGAGACTTTGCCAGACCATTTGGATGGGGGAAGCATTTTTCCTATTTCTTCTTTGCGCAAGCTAAACGGCCGCTTTTCTTGCTACTGCGCTACGCTGCTGCCATTTTCCTTGCTTTTGGTTTTGTCCCTTTGTTTTCTCCGTAGCCGAGCAAGAGAGAAAAGAGTTGGCGTTGGCGTTGGCGTGGGGAGGGAGGGTAGGACAGTAGCCCTGATCCCCGACTGGTCAGGGCCTTCTTGGAAAGTCTGGAGAAACAGGCTGTAAAGTGGAGTTTGCAGCCTCATAGTATTCGCAGAATCATCCGCGAACTTAGACCTAATTTTCCCGCTCCATTTGCTGCTGTTGGTGCTGTTTCACCATTTTGATTCGATTACTTGGCGTAATCCTATGCTGTCTGTGTAGTCTTGTCCTCTGACTTTCTTGAAAATACTAAGCTTCACTTTTTATTTACATACAAGTGTAACTAGTATATTCCATGTAAAATTGGCAATGACAATCACACTCTCGGAAAGAAACAACATACATAACTGATTGCAATTCAGGCTAAAGTTCGAGAACCTGTAAAATAGAGAGTCAATATAATGTCCTTAACTATAATTATAGTGTTTCTCATTGGGTAGACGCGTTGCATCACTGGAAGTGGATATACACACAATGTTACGAGTCAGTGGATGAGCCGCTTACACGAGTGAAAGCCACGCAAATAGGAAAGTATTTAATAATCAAGACAAATGGAAATGGATTGAGCAGCCGGCTAATGGTATGATTTAATCTTGCCGAGAGTACAAGGTGCCTACAAATCCATAATATGCTAGTCACACTTTTCTTTAACAGCTCGTCTCTAATCCCGCGGCCCTTCCCTTGCCAGCCACTTCCGATAAATGTCCTTCTTATTACTTGTTCCCTCCTTAAAGTTTTGTTATCCCTTTGCTAAGGAGGCGGATGAGCAGATGGAGGAGAAAAAGGATAGATCGTCGATGTATTCATCTAGAAATAAAAACTGTGGTCCCTCGTCAAATCAGGTCCTCTTACAATTAGATCCTGGACAAATGAAAATCACTTGAAACCTGTGCTCTGTGGTTTTGCCCTTTACAAAGAAGTAGTTGATTGCCGAATAAAAGCATTTAAAGGGAATATGAATAAGTTTGAACGGGTTTGGTCTGCTCTGTTAATTTGTTTTCACTACTGTTACTTTACCGTAACTCGATTGTAGTCCAGATCATAGACCTTTAACATCCCAAGAGATTCTTTATCTCTGGAAAGTGGCAAGTAAATTTGTTCAAATGGCTAATGCTTTATTATGGTTGTTCGGTAATGATTATCAATTTTCGATTGGCATCATTTACTTTATTCTCGGTGTCTGTCGGGTTACACCTTGCTTTACCACTACTTTCACCAGCAATGCAGAAAAAAGAATGCAACGGCTGCGCTCTTGAAAGGAGCGGACTAAAAACGCGGCCAAGTCCATCTATATGTATTAATACTGATAGCTTTTCTCTTTCGTGAATTCTGCCGGAAATTCAAAAGCTACCTTTTCACTTTTGCGCCGTACCGAGTTGCTAATTTCACTGACACATAATACTGATTTACATTTACACAAACGGCTTAATTAACTTATTGCGGGAACTCCTGCAAACTTTCATATATTGCAAGTTGCATAACAGGACGCTGTTCTTTTCATCCCGGCTTTCACGTTCCTAAAGAGGGACCTTTCAACGAGTTCGTATGGTCATAGTTGGCCAGTCGGTGCAGCTTCCGGTTGGCAGCTCGGCCAATTTGCCGGAAGTGCTTGTCGATTACATCTGCCATCAGTTTGCATTCCAGCACTACTTTGGATCTAACAGTAATGAAATCCCACCATTTCATACTGATCTGACTCATATTCATTGGTACATTATCGCGTTATACTGGATCCACGTGTATATTTAGTTCAATTGTTTGTGGTTAAGATTATCCTATTGTTTTCGGGTTTCCACAAAATTACAGTGCATCTATCTCCCTCTGTTCTCTAGGGAGCCCCCCCCCCCTCTCTCTCTCTCTCTCTCTCTCTCTCTCTCTCCTCTAGTTCTCTAACAATGGATTTCTCATGTTCAGTTTTGGAGCTGACAAATACCTGAATCTGGCTAGATGTAAAACCTCCCCAGAGTTTCTCATATGGACCTTCGAAATGTCTACTGGTTTGAGCAATGAGAAGTTAGCAGGTACAAATGTTACCAGCTGAAATCTACCAGAAATCGTTGAATCGTGGTGAGGTACACGATTGCAAAAGAAGCGCCTACTACTCGATTTACTGTTTTTGTCGCAATTCATAGAGTGTTAGAGTGTCATCGGAAAAATCCGAGTACCTTCTAGGCTGCAGCACAATGGTCGTCGATCTCTGCTCATAGATAAAAGCAATCGATGACCGCGGAGCATTTCTACTTCCCCTATGATGATTATGGTCGCGCGTATTCCCTTCCCTCCCCTACTGTTCCTTCTAGATTCTAGATAGCAGCCCACTGTATTCTCATTCCCGCCGCCGCTGCCGGCGGACTTACTTACCTGTCTTATATAACGATCGCTACATCGCAAACTTTCGAGAGTTCAATCGATTAACCAACATGGCTGGCCCATTTTCCTCCTTCGCAACGGGTCATTAACTGCCTTCAGCAATTTCCAATTCGTTTATCGTCAAGATTGAAATATAGGTACAGCATGACTATTAGAAGATTGGCTATAATTGTGAGCACTTGACTTTCAAACTGTGTTTTCTTTCTCACTGTGTTTTCTTTCTCACAGTGTTTCGTTATTTCAATCTGTAATAGCAAAAGCTATATTCCGTTTCAGCTTTCTTTCTCGAGAATATCAGTACTTATGTAGTGTTACTCCAGTCCTAATTGGAGTTTACAGATCATTCCAAAACTCTTATCCTGTGACAGGCTATGTGTTTGGAAGAGTATAATAATAAGAAACAGGAGCCGCACGCACCGTAATTAGCCAAAAGTTTGGAGGAGTAAGTGAGATGATGATACCTCAATAGGAGTTGGAGGTGACGCCCCCATTGTATCTATGTCTACTAGGAATTGGCCCATCTATGTATATTCTTAGAAAAGGAGAGACCGTTTTGGAAAACTCCTGCAGAATAGCAAGCACCAAGTATCGCCATTTATTCTATTAACATGTCTCGATGAATTCTTCCTTAAGAGTTTGCTGCATAATCGAGAATTTATCCCTCTTGCTGGATTTGACCACATGACACGAAAACATAATAAGAGAGGTCAAAGGTATTCTCAAAGAATTGAAAATGTTGCTTGAGGCCATATTATGCAGTGTATAGGACAGGAGTATTAGGTGGACTTGTCGATGAAAAAGTGTCGGAAAACGAGGAAGCCAGTTCCTTACGTCCAATGGTACAACCACCAGCTCACCCTCTTCCATCTAGCCCTTGGTTTAAGCTACTTACACTCTGATTGCGAAAAAGAGAAATCATTATTCGAACCTTAGATTTAGACTCCCTAGCCAATAGCGTCAATTATAACTTATGCCCGTTGTCAGTTTTCCCATTTTCATTGAATGTACCCGTTTTTACTGGTTCTCTCCATCTTTCTCTGCACTCCTTCATCTTCTTACACTGCACCTGCAGCTACACTTCCACTCTTAATTTTCAGGCACGCTCGTCAGAACGCTCTTGCAATCCATACAAATATCGTGTATATCTATCTCTTCTCTGTAAGTTCAATGAAATGTCTGACATCGGAAATCTATTGGATGTCCACCAATCTCTAATTCATTTCCGTAAAGAAGTTCTACACCTGACTTCGGAATCAATTTACATTTGCTTTTGCAGACAAAGCATAGTCATTCATGAGTATGAATCAACTCGTTCAAGATTAACATAAATAATTCATAGTTGAGAATTGATTGTTCTACGTACGAGGCAAGTCTCGTTGGGAATCAGGATTTTAAGTCCTACAAATGTATATTTCGCCCCCTGAGTCAGTCTGGGATAATATACTCTCCTTGAGGATAGCCCTTGCTCCCTTGCACCCAGTCTCTCGCTCTCGCTCTGTGGATGTGTGTGTGTCCGTCCGACTAGCGCTAATAATACAAGCAAACTGTTTGCCAGGAAACGGTGAGTAGCAAGCTTGCGCCCACGCGGCTGTCCATTTCGAGAGAGACGAGTGCTCGAGTGGCTGGATGAGATTTTAGTATATCGGCGGTATTCACTGTAGAAAGAGGGATAGATGGGAAAGATCGCCAAGTTAAAGTTACTGTTTATCGGTGCGACCCGGCGAGGAAATCGAGCGCAGCTTAAATCCTTCTATTGTGGAAGCAAGCGGCACTTGAGCCACACTTGAGCCGCCCACCAGCCTCACTCTCGGCAGTGTTTTGTGCAAGAATTCTGTCCGGTCACTCTGAGTTTTCTCAAGATGTAGTTAAATGGATTTGTGTTAATACTGACTTGGGAGACTGGTAGGATTCGCGATTGGAATATTGGAATAGGTGCTGTTAGAAATTGCATTGGAAGTGTTGTGTGCTTCACTACGGAGCAGCAAACAGAGGCGGAAGACACCCCTGCCAGATCGAAAGCAGGGGGGATACCGGAGATTCTTTTAAACGGCTACGTGGATAGGTGAAGGAAACGTTTCTTGTTTAAATGTAATTTATGCGTTCAGAATAAAGATTGGCATGAGTCGAGTGAAAGCCGGACGTGCATCAGTATGCCAGTTAGGAAGCAGTCCTGAAACGAGAGACATTGCTTGCCACTTTTAATTGAACTCGCCAGCCAGCCTGTGGCTGGCAATAGCACACGCCCTTGTCCATTTCTCGAGTCAAGGCTGTCATGTTCCAACGGGATTTTAAAATCAAAATACTCTAAATGCAGATAAAAGAATGAACGAGCCCGGCCCACTTTGTTGATGAGTGGATACTTGATTAATTAGGGATGATTCTCGAGGGTAATTGACGCGGAGTATCGTGAGAGAGTGATCATCCGAAACTCGATTAGAAAAGTGCTGTTGAGCATTACCCTCGCAATCTCTGCTTGATCTTAATAAGATTGAAGCAACGTTAAATGTCAACGAGACAATTTGTTAAATTCTTATAAAATGGAAAAGTGCGTGTCAGTGAAAGATTTTCGAGGATTCGGGAAATTCATAAGTTGAATGAGCATCTTTGAAGGGAAAGAGTGAATTAGTTGGGAAATAGTTGATCGAAAGTTCACTTTCCTGGTAGTGTAATATTCACTTATTTACATTGGAAGGTTGTCAAGAGGAAGAAAAGCCTTGTGACAAGAAGTATCTTGGCTGCATTGTCGGAAATAACTCGCTCCGAATTAGACAGAAGCTCTTCTACTATACATAGTACGCCGAAGTCAAGGGTCTCTTCGTCCTTAGTAGTATCAACTCTCGTTCTCCATGTTGGCAGGAAGGAAATAATAAATCTGGCCTTCCCTCTCTGACGAACTCATCAGCCCTTCTCTAATAAGCTGCTTTCTTTCAAAGATGCTCCCCCTTGCCCCTTGCTCCTTGCCCCCAAACACGCGCACACGCAACTATCAGAGAGTTCCTGGTGCAAAGTATATCCTCCAAGTATCCGGACGTACCTACTTACCTTCTGCCAATAGCTTTTTGCTCATCTCAGCCCGTATAGCCACTTGTTAATTCACTCAACGATTAATTCGCTACCTCTTTGTAGGATTCCAGTTGTATGACTTCATTTTTATACTTCTCCTGGATGGTATTTACATAGAGTCTCCTAATGCAAGTTAGGAAAAGAGCGCGTGGCATTAATATTGTCTAATGCTCTTCACTGTGGAACAAGGTTAGCCTGGCAGGCAATCGCTCAGCGTAAAAAGACGGACAAGTACAATTTGGTTGCAGGACTTGCCAATTATGCCGTTCTGGCCAAAAGTGTAACGGGACGGGCACTAACGAATTAGTATTTTTAATGCTGGGCAATCTGATGGAAAATCTTGGATTGAGAGCGCAGTCAGTCCCATTCCCAAGCATTTTCTACACTATGTACGTATGTGATAGGCATTATATATAGTACAATCCGTCGAAAAACATGAAAATGTAAGAAAATGCGCCAAGTAGCAGGTGGATTTCTCTAAAAATTGAAATATAATAAAAAATATAACAGATATCATACAAGAAAGCCAAGTTTTCATTCAAAGATACCTCGATTTAATTCGCATTAGCAATTAATAATAAAAAAACTTGGTGTGCGCGCGCGCTTCATTGCGAGGTAAAAAGACAATGGGAAAGTGATACAAACCCAAAACTGACTTTACTACAATTTAATTATACATAGTAGAATGGTGGCGGAAAGATAAGTGTTGGGGTGTTTTGTTGTTTGGGGCTCATTGAAGGATTTGCAAAAATGTACTAACAAGCGAAAATCTGACAATTAAAAATGGAATTGTTTCCCCTATGATTACAGCCTGAGCGAATGTTACTTCGCGGGGAAGGGTGCAGCTCTGGTATTACCTCCGAATGAAAGGGCGAGACCCTCTCGAAGGGTCTCCGCGGTGGGATGCGATATCCAACAGCATTTGCAGTCCATGTTCTACCTGCTCAGGCCAGAGGAAACCTTGAAAATGGTGAGTTTACCTCGAAACATTCAATTTCCAAACGATATTCTAACGCACAAGTTGCACAAGTTTTTGAAATTGTCTTATTTGAGTCGACCTTATGCGCTATTACCGCAGTCATTTCGCTGTCGAATGATATACCGACATTTTAGCTAGACTACTTGGTTCCTTATCAGGCGCAGCATTCGTTTTCTTCAATTTTCTATTTCCTCCTTTGACTCGGCTTATTCTCTACATCGGTAATTCGTTATTTGCGTGGCATTACGGAAGTCACGCGTTCGTCTAACGGCTCTCTGTTTCGACGGAGAAATGAGTGGCAGGGCTTTTGCTGGTATTCGCCACGCCAGTTACTGCATTGGCGTCAGTTTGTCTATTTCACTCACATTTGCCTGTGAGACGGAAGAGAGCAGACCGGAGAAGGTTCCCGAGGGCCGCGTAAACAAGAGGCAGGTATTCGTTACCTGACGTCAAACAGTCTTGACGATCGAGCAAACCTGGCGAACCTCCATTCCGCAAACTCTCGAGACGTAGCTCTCACTTCCCTATACTATACAAGATCTACATACTACTTACATCGAAGGGGCTAGGCTAGACTTCCTTCCCATTCCCTTACATTTACACTTACACTCCAGCCCTTCACACTCCTTCTGAACTCTTGAAGGTCCATCATTGCAATCTCTTAGAAGGTGGCGTCTTTGCAAACTCTATCAAGTTAATGGAATTCACTCAAATTCTAATAGACTTGAGAACATACAAGTACAAGTGGCCCTCAAAGGTTGTTGGCTAGTGGGGCGCCGCGGCGGACAGCGGGGTGGGTCGGAGTAGGTCGGAGTGGAGTGAAGAAAAGTAGCATTAATCCTGAGATATTATCCTCCCTTTAACGTCTAATAGTCGATATTGCGTCGACTGTAATTTATTTGCAGGAATAGAGAGATTCAGCCATCAATATTTCTTGGTTATATACCGATTGAATCTAGTGCGAAAAGTAGAGGTAAAAAATGAAGGACTGGTGGTAGAGAGGTGTGTAGGTAATTTGGAAAGCGAGGATTTAAAAGTAAGAGAGGGCCGAGTATCGTTCAAGTGAGAGTTATAAGGATGCGAAGCAGAGGGAGAAAGAGGACTTGAGAGAATTGAGAATGGTAGGTCAGATTGTTTCTGAATTCCAAGGCGGTAGAGTAAGCGGCAAGCGGTTCGTTTAGGTGACTCCCTGCCCCTTCTTATTCGTGTCGCGATCATTTTGAAAAAGGTGTCCAATGGTCAGAAGTCAAAAGTAACGGAAAGTGGGCTAAACGCGGCCCAGATCCATACAAGTCGATGAAGAGGCGACCGATGAGATTGAGGTCGCCGCCGATGAGAAAAGAGAATTTCCTCTGTGTAAAAAAAGGCCTTCTACTTTGTACAGTTTGTACGTGAATGTTTCTCTTGTTAGAACTGTTCAACTCAAACCCAGATTCGTTATACACACATGTATAGGGATAGGAACACCAACTTGAGGCACGAAAGTTCCGAAGAAGCTCAGAGCAAAGCCGGGAGTCGAGTTGAAACTTGTAAGAATTAATAGATTGGAGAGTATGTATATAGATTGAGGAGCGAGAGTATGCCTGCCCGAGTCCCGCTATACGTCTCTATACATCGAAGCAAAATTATTGGCGAGTTTCTACAAGTATTGTATTGGCCTTGCACAAGAGTCAATAGATATTTCATATGATTTCTCTAAAAAGATAGCAGAAACCAAGCCAAAATGTTTGTGGCAGGGCAAGCAAGTTTTTCGGCTACGAGTTTTGTCTTTGAATCTCTGTTAGCGCGAGCGAAGAATATAGATCTACAGTTGGAAGGGAGGGAATAGCTGAATGGAAATAGCCGTGATCCGCGATCAGTGAGCGAGACGTAGTGATCTGTGTAGTGTGAAGTGCGCGGTAGACAGGCTACGTCATGTTGGTGATCTCGGTAGTTGAGGAAGTAGGAGCGTGTGCGATGGCCAATATCTAGGTACTAAGTAAATTCATAATACACACAGCATGGTTGCATCGTTGAAGAGAGAATGGATGGATTTTATCTCCCTGGGGAAGTTCGCGCTCTCCCGCTCTTTCTTATATTTTCTCCCTCCACTTGTTGGTGCGTCTCGCTTCGTTCTACTCTTGGGATTCTCGCATTTCAATCAACGATCTCGATCAATGTCCGGCAATGCGATAGGCCCAATATACACTTGAATCCCGCATGCATGCAACAGGCTCGCCCCAGCCATCTCACTATAAACGCGTCATACAGCATTTCATTTGGAGGAGCATTGTGTGCTGCAACATTATTATCTTATGTGGATTATAGCACGTTGAGAAGGGAAGCTCTATCAGTGATAATGTTGGAGATTTCGGAGGGCCAATATCTCGTTATTGCTGTGGATCATTTTTACCCTTGTTCCGGTGAAAATTGGAGGCGCGGCAAGAAGGCGCGGCAGGCATGGCAGGCATGGCAGGCATGGCAGGCATGGCAGCGCTCTTTAGGGGGAAGCGATGTCTGAACGCGAGAAACTGGTCCCTACAAGGACAACGAGGTAAAGGGGGCGCAAGGATTCGCTACAGGTCGTTTGGTCGACTACTTATCAGGAGGGTCCGTTACTTTTTATGCTGGTCCCGCTGTACGGCCTACCCAGCCAGAATTTGCCCCCGAATCTTTTATGCCGAAAGTGTCATTGACCTCACGGACCATTAACCTTAACCCGCTCACTTATCCACTTCCGGTCCTTTCAGTTCCACTCTCTTCCTCGGACTTGTCTTTTTTCGGAAATGATCAAGATATCCGCCCGGCCTCCGCGCCCTCGCCCTCTCCCTCGCCCTCTCCCTCACTCCACACTCATACCAGTCGTCTCTTCAAACCGTTCATTTACTCGGGAATCCTCAATATACGTCAAATTGAAGAGCCAAGCCAATCAGAGTATGCAATCACTCTGAAAATGCACAGTCTCGTCGGACGGACTCTCCAGGAAGAGCTCTGCTGTTTATCGAGCATTTGAATAATATTTCATGACCCATCCAAAATCTAGAAGAGTTACTTTATCGAAGAGAGCACACACATTTACAAGCAGTAGATGTAGCAGGCTGTTTCACAGAAAGGAAGGGGCTGCTGTATTTTTATGTCTCTTGGTGCCTTCTACGTTTCACTTGGAATCAACTTTGAGAAATATAAAGCCTTAGTTTTAAGAAGTATTAATAACAGAACTAAAAAGGATCGGCCTTTCAGCTCGGGGTGGACGAAACTATTGCGATAAATTATCCTCTCTTACGCAAGGCTGCCGCTTTTCCAGGGTTTCGTAACTGGTCATCCACGCCAATAACTCTTCTTTACCGTCAATATGCTGAATGCATCTCCCTTCCCTATTTGCATTCCGATTTGGAGCTCTGCTTTCCACAATGGCTATCTCTCTTAGATCCTCCAAATTAGTATTATTAGATCCATGAGGTAGGTTTCATTGGTATTGAATATCGAATGTGTAAGTGATGCGCGGCATTGAAAAGTCGATAGGTTTTGCGTGTGGTGGAAATGACCCAAATCCGTGAAAATGGCAGATGCGGCGTATAGTAAGTGACGCAAAGAAAGATAAGTCTAATTTCGATTGGAAGATTCGCTGAATAAACGAACGAACCAACGAGCGAGCGAAACTGGGCTATCGCGGCACACTCGAACAGCGGCTAAAACGGGTTTTACGACCGGCTTCTGGCTCTGGCTACCATCGTTCCTCCTCGTCTCTTTCTCCGCTCAGCTCAGCATTGCTCTGCTCTGCTTTGCTCTGCTCCGCTCTTTTTTTTTTCCTCGGCTTTCTTAATTGTCTGCTGTTGAAATTACCGAGAGGTAGGTCCTATCACTTCTCTGATATTCTCTGGGAGGGGGCAAGGAAGGAAGTCTTAAGCTGAAAAAAGCGGAGATCAATAATGTGATGAGACACTAAAGATTTATAGTGGGATGTAGTAACGCATAGGTGATTCGCCATTAGCCTGTTGGCACCAGGTGCTCACTTTTTAGCGGATCTTTACTGCAATTTCTATTAAGCCTAGTGACGAGCACCGGGGTAGGTTTTTATTGGGCTTAGTGATTTAATTATTATAGCGACGGGGCGGGGTTGGGTTGGGGGGGGGGGGGGGGGGCAGCTGCGCCGAGCCGATCAGTTGCTCGTCGCTGGACCTTGCACGTTGGACGCTGCTGCCTGTCACGATGGCCGCTCTCATTTCTTCGAGAACGATCGGGTTTCTGATTTAGCATAGTGGCTTTGATTTATTTGGAGGTGCTCACACGCGTGGTCGCACGCTCTTCGCCACGAGATGCTCCCACACCTAGTAAGTACTTGGCATACGTGTAGCATCGATCTATGCATCTTCTTTCAATAATGAGTAATGACCCATCCTTATCGTATCGAAAAAATGCCTGGGTTTGATTTTTTCCACGCGAATGAAAGGCACTGTGCTCTTTACTGGTATACCAAAGGCTTCGGATGGCATTTCCATTAACCTATCACCGATCTCCTCTCCTCCTAGGCAGTCAGTCTTTCTCCAGTCTCATTGTGATTTGGTCACGACACACTTTCCTCGCAGGGCTCTACACGTGACACATGGCGAACGAAAGATATCTGTCATAGAGTGAGTACGTGTTGGTGGTGTCGCAGCCGGTGCCCCGGTACGGTGTGTATGCGCGCGATCGCGTGTGTGACGGATTGGCGACGGGGTGGGAGAGAGAAGGAGAAAGGATGGATGGGAGTAAAAGGTAGAGAGCGTGTGTGTGAGAGGAAAGGACAGTTATACATACATGTCGGGTGTTGTACCATCGGAAAGTCAGGGGCCGCGAAAGAAGTCGCGTGGTTACCGGATCTTTCGTAGACACCCGTCTCGAATTAGGTCGCTTAGCTTTGCCACGATAATGCCATTACACTCTTAGCATCGTACCAGTAAACATCACCCCCGGCCTACTTCCTATACTTGCAACTTAACACACTAGAGACTAGAGGTATTAATCGTAGAAAAAGATATTTCAATCCTCTTTGGAAGTAAAGAGTAGAAGCTTAGCCTACTTTGGACTTTTAATGAGGAAACTTTGGCCCGAACTCGAGCATCAACTGATAATGGCATGTATTCGTAAGTGAAAAATTCCTAAAATTGTGAAGATTATAGGAGGGTGGTATTTGATCTAGGAGCCCACCCCACCATATACTTGAATTTTTCAATGCTCAGTGGGGTGGTAATCGATAAGATTTGCATTTGGGGAGACGTCAGAACTGAGAAATCTTTGAGTATGTAGATTCCCGAATGGTTTGTTTAGCTGATAGTGGTCGGTATATCTACATATGTATATGTCTACGTAGAAGGTAGAATTTCTCGATCGGCGACATCAAGGTCAGGCCCGATATTATATCACGCCACACATTTTTGCTGCACCCGCGTCCCTGGCTGAGGTGTTCGGTTGCTTCAGTCATTACGCAATGAAGGCAGAGCACGCACGCGTCCATGTAAAATTCACGAATTCACTCGAGTGTTAATGATGTATAATGGGGGGAATGCTAATTACTAGCAACCAGTAGATATTGCGCGAACCTGGAAAAGGGGAAGCACTCTAGTTTCACTAGAGATGATGTGCGAACTGTGCCTAAATCAAACCAGGATACTCTCCAACTTAGAAATACTAATTATCATATCCTTCTAATCTGCAATCAGGATAGAATAGTAGATATAAGTGTAATTGGGAGGATTGCACAGGGAAAGGAATGAATAATAATGCGGGGTGGTAGAATAGGCAAAGGGTAGGCTATGAGCTTAGAGGTTAGAGGAAAATGGGGATACGGTGATTGTTTTTTTAGGTTTTCGAATGTGGACTTTCACTGGCTGGCGGTAAGTTAGAATGTGCCTGCCGTCACATTCACTGATGTCAGGGACTCTTGCTTTCCGGGTGTATCCGGTGGATCCAGCGAAAAAGCAACGTACTTACAACATGTACAAGTATAATGTGTGCATACATATGTAGATATATGAGACTTGTATTTCGCTCGGAGTGTTCGGTACTTGGTACGATAAAGAATAACGAGAGTAGGTCAACCTGGACCGAGTGTTTTCTACTTCTCACCTTACCTCCTTGAAGGTCTTGTTCCTTAAACTTAAAATGACTCCCTCTATATCTATATACTCTATACCATCGATATACATGTACATGTAAGTACTTTAGCAATAGTTGAGGCAAAAGACATTTGAGTTGCTTTGAAATGAGAAGTGATGGCTACTACGTAAGTCCATTCATACATAGATAGTATGTGACTACCTTCGTTAAGTGGATTCAAGACAATCTTGAGGCAAGTTTGCTTGTCAGTTTCAGGACATCCGATAAACTTGCTCCACTTTCGAAAGAGTTGACATGCACTTTTACCTGCGTGCCTTGCTCTTCCTTTCCCTCTATCTCTCTAGTATGTCTCTTCCCGTTGTTAGGAGTAACTGTCACTCTCGTGAAACTGGTTCGCCGTTAGTATAACTCGACACCTTTCGACGCCGGTACGACGAGAGCGGAACAATGATAATGTCATTCTTCCGCTTCTAGACTCTCTAGGTTTCACACTTTTATGGCTCTTGCAAACATTGTCAGATTTTTACTTAAACAAGATGAAAGGAAATAGGAGATGTGAAAGGAGGTTATTCAAGTTGAGTTAGCGATGGATGGTTGGATTAGTTTGGTTGAGGTGAGTCATAGCTGATGAAGGTTGCATTCGAGTTTGAAGTCGAGGGAGTTTGAGTTGTTTGGTGGAGGGTAGGGTGCACGGTGGCGCGCTGATACTGTCGGCTGTCGGCTGTCGGCTGTCGGCTGTCGGCTGTCGGAAGGGTGGGTGGCGGCGACGGCAGAGGGGTTGAAGGGTTCAAGGGCTCGGCGGTGGTCTGCAGTTGTCTCTGATCGATAAACCCTGCTAGGAGAAGACGTGGAAGCTAGTGCAAGTGCATGCCGGCCGACTGGTGCAGCAGCTAGTGTATATCTGTTAAGCTGCTGGAGATCTTTCGTAAGTCCTCGAGACTGGAAGCAAACGGCAGAGCTTGCTACCTGAAAGGGAGCCTGATCTTCGTTGAACGAGCCTTCTATTTAAGGGGATGAATGTCTAGCACTGCACCAGCCCTTCGGCACTCATTATTCTTCGCTTTCTTTAGCTAGGATTACACTTTTTATAGGTTACCATCGATGACACTATATTATAGGTGCTGTCATCTTCGACACTCAATCCAGAAACTTGGCAAAAAAACCACCTGCTCTTATTAAACCGGTAATATTTGACATACACTGCTGTAGATATATTCAGGTATAGGGCGCGAGGGTTTATCAGTTTAAGCGAACGTCCGCATGTATTCCATTGTCAGTTGAGATAAATAGAAACAGTCGAAACTCGGCCAGTTTATCGAATTTCTGGTATCTGTAAGTGGCAATGAAATAAGATTGATTGTATTCACGATCAGTGGATTTAGTCAATCAGCCGGCCTAGTCTCGCTTTCTCATGTTGACTTGACTCAGTTTTTTGTCCGCTCCTAGTTTTCCCTACCTCTTTTATGTAACATTAGCAGAAGATCCTTTCAACAGCTTCTTCTAGTTTGCTTAATTCGTCATTATTCCAATCCCTTTGTTACTTTTACTTTCTCTTCTCTAATTTGAATACTAGAGTGCACATCGGCTATCGCGGCCTGAATATTTACAGTTTGGACAATTGAGAAGCGCCTCGTGCCAGACTAAGTAGAGCCAGCGCGGCGCCGTGTCGACAATCGACAGTGAGCCGAAGCGTTTGTTATACCATCATGTTCGGAATTGACGGAATCAAGCCGTGTTATATAATCCGAAACAGTTTGAACTACTTTAACAATAAGAGGAAATTGTGTCTGCGAATATTAGACCTACTAAAGCTATAGCCTCCCATTCCTTCCTTTTCGAGAGCCATTGATCGTGCCGAGTATAGGTATTGGCTGTTGGGTTATTGGGTGTTGGGTGGGGGCCGGTAGTAATTTCTTCTACGATGGTAGTACATAGATAGATATCCCTGCTTGGGTGATAATACTCTATTGTGTATGATCTACATGTACCTATTTTCTGAAAGATTCTGAAGAGATGCGGTGAAAGCGTTTGAGAGGGGGGATAGGATTACTTGATTACTTGGAGAGGAGCATCTGTTCCGTCCGTGACGATGATATCGGTAGAAAGATAGAAGTGGGAAGTGCGTTAGAAGCCCACCACTAGCCGTACGGAAACGGTATCGAGGATAGCAAGCACTTACGCAACCTCGACTTCCCCCTGTGCTGTGAAGGCTTCCGGCGACTTCAGTTCCGTAATATCTTGCTCTCTTAAGATCGCTGCGAGTTCTCTCCCTCTCTCCCTCTCTCCCTCTCTCCCCGGATCCGAGAATAGTATTTATCCACTCGAGAAATCTGTGATTTGCGTGCGCTTTCTCCGCTCCGCGCTTTTTTCTCCTGCGGGGCCCGCCTACTCGATTAATGACTGATCGTAGTGAATTACTGTCGCGGCAAGATAGAGGGGTTAATGAATGTGTACGCTCTCCAATTCAAAGCGCCATTTCAGCAGCGAGACTTCAACCTGCTTGATGAAGGTAGTGTTGTATAGCGCGTACTAGGTACTAACTATCTAGATAGATGCCAGTTTGAGGGAGTTTGTTGCTCCCAAGTAACTTGTTGAGTATTGGCTGAATGTTGGGTCTATGCTTTGATTTCAGGCAGTGAAATTGGAGTCGGTGCATCCAGGAAGGACAAGATACCTCGTCGTGGTGTCCTGTACAGGAAGGCAGGACGCTGAGGAGAGCTGTCTTCTTGGTATCGATTGTCACGCCAGAGCGACAGTTGGTCTGGTTCTACGAGTTCTGGCGGACACGGCCATTACTCTCGATGGCGACGGGTAAGTTATCTCCATTACCATCTTTAATCTTTCTTATTTTACTTTATTTCCACATGCTACAATTAGCACTGTGAGAAGTTGTGGAGAACTTTATATTTGCTCTTTGACTCTAAACTTTGAAGATGAACACTTCCTGCGGAGTGGATTTCATAAGGTCCACTCAATAGAGCGGCTACAGCTGTTTTGAGACGGGCAAAAGGTCTTTTCATAATCTTTTCCTGTTGCCTCCGTTAGCTAGCTGGCTGGCTGGGTGCTCCGTTCTCTCTGGCCGCTCGCTGTCGGCAGACTGGCGGCACGCGCTTACTACCATTGTCAGCTACAAGCGCTTGCACATTTAAAAGTACGATAATCCAGGGAGAACTGTGAGACTCTCTCCAAAGTACTCTCGCGGTATTTTTATCCTGATCCTAAGTTCTTCTAGCTTAGAAGATTTCAGGCTCGTGCCTGAAGAACCTGATTTTTACATTCACCGAGGTAGAAACCCCGAGATTATAAGTTTTCTGCTAATAAAACATCCTTATGTAAGGCTTGTGAGTTTGAACGCCATCATCGTTTTTCTCCCACTATCTAGCCGACCTGACCCCCGCGTCAGTTAAACATTCAGCCAACAAATATCGTGCTGCCACCTTCTTTCCATGGAAATTGTTTACTTTCAATTGCTTTAGCACGCAGCACCAGTAAGCACGGTAACAGTAAGACTGGAAAGGACGTCCGCCCTATTAGCCGAGCTATCTTGTGAACGCGATTGATTTACTGAAAACGCTAGGAGGGAAACCTAATTAAATAAGGACGAGCGTTTCTGTAATCGGCATTATAGCGACAGTATGCATATTGCTCGTTCCCTCCGGCACAAAGGCATCACTCTAAATACATCTTGGTAAATGGATTTGAACTATTCCAAACCAAACTAATTCTTAGAGGTAGCTCCAGCACTTGTTAATTATCTAATATTTAGTTAATTACTAGTTTCTCAGGGAAAGTATGGATCCTTGTTGCGCTATCTGTTATCCGAGACTTTATTATATTTCCGCACTTTCTCCATCGATGATTTTTACTGGATCTCGGCTTCATTAGTGTTACCCGTAGCAGGAATGCGGGCAAATGGTCCACGCGTTCTGTTAAAATTGGGTTGGCTAATCCCAGATCAGCTAGCCTGACTCGTGCTTACTTGAGAACAACGTACTTCCTTTGCCTTTTCGTAGAAAGGACTCTCAGGTTCGGTCTCGGGTTCGGTCTCGGATTCGCTCTCGATGTCGGTCTTGATCTCGATCTCGGTCTCGGTCTCGGTCTCGGTCTCGGTCTCGGGTTCGAACAACCTAGTAACTACCCTAGATATGATTCTGATTGCAATATCGAGCAGGGGCTTTCATCGAGATCCTTGACCGATGTCTTTCTGGTTAGTGACAAGGTACTCCACTTTCTAGAGATTTGCCGATATGAGAGTTGATGCTGGCGAATGAATGTGAGTCATTATCGCGGCGCGTACGTTGTTGGATGAAATGTGGTAGCGAGCTAATTAGTCTATTAAAATACAGAGCAAGTCTCAGTGGGAAAGGGGCCACCCCACCGATCGGACATGCACCAGTAACCTCGGGCCTGCTTGTTTTTCGGCGCATGCGGTTATGCATCGAGCAGCAGCTACCTCCTGATTGTATGGCTACTATAGACTATGATTTTCGTTCCGTTTCTATCTCTATCCCGAATGCAAGAGCCTCTACTAATCTACTTATTCGATTCACTTTCACCGGCCAGTTCGCACAGTTTCCTCATACTTAAAATTAGGCAGAGTTAATTATCGAGCAGTCCAACTGTTTTCTTGAATTTTGGAAGGCCTGCTTTCGGTTTTCGATGTAAGAGGGATGTGTGACTCTTTGGATTTGGGCGAATGTCTTGTTTGGTCATAGGAAGGAAGGAGTATAGGGGATAGCGAAGGTTTGCTAGGGCTAGTGCAAAGGATTTCGTGGTGCGGCAGATACGAAGAGGGCGAGAGCTGCTCGGGCAATTCCCCTCAAATTAGCAATAAAGGGGACTCGCGGAATGCTTGCAGCAGCGATGGAGAGAAAGGGGAAGAAAAAGGGGCAAAAAGAGTCTGTGAGGGAAAGAAAATGAGCCCAAGTGGCGGTCAGTTGGCGTTCCTTCAATGTCGACGACCCTCGGACCTCGGACCTCGGACCTCGGACCTCGGCACCGGTATTTCTTCTTCTTCCGTTCTCGCCGCACTCGCGCACTACTCTTTTCCTTCCTACCATCTTTCTCAGGGTCCTCAAAGACTACCGAGACCCGTGCCGTTCCTCCTCTATTGGATCTATTGCTTGATCGCTCACCGCTACTCTTATAACGAAGAAGGCTACTCTAACTCCCGCAACTCGAGAAACAATCGGCGAAAATCCCCTTTATCTTTCACCCTTACATAGTACATGTATTCTGCAAGTAGTTACATTCAATTGAGTTAAACTTTCTAAAGTATTAAAAAGGAGTGCCAGCTTTAGGAGTCGATAAGGTAAGGTAAAGGTGAGAGAGCAGGAGGGAATGGCGATAGACTTGGGCAGCGCATATGCAAAGGTGGTGTCGGAGAACAGAGAATTGATGTAGCCTGTTAAGAAGAGAGTTAAATCTGTTAGAGGTTATTTTGAAAGTCGATGGGCTTACCTATCGTGGCCGAAATAATCACAGCTGAAAGATTGGAGCTAACAGTGAAGGTGAATATGTAATTGAAGTGAAGCCCCTCTTGAAAGATGTAACAGCTGAAACACGAGGAGTACGAGTCGGAGAACGAGTGGGGATCTTTCGGGAATTTTCGATGAGAAGGGGAGAGATTGCCGATAATATTGACTGACGACTTAAATGCGCAAAGGGTAACTGTAATTGATGAGCGTGCAATCTACATGGAGAACCGAAGAAAATCCTTAAGATAAAGCGAAACGAGATCCTTCTCTTTAAGATTAGCGTCGATACAACGACACGGTCTGGCCTCTCGTAATGTCGAAGGGACGAAGGGAGCTTGCAGTTTTTTCCTTCACTTTTGTTGTTCGCTAGGGAATAAAGATGAGATCAGAATCGCAACTCTGTCTTCCGCATTGCGGCAACACATTCAGCCTTAGTAGCCAAAGTGACCAAATGAACGATTGAAACAGTATTAATAGTACCAATCCAATCGAAAGGAGTTAACGAAAGCTTTTGAATGTCAACTTAGCCTTGGATTACTGAAAGATCAAATATGGTTGTATTGTCATGATGATCCTTTAAACTGAAAGAAAGGTGTATGAATAAGGGGGGGTATTTCTTAGTTGGCATTAGTCAGGATGGAAAGGTCAGATTGGTATCGAGTGGTGATGGGTGATTCGCTGGTTGGATAGGCCGGTGCGGCGGGGTACGGCAACACGAAAATAGCGCCTGGCTGGCTAGAACGGGGAAGTCGGTCGATTTAACCTAGCAATAAACTAGCTCTCTCTCGTTCGATGGGAAGGTTTGATTTTGGTCAGAGCCACTCACCCTAAGTTCATTGCAGCTTGGCAGTACGTCTTTATTAGCCAAGACCACTTCAAAATTCGCTTCCTGATGTAGGTTTTTCTCTCCTTCTTTGTTACAGGGGCTTCAGCGTCAGCGTTTGCGGCCGGCAGCACATCTTCAAGCCGGTATCGGTCCAGGCGATGTGGTGAGTCGACGTTAAACATACTTATTCGATCCCAATCGACGGATACCTTTTATCATATAAGTCGAATCGTCGAGTGTCATGTTACACTTGTTGAAGATCTCTCGAGAAATGAATTTGACTCAAGAGATTGTTGTCGAGGCTTCTCACATTTTCTTTTATGGTAAAAGATCTTATGGTAAATATACCAAGATCGACCGATGTCGCAATTACCTTCCAGTCTCTATCTGGCTAGCTCTCAATGATGCCGCCCAGTTCGCACACCTTTACTCACTCGGTCTTCGGGCAAAGGGTAATATGCATCTATCATTAAGTAACCAGGAAGGGTAGGCTTACCGTCGTCTGGTCAATAAGCTTGACTAGTAAATAATAGCGGTGAATTAGGAAGGATATGAGAGTCGGTCTTCCTACCGACACCCACGCAATTCCTCTTCGTTTCTGGTTACATCTTCTGTTAAGGTCCTTCCGTTTTGTAGAAACTGGTTTTTACCTCGGCACAAAAAATCACTGCGGACGTTGCAGCGACATTTTTCCAAATATTGCTAATCACTAGAGTTTGATGGCCGCGGTGGACCGGTTTCCAGTTAAGAGCTTTCTTTTGCAAAACAGGTTAGCGGTTGGCTGCTGCTATCTTTTGTGATAGCGCTAGTCGCCGCGTGCCAAATACTCGTTTATGATAAGTCTCTTAAGGAAAGCATCGCTTTCCACTTACTGGCAATCAGCATAAAGTAGCGGAAGGTCCGCCGTGTTGATTTTCCCGCGTCACCGCGATATGCTACATCGTAGAATCGGAAGAGTTGAGCTCGACGTCGGCAAAATCGAGCGCAACAACACACCTCAATGAATTCGGTCCACCGGGAGGAACTGGCTGCCCCCTCTCTCTTTGGCAGGGCGGGCGGCTAGATCGGTGGAAAAAGGGCGGGATAAAGTGAACTGCGACCAAGAGATGCTATCGATAGGGAAGGAAGAGTGTCGATGGGGGCGGGCATGAAGAAAAAGAGAAAGGAAGGAAAAACTGTGGCGTGGGTAGGGGCTTAATTAGTCGAAGTCGCAATTGTCTTGTGCACCACTGAACGATTGGCAAAGAATTCACTTGAGTGCCGAGCCTCTTCCGGTTAGCTGGACATCTTTCATTCGCGGAGGAAACGCTATTTTGCTGCTTTCGAGCTATTCCAGAGGCTGAGGCCGTAGGGCAAGCTTCGCATCGAAGCTTTCACTTATTAGCAACTTGGAAGAATATATCTTATACATTGCAAGAGTATATCTTTATTATTAGCACTTTGAAAGGTGACATCTCCTCGATCGATGAGCAAATTGTTAACCTACAAATCAGCAGCTAACGATTTCTAGCAACGCAATCTTATATTAATCGGAAAACTTGACCACTGTACAGCAAGTGTACGTTCTAAGATACCCAGGGTACCGAAGAATGACGCTAACTCCAGCTCTGCTTCTTCCCTCTTCAATGAAATAGCTAATCGTTTCGTAATTACAAAGTTAGAGCTTAAAAATTGAAAGCTTCGGGCGGGGACAAGATCGTAGAAGGCGGCGCGGCACGCTGCGGTGCGGGGCGTTGCGTTGGATCTAGCGTTTTCGACGTCGACGTCGACGTCGACGTCGTAGTCCTGGTCCTATTTTTGGTTGCCCCTCCGAGCACCACGTGGTGGTGTTGTGGTGTGGTGGGGTTGCTGGCGTCGATGGGCCAACGTCCGCGCCATTTATGGGTGCGTCGCGACGCCTGGTCACTTTGACGAATTGTTACCTTAACGATTGTCGTTAAGGAAAAGGTGTGAGCAGTCCCTGAAGCATCGCTGCAATCCATCACCCTAATAATACCGAGCCCAGGCTTAAAAATGGTGGAGAGAGCCTTTCACCAAACCGACATTAACTGGTTCCGAAGTATGCTGACCGTTTCATTCATCAATTACTATTCTATCTTCGACACTGAATTAAAGAGGTCTATATCTGGCGAATGATACCTACTCTCAGTGTGTACATTGGATAGAAGGTCTGATGATGCCATTTCGAGACACTTTTAGTGATTCCTTTTCGAACAGTGCCTTGGCACAGAAATGATGGAAGAGCAGGCCGACGAATGACGGCGAGCCTATCTTTCTCCTCCAGACTGACGCCGCGCCGCCGCGCCGCAGCGCCGCCGCGCCGCCACCAATCGGTACAGCCCTTAATTAATCCACATAAGCCGATTAATCTCACGCAACCTGTTTTAACTTTGCTTGCCCGGTTTCCTATTAGCATCTTTATAAAGGTATTCTTAATAGATGTTTATGCACAATGCTAATTCAGACGCGAGAAATAGTTATTTCCAATTAGCGTGCTATGCCATGTCTCATTTGCAGGGACCTCAATTAACTTGATGCAGCCTCGAAATGCTCACATTTCCACCCTCTCTTCGCAATCTCATTTGAAACTTTCTCGGGAAATCGCTTAAAAAGCCTCTTCCACATTCGTTGCCGATGAATAATTATTTTTATCTAGTTAACTATTAATTGAAGCAGGTGTCTGTATTAATGCCTTTCCGAAGGAAGCATCGACCAGTGTTACTTTCACTGCTGTCACTTGATTTCTATCGGCAGGAGGGCTTCGGCATATACATACAGTATAGTATGTATTCGATAATCGACGAGAGGAAATGTTTAATTCGAAACTCGGAAGGTTCGTTAAGAAATTCAGTAAGCTTGATCAGCATCAATTCATGTCATAATAGGGAGCGTAAGGTGGCCTGCGGTTTAGATTAGAGGAATCTGCTTCGAAGAGATGGCCAATAAGCTCGAGTAAAAGAAATGAATGGGCTTTGCATCGACCATTTCCGCTTCAACGGCTGTTGAAAAGAATAGACCAGTCGGAGAACGGTATTATCCTTGGGGGACGATAGCGCTTTACTCAATCGTCTCCTTTATTCAGTCTTTCGTAATTGAGAAATTTGTATAGGCCCTAAAATCTTTCCAACTACTTACATCTTGCCCGATAGCTCTCGGCTACTCACTCATGTTGACTAGGTCGCTTCAGGAGCACTTGAGCACACCGACCACTTTTTACTCTTGCTCCAGTAAAAGATGTTAGGCCTGGTTGCGGGCTGCGGCCGCTTTCCAGGTCACGCAGCTTCCATCTTTAGTCTTCGAATACAGTGTCTCGCAACACCCTATAATTGAAACTCCCTAATCTAGCAGCTCTTCTATAATTTCCAAGATTCTCCAATGACCGTCCCAGCACTCGGCCATCTTATGAAAAGATTGATTTCTTATTGGATAAATTGTATATGAGGGCCGGTGCGGGGCGGGCGGAAACTGGCTGGTAGGACAGCTGCAGCCGCTTCCAATGAGCAGCGTCACTTTCAAGCCATTTAGCCAGCAGCAGGAAGAACTGGTGGATTGCTAGTCAAAGGAATCAATGAACTTTCGCGAATCTAGCAAACCGGTTCTCTCCGTGAGCCAGATGTCCGGGCATAATCTCATCCATGGCATGTCGTCTGTGGCCGCTGATAAGACCACCGATACTCGATATCGCTTGATACCTAGGCAGATCCAGTTCACAGATGCATCGAGCATCCCCTCCCCATTATGTAATGCAGCTTGCGGTTTACTCGCCGTTGCAAGAAACAATTGATCCGAACGTATTAAATAGGAAAACAATAGTCTGCGATGGAGTGCTATCGAATGAACACTGTCTAGAAGCTGGCGTGATGGCTGTTCCGAATGCTGATAAGCAGAGCGAGCGAGCCGTCTGATGAGCCCGGGACAGACGGAGAGTGTGAAGTAAATTAGAGCGGCTTGTAGCCTATCAGATCTTCTCCTCTACGTCCTCACTATCTTCAGATCAATTCTGTTCTCTTGCTACCTACACTGCGACAGAGGAGGTTCAGCCTCTGAGATCTAAACTCTAGATTCTAGATTCTAGATATACCGCACCCGGATCTCTCTAGACTCTAGATAGATAGTGTCCTCGCCTCGCCTCCCCGGCCTGCTGGCACGCATATGAAAAGCATCCCTCATCCTCTCCTGTCCTCTACCTAGTTCCACACCAACCTTTTCAATTCTAGCACCGACTCATCACTACTATAACTACACAAATATTTTCTACCAATTAACAGTAGATTGTCGTGCCGAATGTTAAAGTGCCGTAACCCCCGTACATCTCTCAGAGTAGATTCCAGTTATAAAAACCGGGCGTCATTGGATAACAACCGGTTTCACCTCCCGATGCACCATCAGGATAATGTCAAACCAGCCGGTGATAATCGAGCACCGAAGAAATACATAATAACATAAGCTTTGTCGACTAAGATCTGCCGGATGGTGAATAGCACAGTGCAATGCCTCTGCTTCTTCGGCTCAAGTTGGCAGATTGAAAGGTGGAGCACTTTCATTCTACACTTTGATCCTCAAGGATTTCTCGTTCTAAGGCGATTACAATGCGCCATGCACCTTTTGTTTATGAGGCAGGTGCTCTCGAAGTGGAGATGAGTTGACTGAATTGAGTATCAGCCGAGCATAAGTCGTGTAAGAAAGACGTAAGAAAGGAGGGTGATACTTGTCTGCTCTGGGGGGTACTCGTGTCAGTTAGATCATTATCATCGGTACTTAGTGCTTGAACCAGCCACCGTTGATGTCACCGACTGTTCTTGCAGTGCTGCCGTCCCTCTGCGTCATGCTATATGTACTCCCTCGCTGCCATTCTTTTCATCACTCTTGTCCCCATCGAGTACTAATATCTTGATATAATATGCGAACACAGGCCTCTTTCTTTCTGCTCTTTCCCTCTCACACATTGAGAGAGAGAGAGAGAGAGAGAGAGAGAGAGAGAGAGAGAGAAAAAAGAAATAACAGGCACGCACGCACGCACGTACGCATGGACACATTGTCAATAGATCTAGGACCAGGTTCAACTAAGGAATGGCTCAGCCTTCTAAGCGAACTAGATCGAGGTATATCTCGGATGGCAGTATGGTGAGAATATTTCAGGGAAATATCAACGTAGGGGGTGCAGGCTTAGATTTCTCGCTATTTAAAGAGTTATCTTTTAAGTTTAAGGGAAAGTGGCTTGCATGTCTGGAGCAGGGCGACCGCAGCGATTCGAAGCGTGAATATCGGTGGGTATACGATCGACACTCAACGATTGCATCGGCCTGGCGGCATGCAATCGAATGAATACAACCGATTGGTTCCCTCCTTCGATCGCTTTCCCATCTCGCAAACGACTTCAGCTCAGCGTTCGACTGCCCGGCCAGATCTTCGTTTTCGCCAGTCCTTATTTACTTTCGATAAATTGCACTTCGCCCTGCAGTTCTCTTGTTGGTTGCACGAGGCCGCGGCAATTCGCCTCTCCGCAGCAAATACCATCTGACAAAAGTCGCGCCAAGCCGCGCCAAGCCGCACCGAGTCAAACCGACCTGATGTGACGGGAAACTTTCACAGCTGCCCCTGCTGTATATTCATGTATACGCATATGTATACGCATATGTATACGCATGTACACAGCATACTCTACCTACCAACCAGCAGGTCACATACTTATTATAGCTGGAGTGAAGGTTCCACTTTTTTGAGAGACACGGAAAGAAGAAGAACGTCTCGAAGCAACTCAACCAAACCAGAAAATAGCAATAATGAATGACTAACTAGATTCGCGGGAAGAACCTTCTTTCGGCATCTTCCATTATTTCCTTTCCTTCAAGAGTTATACGAAATCCTCGGCTCCCTTGATTTTATCATTAGCGCTATCAGTGCGCCGCGATTGATAAAGATTCGTTTCTCAATAAGATTTATTGGAATAAGAGCGGGAAAAGATAAAAAGGGGATAGACTGAAGCTGAAGAGAAAATGACAGATGCTTGTAGACTGAGTGTCGAGTGTATGTCGGGTGGCACTGGCTATACATATGTATAGATAGCTACCAGTCTATATTGGTCCGACGAACCGAAACAATTCAACAGATTATTCTTTCTCTCCGCCTATTGTTTCATCTATGCAAAATATCTCCGCGCCTCTTCATTCGGCCACGTACCATTTGTGAAAGAGCGATCGCTAGCATCATCATTATCATGAGTTTGCACTTCTTGGCCAGCTCATTGCCTAATGGTTTGGCATTTCCCTATTTCGAAGAATGGCCTGGATGTAGAAGAGGACTGGCAGCAGTGGCAGTCACGTGAAATGGCTAGGTTGTAAGACTGACAATTGGAATGACAGGCTAATAAAAATGTCTTTCTCATTTGATGGAATGAACCGTGTATGAGCGGTGGGGCGTGGTGGGGCGCGGTGGGGCGCGGTGGGGCTCGATGCGGCGAGTAAAGAGGCTCGCCGAGAGGTCCGGCAAAAGTTTGTCCAGGTCAAGAACCACTTTCTTGCAGAGGGCTTCCTACTTTGGGGGCTTTGGAGCCTTTGGAGGCTTCAGGGGCTTTTGGGCCTCGATTTCCGGTTGGTCCAAGAGGCAGGACAGGTTCGTGAAGCAGCAAGCAGTTGGTACTATCCGGACGGACACCGCTTACGTTAGCCACGTGTAGTGAGAAAAAAGGTGTTCGTACATCAATACTAAATATGGATTGAGTGGCTCGTCTGTCATTGCTCCTACCAGGTGCCCGCGCGCTCCCACGCCTCCTATTCTCATCTCTCCAATCCCACCATTGGATTTGCGCACCACCCACTCACTCCACTCATTCCACTCTCTTCCTTCTGACAATCAGTCTTCTCAGCAGCATCTTTCACTCCACCGCATCGGGCTGAAAAGAACTCGGCTGGCTCCCTCATGATCCTTCTCTCCTTCGAATCTCTACCCATCGGCTCACTGTTTCCTTCATTCGGTTTAGACTGCCATCCGTTGGGTATCTTTACGGCGATGCGTAGCCAGCCAGCGCATTATCTGCTTGGCTCTATTCCACTCTGCACTCGTATCTTTTCCACTTTTTCCATTTATCATTCACGGGTATTTGATAGCGTTGCTACCTATAAAGGGTCTTTAGTTTTTCTTCTACTGGTGGATGCTCTCTAAGAAAGATGATCCTAGCCACAAATTTGCGATGGTGTCTGGAGCATCTGAGTGAGAACTAAGGCGACTAGTTCGTGTCCCAGTGAGGAAAGCAAGAAAGCAAGCAAGTATCGAGCGATTCTTCCGAGCGAACCGATGACCTTGCCAAGAATAACCCACAAGGCCGGAGAGGAGCCCGAGAGGAAATATGCTGACGCCGAGTTCCGTTTACACGGCACTGCTCTGTCTCCTGCCGGTGCTCCTGTTGATCCTGAGGAACCTCAGGAGCAACCGAGTTCCCACCGGCGCCAGCAGGGCCGCCAGGTAAAAATCTCTGTCCTTCCCTCCCTCTCACATTTCACGTGATTCTTCTCTACCATCGACTCTTCTCTTGGATCGTACCGGCTCGTTTCTCCCTTCACCTCGCCTTACTTCGTCATCGGACTTAGCTGAAAGTAAGGCCGAGTTTACTTGGCTCTAGACTGGCCTTATACATTATGCGTGAGAGGGACTGGTAAGGATCTCTCGATCCAAGTGGGAAAAGCGAGGGTAAACTGTAACGAAAAGATCGGTCTCACGGCTGCATATTATCTGTCCAGGGTTCAGCTTCAGTTCTAACTCGTAACTCAATTACTCTTTGGATGCTTTCTTTACTGCTTCCGGTGTGAGATTCCTCTCACTTTCTCGTCGCATTTCTCATCACGATGAATTTTAATTTACCCGCGGAGTTTCAATAGAACCAGCTGCCCCAACAGGCTCTCCTTGGAATCTGACTAGTTTTCTTCAGCTAGCTCCTGGCCTAACCGAGGAAAGTTGCTCCTATACATATAAGCAGGTTCTTTGTCGACGAGCCGACACTCCCGCAGCCATTTTGGTGGTGCCGATGTGGTGGTGCCGGCGTTGGAGCGCCGCGGCGGCAAGCGTCACGTCTGCTCGCCCGATCCTCTGTCTTGTTTGTCCGCCAATTCTCCATCTCTACATATACGCTCCTGGCAACTTTCTCTTTCCGTGGATGTCTGACGTTATTCAGCCGAACTTGGCAAACACCCAAATGCGAATCCAGCGGAGGAAACACTGTACCCTACCATCGGAACACGTATGTACGCCTCTCAGAAGACAGGATAGAACGTCCGGTTCGATACTCCCTCTCAGTCACCGATCCAAATGACCAGCCATTTCCATTGCGAAAAACATCCTTCGCAGCGGGCTATCTCAGCCTCGATGAAGCAGCGATTGGCCGAGTTAATTCAATTATTTCGGAAGCATAGAATCGGATGGTCATTCCTCGCTCGAGCACCAGTCCCATTTAAGATCAGTCGATGACGCGGCCAATAATAATTGCGATCTTGTGCCTCTTCCGAGCTTCAGTTTCTCTTGTGCTCTTGCCCTCCTTACTTATCCTCCCCCACTCTCTCACTCTCTCACTCTCTCACTCTCTCTCTCTACTTCTTCGAGTGCTTCGACTTCGAAATCCCAATAGAACTAGTCTGGCCGAAAACTGCCTTGAGGTAACAATCTTTTAATCAAAAGGATTCTCGTTTAGTTTATCATAACGTCAAAGTTTTGGCCAAGAAGGTCTTGACAATCTGCCAGACCATGAAAGAGAAATGTTTAGTTGGAGCAGCCGTAATATCCGGCGATAGCTATCGGGTTGAAAAGTGGAAATGTATTCTCGCACAGGGTGGGATAGGCAAAAGACACTACGTGCAATACCTCACACAACGCCTCCTTTCAGTTCAGCCCTATTCTAACCACGATACTTTCAAATTGATAATCAGCATTCTCGCACTATTCCCAGTATCGGTGCAGAGTGCCTGCGCACCCATTGCGTAAGCCACCAGCCACTCAATTATAGTCACGCAGTCATCATCACACATTGCGCAGAACATCTCTCTGAGGCGTCTGAGGAATGTTTGTCCCGTTAAACCACTAAGCGCACGCGCACTCGCTCCTGAGAGCCGGAAGTCCTTTTATCTAATCGGCCGAAAGTGGAAGGAAAGCTGGGACCGATTATGAAAGTGCATCGCATGCGCGCCAGAAAGAAAGATAAAGGAAGAAGGGTGCGTCTCAGACTTCTCCCAGGCATTTCCTTCCTGTAAACCTACCGCATGCGCAATTCCCTAGCGCGCAATGCTTTTACGTAGAATTAGAGGAAACAGTTTGGTTAGATTATGCGGCAATTGAATGACTAATATGAAATCTCCTTTCATCTTCGTTCTGCGCTCTTCTTCCTCCCACCTTCCACCCGGTGAGAAGACGGCTGTGAGTCTTATTGCCGGTACCAATTGGAACCACTGGATTCTAGCTACCTCTCAGGTAGTCCCTCTCAGGCTTATCTCGAAGAAATACTCATCATGATTGCTGCTCGACAGTTGCCCCCTCGTTCGCTGGACCGGAGAAAGACTGATTGTGAGAGGGGGGTAACCCAATACTCTCTAGCAGTGATCGCTCCATTGCGTCACGTTCCCGTGATTTCTCGTCTCGAACTATAACCGCTGATCAGCTTGTAAGACTCGTTGGTACATTCTTTGGGGGGCCGCCACAATCTTTCTGAAAAAATGAATTCAACTTGAAGATGAGTCGGTCGATTGGAAGAGCTACCAAGAGTATTGGTAATGCGCTGATACTTTGGCTTTGATCCTCTCGGGCGGATATCATCGGTACACGGATGATGCCGATCTGAATAGTTAATAGGTGAATATTATACGAATCTATATTTAGGGCTTGTACTCTCCTGACACGAAATAGAGGATAGGAGGGAGATCGATTGGCCGACTAATCGGAAATCTCGGAGACATCGATCTCATAACAAAAAGAAGTTTACCTTCGTACGCCAGATGTAATAGACACAAGTGGTATGTAGTCGGTTTGCGATTAAACCGCGATTTCTACCACCGATCTATGTACAGTTACTTCGAAACGGTATGCCCTCTTTTTTCGCCGTGTCAGAGTAATTAATCGTCGGACAAATGCACTTATTACTGTACACCAGGTGCAATCGGGGTCGGGTCGGGTCGGGTCGGGTCGAGTCGAGTCGAGACGGGTCGGCACACGTCACGTTTTTTCCTCCCACTTGGGCTACGTCCCCGTTGGATCATCATGATATCTTACAATTAGCCAGCTAAACAGAACATCTACTCACACGTCGACTTCCTCGTTCCATTTCCGTAAGGCTGACATAAATGCCCTATCCTTGGGGGGGGGGGTGTACGATTAGCGAAAAATCTGTTGAGTTGTCAAGATATCCCATCTACGGAAGTAGATGTTGCCAGCGGTCTTTCCGAGCTGCACAGTAACGAGAAAACGAAGGCGTGGCACTAATGAAGTATCTTAGTTTCCTGTTTGCAGAGGAATTTCATCGGCGTAGAGAATATACCCTGCATAAGCATTCCTTAGAGATGACAATTACAGTTGGAAGATAGTATAGTATGAGCATATAGGGCATGCGCATTTTTTCGTACGCCTTGCCGGTGTTGCGGTCAAGGTTCATAATTCTAGTTACATGGCTTCACTGCTATTTCATAGAGTTTGAAATGCGAACTTATTTGCCATAAGAAGAGGCAAATATTCGAGAGTTCTTTTCGGCGGATTGATTAATCTGCAAGTCTGCAAGTTCAATTAGAAATTGGTAGGGATAGTGTAGAAAGGAGATTTATTCTGTGTGATCTCCCTGTCACGGCCGAACCATCCTACTGACCACTCTCCATCAGTCTCTAGGCTTCTTTAATCTCGTAGCTGCTCGTGCAGCACCTTACCAACCGCTCTTACTAGATTTTTCATCACATAACATTTCTCCCATAAAACGCCAGGCCTCCTTTACTGCAACACTTAGTGTCAGCTTGTCAGGCTTGCCAGAAACATTGTCTCCTACTGCAATTTTCGCTTTAAAAGTAGCAGATTGCGCCTTTGAGGATCGGGGATCTTGGAACGCGTATGACTGTATGCAAAGGACCGGCTCTCAGAGGCGTTGAGGTGCGCGCTGTAATCATTGGCATCAGTAAATCGCGACAGCTAATTCCAGGTGCGAAGAAGTGTTGCCCCCCCCCCCCCACACACACACGCGCGCGCGCGCGCACGCACGCACGCACAGCCCCAGAGCTTTTCTTGTCATTATCTTTGACTTGCGTCTCGTTTGGCGTACATTTTGTAAGGCGTACAGGGATGAAGGTTAGAACTTAGTAAGTTCTAATCAAGATACGCTTGCCTTTTTGTGGCAGCGGAAGTGGTATCCGGCGCGAGATAAGCGATTCCCTTTGACTTGAGTAGTTGGACTTGTGTTTACTGGTGGTGGTGGCATGGCGTAGCATGGCGTGAGTCCAGTTCGTGGAGTCTACTGTCGAACACTAGAAACGGGTTTTAGAACAAGAACCTTGGCAAACATTTAGTCTTCGAAAGGAGACACTGCCCTCAAGAGACAGCGTCGAAAGCTTGATTACTATGCAAGAGTTTAACTCATTTTTCTCTTAAAACACATGATAGGGAGCTTTTGAACTTTAAGTTGTGTGAAACTTTATAATAGCTGATCGATGTGTGTGTGTGATAAGTATGTGCAGATGATGAAGTGGTAGATGCTGGTGGTAGACTGCTGTACTACTATAGTAGGCTAGGAGTTATAGTAATTTCGTCGGGGTTAGGTCGCAGTAGAGCATGAAATTTCCATGTGAGTTAGTTGAGGCGCGAGGAGTTTCACTGAGAGAATGATATTAAACGGTTTATCCGAAATGCGAGAAAGTTTTGTCACTCAGAGGCGATATACCTTTTGAAGTTTGTTTGTTTTTTGGTGTAGGTCGGCCTTGCAGACGTTGCACAAGGTGTCGAGTAAGGCGCGCGAGCAGAATTACTTCCTGGGTGGACTGTCTCACGACTGGGTCAGTTACTATGAGCAACGAATTGAAAGCGATCGGTCGTGCCTCAACGAGTGGCATGCTATGGACAATCTGGAATCCCGAAGACCGCCTTCTCCGGATAGCGTCCGCACCAAGTAAGTTCGTCGAGGTCCTTTAGCAACACTTATCATCACCAATTTTCCCAACTAAATAAAACGGCTTGGCCATTTATTTCCGTTAGTTCCGGAAAAGTAAGCAATTCAAAAAGGGGAATCCAGGAAAGAATCATTAAGAGGGAGAAGGGGGCAATATTTTCAGCCCCATTAGTTAGTGACTTTCGGAGTGATCTATTCCTTGTTAGTGTTGTTGTACTTTGGGGTAACTGGGAAGGAATCGTATTTGCAAAGGATATCATTCAGTTCACGGAGGTTACGGCTGACCCGTTGATGCTAATTTAGGTTGGTAGTGTGCCAAAGGTAGTGATTTGTTGAGGTGAGGTCTCCCTGGCTTTCACGATAGCTCGTAGGTACACGCACATACGTAACGTATAAGTGGAGCAGAGCGTAACCCTCGTTCTTTGGTTCCTTCACGTTCCTTTGTGTTCGCCCTTTCCTTTGAAAATTGAAAAGTCGAACAATGATTGATTCACGTTCAACTGTATGTGTTACGTAACTACAGAGTGGGATTTTATTGATTGAATCAGTTAGTTATCGACAACGGCGTCATTAATTTCCCCCACCTTGCGAAGTTAAGAGACTTCTTCTCTAGACGTTGCAGCTGGATGGTCCGTTATAATGTTTTTATTCCTGGTACAGACCAAGAGAAAGGGACGAGACTGAACGCGTAATCCGTGCGACTCTAAAGGAGATCATGATGTCGGTGGACCTTGATGAGGTAACATCAAAATACATTCGGGGTCGCCTTGAGGAGGATCTCGATATGGATCTTGGGGAATTCAAGCCATTTATTGACCAAGAGATGCTTACCATTCTGGGCCAGATGGATGCACCGACTGAGATATTCGATCATGTGTATCTGGGGAGTGAGTGGAATGCGAGCAATTTAGAGGAACTTCAAAAAAATGGGTAGGTGTTAAGGGAACTCGAGAGGAAAGTTTGGTGAATGGAAACGTATTGATTGCCGTGAGGTTCATTGCTAATTAGTTGTGTTTGCTCATGTACTGTTTCAGTGTGAGACATATCTTGAACGTAACGCGAGAAATTGACAACTTTTTTCCTGGTATGTTTACGTACTTGAATGTGCGGGTTTACGACGATGAGAAGACGGACTTATTAAAACACTGGGACGATACGTTCAAGTACATCACCAAAGCAAAGAAGGAGGGTTCAAAGGTGTTGGTTCATTGTAAGATGGGGGTTTCGAGGTCCGCCTCAGTCGTCATAGCGTATGCTATGAAAGCTTACAACTGGGACTTCTCCCAAGCGTGGAAGCACGTGAAAGAGAAGCGGAACTGTATCAAACCCAATAGTAGTTTTCTCATTCAGTTGGAAACCTATCAGGGTATATTAGATGCCATGAAAAATAAAGAGAAACTCCAAAGGTCGAAATCGGACACGAACTTGAAGTCTCCCACTTCTACCAAGGATCAATCGAAGAAAGAAGAGAAGTCTGACAATACGGAAAGCGGTTTGCAAGCTGTTTCGGGTACAGAGCTGAGGAAGAGTAGTCAAAGGCCGAAGAGTTGGTCACCAAATGTAAAACTCACTGAGAATATGTTGCCTTCTGGTATGTATATGTTTTAGCACCTTGCTTTTTCATTGATGCACCATGAGAGAACTGATGCTTCATGATTTGGTCGATGTTTCTGTTGCAGTTCCTTTGTCACAATCCCTAGAGAGCATTGATAAGACAGGGAGCACGGAAGTGACTAGGGAGGACCTTCTACGTAGCTCGAATCAAAAGTCAAGCATGGACCAGGAAGCTCGAAACGTGTTAATGCCTTGTGATAATGGACAGTCTTATAGTGTCTCGCAGAATAAGATAGTACACCTGCCCGCCCCCTCTCCAGATACACCTACCGTAAAGAATAGAGTGAGCAAATTAGAGCCCCAAGGACATAGAAGGAAAGGTCTAGTGCTGAACCTTACCAATCAGTTTGAGGCAGTCGGTAGTAAACCTTCCTCGCCTGGGTCGGATCCGGACAACAAAGCGTTGCCACAAAGTCCAATTTCTGATGAGACCGGTAAACCGGCTGAGAACGGTCACATTGTATCGGTGCAGTCGCAGGAGGCTCAACAACAAACGCAACAAGCATCACAAGTTCCCACCACAGTTTCTGCGAAAGAAGACGTCTGGGACCCTGGCGAAAAGCAGTGCGATAAAAGAGAACGCGGTGATGAGAACGACTCTACCGAAGATGAAAACAGTAGTGAATGTCTAGTCTGGACTGCATCCGCAATTGCAGATGCTGCGTATACTAACTTGTGTAATAACGCTAAAAGTAACGGAGAAATCGATGCGGAAAGTGACTCTATCGCGAGTGAGTCGACTATTTCAACGACTGCGACGGCAACACTAATATATCCTAGTATGACAGGGCGAAAAACCAGAAAGGATGGCGACCCGTTTAGCGCACAGTTGGATCGGGTGTTCGATCGTGAAGAGAGACGCGGCGAACCAGTTAATAGAGATTCGCCAAGCCGACAAAGTTCCTGGAGCAGTTATGACAGTGCAGTAGTCCTTGAGAATAACTCGGTGCACAGTTCGTGGGCTACTCTACCGTCGAGGAATAGCTCCTGGGGTTCCTATGACATGAAACCCTCCGATATGCTAGGATCCAGTGGTTTGTTTCCTTACGACAAGGAAGAAATCCCTTGGCATCCTGGTACTGTAAAGCGTACGAAGCAAAAGTTGGAGGAAGGCACGGCTACAAGTGGAGTGAAGCGCGTGTGTACTCAAACTTCGGACGGGGAAGACAAGTCGGATAGATTAAACGCCGAATCCGAGGAAGTTTCAGTAGAAACGTACAATCCGGTCCTGTTGCACCATACACCATCTCCAACACTCCGGCGGAGGGACTCTTCGCCAAGCCAGGAAGCCAATCTGAAAGTGGACACAGCAAGAAACTCTCCCAGTCCTGTTCGAGGAATAGATATCTCGCCAGTATCAGTGCGTCAAGTGGGAAGGCTTTCGACAAGCGCACCGGCACCGTCTTCGCTTTCTTCGGAATCCGAGCTACCCGCATCCTTAAGGTCCTGTAGATCAGAAAGTGAAACGTCGAGTCCCTGTGTAGTCAACACTCCCCAGTGTCCCTCAGTGAAGCACCACAAAATGGTCCTAGAGAACTTGAGTAATAAACCGGTATTTAATAAACGCTGCCTGTCTGTGGACGATTCCCCAGAAATGGAGTGTCCGCGGAGTACGTCTGGTATAGTTAAGAATCTCAAGAAGGAGTTCGAGGCTAAATCAACTAAGTTAGAGAAGAGCCCCGAGAGTAGTTTTGAGAACGAGACATCGTCGGTAACGACGCGGCCAAAAAGGGACGTGAAGATTCGTAGCTTGCCCTCTTCTCCAGTGATACCCCATAACGAGTCGAAAATTCAAGCCTCATCCAGTGTCGGTGGAGAAACCAAAGAGAAAAAAGGTAAATCGAGTGAACTGCCAATGCCGCCGGTATCCCCTCAGGACAATATGGAAGATCGTTCAGTACGTATGTTAGTCGGAAAATACGAAGTGGCCAAGCCGGAGACGAAAAGGAGTTCAGATATACAGTTACGTGTGCACAAGGATAAAGAGTGGGACTCGATGGAGGTGCATCCTCCAGCAAAATCGAGAATTGCCCCCGAATATGCCAGGCGATCAGCCCCGATAATGATAAGCAATCATTCATCGACGCTGTTTACGGACGCACCGGAAGCACCCGGTAGGCCGCCGGTGCCTTCCGCTAGTGTAGTGGCAACTAATAAAAAGCAACAGCAGCATGGCAGAACTCACCCTCTAGCTAGGCTGCAGGTCAGGCCTAGGCATAGCAGTCCGGTATACAACACCATGTAAGGAGGAATAGAAGTTTCATTTGTTTTCTCAATACTGTCGAATCCTTAGCATGGCACAAGTCTACTGCCACGCATTCAACGCGAATGCTCCTACCTGGATGCATGGGTTAGGTATGAGTATGCTATGTCGTTCTCACGTGAAAACTGTGTGATCTCTTTAATGCCAACGGTCGAGGAAGACCTTCTGCAGGTGTACAGGCAATGCTTGATTATATATCCGTGGAGCCAAGACCATCCCTGAGTATCTTTTATAAAAGGGAGCCCTATTTCGAGAATATACAAGCGTAGCGAACGCATACTGTTAGGACGATCTTGCGCTACGCTTTTACAGTTTTCGTAAAACTATAGAGCTGCAGGCACTTTGTGTTCCTTTCTTTAAAAAGGAGTGTCTTGGCTTCCTCTTAGTTGAACTATTCTAAGCTGGAAATGCAACAATTAGAAGGCTGCGCGTATCGAGGGAAGAATGAAACAGGATGCATAAATGGAAAAAGGGAAACTGTTATTCCTATGTCATCTTGTCATAAACTAGTGGACTTGGAATCAAACATGCGTTTAAAGCGGAGAAGATGATGTATGGATGTGTGATGTAAATGGAAGCGGAAGGCAGAAAGCAGAAAATAGCGCTAGTTTTCACTAATAAAATGGCGAATGCTCAGTCAGGCTGTGAATGTAACGACTGAGCACCGCATGAACTGGCACTCTTTTCTGCCTTACCGCCCCGAAAAAAATTATCCGTCGCTTTCTGAATGACAGAGGAAAGCTTCGATCTGTGACACGCGACTGCTGCATTGTGATTACGGAAGAGAGAAAAGGATTCTATACGAAGAGACCTCGAGTTAATGTAAAATTGAACTACACTATTAGTTATTTATAGCGAATAATTGTGATTAGGGTGGTGCACAGAATGCGAGGATAACACGACGTAGCGGAGACGAATCTTTTTTGGCCGGCTGTTTAAATTGAAATGAGTGAGTGTGATTGGGAGAAGAGGTACCTGAATCGCTGAGTGTGAGAGTCATTTATCGCTTCCTATTTTAACCATTTCTCCCATCAATTCCCTGTTCATCCTAGGACGAACCCTATCGACGATCAACCATCTCTATGCGCACGAGTCCTTTTACAACTGTTTTTCACTTGAATCATCCTGATCCTCGCGAGGCAGGTGCCCCTCCTCCTTAATCAACTGTTACTATTCTACTCTTTACACTCCCACTATTGTATATCGTCGTACTTTCGATTGATTGATTTCGGTTGATCGTACCGCTCTTCTTTAACATCCAGCGACACGATATTGATCTCGCGTGTGCAAACATTTTACAAAATTTGACAATTGTTGCTGGACTGTCAGAAGTAGGGGTTGCTGTGGTACATGCATCATTGTTTCACTCGTCGATCAACTCGGAGAGCACCATCTCGAAGAGCGAATATTTTTGTCAGAAACATATCATCGAGAACACACACAAATACGAGCGCTGAAGATTTTTTAGATTCGCACCTATATCGTACACATCATCGCAGCGTGAAATTTCTGTTGTTGTAAGACGTGGAGGCGTAGCCAGATTTTAATCGCGCATCGATGACCAATTTTATACTCCGATGAAAGGGACTTTCCTAATGGAATAACAGATCGCGACGACTGTGTAGAAATCTATTTTATTACCGTACGACCCCTCGAGGAATGAAAATAGGCTCGCTCATCCCCAAAGTAGATTACTGTACATCCCAGGCGCTAAGAAATGAATCTTCAGGCATTTTTTTTTGCCGCAGCGTGACTATTCCGTTCGATTGAGACTAGAGGATTAACTGATAATCTACTTACACGTTAAGTAAAATTCGATGCGTCTTACAAGGAGATTGTTCCACTGTATCCCCCCCCCCTCTCTCTCTCTCTCTCTCTCTCTCTCTCTCTCTCTCTTTTCTCAGTACCCCGCTGTCACCCTTTCCCAGTTAAAGATTTATAATTTTACCATTTGAAATCCTCAGAGTTTCGGACTGACACAAGATGCTCTGCCAGATACATCAGCTCAGCCGTGAGTATTAGAAGGGGATGCGTTCAGATTCTGCTCCCCCTCCCCCTCCCCCTCCTCCTCCTCCTCCTCACCCCAGTCGGTTTAGTCTCTCAGCATGTTCGGCCGCGCGCGGGCAATCTCTCTAAAAAGCCGAGTCGGTCGTTAGTCGATTGATTTGCTCGTGTCACGTAAGTTTGTATTATTACGAATCGATGTGCTCATTTTTAGTATTTGATCCATACCCTTGGTCCTATCCACGGCAATCCCGTCGTTCCCCACACTCCCCCTGAATTCCTATATTATGCTTAAGTGTGTGCGTCAAATGGAGACGAGAAGCTGCTGTCATATAAAAAAAAAGTGATGAAATACCGTGAGTTGTTCTGTATAAATTTTGTACCATAGTTTGTATTAAATAAAATACATTGTTTATTGCTTGAAACATTTAGGATCATTGTTCATCGAGTATGGTCAGAGGAGCGACCATCAGAGTAGCTTAGAGTCATTTTTAGAACTATCCCGGTTGAGCATTCACTTCGAAAATAGTTTTTCCAGCACAGAATGCTATGTGTGGCAAGGGAATAGTTGATAGTCTTGATTTCTTCGCTAGTTTCATCGGCAGTGGACCCGTATGCAAACTGTATACCCCCCTACTTAAATTTTTAATGGAGGCCATGGTCTAAAAATGAACGATTAGTAATTTCTATTATAGATCCATGTCATTAGTAGGATAACAGCGGGTTCTAGAAGCATACGGCCTGCGATCGCAAATCAACAATCCTGAAGAGTTCGGCATCCGTGCCTCCGCAAGCGATGAACAAGTTGTTGATGTATTGACCACAGTATAACAAAGATGAATGGCTATCTGGCTCTAAAGAAACAATCAGTTTTCCACTAGCATAGTCCCACAGTTGAATTGGGTCCTTCCTTTGCCAGGAACAAGTCATAATCTAACCATACAAATTAGTATTAGCCATGTTTTATTTGAACATTCGTTCGTTCGGCATACTTCTTTTCCGTTCTTGCTTATATCAATTCCATCGCCGCACATGTGGACACCAGATATGTGTCGAAGAGCAGTCGGTTGCCTTGTGTCCCAGAACTGAACGGTATCATCCCATCCACCACTAATTAACTCGTGTGCTGATTTTGGATTAAAACAGGCACTGAACACTCTCGACATGTGTCCATCCATTATCTCGTGAGCATTACTGCAGGTAGTACGAATAGACATTGCCAAGTGTAATTCTAGAGTTATTTTGACCAGTAGCCAGTAGCCAGTAGCCAGTAGCGCAACACTATTTCTATAGAATTCTTAGTTGAAGTTGGAACTGTCAAGTTACCTTCCATGGAAGACTCGAAGTTGCGTTTTGGTTTCCTCATCGTACAAACATAAATTCGCATCATCCCCCACTGTGATAAAGTTTGGTAGGTGGTTGTGGTAGGTAATGCCAAGTACTTGTCTCCCCTCCCGAATTGTATAGATGCACTGGGAGGTTGGATAGTGCCAGCATTTCACACAGCCATTCGCATCTGTTAAAGGTAGTTAAAGCGCCAGCCATAGAGGTAGCTACTCCCAGGTAGACATGGATATACTAACAAGTGGCCAAGAGTGTATGAGAAATCGGATGGGACTTGTGAACAGGCCTGTGTATTACGGCAGTGGTAGGCGCTGGATTCTGCAGCATCTCGGTATCACGTAAAACCATAGCACTTTCGCCGGTCGAGATCTTGAAAAGTCTTACTGAGCCGTCGGTGCATCCCGCTGCGAGAAAATCGCAAGTCTCTGTGTACGTAACACTCAGGATCTCTTGACTTAAATCGCTGCAATATATTACACAAACAGTAAACACCCCCTAATTAATTGTTGCATCTCTCATGTGATGCATAAACACAGCACTTTTAATATAGAGAACCTTACAATTGATTGATAATTTCGATGTTTCCCTCAGTCTTCCAGCGTCTATCGACACCTGTAGATCGACCACTACCGGTGGTCGTGGCTGATTCTTGTGCTGGAAATGTAAGTCTTGACATAGTTTCTATAATTTTGGCCATTTTTTTCTCCCCGTCCATTGTTCAAGCAAAAATACTTTTCTTTCGAGTTAGTAAAAGAATTCTCATTTTTCGAGATACCTTCTTTTTATGCTCGCGTTGGTGAATTCGCTTACTATGAAGATAGGTTGAATTAATCAAAATGAAGATCGAACAAAATGTAAATATGATAGATATTGTTCAGATATTATATGTATAGGTACACGACCTATACCAAACAGCAGAATAATGCGATATGCAGTATAATATGTGATAGACGTAATATATGTACATACATATGTTACTACTTTGAATTCCAAGTGAAAGTCTAGATACCGACCTTACCGATGACCGATGACGCTGTTCGAGTAACGCGAGTCGCCGGCGCCGCCCGGCAGTGCGAGCCAGTGCGAGCCTTTCTCACTTCCGGAAGTTTGGATGGCGTCAGCCGTATGCCGGGTGGTGCAGGATATATCTATACCATATACTATAGTAAAGAGAACTGTCGGGCAACGCGGTGTTCGGTGTGGTGTGGGCTGAACGCATCTAATGTTGCGTTACGTGCGAAATATTGAAATCGCGTTATAAAAGTGTGTCGGGTAGTGTCGTGTGATATAGATTTCATCGAATTTTATTCACGGGATCGAGCGCATTTAACCTACAAATATGAATACCAACAAGACAATGCTCTCCAAGAGCATTCTCGAAATGAAGGTACGTATGCGAGGTTAAGACATGCTTCCTTGTGCATGTATAATACATAATTCAATCAAATCTACGACAATAGTTTTACTTTATGAAGGAAGGCTACTGAAGCACTTCCCTTCTTGAATCTTTTCATTATTTTCCATTCTTTAATGGGATCTCCTGTTGCAGTTTATGAGGAGAACTAAACAAAAGGTGGAGCAGCAACAATTTCAGGAGGAAGGAGAGGAATACTTTGGATCAGGCCTGACTGACCGCATGAAGAAAGACTCGTGAGTCGGATACATCTCTCCACATATTTATATAACATTTTATTAATAAGCGAAATACTTTGGTTCGCATTATCAACTTGTCTATATGCACGGCACTATTACAATGCATTATGTCTCTGTGTTTCTTTATTGGTGTAGTTGTAGGGCATATGTGTTTGACAATGGAATCGCGATAGATTTCCGAATTCATAGGTGGTAAATGGGATGAGAGTAGTAGTGCCTTGGGTAGGGCATTGGTTACGGTTTGATCTAGATATAACTCGTCAAGATTAACACTTGTCTATTTGTTTGCTTAATTTCTTGCGACTAATGTTATTATTGAATAAATAATGTGCAGATTTCAACTGTTCTTTTATATAATGGAGGAATTGAAATAGTGTTGGACATTTTTCTCAATGATATGGCGCAATTTATCATCAATTTTTATAATCTTCCAATTTAAGAACTTTAATTCGTATTAAATTTGATTATACTTAAATGTACATTAACGAAATTGTGAATGGTGTTCGCAACCAAAACTTTACTTATCAAAATGAGTCGAATTGAAACTTGGTGCCTTTACCCTGTCAAGGAAACTGTGTTTTTCTACTAGAATCTAATTTACACAATACAGTTGTTCATTTTGTATGACACTGTTTTGACATGTTTAGTTCTTAAAAGAAATACTCACATTGAAGAAGTCTTTCACCTAGTGGAGTATCATTATTGCTTATTGCTTCTTTTTAACGCATACAAGTAGGAGAATAGAGAGGTAATCATGAAGAGGACTGTGTAAACCTTTGTATTTCAGTGACAGATTCATAATAGAGCCTAGTTACATGTTTTGCGAGAGGCTAATTGATGGTAGAGTTAGCTATCAAGGGATGAATCCTGAGATAGAGAAACTAATGGAGGCGGAGCAAGCTCACAAGCATAAATTGGAGGAAAAGAAGAAGGAGAGCGACATTTCAGATGAGCAAATGGTGGAACACTGGAAAGCCTTCAGAAAAAAAGGGAAGACCATATATAAACCTGAGTTCAAATATGATAGAAAGCCGGGAACAGATAGTGGTAATGCGGAACCAGTGTTGAAAAAACGGAAATTCTTAAAACCTCAAGACTAGCATTAGCATTAGCATTAGCATTAGCATTACTATTAGACCTATAGCCATTTAAGGATCTTCTGTATATAGTCTTACTAAGTACATAGTGCATTATTAAACGTTTTTTTATCGAAACTGAAAGATGCGCGGTTAGGTAGGAATAAGGAGTGTTAGAAGTAAATGAATAATGTTACAAAGGACGGATGCAATAAATTTTTATTACAACTAACGTGTCTCGTGAGCAACGCGTTATGCTGATGAATGTGTGTGTGTGTGTTGAAATAAAGTAACCCCCTTGAAGAAAGTGTGTTTCCTACACAAATCGACTTGATAGGCAAATTGAAGAACACTCCTTGTTTTCCACAAAATCTTTCTTCCGAGAAACTAAATTCTTGAAAGTTTCCACACAAACACCACCATTGTCATCTTTTATCAAGGCTTCGTTCCAAAGTTTTTCAAAACTATCGTGGGAAAACTCAACCCCAATATTTTCAAAGATACTCCTGACCTCCTTCTTCTCCCTTTTCTGCGTCAAATAATATAAGGTAACATGCCAACTCTACTTGGTTTCCTCCATCATGAAGAAAGAAGTGGAGTCATTACATTGTAGATTAATTGCCAAACGGATAGACTAATTGGATTCGTAATATAAATAAGTGCCTCGATGCTTGTGGAAACAACAATAACTGCAAGATTAAAAAAGGTAACAAATAAAAGAAGGTTCAGGTGCTACTTGAAATAGAATATGTCAAGTATTGGAAACTAGAGATCGAGCAGAATTAAATGAAGGTTTTCGTGACAAAAATATATTCTATGTTCCGTTCTTCGGCCATTAGAAATGTTTAGAGTGAAGAAATGGGAAAGTGATGCAATTGCTCAGCACAGGGGAACAGTATATACCTTAAAAAAGTCAATGTGGTTGAGGCCGTATCTCGTGAAAATACTTGGCGTTATCAAAGAATAAACGATGGTTTGATCGGCCAAATTGTCACGATCGCTCTGAATGCCGGCTTTCGGGGTGCAGACGAATGGTAGATCCCATCTGGAAGATGGTAAGCCAGCTGCTCGCGTACCTCCGCCATGAAAAATAAAGCGTCTTAAGAAGTCTGCCATTCTGTTTCAAGTTTTGACAGTGCAGATAGCACAGATTTTGCGTAGCTCATAGTACCGACCTTCACGCGTGCTTTGGAACGCGCTTATCTCGTCCCTGTATGCCGTATTGTAATGCTGATGCTCCGGAGGCATAGCTAAAATTATTAAGAATCTCTAGCACAATAGATTACCATTTAGTAGGGCGGAATTAGCATGGACAAAGGAATGAATAAAACAGAGTGACTGGTTACGTAAGAGGCAGGGCCAAAGATACTCAACTGTTCAACTTGGGCAAAGTGGGAATATCGAATCTCCAATTCAACAAGTTCACCAGTTCCCTATATCTTACGTTTCCGTCCTCGCGAAAATGAAAAAGATGTAACAAAGGCGAGAACAGTGCTTTGTCGACGGACATCTTATACTTGGCCAATACATTGTATACCCTATCCTCAGGAAGTATCCCTTTGAAATCCTGTAAAAGATGGACGATGTACAAAGGAAGAATAGCAAGACTGGAGACTCAAAGCCTCGAATTAAACATAAAAGCGTACTTTATCCAACTCTATTAACTCCTGGTAAACATCTAGAAAAGGCATTTCCGGCAAGCGCGTTTTAAATCTGAGTCTAAGTGTGTTCAAGTGTTGCAAATATCTTTGGAGACATAACTCTTTCTCGTTGGCGAAGTATTCATAAATGGCCTTAGGTGCGCCGTAGACTTCCTTCACGCTTGGCTTACCGTAGGCGATATTAATATCCACGCTCCTCTTCACATTTCTGCTTTCGGATTGGCCAGGGAATAATAGTCAGAGGGATTGATTCCTCACTAACTTTTCCAAGCTAGAACTTTATTACTTCGTTCATTACTTATCATTGGGGGTGGGCACTTGGTCAATGGGCCAACTGATGCGACTCTTTAAATGCGATCCGTCCGCTTTACCACTACTTTTTCTCCCGAAACAATCTGTCTTATTGAAGGCTCCTTTATAGCTAGACAAAGAATTAATATGCTTAACTCTAATTCTCCCACGAACTCTGTAAGACATGATACGCACTATTTACCTCCTAGTAATCCGTTCCGATGGATGGTAATCGTGATGGGTTAATCGATACATTTTGTGGACAGTCTCTTCATCGAAACCTTCCTTTACTCTCGTCTTCGGCTTCAACAACTCGGCTACCGTACTGTCTAGATGCAGAGCCACCTTTCATACTAGATGTACAAAATAACTATGCACTCACACGAATCGTACCAGTTTTCCACTTTTTCCCGAAAGTAGTGTTGAGATAGTCCATCCCAACAGGAAGATTGGGAACTTGGTATCGCGTCTTACCCACTTCTTTATTCCAGTAACTACTCCTTACCGTATTGCGCAGTTCCCAAATTACGGTCCCAAAGGGAGTTCTCTTCTCTGGTTTTAAGCATTCTTTTACCTTCGCAGAATATTATTAACAATTATACTTTGAAGCATAATAGGGGAAGCTAATGAAACTATTGACTCCTTACGCCAATGCTGTCACGAGCATCTTCCATCAATATTTTAGGCTTGTCCTTGCGTCTTACATGTTTCTCGTTATGGCGCATCATATTTCCGAGGGCGTCGATTTGATCTTGCAAGGGGTACTCCCTAAAGCATTCTTTGACACCTGATGAATTAATACTCCCGTACACCTAAAAAAGATTTCAATGACTGCTCACAATATACTTTGTATGCTCTACCCAAGAATTTCTCATGGGATTCAATGGGATGGATTTAGTAGTTCGATCCAATTTCGCTTTTAAAAGAATAGTTTTCTCAATGATCTGGCGAAATTGACCAGTCACAGAGGAAATACATTAAATATCGTTGGCTCAATAGTAGTGGGTGTGAAAAGTGAATCTAACACTAGTTAATGTTTAAACGATACTGGTAGAAAATCTCTCGCGGCTGGTGAATCTTACAGCTGTCTTCTGGCGGGTCTTCCCATCTCTGAACGCTTGTCTTGCGCCTGTTGTTGCGGCGGAACATAGCTCCATGGCTTGACGATGAAAATCCTGCGTCCTCGAACCTTGACGGTACAATTTGCCCGTGAGAAATGGCTGGTAACAATTGTTACTAGCCTGTTAGCCAATGCAACTCGGATAATGTAACGAAACACCGTGCTAGTTTTGCAACGGAATGGCAGAAAGGGAATATGGCCTAGGGCACTCGCGCTGCGCCACGGTAACACTACACCCGAAGGATATATCGAATGAAGTTGTTTAGCTACTGTCTTTTTTCCCTTTTTCCTTTTTTCCCTTTTTTCCCTCCTTTTCCCCCCCTTCCCCCCCCCCCTCCTTTTTCCCTTTTTTCTCTCTTATCGGGCCGAGCCTGCATTGAAGATAGATTCGCAGCATTTAACCATATCTACTTTGTCTTTCTCTTTCTATATCTTAATCCTCGACCTACCGGGATTAATTCTCCAGTGGAGGCAGGCTACGAGCTTCACCAAATCAAATTACCTGAGAATAAAACTCGTTCGCTCGACTACGTACATCGGCCAACTTCGCAGCCAACAAATTTATTACGAAACGTTCTTCAATTACTTCTCAATGCAATGGATGACTTGCAACTTTGTAACTTTCTTAAGGAACCTACAGGACACAACAAGAGACACAGAATTTCTTACTAAAACTTTGTCGGAATTTATCTGCTGTTAGTCAACGTACTATTAGGGTATCAGGCAACGATGTAGCCTGCTTTATATACCTAAGAGGCAACTTTTACCGTAAGATTTCTTTAGGATCGAGACTTCATTGGGCGAAATGTTTTATTGATTCATATCGCTCAGCAGCTGGCTCTTCTCTGCTGGTGAATGTGAGGACCAAATATAAAGCAGGATTGCTGGCTCGAAGTGCAGCCGGAGCACGGTTCGTGGCCAGGTTGCACCACTTTCTGAGATTTAATGTATTCTTATCCCTGAGCGCCGATCATGATGCAATAATATCGCTTGTTTCATCGATGACTACTCCACGACTACCAATGAAATATCGCTCGGCTAATTAATCGGCACATGCGGTAGGTGCATGTAGTTCACCTTGAGCAACTCCGGGGCTGAGCTCTTCCCCGCCAAAAAAAAACGGGGTTTGCGCTCGAAAATCATACCTGGAAGTGATAAAGAATCCACCGTCCCCGCCCACTCAACAGACATGCACTCTACACAGTTGTTAATCTTTAAACTTACCGTGCCGTTCGCCACCCGACCAATTTCTTCTTTCAACGAGAATCTTTGAGACTCATTACTTATATCTTCCTAAGATAGGCATACTAGACCGTCGAGAAGATAACATATACATTGTTCTCTGAATGGTTTGATATATGAGAGTAAGGCAGAGAAGAAAAGACAATAAAATCATGCTGTTTCCACTGAAAGAGAAACGAGTTGTCAATCAGAATTGTCTGATTAATAATGTAGTGTAATCACGTGAATAATAATAGTAGGAAGCACTAATGCGATCTCGAGCGATCTCGATAGAAAGTGCACAAGGAAATTGTAATTCCGAATCCAGCTTAACTCCCGCCAGTAACTAGTGATGTCCGAAAAAGTGGCAGGAATTCCTAGAAAGGCGAGGGAAATAAATGGCCGATTCCAAAGATAGGACGTGTATTCGAGGGAATCGGATTATAGACGGCGCATGTTCTAATCAAGGATATCGATATGACACACGATTGAAATTCCTGCCGTTTGGAAAAATGCGCTGAATGGCCGCACGTGATCGCTGCATTCCGAGACTCGCTGGAAATTGGCAGAGTATGCGTTCCAGTACATACGGTTTGTACCTACTAGTATCTAGCTTCTAGTTCTATCTCTATTTACTGGCTGTGCTGTGCTGTGCTGTGCTTGGCAGCCATATGTGCTCGATTGGAAATCAAACTCAACTATGATTAAGCGTTGCATCAGCAATCGCCGCTTCCGTACTCGGTTACAGCGTGTAAGCGGTGCGGTTACAGCACGGTTACAGCGCCAATCCATTTTCCCCATATGCTGCCCGAGCGATACCCCATTTAATCGCGCTACTTCGCTTCACGTCGAAAGCCTAATTCGAACAAACAAGCTGGAGAAGCTTTATGAAAATTATTCCCAAGTCCATTGAATCCGTGTCTACCTTCAATGAAATTTAATACCAAAGCGGTGGGTGAGTGCGCTGTCGACTAGGTGCCATTATTAATTCTTCTCCATAGATATACACATACTGTACACATCATCTTAAGTTTCTCGTACTTTCACCATTGTCAGACCGATCTACCTCTCGCCTCCAGACATTATAACATTTTTATTACAGAGAGAGGCCTATATGCATTTTCTTGCGAATTCCAAGCAGTCTGTCGTTATGCTACACATTTCCGCTATCATTTCAGGCTCAAATCGAGCCCCACTTTTTACTTCAAAACACATCGAGCACGGCAAATACGACTGACAATAATAGAAGCTAAGTGGAGATTGTAGATATTTATGGCATTGCAGTTGCAATTCGGCACTTCGGCCCTGGCCTCTGCACCGATATATTAATACCATTAATTAGCATTTCCCGTTCGATTAATTGAATGAGGAAATTGGCGGTGCATCTAGTAAAGGATGCATAACGATCGCGGAAGCTTATCGGCGCGTATTTATGGGAGTACCGGGAAACCGGTCGGAAGAAGACATGACCTCTTCTCGCCTCTTCTTCATCGACGATTGGACTCTAGGAGTAGGACAATCCTCATTAGAACTGTAATGGTGCTTCAGCTGCACCTGAATTCATTATCGCCTGGGGCCTGGAGGGTGTGTAACACACACGTTTGTTGTCACGCGTTTGAGTTATTAACGCGATAATATCAATGAGCTAGCTAGCTCTCTCATTAAAGTGATTAGATCAGTCCTATTGACGCAGGCTGGTTAGGAAGATGGGCTTCCAAGCATCAGCCGGTAGGAACCAGGTTAGCAAATTAATAATGCTACCGGGGAATATTTAAGACTGTAATCTGGAGTTTAAGGCTCCGCATTGAAATTGTGAAAAAAGCATACGTGCATGTACCACCTGGTACGCTCTTTTCATAAATTCGATGTTTGAAGAACAAGTGGTGCTATCAAGTAATTATTGCGTGTGTTCGTTCGTATGAAATGTGTTCCTAGTGGAATGTTGAAAATGTTATGGAATTTTTGGGTCAACTGTCGAATATCTTACAATAGGAAGATATGAGATAGGAGAAGGAAGCTATCCTCGAACTGACCTCCCACGAATACACTGTATGATGTCAGAGCGTAAGTCAGAGGTAGTCCAGATTGGGGAGAAAGAATCCAAGTTTAGTAGCTTAGTGTTGAGGCTGGAGTGCTGGTGAATGGAAGGGGCTGATCTTCGGCAACCAGCAACACACCGTTCAAAGAATCAGCATAATGTTACACAAGTGAAGTAGCCTGGGCAGTGGAGATTCGGCGTACGGTGTCCGGGTGTGGCCCAAGAGATTAAGCGCACATCCGCGTGCAATGCAGGCATAATATGTCATAGGAGAGAATACGGGACACGTAATGGGTCCGTACCGTATTCAGCCACAGCCAGTCGCAAAAAGCCTAATTTATGCACAAACACGTCCCTGTGGCCTCCGATGCTAAATCGATTTCGTTTACAATTCCTTTCTTATTACCTCCTCTCGTACCTACTCTCGCGCAAATCTCCTATCGTTAGACGTTGTCCGCTTTCTTTTAACCGATTCTATCAGGAAACAAGCTCTCTACTAGCGTTTACCCCAAGCATTAATTACATGCCAAAGTCAGTGAGAATTATTCCCTTACTCGCAATTAGTAGGACGAGGGAAAAATCAATTAACTGGCCTCTTCCTGCAATAAATTTAATTTACAACTCGATGACAATAAAAAGTCGGTGACGTACAATCCGAACGGGAGATCGAGGCATTAACGAATGCTATTAATAAATTAAAGCAATCGCCTAATGGAATCTGGGAGTTGATTAGAGCTCGCATTGTCTGGGATGATGCCTGCTAACCTAATCCTCGGTATACTCTGCCCCAATATAATCGCACTCGACTAATTTGACTTGCATATGAGAAAAATACAATAGGGCAACTATTTTAATGGGGCACAAGACGAGGAAGGAGGTTTGATCTGCGATCGAAAGTAGCCTCTAATTTCTTTCGCGAGGTAGGAGCCGGGTGAATCGATCAGGCAATCGGAGGCTGCAAATGGAAGTTTGCGTTTACATATTAAAGCACCAGCCAAGCGGTTGCGAAAACGACAGTGGTCCCGTATGAAAGCACACAAGACGGCAGGGCCGGAATTAAGGCGGGTAGCCGGACTCGTTCCAATTTCAGGTTATGTTTATGCAAATGCCTTTTTCGGCGCCCTCGACGTTCGCGCGACTCCCGCTGCCTGAGGAAACCGAGTGACAGTCATTGAAAGAGAGAGTGACACAAAACGACTGACAGATCACAAGAACACCAGGACATCTACTAATTTTATACTATTCCGTCCGCTGCCATCGAGACTATCCAGAGTGTCGAGTCTTTCTTCCGACAAAATTGATGCTCGAGCAGATTCCAATAAAAAAGGCTGTTTTTTACGTACTCTCCACATTTCATTCACTCTTCTATTGGCCAGCATCTTGAAGTCGAAATATTCCTTTTTCATGGACCGTATCTATTATTCGCGAATTTACATTCAAAGAGTTTCAACATGTCGCAATGCATTTTTCATTAACTCTCTAATTTAGCTTATTCAATGCAAAGACAAATTGTCTACGAAATCATGAAGAAATGAACTTTACTACTTTTCAATATTTAGCAACTCAACATTGAAGGTGAATAAGTATATTGAATGAACTATTAGTTGATTAGGCATTACATTAGGATGGAATGGAGGAAAAAAAGAAAGAAAACTGGATGATTATGACTATTTGGATACTGTTTATTATTTCGAGCTTGAACGAAGGAAGGAGGCTTGTGAAATAAATAGCTATTAATAAATGGGAGTGAAGTGTCGAGTCGCCGACAGAAATGGAAAGAGAGAGTGATGCAGGCCCGACTGACAGCTAGAATGCCAGCAATAAAATAACATCTGCGCGCTATATAACAGACAAATAAAGGAGTAAGAGGAGCAACTTCTACTGGATGGTGATTGTCTAAAGCCTGAAGAGACGAATACGATCAGAATACGAATCCTAAAATCCTACTCCGTACAAACATGGGGAAAGGACTGTAACGCTGATTGTGAGTGGGATTTAATTTGTGAATACTTAATGACTAGTTCGCCGTCCCTTTGGAGAAACACAATTAATAGAAATTATTTTCTATGTATTTATGCCGGAAATCTGTGGATGTATAAGATTTTAAAGTTGCATGAAAATCAATTGATCCTTGAAAGTACCTCTCGACGGGCAAAGCCCGAAACCCGTTAAGTACGCCCAAGTGGCGAAAAGAGAGCACTAAAGAGCAGTGGCACAAAAAGCAAGTAAGAGTGAAGGAGTGGAATGGGGGATGCAATGAGGAGCAGAAGATGGGTCCGACTACGAGTGTCGGTATAAAGAGAGGAGAAAGGAGTGTGATTAAAGGATGATGACCATGTAATACGAATCCATCAGCGAATAAAGCCTTCCGAGAGTGGCCCGCACCTTTTCCGCTGCGCGTCTCCTTCAGGACTCACCGAGTGCCGAGTGAAGCAAAGCCGTGGCAGTGGCAGTGGCAGTGGCAGTGGCAGTGGCAGTGGTAGCGGTAGCGGCAGCGGCAGCGCCCACCGTCACCGTCTACCAAGAAGAAGCAAAAAGACACCGGCTCGAGACTGCTGAGAGGAAAAGAGTGTTGGGCGGGTTACGTGATTTGGCAAATTGCTCGCGATGTTAATTAACGCGAAAACTGTGCCAGTAAAGGGGAGGCAGCTGCTGCCCTCGGATACAAGCAGATGCGACTCTTTCTCGGCAGGGATTTCTTTCTGCGAGTGCCGCTGCTGCTACCACTCTGCTGCTTGTGTGTTCAATGCCGAGATTATGGGAATTGGCAATCCGTGTGTATCTGGGTCGGTGAAACTTGGCCTGGTCATATTTTTTTACTCCTTTTTTTAATCACCCACCCGGAGAGGATTTGGGCGCGAGCCGCCACCTGGTGTGCGGCCGCGTTCGCGGCTCGGCTAATTTTGATGGAGCACCTACCTAGCTACGCCTTGCCCCTATCACCGACTTGCAACGCCCGCGAGAGATTTCTCCCGTCCAATTGCTCATTCTATCGGCATGAGCCCCCTTTAGTTTTACTAATTTTGCGACGCCCCCCTTCTACCACTAACAATACCCACAAACTCTTTGAATCCTAATGCAAACATTTCTGCCTTTGAGATAGATGTAGAGGGAGAGGCAGAGAGAGAGAGAGAGAGAGAGAGAGAGAGAGAGAGAGAGAGAGAGAGAGAGAGAGAGAGAGAGAGAGAGAGAGAGAGAGAGAGAGAGAGAGAGAGAGAGAGAGAGAGAGAGAGAGAGAGAGAGAGAGAGAGAGAGAGAGAGAGAGAGAGAGAGACAGAGGGATAGAGATATTATCTTGAAAATGGTTTTGAAGAATCAGCGGCTAGGCTATGGATATCGAATGTGTTTACCGTTTGGTGAACGTTAGCTCTGCGCTCCGATAGAATCTGGCGCGACGACCACTGCAATTTTGTGCAATATTAATTGGACATTATGGATGTTCGTCGATAAGACCGATGGGGCAAACTTCCATTACCACGGCAGAGTAATATCCCTATCAGATATTAGTGTCGCCGGAATGAACAGTCTTTTTTCCTTTTTCATCTGGAACTGAAAGTTTTCATAGAAGCAACGGGTTTCCTATCGCCACTCGGATTTCCAGTTTGGCATAGACACACTTGCAATCTCGATGGAAGCCGATCTAAATCTCTGAAAGTAGTACGCTCCTTCGGACATTTATATTTAACTGCAAAGAGGACCTGTCTGGCCTTTTTCGTCAAAGGGGTTTTGCGGGGAATGCAACACCGGACATACATGTGGCTTTACCGCGGCACACGGAAGGATGGAAAGGACTATTTGAAAAGTGTGAGGAATGAAAAGTATTGACCAAGAGAGGGATTGGAAAGGGAGAATTAGGCCAAATGAACCACGGTGGAAATAGGCTATTCTTAATTTAATTGAAATGCTCAAAAGTCAAAGGATCAAGGATCCACGGATGGAAATCGAAAGCGTGTACCGGTTTGCCGGGGGCGAAGCAGAGCAGAAGAGAGGAGAATTGGTGCAAAAACGTGGCGAGCGAGCATTGAAGTGTACTCTCGAAGCGGGGATATCGACACTTTTCTCGTCATCCACGGTCCAACGAGAGTAAAAGGCAAAAGAGCCTCGATCCAGCTATTCGTTCCCAGTGGATCAACCTAATTGGAGAGCACACTTCCAACAGATTCGGCATATTCATTATAGAAACGAAAGGGAACGATGATTCTTGAGATTCCAATAATTCATTTCCTAGTCTAACAACACGCCAAATTCGATGTGTTAACTATAAATACTATTGATATTACAGTACAGGTAGACGGTTCGAAAAAATAATCAGGCATTTCGAGAAGTAAGTATTTTTGCTGTACAGACACATGTAGAGTCAGCTGTTGAAAAGACGAATGAGTTTGGAAGTGGGCTCGTCAAGTTTGATCGACGCATTATTAATGACCTCCCGAAGGTCTCCTTTATCGAGAACACCAGCTAGGAGATGCTGAAAGATACCAGCTGGAGAAAGAATTCCTTTTGCTCTCCGATCCGATTGAGGACAGTTGTCATAAATAAAGCTGGAGCATCGATAGGCTGTACGGTACGAAGTTACGAGCAGACACGAAAAGACATCGCCACCCAATGCCGATCACTATCGCGGACAAAGTTGACAGTGCGTAGATACTGAAATATAGTGTAGACTTATTCTTCTGACCATTTTTTCACGGCCTGCATTCGTGACTGGGACTTTCAACTGGATGGCAGGGGGATTTTTTTTTAATCTGGCGATATGACAATTCGAACGTGACAGTAAGCGGTCCATTGTTTTGGCAGGAATGGTCTCCACGTAGGCGGCGCCGAATGCATTGACTATTTTGGTACACATGACGTAGCACTCTTTATCCGATTAGTCAGGAAGTCCAGCTATAGCTTCTGTCGTTACGTAATGCAATACACACCTCTTAATCAAGCTACTATCTTTCAAAGATTAATCGGTACGAAAAAAGAAGCGACCCAGATTCGAGACGATATGGCTACGGTTACAGTTACGGTTATGGTTACGATTACGGTTACGGTTACGGTTACGGTTACGGTTACGGTTACGGTTACGGATCATAGGATAATCGCGGCAAGACAACAGTTGCCATTGCGTGGTGTACATGATTCACGAGCCACATGGATCATAGATCGCGGATCATCGCTTGCTCAAGCGTCGTCTCCTTTCGAAATGCAGTGGTGCGAGGTGCGAGGATCCTCTCCCCTCTCCCCTCGCCCCCCGCCGCTAATACCGCCACTGCTCTTGCTCCAGCAGAGTGATGGCAGCATTTTCTCGCCGAATCAAACATACTAACTATTCCAATAGAAACTGGTCGAGCATTTGTGAATACCACTGCCCGCAAAAATGCATTTGAAAGTATTCCCATCTCATGATACTTATTTGCGACTGATTCAACACGTTCGAAAACTAAAATCTGCATGACACTGAAAAGGATCAGTGCTCTAAATCAAAAGAGGGACTAAAAGATGGTAAAATCGTGATTCCTAGTTTAAGAGTAGATTGGAAGATTGAGAGAGATAGATAGTGTTCGAAGCAGGAAGATCGGTTGGGTGGTGGGCAGACGATGGGGGCTCGATTCGATCAGTAGGAGGTGCCTCGAGTAATGAGGGATGAGAGATGAGGGGCCAGAGAGAGAGAGAGAGAGAGAGAGAGAGAGAGAGAGAGGAGCCGATTGCAAGATTGCAGCATCCGTCGTGGCACTGCGCACTGGAAAAGACGTTCACCCGAGTGACGCGTGCATCGGATGCATGCAAGCGATATTGCATATCGATATCGGCCTCGATAAGCCGCACGATCGCCCTGTTACATGCATCAGACCACGATCCGCCACTCACTAATTCTCTTCTGTTTCACAGTCTGGCAAACTTTGCCAATCATTCCTTTCGACAAAGCTTTTTTCAAAAAGACTAAGTTAATTTCGTACGCTAATGAGAGATTATTCTAGTCGCTTCAAGGATTTAGTAACTAAACTTTGTTTTAATAAGAATAATTTCAATCCTATGTTAAAATGCTCCGAGCCAAGGTGAAAAATGTCATTGGAAAGGGGAAGGAAGACAGGTCTAACGCGCGTTCTACTTGCCCTTTTCAGACTAATGCAGATTGTTGCAATGTACAGCAGAACGGACGCTAAGGACTCTCTGTTGCATTAATACTTTCCCAACTAAACTGCACTTTCTTCTTCTCAGCAAGCCGTCATTAGAAAGGGGAGGTTCGAGCTGTTCGGAGCTACATCTAAAATAACACCCATGACGGTGATGTCGGTTTACAAGATAGTGCGCTTAGTGCGTGCAATGCGGCCTGTCTTTCACGTTCTAGCGTCGAAATGATTGCCAACCACATTATATTATTCTTGCCGAAAATTCTTATACACGAGTTACTTTTATGGAAAAGAGCCACTCCATTATTGTTGCCAAGTTGACAGATATTTCAATACGAGTGTTTGCTCTGTTATTGTTTCACTTCTTTATTGCCAATGATTGTTGAGAATTGAGCATAGACTTTCTAGATTCGCCGATCCTGTTTGCTAGTGATCTCTTCTAATCTAACGATCTCGACGGTGCGCGACGCGACACTACATCGGCGTCTAATGCCGCGGCGGATGATCGATCATCCCGGAAAAGCAACTGTATGTATAGAAGAGCACAGTCGGCTTTCGACTCCACCGATCTTTTTCCATATTTGAACACAACTGATACATGGAGAATTTGCTTCTAGATTACTTTCTTGCCCTGCTTTCCACTCAAACACCTCGCCGACCACCCACCCTTCTGTAATTTATTATTTCTTTAATATTCCCCCATAATCTTTCCCCAGTATGTTAAACTAATATGACATTTTAAATATCACAGTATCAACTAATCGAATAGTTAGAATGACATTAGAATATATCGATATATTAAAATTCACCATTCCTCGATAATAGAGAATCCTGCTTAAGAAGTACGGAAAAGTAGATGATGGTTAACGATGTGTAATTCGTCGGAGTAGCGAAGGAAGCAGGCCGTGCTGATGCACCCAGTAGTGGCGCGCAATCTAAGAATTGACGAAGAAGCGAAAGTAACTTTGAATGTCAGTTGAAGCACGTCGGACGGTAGCCAGACATTTTTTCCATACCAGTGCATGTCTACTCAACTACTCTCTACCTATTAATGCGTCTCTTTTTCCCAGTTGAAGCACGGTTATTATCTCGGAACTCGGAACCTACGATGGTTGGAGATCCCTCAAATTCCGTCCGAGTAGAAAATTCATGCTTGAAAATATATCTATTTGGCCGCGGGTTCGTTGGCTACTCCGCTCGAAATTACATAAATCCAATGAATCGATGAAAGCCTTTCTCCGATCTTTCCCCTTATCTTTATCCGAATAATTTTTATTGTACGTGAGTGCAGTTATAGGTTGCAAGATGCCGGTAGACTCCGGTAGAGCTTATTAGCTGGGATCAGAGCGTACAAGGAGCAAGCACCGCTTGAGAACAGCTGTTCCACGTGAATTGGACAACACGTCAGACTGTTGGATAATGCGAGATTATACGGATAGTCTATCTGGCCTGTGGTCCACCAGGCCTAATTGAAATGTCACAACAATTCTCGCAATTGAGAGCTCCTTAGCCCCACCACTCTAGAGCTCGATCCACCTTTTGCAATTAATGAGCAAGAAGGCGTAAATCGTTGGCACTGACCAGTCCGCTAATTGAATCAGTCTACTGTCCAAAACTACGTCAACAACCAACTGTAATGGCAAACGCTCATTTCTACGAATCCTACATTTATCTCTGAGATAATTCAACTATTCATCTTGCGAAATCAATTTTTGTATCTTCGCAAGAGTGAATGTACAACTGGCGGAGAGAAACAATTCCCAGATCCCAGATCCTAGATCGGAGGGGAAGCAGTGTTCATTTAATTAGCTGAGACGCGTTCATCCCAGGACTAAAAGCCGAGTCATTCATGCTCCTGCTTTTCGGTGGTAGCGCGTAGGTGAGGAATAACTTATGCAAAACACGATAAGAACCCCCAGTAGGAAGGAATAGCAATGATGATTGTATTACTCTTGGCACCACGCCCTGAATTTCATATTGGCTGGTGCTCGCTCCTAATTTCTAGTCACAGGAAGCCCCATGCAAATGCGCCCACCACCCACATGATACAACCAAAAAGAACTCGGCACGAGTCGACGCAATCGAGCACCAGACGGCTTATTGTTGGCTTGGCATTCGAGCGATGATACTCCAGCTGGCTTAAGCTGGCTAAGACATCATTTATTGAACAAAGACGTAAAGTACTGACGAAATCACCCACTACAGTACACTGTAACTTGGAAATAAATAAGTTGGAATATCGGGTATAAGATGATTGCAGCCTGTCACCGAATAATAGCATAATGATTGAGCCGGAGTCGCGACCCCGTTCGTCTCACTGGTTGATGATGGCAATCGACGAAACAGCACCAATTTTCTGAAAGGACATCTTTGACAGACAGTTAGTGAACGAGAAGGACCACTTGCACCACCAGATTATAGTATGTATGTATGTATCTACATGAGATACTGCTCTTTTCCCTCGAATTTCAACCCCATGCACCTCGAACTGGATACGGATGCAGATCGTTTTACCAAAACCTATTAGGAATGTCATTTGATGTTTGAATGGACTGCTCTAAATACTGCCAGCGGTTGCATCTGACATTCCAAGCCCCCAGGAATCTCGTGCAATCTCGGCAAATCATACCTTCATGCTTTTAGGCGAGAGATTTGCACTGTCGACCTCCGGCGAATATTATACGGATGAGAGAGTGAGAGTATACCATTAGAAAGGCGCAGCGCACCCATCTTGCTTCTTGCAAAATTTGCATTAAATTCGCGCAGCTCATAAATCATCTTGCGATAATAAAAGAAGAAGCCCTGTCTCGAGTGTACCGATCGATTATACTGAAAGCGAATCGGCTAATTGCATTACGAATTAGCGTCGCGAGAGCGGAAGCCCTCGCAATTAGATCATTATGTGTTGATGCTGGTACGCGTACGCAGAGCACTTACCTACTGGCAATGTTGGACGGGTATTTAGCAAGCTATGAAAGAGGCAAAAATAGTTGGATGCTAGTAAAGCCGGCTCTCCCGCTCGTTATGTTTACGCAACCCGGTCCAGCTCTCCGTTCCTTCCATATGCTCAATAATCAATGCCCCAAGGAGGAGAGTGGCAGAGGGAGCGGGAGAGAGAGGGCGAGAGGGCGAGAGAGCGAGAGGGACATGAGGCACCATCGTTGCCAATCGAGCTCGAATAATTTCAGGTGAATGGAAGATGCTACTCTGACTAGATCTCGACTCGGGATCAGTCTCTTTACTTTCTGTCGACGATCAATCCCTTATTTAACACCTTTGCTTCGATAAACCACATAACAAACCACTTCCATATTATACCGATCAGAGATATTTCAGATACTAGTGAAGTTGTCGATATCAATCGATCGACCTTAGCTTTCAATGCATACCTCGCGAGGTTCTCTTAATTTGAGCGGTGCTGATATTCAAACTATCTACTTAAAGTGGTCCGTTTTGTTTCCCAACTTTTGCCGCTAAATCCATTAGCATATTGCAGTGATTCGATCAAAATATACATATTAAAAACTATGAAATGGAAAAAGTATTGACGGAGGAGGAGAGTTTGTTTGCGTTTGGGAGCCTTGCCCGTCGTGGTTCGAGATCACTGATCGAGACAACCAGTTTTCGAGAGATGGAAACGCTATTCCTTGGCTGAATTGCTTTTCTGCCCGGGTCAAATCGGTTATATAATCAGCGGCTGGCACTGGCAACGTGTTATTTTAGTAAATATAATGTACCCTCAATTTGTCCTGACTTTTAGGCGAACAGATTCCGCCAGTCTCATGCTGGAAACTTTCACTGATCCCCCTGTGACTGCACGGAATCTACACGGGATGGCCAGAACAGCCTTCACTTCCCTCTATTATTCTAGCTATGCAAATATCGATTCTCCAGGGCCTGCGAAACCCGCTTGGAATTTCACCCGAATAAAGTACAGATCTAGAATCTAGAGTCATTCTCACTCTCTTCCAAAGAGCTATCGCACTAAAAGCCGTACTGTCTACATATGATGACTTTCTACATATTATACTACATATGTATATGTATTGTACTTTTCATCCCGGCGAATCCTCGTCATCACGAGTGAAAAAGAATGGCTCGGCACTCTGTGATTATCAATTATTGATGCAAATCAATGTTTACAGAGGAGAGTAACTGCTGAAAGCAAAGTGGAAGAAAAAGGGGGGGGGGGGGATTTCGATAGAGGGGGAAAGTAGGGAGCATGCAGATTATGTATATCACGCCAATCAAGTCTTGGACACGAAAGACCGAGAGAACATGTGCTCGATTACGCGAAAATTGTTGGTCGACCGTGGCGTGCGCGATTTCGAGCATACAAAGTAGTTCATTAAAAGGCTCTCGCTGCTCCTGAGAAATTAGTGTTTCAATCAAAGTCCGCCCGTGTGATATGACAAGAACCGAGCCTCGAGCTATCCTTCCCGGACTGGATAGCTATTCCATTGGCTCGGTCAGTTCTAGCAGGCAATCCGTTAACTCTCAAGGCATCGCACCTCTTTCTCTTTCTACTTGAGAATGTGCCTTCCTTGCCAGTTCTTGTGGGGGCGACGGCGACGGCGACGGCGACGGCGACGTCGCCACTTTCCCAATGTCGGGAGCTTCGTCCGCGTTAATTGCTTGGCAGACGGGTTCGATGTGCAGTCACCCGCACTGATTGAGATTGACTCTGAAACTAGTTTAGTCGTACTGGAGCCTTCTTCGTATGGAGGTCATCCCACTATTCGCTTGGGTTTCAAATTCGTTTAGCTCTCGCGTACTCTGTTATGCATAGAAACATACTATCTATACTCTAGGGCCTCTTCCTAGTGGTCATTGTCGGCCTCATCCTTTTCACGATCGGACGATAGAGTGCCAAGTCCGGTTAGAATAGCGTCAATCTTACAATTTCGATAGATTGGGAAAGAGAAAGTGGAGCGGAGAATGGCGAAGCTCAATCACTAAATGATTTACTTAGCGGCAATATTACTACGTCTTCTTCTTATCAAGGCGACGCTTGCACTACTCACCTTGGTGCACTGCTCTACCTTTTCAACCTGAGTCATATCCTTGCCAGGGAAAATATTGATAGTTCGGGACAATAAGTGTCCGGCCTTAAACAGCGGGGGAACACAAGCTATAGATTAGAACAGGAGAAAGAAACAGAAGAGAAGAAAAGGGAAGGAATCCGTGGGATCCGAGAATAAGGCGCGTGAAGTTCGAAGTCAAGAGATAGAGAAAAGGAGTGGATAATTCGTTTGGGAAAGTAGAAGGTTTCTGTTGGGTGGTTGGGAGTGAATCGGCTGGCCGGGAAATGTGGAAGGCGGTGTGGCCTCGTGCCTCATCTACCCTTTAATTCTGCAGGACAGACCGGCAATCCTTATGGTAGCATTCCTGCGCGTGAAATGGAATGTTCAGCGTGGAATTGTACGTGTAGGCAGAGACCGAGTGCATGTATCCTCCAGGAATCCCGATCGGCTTGCGCTCCTTACACACAGACTTTTCATTATCAACTTAAAGTGAACGCCAGTCGGTCAACTTCTGATTTCAATCTTCTACTCTTCAATTCATTCACTAGCCAAATTAAACAGGTTTATAAGTTCTATCATAATAAAGGCCATTCTGCTGGATGCCTTGATGCTTTGCCGGTTGAACCGCATCATTGATTCGAACATAGCCGATATTTTTTGTGCCGGCGCTGCGATGCTCTCGATCAGTCAGCCCGGACGAATAGATTTGATGGAAGAATATCCAGGAAAACTATAAGCTCTTTACAAGCCTGTCATATTTTTCATGATACATCCGGTGTATATGATGCAAGTCAATGGAGTGGCGGTTTTAACGTGGCGCGAAATTACAGGCTACTCTTGAAACATGCATCGTGCATACTTATTAATTGGTATTTGCATCGCACTCCAAGCCAAGAATTCAGCGGAAGAAGCCGGAGATAGAATCATAAAATGGCACATTCTATTCGAGCCGGAGGAATTCCTACTATCTTGCGTTCCCCGATCCAACATCTGTTCGACCAAGCTAATCCTGGACAAACCTTTCGCATCATTTATTCCAACTATTTATTCACAACTATTGAGTCGTGTGAAAATCCCTTGTTATTTGTTCCATTTAGTTCGCAAGCAATTCATATAATATTTATAGCCTTTGGAAGGCTAATTCATGAAGCTAATTAAATGTCTTCGCTAAGTAAATACGAATTACGAATGAAAATGTCTCTCTAGTCGTATAAGAAAATCGTGAAGGCCCTTAATTAACCCTCAATTAATTGTTGGGGTTCTGGCTTTAATTTGGGTGTTTCGATGTTTTACTTTAGCAATATTCCACACCAAATGTTTGCTGGTACAACTTCACGCCGCCTTAGATCTCTTTGTAACATAAGGTGCCGTGCTAGTTGCAAATCCGCTGGGATTATTTACTATTATGAGAAAGATATCACGGAGGCAAGAATTCATTCCTATCATAAACCTCCTAATTTTACGGTGGTCGTGCATCTTCAGCGTTTGAAGAAATGGCTGTTAACGTTTTACGGCAGTTATGATCGTAAAGCTTCTACACCATACCACTTTTGATAGTCTCATTGACAGGGATTCTCCATTGGTATTACTTACGAGTAACCGCAAAAGACAAAATTGATTTAAAAATTAATACTTTGCGACATTGAGTCGAGGTAGTTGGTCAAAAATCGAAAATCTGCCACATCGTTGCCATTTTCATAAGTTTGGCAGAGTGATAATCATCGGAGCAGGGATCGGGATCAGGATCAGGATCAGGATCAGGATGAAAAGAACATTGATCGTGGCTCGGGATAAAAGATAGCTGAAAACTAAGTTGAGTGGCGATATATTTAAGGCTTTATTCTAAGCTAAGGTAATCGTGGTACTCCCGCCAGTGGTATAGAAACGATTTCTCCGCAGGCAGACAACCTCTGCTACAATGAGATCGCTTGCTCGAGCAGTCGAGCGGCCTTCTCCGCTGCGCTGATGCGTTTCACTGCACGAGTATCTAGGTTTCTCAGCTGACTGCAGTATAATTTTATACTAGACGATTTTTTTGAATGGTACACCTATAATAGTATTGGGTGCAGTATCCCGTGTGAATTGTGCTAAAATCGCGCCGCTCTAACGGAATGCCAAACCCAAGGCAGCCAAATGCATTTGACTTTATTTCCTCCTTGATAAAAGTCACCTGTACTCACCCATTAATTACCCTCCCAATTGTCATCGGTTACTAATACATTATAACCGATAATATTGTATACCTTTTTCACCTACTATCTTTATAATTCAAGCTGAACAAAGTTTAGGGTTTTCATTTACTCGTGAAATTCGAAGATCTCTCACCTAATCCCGACTTACTTCGGGCAAAACGACTGGATAATTATTCAGGATTTAGAGTCTGCAAAGGTTTGCATATGCCCCAAGCCAATTAGGACTGATCGTTACCAGTATCGCTCACAATAAATATCCGATTAATTCGGAACAGTGATAGCTAAAACTTGTAGACTCGTACTAGTAATTTCTCTAACTACATAGTATCAATTTGAGGAAGACTGTTGAAACAGCAGTGATTATTTCTGGCGTTTCTTCCTACTATCGAATTGGCGAGTGATTTCTAAACGAGAACTCGTGCTGTCCAGCAGATTAGCGAGCTTGCGTCAGCTTGATCCGCGTTTGATTAATTGCACAGATATCCGATCAGGATGCATAAATCTCATTGTGGGATAGAGCCTATACTCGTGGTATTTCATAATACTGACCCCCCCCCCCCCTCACTCTCTCTCTCTCCCTCTTTCTGTGTCTGTCGCTTGACAGGATCAATCAGGACGATAAACACGCTACCAGTGAAATAAAAGTGCAGAGAAAAATGAACTGTCAGCTGGGGCCAAGTAGAAATCGCTGGAAACTTAATGGACTGGAATCCCATTCTTCTGGTCAGGCGGATCGCCACTATGGCGAAACCGATCGAGCCTTGTTTGCATTTTGAATCTTATTTGCATTGATTATTCTTACGGCACTCTAAACTAATTAGTTGGTTTTGTCCGTCAAATGCGGCAGCGGCAAGAATTGGAAGCCAACAGGGCAGTGGGTAAAAGCAGCGATTTCAGAGTGTTGGTCAAAGGCCTTGTCAACAGCGTTCTTTCTAAACCTATTCCCAAGACTAACCGAAGAAGTGACACCAAGAGGCCTTTATTATCTTTTGTGGTGGCATGCTACTGATTAACCCGAAGAATGAAGGGAGAGAGAGAGAGAGAGAGCGAGACTGGTACTGGAGGAACTTGGTGACTGTAGACTGTTGACAAGAATTTTTCACACTCGATCCCTCGGAGATAGGTCGTCATCTCTGAACTTATTCTTAAGGGGAACCAAGAAGAGTGTCCCTTCTCGACGAGCATCTTGTGGGAAAGCTAGTTTAATGGGTCTACCACGAAGAATTCTTGTGCTTAACGTACTTCCTCCCGAGATTCTAGATGAAGATAAGTGATGCTGACTCTTTTAAGGAGTCGTGTCCAAGTAATATTGTTCATTCCGATGAAATTAGGAGATTCGTTCGGCGAGAGTGTAATAGCTGGATGAAGGATGCGAGGAACGGGCTGGATCTTGATTCGGAGTGGACGGAACGGTGAGGAAGAGGCGATATGTAAGTTGACGACTTTCGATCGTGGTCGTTCCGCGATCGGCGAAATGTCAAGGCATCCCTCGGTGAAAGGACATCTCGATCTCGCCTTTGCAATCCGGTGCTTTCCGCAAACTAGCTCTAGCGCCCTAACGGCTCTCACTTTTAAAAGACTAATTATTTACAACACCAGCCCGTTCGCACACTCGCAGATCCATTTGAAATTTTCAAAATTCTCCCGAGCCCTGCTAATCCGCTTCTTTTCTCACCGGCCGGGGCCTTCTCACTCCAATTGTTTCAAATTATTCCAACTTGATTTCACCCGACGCTCTTCAACGTTTGCTAAGAAATGTAAGGCTGGAGGTGAAACACGTCCAACTGGCGTAGTTGGAAAGTTTCAGCGGGTTCAACTGATCGAAGTCGTGTGCTCCTGTCATAGGAGGACATTACGATTGCGAGATCGCGTCTACATATACATGTACTCGCCAGCTGGTATTACATTCACCCGCGAGGAACTGGTGCAGGGGAATTCAGAAGCTCGCTCCTAAGAAACAAAGTTCTATTATTCAGATTTACTAGTATGTATCCCGTGATGAAACAATGGCTTGTCTGTGCTTGTACCCGTCTACTTTCTTCCATTAATCGAGTTATGCTGGCAACAGTCGATTTGACCTTAGAAATAACAGTAATCTTTTCATCTCTGGAATGGTATCGAGACAATGCTGGCCAGAGCCGATCACTGAACGCGGAACAAGTTCAATTGGTCAGACACACGCAGCTTCAAGTCTATTTCCTCCTTTTCTTCGCACCTCCAGATTCTAACAAGAATTATGACTAACAAGACAATTAGTGTGATATTTGTGCACTCCCATTTAGCATGCTCGCTCGCTTCCCTGCTTGGCAGTTTGCAGTCTCTCGTCTAGTCTACAAGTGGACAACCTTGTGTCAGGCGTGTCAGGACAGTAGGCTCGTGTCAGTATAAATCTCGTGCGAGAGGTCAATGGGTATACGTGGTGCAACGCCTGCGAAATTGCTGCGATTTGCGTCAGACTAAAGATACTACCCAGCCAAGGGAGAACCTCTGGGACAATCTGAATTACTCACTCTGCTTGATGTCTGCATCAAGCCTTAACTAATCACCAACACACGTGTAATCGCGTCTGGCCATATCCGCTTTCAAGCATTCTAATGAGCAATCCAGTATTGTTCTCCAATTTCCATTCTGATTAATTATGGACGTTTAGAAAATTCCTAAATCGCATAATTAACCATTGCACCGGAATTGTAAAATTAATGCAAGTGCGAGCAAGAGCAAGCTTTCGCCAGGATGGGGTGTTCTAAGAGAAAAATGTAGGAAAATATCGAGGTGGTGTTAAAATTCTAAAGATAGCAATTGCATTGGAGCCGACATTAACTGGGAAACGAAGGTCCGGCTGGCGGCTGGCGGCTGGCGGCTGGCGGCTGGCGGCTGCCGGCTGGAGGTTGGTTAAGGAGGAAAGCCGAGAAGCAAGGTCTTCGACTAGTAAGCAGGGTAGGGTAGGAGATTTCTCGGCGACAAGTGCGATACAGTTGTGCATTAACGGAGAGAGCAGCTTCGTCCAGGCTCCAGGAGCAGACTCATCCGAGTTAATTGCCGGCTGCGATTAAGACACACGTCTGCTCTCCATTTGAGTACGCGCAGAGACAGAGAGCTGCTGAGAGATCATGGGAAAGGGTTACCCAGCCGAAAAACGTAACAGCGTGTAAATCACGGGGCTAATTAACCCGGCCGAAGAGCGTAACTTCTCTGGCAATGAGAGGATTCGGCCGAGCGAACCGAGGGATCTCCCCTCCTTCCCTGCCAAGGGAGATCAACAGATAAATGGCTGAATCAGGTAGAGAGGAACGCGATCGGACAGCATCTCCGGGATAGCCGGCGTCCTCAGGTAGATTCTGGAGCTTCGTGGAAAACTCCGAGGAGAAGAATGCCGGTGAATTGGTGCGCGCTACCATTCTTCGGTGATAATTACGCTTCTGTCGAGCGAACGATTAATAGGAATCCTGAATTTTGCTGGAACCTCGATCGAAGTTTCTACTGATAGAGCGCCTCATTGAAAACATAGAAAGGAAAGCCTACCGCCTCGAGCGGATCATCATTAGCCTTGAAAAGTTCACGCTACTTATTATACCCTTAATTTCTAGTTAATGCACCCATATAGCCAAGCCTTCCATATTTTTTTTATGAGCGTCGAAACCGTACATAGAAAAGCGCGAAGAATAAGCGAATTAGATAAAGCTGTCTGCCATCCAGAGCCTATATCAATTCAATATAATATAAAGTGCATTAGAGTGAGAGAGTAAATGAAGGAATTTCATCGGTGCAACACAATTGCTTGATTACTAGTCGCTGGCGGAGCTTATCCTTTGAAGCGCATCCTCTAATGAATTCCTAACCAATTCTACTTCCTCATAGAAGCTACTACGAAACATCAAGTTAAGATTAGGGCACGAGAAAGAACGCATTGAAATAGGCAATCGGCTTTCGAAAGCGTTTTCTGGATTTCAGGTGAGTCCAGGGTTCAAGGAAATGCGGATTTTATGGAATTTAGCTGATTTACTGGCAGGATCAACATCTTCCGCGTGAAGGAGTGGATGGGAGTGGGGTTATTAATTGGAGGCCTTGCGGAATTATGGATAGGGGTTGGGGGGAGATTGGCCGATGGGGAGAAAAAAGGGCAGCCACGCACCGTGCAACCAGGATATCGCTCGCGATATTTGCCGAGCGGTAGCGGAAGCGGGGGCTGACGGGGATAAGGGAAGGTTGCAGTGGCAAGTAAATCAGGCACTTAATCGTCGAGGCAGCGCGTAAGTTCGCGGACGTTTGTGCGATTTACTTCACTCTGGGATAATAGCCTTAGCGGATATGTAGAGAACTGAACTCGCTCGGCACGCATACAACACGTGTAGTTGCCGCTAAATCTGCTCGTACCGAGCTAAATAGACTATTATTTGTTTGCCTTTTTCTGCGATATTAAAGGCAACTGGTAGACCAGTTAAATAGATCTGGCGCACATGTTAGATCGCATTATTAATACGAACGCTGCCATGCCAGCTGCGCTGCGATTGTGAATACCGATTTTACAAATCTCACGTGGAATTGACATAAGCTACTACTCATAGCTAATTAAATCTTGAAAAACGGCCCGAAGCGGCTGAAAGAGGACTGACGTTGGCGCGGAAATTGAGAGGAATGAAATGCGATGCGGCGCGGCGCGGTTCCTTTTCTGGCAAGTCTGAACTTTCGATCGTGAACAATATCGTTGACGGGCTGAACTTTTCCCCCTAGCTAGTTGTACCTAGATAGGTTGGGTCTCTACGTAGATACGTACGTACGTACTGCACCAAGGTATCCATAAGCACGGGTAATTAACCGTACTCGCGCGAGGCCGTTTCAATGCTTAATTATTACTTGGAGTTCACATAATTCTGACTGAAGCCAGTAATCAGCGTCATATCAGAGGCAGGACTTTATAATTGCGAGTGGAGCGTCAGAGAGCACGTATTACTGTGGCTATATTACCAAGGAATAAGTGTTAAGCCTCGTGGAAGTCAAGCGGTATAACTAGATCAGTTAAAATGACACGTGTAGACTGCTTTGCAATAGGAACTTATGATACTGCTTCACATTTCCTGCTTCATCTTCCAATACGCCTCTTCATTTAGCAAAGCAATCATTTCCAAATACTTCTCCATTGTATTGTCGAAGCAATGCAAATTCTAGAAGATATAATCTACTTCTTTTATTGGTCGGGTCATTACTCGATATTAATCTCCGCGCGCAAAATAACCAAGAACTTGAAAGTAGCAATGAAGAATTCGAAAGAGTCCGAGAAGCCCCAAAATAGTAATGGAATGGTAGTTAATAGCAGGACCGGAGAATCCTAAATATGGGTGTAGCCCTGCTTCCAAGAAAAAATAGCGATTGTATCGAATGTTTATTCGACAAATTTCTGCATAGCATATTTAGACTAATGAATTGAAATAGGCACTGGGAAGGAATGCCGCCTCGGCTACGATAACGGATTTGACGAGCTGTTGACAAATAACTGTAACCTAATGGACCACCTATTTTTCAACATGGTCTCACCTCTCTCTTTCAGCAGTGCTCGAGTGTTACAGGATTAATAAATTGAAGCCATGCAGTGCCAAACTATCTTCGCAGTTAGTAGTCACGGCTTGTTTTTTTATCCTACGAGATTCAAAATTCACGGTGATCTAAATCGGAGAAGATTGAAAGGAGGGGGAATTCCAAGTTTCACGGAAATCCTAATTTGCATAGGTGAAGGTTCCACTAATTAAAAGACGATGCTAAACGGGCGATCTAACGCGAAGCAAAACTTGCTGACAGCTAACACGACTCGGGTAGCCCAATACCGCTAACATACATTCATCAATGTCACTGGGTACCAGCTCCTTTTAATTACAATGTCCTACCTGTTACAGTTCTAACAGCAATGTTTTGTGAAATTCTCCTACTGTGGAGCCTGAAAACAACCAGCCGGCTGTACCGAAAGGTGTCGGCCGACAAGTGGAGCACTATTCAAATTTCTCACTTATACTATACATACATATCTCTCTTATCTTAATCTTCCTTCTGACGACGCGCTAATTAAAGATTTCTCCATCTCTTGTGCTTGCGGGAATATCACTCTTTGGCTCCTTCGAAAAGTTAATATCGGACGAGAGGACTTTTCCCATTTCTACTGGCTGTGACGTCTTTTACCAATTTTACTCTCTTTTTAACGGCTGATTATTCAAGCCTTGGTAAAATCTTTTGAAAGCTATCTTAAGTTATTAAGAATTTCTGGAATACCATGTAACTACAGTTAAACTCATTGCTCTCAATGATCTTTCCTAAGAATGTCACATAGTATTTACTTTACTTTTGGCCGAATAGAAAGATAGAATTTAGAAGGGCAGGATGAAAGTGTGACAAAGTGGAGTGGAGGAAAGAGTATGAATGAACGCAAAGCACTCTAGTGTCTGGAAGTCTATTGATAAAATTGATCGCGTGCTTCCAGTGTAATTGAGTGATTGTGTGGAATCATTGCTGCAGAATCCGGCGGTGCCAGAAAAAGGCAAGCAATCATTCCCAGTAAATGAAGTTCTCGCACCGTCAAATAAAGAAATCAAATCATGTCTGCGGCATCTCTGGCTGATACTGTCTAAGACAGTAATTGCTTAGTTCGGTGTGTGGGAGGTGGGAGGTGCGCTTTGGCGCTTTCCAGTCGTGAGAAGTGGGACAATTACGCGATTCCAGTGATATTCTTATTCCGTCTTTGAATCGGCACGAGATCTTCATAAATAATTTATGGCCAGCTTCTTGATTGTTATGGTCGGCCAGTCCTCTACCAATCCCTTCTTTATCATTCCGGTTCATCGTTTCTTTTAGTCCAATTCGCAATCTAACACTCACTGCTACTAAGGATCGAGGAAGTTAATGAAAGTATTCGTATACTCGATCAAGGCTCCACCAATAGTCTGACATCTTCAAGTGGATCGAGAACCCAGTTTATACCGGTGAACATCAACCTTTTGTTAAGATTCACAGATATTTGCAATAGTAAATTGGTGTCTTTCCAAGTTAACACGATATGAACTAATGTGTATTACTAAAATCATAGTATCGTTAAAACTTGAGGCTGCCAATTACTCTTGAGAGCTCTACTGTTTCAAGAAATCTCAAGTATTCCCAACTTGGATTAGTATCCCGCTAGCCTAACTATTTCTAAAGAACTAGATCTTCCAGCATAGATGGTTATACGGGCAAGAAGTCGATTATTTTTATGAATGCCGCTCTTGATAGAGAGAATGCTAAGAACGATTTGCCTGGAAGATAGTTTAGAGTGCGCAGAGTTTTGTGGCAAAGGAAGAAGCCAACGCAGGAATAGCGTAGCGCCTAACATTGTTATTAAGCGGGATCCCTCGTCGATTCACGCCGATTGCTTTGTTCGTGCTCAGTCTGCGTTTAATTATTGCTCCGCTCCAGCGAAATGGCTATCGAGTTCGCGGATCTCTGCGAATTTTCCGCTTAAATTGCTCTCGCAAGGAAGAGGAGCTGGTGGGGGGTTGAGGGGCTTGGCTTGTTCAGCTTCAGCAGGCATATACTATATGCTTGTTTCTGATTGAGAATTGAGATGCATCGCGGTAGCAAGCCCTAGGCCCTGTGAATTAGTCGTATATCGTCGAACTTCGAGTAGAGTCAACCGCCCACAGCTCACCAATCGCTTGCCGCACCCCGACTGCATCTGGTTTCACCCTTTTCCTAGCCCATCAACACTATTACACTTTACATAGACATTTTACAATAATACCATTCACTTTTCACAAGTATGTCGTACATTTCTCGCTATCACAAACGACACAATTACGTGCTACGAAGAGGTTTCCAAACTAAGCTTGACAATGTTTCGAAGGGTGGGAAGGAAGATTTATCTTTCGGTAAAAATCGAAAGATTAGACGAATATCTCCACTCAGTCTCTCGACAAGAGCCCGAGTAATCCTGTCAAGTTGTCAATTAAGTATGGTTCTAACATAGAAACCACCCATTGTACATGCCCAACTAGTAATAAAACGAGCGTCAGTGGTAATAAAAGGAACGAGAAAGTTCTTTAACAAGGAACCAGCTGGAACAATGGGTCTTCATCTGCGCCGACAGTCATAAAAGATGCTAATTATAGTATATACGAGGGAGGAATTGGCGGATTTTCACTGGAAATTCTCTTCTCATAGGAATAGTGAACTATCTAAGAGGGGATAGGCCGAGAATTCTCGTTCCTCGGCTGAGAATTAACCCACCTGAAACTGATAGTGCTGACAGGACAGACGGTACCTCCAGACTGCTCTAATCTCTGCTCTTCTAATAGAACCGAAGCTCAAATGGATCAGTCAGTCTGTCGTTACGTGTAAAGGAATATCGGTACGCCGCGCCACGCCACGCCACGTTACGTTAGGCCAGGTCACTACCGCGAGCGGCTAAAATATCGTCCGCTCTAAGAACCGCGAAATGCTCTGCGGTTTTGCAAAAAACGATTACTATAATTAGGCGTTATTGACCCACAAATCCAGTTGGAACGAGATAAACCAATCGCCATGTACCAATCGATCGATTTACTGGCTGTTCAATGAGCTTCGGATGATGTTTTTGAACATTAATGCTCCATTACGTTTCCCGTAGAATGCTACCTCAACGGTGCAATCTATAATTCTGTTTTAATCCGCAGTTTCCAGTTCCTGGACGAAACAGTAGAATGAACGGAAGAATGAATAAGGAGAAATGAATAAATCCGAAATAGTGTAGATCGTCTGACGTCACTCGTCAAGGCTAACAGTGATTCATTCAGCATAGTGCGGACTAGATTTAGCTAATAACTAGATAAAAGGAACTCAAGTTTTCTCCGATCCAAACAATAGCCCAGAGGCATTTTAGAATTGTAACTTATTTCCGAGAGGTCGAAGTAGAGTGAGTAGTGGGTGCAACTGACGAAAACTCGGACATACTATCCCCAAGGCATTGAATCCTTTCAGGAAAGTGGATGCAAATTAGTTACTGGAAAGATTGCTAATAATAATTAGGCGAGACCTCCGTACCTTTAAAAGGTTGGTGGTTTAATGCAAAATTGGAGCGATTAATTGTGCTTGGGTGCAGCTCCTCCTGACACCTTAAGAACTCACTCGACAGGAGAGGGTGGCGCTCTCGTACGCGCGTACATTGATCAATTTCGTTGTTGGCTGCTCGAGCCGCTTGCATAATCTTTATTAAGCGATATGTATCTTTCGGAATAATTTAATTATCGCGGCTACTCAAGGCTGCGAGGGTCCCGACATGGAATTCGGGTCTCTCGATAGCAGCCCATACATACATATACATACATACATATAGCCAAGAAGCACGGAGTGCGGGGCCCTCAGCCCCGAGCAAAGTGAAACTTAATTGAACACGATTGCTGCGTTGCACTCGGAATCTGTTTCGTCCGGCATCGAATATTAATCCAATTGCCGACCGACACTTACGTAAATGAATGGAGGAAAAATATTTCTTGAAAAAATCACCCGACCCTTCTCGTCATGTCGCATTCCGCTTTGAAAAAACTTCTACTCGTTAGACACCACATACTTGGCCTACCTTGCTTTGCCTTGCTTTGCCTTGCTTTGCCTTGCTTTGCCTTGCTTTTCCTTGCTTTGCCTTGTCTTGCCTTGTCTTGCCTTACCTAAGGGGAGTTTCTTATTTTGCGCGAGCTCACTTTAACCACCGAATTACTGGTACACCCGTGATAATTATTACTCCGACAAATGTTGCTGGCCATATCAGTGTCGTTACGTCATCGAAGCTTCACAAGGTACGCCTCTACCTTAATGAAGTGAGTGTGCCGAGAGATGACATGAGGCAGCAATTGAGAAATTGAAGAGATTTCGTTTGATAACCAAGAGAAAAAAGCCAGTTTACTTTTGCGAAGTGGAAATCGGAGAGGTTTTAATGGATACAGGATCGGTTTGTAGAGGTGTGGATCCAAACTAATAGCGTAGGAGTTATCGTGGCTGGTTAGTAGGCTGGTGCTCTATTTTTCCCATTTGACGAATGGCGGACTGATAGTTGAATATGTGAGAGAACTAAATGACCGATTGACCTAAGAGGAAAGAAAAGCAGGAGCGAACGCCTAATGGAAGGGCAAACAAGATGGCTGAACTGGTTTACAGAATGGCCAGTGGATATCTCGAGATCGGGTAGAGCGCTTTGCAAAGTTAAAGTGAGAGGAGAGCAGGGGACATTGGGAGCAGCGAATGACAACGATTAATCGAAATCCGGGGGCTTTTCAGAGGCTGAACTGTTGTAGCGTGTTCATGCTACAAGAGAGGAAACCAACTGGGCGACCTTAAAAGCGTTTCGCGAGAGTTCTTCGTTCTTTGCTGTTGACTCTTCCAGGGCCACGCAATCTGAAAGTGGATGAATCAGTGGGATATGGGTTAACAGTATTGTTTCGGACTGACAGTTGGGGCCGGAGCCGGTTCATTTAACGGCAGCTCTCATTCCAACGATTAAAACGTCAAAAGTGACGGGGCTTGCTCTCGCGGATTACTCTCGGGCTCGATCAAGCTTCAGCTCCAGCTTCAGCTCCAGCTTCAGCTCCAGCTTCAGCTCCAACTCCAGCTCCTCCCGCTATATCCTCCATTTATTCTCTTCCTGGCATGTGACACGTGACACGTCACACATCATACATCAGGCAGTCTATTTAAATCTATTTCGGCTGCTCTGCTATCTGCTTTCTGCTCTATCCCTCTTTACCGTTCTAATACTGTCGAACTCTTTTCACCGAGAATGGCAATGGGCTGAAATAAATTCAGAAGTCGAACTCATTCCTGCGATTACAATGCTCCCGGCAAGAAATGCGATAGTGAGAAATGTCAGCTCTCCTGCAATATATGCCTCTGTGCATAGCAAATCAGCCGATCTAAATAACTTAAGGCGCCTAGGAAAGACTCACAAGCATCTTCCACTTCGACGTCTTACGTTTTATAAGTATCGGTCTTCTGCAATGGAAATGGCACGGCTTTCAGGTTTGAGGTAGTGCCATTTTCGTGCAACTCGATTGGAGTGGCAGGCGGGACATGTGTCATCGATCTTCGGCGAAAATTCTCGAGGATAATCATTCAATTGGATTTCGCAAGCACGTGAATACGTGTTAGTGTTGGCATAACTGGCCATCGCGAATGACCTTAACTGAAACCCGAAAACTGGTTTCACCGCAGGTAGAAAGTGATGCACAACGCGCTCCATTAATATATTTTATTATCGAAAAACCGGAATATGCCGTGCCACCCATTGGATAACTGGCAAAAACACTTTTACTGTCGTGTCGATCTCAAATCTGGCCATTAACTTTGATCCTGACATTATCCATTACTGAGTTTGTTTTTTGATGCCAAATGAGAACTGCACAATCAGAACTCTGCAATCACTGTCGCCTCCGGCCTTATTTTTTCTCCATTAGAAACGAGGAACTTATTTCGCAACTATTAACCGATACTACATTTTTTCAAGCACCAAAGTTGTAGTTGGCAAGAGTTTCGTTAAACTTGGAAAATGTGTTGGGGACAGCTATGCTTTTCTAATTTGGTTAAATCTGCGAATGCGGCAGTGTCAATCGAATGGCTGGAAAGTCGCGCAGCCAAAGCTGAGCGGCGAGCAAGCAAGTGGAGAAAGGAGAAGGAGAGAAGCCAGCCGATGATGTTTCATCACGGTAGCGGTATAACCGCTCACCTTGCGACTGAGTAGATATACCTGCAAGCGCATTTCGTGTCACGAAAGCTATAGCCACCGCTGATCCCTATCGAGGTCGCGGATAAAAACGCCCGATAGCTCTGCTCCTCCATCTTTTTTCATTACACTGACATTGAAAGCATAGTCGGTACACTTACGCTCCAACTTTCCCAATGTATAATTAATCCGCTTCCCTGAATAATTCATTGGACTACGCTTGCCGCTGGAGATTGCTCGCTTCGACAAATCATGCCGCTCTTACTCTAGTTTTGTCAGATAGTTCCTAATTGAACAGAGAACTTGACTCTGCTCTAAGTAATCGGCAGTAGTGAGCTTGTTCTCTTCTACAGATTGCTTCAAAAGTGTCTCACGAGACTCCTGCTCTTGACAGACAACTGGACTCGTGATAGCCGAGACAAATTCTCGAAGAAGAAGTTGTTCTCAATGTAAGATCGGTCGAGTGGGTAAAGCTGTGTTTTGCTATTTCAAAGGGAAACTGACGGGGAGAAAGATGACACGGAGATCGACTGCTAGAGTGGACGCCGCACACCGCGCCGCGCAGTCTCAAAAGGACTAGGCTGATATGGCTACCGTCGCCGCTTAACAAATCATTCATATAGGTAAGTGAACCGTATGCAAGATATACGCCTATTGATCGGGGGCTCAATTCTGCCGGGAAACCTTTCTCGGATATAGCCAGTTTGGAGCGGGACAGTATCTACTTACATATACAGACTCGAGTGACCCGAATGTGAGTCGCTTCCCGCTTCTCGCTCCTCACTCCTCACTGCTCACTCCTCACTCCTCACTCCTCGTTAGAAGCGTGAGCATCACATCCACCAGCGACCAGCACCATCCACAGGGGCCAACTGATCCCTGATTAAGATGTACATGCGCACGCTCTTTTTCGCCAGTAAATCTTCCAAGTGGCATCTGGGTCGAAGAGTTCGCCAGACTATAACCGTGTCGACCTGACACCACCATAAAGAGCCAACCTTCTCCCCATCTAGTCTTTTATTGCTTATCACCTGTACCGTTCGTCGCGCACCACTTCCTAGCCTCAACAGACATTAGAAGGATTCATATGGTTAATACACAGCATCCAATTAGTCAAATCTTGCAAATAATGCATGGAAAACAATGCAAAGTATTTGGCTTTTTTAATCGATTTCTACCTTATAAAGGTGGAAATTTCTACATAGCTATGAAATGTTGCTATGAAATGTTCCAAGTAGATATGAATTTGGGGAGAAAATGCACGGGATGAAGATACTGATCACAGAATCGATGTAATTTAGGGATAGAGCCGCCAGTATCTAATGCCTATTGCGATGTTGATTGCGTTAGTTTTTCGCGTACTTTCACGGAGAAGCCGCGTCCACGGAAGTTGGAGTAGGAAGGCCGAGGAGAATGGAATTCACGCGGTAAACGAGTGCTCTGCCCCTGGGATGCTTCGTTAGACTCTCTTCTCTTACATAACGGGAGCGCCACTTCAATTCTATCATTTCCATCTATCTCCGGCTATAATTGTGCTTTTCGAAGAAATCTGTATTTTTTCAAGACCTCCTATTATCGAGCTTCAATGCTTCACCAACTCCGGCAACCTTGGCAGCAAACTCGACAAATTTATTGCCCGGGGCTGATCTGCCTTCATCCACGCTTCACCTTCTGCCTCCTCCTTCCTCTTCCTTCCCCTTTCTTTACTGCACATTGTTCCAACCTCGCGAAGATAACCTCCACTTTTTACACATGGTAGATACCGTTGATTTATTCCCGTAGGATTAAAGGGAGCGGCGCGGTGCGGCACGGCATGGCGGTGTAACTAAATTTCAGACTCCGGAAAAGCTTTTTCGATTGTAACTCTGCACGCACAGCCACTTGAAGCCTAGAGTGTTCTACATAGTAATTACGATAAATTCAATAGAATGCGGCCAGAAATGGAGCAAAGGCTATATATCGAGATGTCACCCGGGGCAATACCTCTAGCCAGAACGCAAGTTCCACTCAGCCAACTTAATACCGTGAAATGAAGAACTGTGTAGGGGATAGCTGCAATAAAATCACGCATAGCCAGTCAGGATTTCCCTAGCCTTAATGATCCTCTGGCGGGTAATTATTTTCGCGATGAAGAGCCTTCAAAGTATATGGTTTCGAGATGGTGGCGCGTCCATACTCCACAGTTGGCGGTCAGTCGAGCTCCGGAGTGAGAGCGCTCGCCGGCATTTTCCGGCGATCATCGAGTTCAGGAGGTCAGTGCGGGATTCCTCAGGGCGAACTGAACCTCTAGCGGGTGTTCGCTCGTTTATCTTAGCAATCGTGCCACGAGATATCACGATGACCGCTCCTACTTCGAGAGAGGCTGCCACTTGGCCACTTGGCCACTTGGCCACTTGGAACAGGTCAGCTCTACACGCGGCCAGTTCCCTAAGCCGATCTACCTATAAACTGTATCTGATCTCGCACGCGTCCGGCCACACGCCGCATCGCCCTGCCATCACCCCTCCACGCTCACTCCTCGCTTTCCTCCCTCAACCCAATAGAACACGCAACTTTGGGGGAACGGTAATTATTTGCCACATAACAATCGCAGCTCGCCAGTCGCCCAACTCTCATAAAATTTTCCTACTTAACTAACAGGTGGTGAGGGTTGCCTATTTCTTTCTATACCACCTTACACTTTAACTAGATATAAGAGCAGATCTCTCCCTATCTTTCGCAATCCTTTCCACTTAACACCAGCACCATCGCGCCACCCACAGAGCAATAAGATTTCTTCCTATTCAACGATATTACACAATCCAGCATCACAGACAACAATTATCACTATTCTGCGCAAGGGGTATAAACCGTTAATGGCGATGTTCGAATCCAAACGGACAAAAGAAGTTGGTCCGTCAGAGGGACGTCAGCCAAATGAGATGACTCATGACAGAAAATCCAGCTGGTGATAATTAGTCGTGGTAAATTGAGAGAATTTCGTCGCTTTCACAGTAAGAATTGATTCCACTCTGATTGCAAAACTACTCGAGCCCCCACCTCACAAGGATATAGCTTCGTTTTACATTCAACTTAATAGTAACAATTCTTTCAAGAAAGATACATAAATTCACACTGATGTCTCATGGCCCCATTGCAGGAGAACCCTACCAACACCTATTCACTATTATATTATACCTATATTAATTATCCGCATCTTTCTAAATCTAAATGTTTCAAGTGCCCGTGAGCCAAGTGTCGAATCTAAGTGTAACTCATCGATTTAAGAACTGATTCCGACTAGGAAAAAGAGAAATACTTTCCAGAAAGCAAAGAACGGATGACTATTTCCTGTTGTTGGCTCGATAAAAACGGGTACAAGTATCGTCGGTGGCTAAAAGATCTGTGCAAGACCAATGTGGAAGCCACACCGCAGGAATGACTTTCTTCCGCTTAACTATACCTGCATTCAACCATTTAAGGAGCCCGCGATAATTGAGAAACGGTTAAGTAACTACACTGGCACTTAGATTTTACATAATGCCCGGTAGATTTTGCTTTCTGTCCTGTCAAACTTTCAAAAACTAACGGGACTTTGGCGAATCTTTTTCCATGTCTATTTGAGCAAAGTGCCTTGGTATCTTGTCAATGCGAAATGCCACTGAAAGAATATTCTTTCTTGGCTGAATGTATCTTTGGCCTATGTACTAAGCGACAGAGTGTGCAACCCTTAATAATCAAGCGACTTAGATATCACTTGATATTACTTATTGAAGATGGTATGCCGAGTAACATCGATAGCTGGTAATCTGTCCTTCCTTGGGTGAAAGGTGAGAGGTGAGTTTCAATGCGGACGACTGGAAGAAACGGAGATAACTAGCAAGTGGTATGGGCGCATGTTCAGTCGTTAATTTTCTATTAGGTAGATCGACAGGGTGCGAGTGCGAGAGAAAGCCAGGCCAATCCAGGTTGGCTATAACATCCTGTGCCATGCTTCTCCAAGTGAATATTTTCGTATAAAAGGACTTCTCGTTCTCGCGAGCGATCTGCTTCTAGATGTAACCGCTCCAACTAGATCCTAGATCCCAGATAATATACTATTCTCCGGCGCACACGAGATGTTTCGACGTTAGGTTAGCTGGCAGTCCGACCTCGATTGAAATTCGACTTTCTTGACTTATCCTCGGCTTTATCCGGCAACGATTTTACTGATTATCATTTGATATGTTCCGACAAGCACTCCCTCCCTTCGCTGCCGACTTACCGTCCTGCGCACCATCCTTTTGCTTCCGTGATCACGAAAAGATTAACCATTCATCGGCCCACAAATTGCATGAATTGCATAAGGCGGCTATTTGGCAGTAGCCAGCTTTTACTTCCAATCGACTGACACTATTTGCCAATTAAACCCATTGCGCCCCTCCTGAATTTCGCCTGACGTTGACACCTAACTTGGCATATTCCAATCCAGTCTGCCGACAAAAGACTGCAAGAGAATACTGAGCCCCCCCAGCCAAAATTAACACATCATCCACCAGTCAGACCGAGGATCGAGCTAAGCATGCACGAACAATAGAAATGCTAATTCGCCATTAGCGGAGGGAAGAGTAGTCGATGACTAGGCGCATTCGTGGTAACCGAAGCAAGAGTGCCTTCGGTTTCAGGTCATTTCACAAGTCATCCTGCATATGCATGTATATCGCTAATTAGCCGCCGAGCTCATTAGACTTTTTCTCTTAGCAAGAGGTTGACGGCTGGTGAAGAGGGTGGTTGGGGGGATGAGAGGTTCGTCGCCGTATCCTGAATATCGCATCGTACTGCTGACCTCGGGTCAAGAGTTGCATCTAACGGTTGCGTAAGTCTCGACGGTCACGCGTTGGGCACCGTTTCGCCTTCTTCTTCTTTTAGGTTGCACCGATCTAGTGGTCACTTAAAAACTCACTTGACAACCGAGCTAAATTAGCCAAAGACTTCTTTTAGTAAGTTCTCGTTTAATCCTCACCATCCTTACTTTCCTAGAAAGATAAGGGGCATCAAAGTTTTCAAGGAAATTTTCTATGCCATAAGAGTGCTGCCAACACCAACGCTCGGTCTGAAGCTATGGTAACTTCTTGGTGAATTATGGCAGAAGTATGTAAGTGGTAACGGGGTGAGGAAGCCAGGATCGCCCAATACATCATGGGAAAATAGGATGTGCGATATGTGGCGGTAGTACAGTGCGGCCAGTAGTGTCTAAGAACCCGTCACGCGAATCGCGCATTTAAGATCGCACATATTACCGCAGGCCGCAACTGGGACAGCAGTCCGCTGCTGGCCGGCCGATTTCACAAAGGGCCTAGATCCATCGATTTAAAACTTGGGAAATCGATTAGACTGCAACCCGTTAATCACTGCTACGCCATACACCCACAATCCCATTCTTTCCCCCCCCCCCTCTCTCTCCCTCTGCCATCTATTCAAAACAGTAATGCGATCAGTTTCGTAAAAAGCAACTTTTACTTTCGTTCGTCCAACGTACTGCGATCTAGAAGAAACGAATGAGGAACTCATGTCCGGTAGTCAAGCGGTTAAGCAGACACTCGACCACTCTAGTGTACTTAAGAAAGTTTCTACTACTAAACAGCTATCGCAAACAGACGTGAAGCTTCCAGCGCAAAATTGCTTTCATGCTGCCGAGGAGATGGTTATTAAGTTTTTCTTCAATGAATCGATAATCCTTAACTAGTGAATTCTTTGCCGCTTATATGGCATCTGTTCTAGCAAGAAGCGATATTAATTATTTAACCGATTTGATTATTGAAAAGTTGCTCCGATGTATCCTAATTTGAAAGCAATAAGTCAGTAATAACTGTCCAGATTTAATTTATGGTGAAACGCGATACTCGGCTAACTCGGACATACTTGGTGAAAAATCATTGTGAATCGTACGCTCTCCCGACAGAGCCTTCCTCTCACTGACACCAAAACACTATGTTAAATCTTCTCCCTGCAACGAGAGGCACATAATAAATTATCGAACATATAAAAATCGACATTTTACACTGGGCATATTAAGCAGAGTCATACGTAATTCTTCGTGATTTGATGCATTCGAGAATTTCACCGGAATCCTTGCCGGGATCAATCTGACGTTTGAAAAGCCGACCTATTCAGGTGCTCATAAATTCCCATGGTACAATAAATTAAGGGGTAAATGTCTGTTCTATGGCGATGATGAAGCAAACGAAATACGCACACTCTTTTTCAGTGAAATATAACATTGACCAGACCTCAGGAAATCAGGTCTCTATCTATCAGACTATCAATCTCTTTGGAATCAGATTGTAATAACTACTTCATCAATTATAGATTGTACGAAAGCACCTGCTCTAAAAAATACATCTCTTTTTTCATCACACGATTCTCGCAAAAGATAACACTCGTACACATGTTATTGCTCAATAAAAATGGTATGAAACTTTGGTTATACATCGGATGAAAGTGGCTCGTACCCTCGTACGATGGTCCGAAACGGCTCAACCGTCGATTATTCACTCGTGAAAGGTTAATTTGGCCACCAATTGATAGGTGCCTCGACACTCGACACTCGACACCTTCATCGAAGTGCCCTGTTGCGTAAGAGGTAATCGATACATTCCTTAGCCTGTCCGGATGGATCATTTTGGTGCAAATCAGAAGAAGCACGATATAGCTCAACTACTTTTGACAAACTTTCGGAAAATATATTCATTCGAACAAATCCCGAAAATTAAAAGTTAAAAGGAAGACGAGCAATTAGCTAATTGGAAGTAGGTGTGTCGAGACTTGCTTTTAAATTGTTCGAAATTGTTCGATATGGGAAACTTTTAATGAAATGACTGCCAAATGACTTATTCATCGAAGAACTGTTACACGCCACAGGCGGAGATGTACTTACATATAGTATTTAACTCGGTTAAATTGAAGTAAATGTTTCTTTATACTTGCAACTGTTGACTGTCGGTTGGTGTTGGCAGATGATGACAGCACCAGCGTAGATATTCATGGCACAAAGGTCCACTGTTATCTGAGAAAGTTGTGCGGAGCGAGGGCTCTCAGGACAATGCGCATGAGCCAGCCACCCTTGTCAATCACCCCACCACTCATCCCCATTTCCCCACCCGAAACTTTGGAAAATTCTACTCTCCTCCCACTCACCCTCCCCAGTCCCCATAAAAGGACTAAGATGGCAACTGCATTGACAGCTAACTCTTGCTTGTTAACTGTAGTGATGAAATTGAAATCAATAGCCGATCGGAGAGATCTAAGAGAATTCTGGATTTGCCAATCAATTGTACACACTCGTCGGCCATAAGTGGAGTATGCGAACATAGAATTCCGCGGGCAACAATCTCGAAATCTGAAAGAGGAGATAATAAGTGGCGAGGGTTGCCTGTTCCTCATAGAATATAATAACTGCTTTGTTAGTGGGCGATCGAAAGATAGAGAAGAAGGAGCGTTCTGAGCTAAGTGTGCACGTATGTTAAGCGATCCCTGGCTTCTTGACGAGATTTATGATGATTCTATAGTCCCACGGACAAACTATCCTGCGGCAACGATTTATTATTATTGCATGCACATGTAACTCGCTGCTGCCGCTGCCGCGACACGCGTACATGTCATGCCTTCCGCCACTTCCCCTCTCTCCCATTAATCTAACATCTACCACACCATTAGTCAGACTTAGGATTTCATTTGTACAATTTCTCTTTATTGTATAAATATTCTGTTCGACTTAAAACTAGAGTATGTAAAGTCACATTGGCAGTTACATTATCCTAGCTTATACTTATTACACGTGGCTCATATATTACTGTATTCCTTAGGAAATAGTACGAATGCCTGCATTGATTTTCCCCTACATCAGATCAACTTCGATCTCATCCCGCATTGCTCTTTTCATTCACCATTGAATCCCCTCGCTTTGTAAAGGATGCGAAAGGTTTCTGGACTGACAAACCATAAATATGGTGCGAAAGGCGAACCAACTGGATTAACGGAATCTCAGAAGTTGCTTACAAGATAGGTACATTAAATAATCGTCAGGTGTGTATGTACAATGGAATTCACGTATCGCAGAGCAATTTCCTTCAATTCTCAGACGCCTGGGATCTGACATCGTTAAAACGCCGAATCAATACTGATCTCTTCCGAAAATGCCCCGACTGAATAAACTACGCTAGGTCCGATTTTCGAAGATTCAATTTGCATAGTTACATAGATATAATTTCAAAGATGCTTGAAGCCTATCTTACTTCCAGGATCATTTCGATGAAGGAAAGTGACAGGTATGATTCAGTTGTAGAGTGAAAGGTGGTGCAAAGTGTCTGTTTCCCTGGGGGACTTGGTCTAATTAAGTCCTCTCCCTGGGCAAAGAAGGCAAGGAAGGAAAGAAATAATTCATGAATGAAATCCTTAAATGTTCTCTGACCGAAGGTTTCCAGGAATAGTAAAGGTTCGGCAGGCCGTTATGGAGGCTTAAGATACTCGAACTCGGAGTGCAAGTCTACTTTTAAAAGAAGCCGACATTTCCTACTATGTACCGAGAACTTTCGGATTACAGTCGTAGAAAATAGGCGTTCGAGCATGCAATTTCCGTGTGCAACTCTACCGTCGCCCTCAAATTTCCAACCGCTGTTACATAGCTGGTTGTCCTGCTCTTGTGGTTTCGCGTCTCTCCTGCAACAGCCATTTATCCTGTTAAAATGTAATACTTTGCAGGATACAGCTGATGTATGATCCGCAGAACTTGTACCCAAAGTACTCTTAAAAGCGAGACCAACAAAAAGTAGATTGTTCGAGCCGGAGATTGGGAGAAAACAACTTTCTTGTACCATCGAGACTTCCACTGCTTCACTCCACCGTCTCTCGAATGTTACGTAACGGATTCTGATTCATCCTATCTCAAGCTAAACTGTTCGAAAGGGATCCCATTCCCCAAAGACGGCTTAATAGCTGGGATGTTTTATAGTAAGAAAATTACCGCTGCTGAAAGCACCTAGTTCTGGATAATTGAACTCGCTTCAATTGCTGCTGGAGGACAAATGCATTCAATTACACACAGTAGGAAGCAAGGCAAAATGGCAACTACGGCTTTCAGTGTACTCGCGAACCGCCTGATTCTTCACTGCTACACCTTGTTATTCTTCAAGGCCCTTATCGATGTTCAGTGAGTACGTTAAGAAAAAAAGGCCAATGAAGGAGCAGCTAATATGAGCTGTCCCTTTCTGCTACCTTTCCCTATGTTGCACTAGGTTCGACTGGCGCACTCTTTGAAATAGGAGTTAGGATACTAGATTCTTGGTCAGAATTGGGCGGCGTGAGTGCGTCTGCCGGGGTCCTTGGCACAATCTGGACCTCCACTCGTGTCTTGGAGGCGTCTACACCAGGAGAACCTGTCTGGGAGGTTTTCAGACCGGCAGGATTATTTACGGCGCACTTCTTAAAGTGAGTCCTCATGTTGCTACTCTGGGAGAACCTAAGTCCGCAGTTTGGGCAGGAATAGGGTTTGGTCCCTGTGTGGTAGTTGAGATGCGTCTTAAGGTGATGCTTCTTGGTGAAAGCTTTGGAGCAAAGGGTACACTGATATGGTTTGAGCCCGGAGTGTAATCTAGTGTGGAGGGTCATGTTGGACCTATCGGCGAAAGCTTTCTGGCAAACTTGGCACTGATAGGGTCGCTCGCCAGAATGAGTGCGAAGATGCTGCTTGAGCAACATCTTCCGGGAGAAGGCCTTGCCGCACTGCTCGCACTGGTGCGGTTTCACGCCGGTGTGTATGCGCACGTGCATATTATAGGCGACGCGTTGATTAAAGCTCTTGCCGCATTCCGCGCAGCCGTACTCCTTGCGGTTCCGGTGGATCTTCATGTGCGAGCTGAGGTAACCCCGGTCATTGAAGTACTTGCCACATTCTGGACAGGTCGCCGCGAATTCTCGCGTCCCCTCGTGGACGCTCCGGTGGTACTTGTAGTTCCGCAGCTGGGAGAACTGCTTCCCGCAGTCCGCGCAACGGAATGGCTTCTCGCCTGAGTGGGTTCGGCTGTGCACCTGTCAACCATCACCAATCACCCAACCCCTCGGTTAACCCGATAAACCCACTCCCGCTTCACCCTCTCCCTCTCCCTCTCTTCTCCCCGGCCAATAAACAATTATCCTTTACTTCACCCCCTCGAGGTTTCTCTTCTTCTACGGTTAGTCGCGCAGGAGTTACTCTAGTCTCCTATTTCTCCCGAGAGTAATTCTGTTATAATATCGAATTTCTAGAAAGGAATTGCTCCAGCTAGAATATAAGGCTTACCTTCAAAGATGCCCTTGTGACAAAATTCTTGCCGCACTGATCGCATTTATGATCCTCGCGTCCGGAGGCCCTGCTCCTTGGTGAAAGCTCGCTGGCGGCGATGGTGTCGTTGTTATTGCTATCACTATTAATGAAAATCCGCGCAGTCACTTTATCATCGATCATCACTTCATTCCCGTGCTTGTTGCTCTCTTGGCTCGGATAGGCATCTTTCTTTGGCTCCCTATCAATGGTATCGCAGAGCCTACTCACTGGATGAGAGATCTCTGGCTTACCGGGTCCCGGAGGAATCAATTGCCGCCTCAAGTATCCACCCTTCGAATTCGAATTTGCCACTTGAGTATTCTCACTCGGAGTTATCGCTGACTTGCCGCTAACGTTATGAATGTTACTCGGTATTTGGAAGAAGCTTTCATTGCTTCTAATAGTACTTGGAACTGCCGGATCAGACGCTCCAATTTGAGGAGTAGCTATGTACGGAACTGTTGATCCGTAGTACTCTTGGTTCCTTGTTTCGGGACTAACACAATGATCCAGAGACTTGGAGAGATTGCTGAACATCATATCGCACGGCTTAGGAACTTCGTAACCATAGAAATTATCGGATGACGTGACATTTTTCTGAGTTTTCCCTGACTCATGGCTAAGACTGATTGGGGATGCCAATGGATGAGATGCTTCTTGGACGTGACCACTCTCTCCCGTCTCCTGCAACAGTAATTGATGTTTCCCGCGATGTTATTTGTAAAAGCCAGCTAAATTGGCTTCTTACTATAACCTCTAATTATCCTCTTAACGTGCATAGAGCATCGGAACTTTCGGAATGCCTCTTATTTCCCATTTTAACTACACACTCTTACAGAATTGCAGCATCTATTGAAACCTATCGCAGCTCTATTGCATCTCTAGTGCTTTTAACGCGTACTTCCTGCGATATTATACTATTTCATTGCTTCGATACAACCTGTAGTTAGACGTGACCATGGAAAAATTTGTCTATTACCGTAAAATCGATCTGAACTTCCCGGTGATTGAAACTTTTAAACATCATTCGCTCTAATGATGCCCATGAAAAAACGACTAGACGTACGTACACACACTTGCAAATCCAAGAGAAATTGCTCTCAAGTTTCAGCGAGTAAAATCTACTCGAGAGCACGGTTTTGCGAAACTCTATGCAAAAGAAGTTCATTAGACCTCGGGGAAGGGGTTTATTAAAGTAGCCAGGTATAAAGTATGGTTGAGGCCTGCATTGATCGTCCACGCCTCCGGTTGGTAGCCACCTTGAGCACGTTTCTCTTAAAGTTACGCTTAAAGCACGCTTCCATTATATCCTTCTTAGTCCTCTCAAGTTATTCTCCTTCCTTAATGTTAACAGGCAGGAAATTTTCCTCTTCATTCTATCTTAATCTTTTCACTTTCAACAATACTTTTTTCGGGAGCGTATGCCATGGAAGATGCAGAATGCGTGGGCCAGACAAATTATTTCGAGGCGGTGCGGTGGCATGATGAGCCAGCGACAATGAGGTCGTTATGACTAATATAAAAAGGAGCGCGCAATCATGGAGGGAGAGTTTGATCCATTCCATGCAAATGAGGAAATCCTACGCGGTTCTCGTATGAAAGTCTCAGCAGCCAGTCAGCCAGGCAGGCAGGCAGGCAGGCAGGCAGGTAGGTAGGCAGACCAGGCACATGTTAATAAGAGAAACGGTGCTCCCTGTCTGAGACAATTCAGGAATTACAAACGTACTTAATGTCCTCCTGCTGTAAATGAATCACAAGCATTGCGTATGCGCGACCACAGGCTAAATTGGATTCAGCCTTACGTTCTTACTTGTCCTCTCGCCAACCGGCCTTTCTGCAAATTAATCGTCGATCCTTCCAATCCCGTGCCAGCACATTCAATTATCTCCTTCGTAAGACCAGTAGTGCCCAATCTGATGATTAGTCAGGCGATATTGTTTTCGATTATACAAACTGGAACCGTTTACCTCTTTGAATGGTATACTACTTGGGACAATGTGCGTATCCAGGACATGAATTTCTTCCAATAGAGAAAAACAGAAAGAGCAAAATGAATTGCTCGCTAAAAAGTAGTCAATTAGAACTAGTTTGCACAGATATCTGGCATGGGTCGATGGTAATCGGTAACGGTATACGTATATATAACCCTTTGATTGGAGTGGATCCTTGGAGAGAACTGTCCGCTGTGTGGGGCAGGATGGTCCAAGTGCGAGCGCCGCGGGAGAATAGTATACAGAATAGTATACATAAATACATAGGTATATGCATACTATATGCATCTATGTGTATACATATAGGCCTTTTGTGCATATCGACAATATCGGCAATACCGGCAACTTTCTGAAGGCGTGTATACATATGTATACGCCTTTCGGAGTGAAAGGGTTAAAGACTCAACGACTTAATTGCGACTGGTGTAATGCCAATAGGTTTTTGCTCGAAGCTCAAACAAGAGTGTCAATGAGTTGCCGGCTGAATTATCGGTGCGGTGTACAAATGTACACATAACGCGCGCCGTGAAGAGAGTTAAACCAAGTTAAATAGTGGATAAGTTTATAGATATGCCCCAGACCTTCCTCTTCATATTTGAGGATGGCTGGGGCCTCGAGGAAGGGATGAAAGTAACCGGTCAGATTTTGCGTGGCTCGCATTCTCGACGCACGTTCTATGAATATTTATCGGAGATCCTATTCTTTTGCGCATCCGTTTGCATTTGCCCGTCGGCGTCGCTCCTTACCAAGTCTGGTGCCGTAGCCGCGCGAACGACGCTTGCTAAATCACGTTTAACTTTAATTTCGTTCGTTAATTCCTCCGCAAAGCGGAGAAAAAAATACGAGGAAGGCGCGCTAGGATCGCGAGCGGAATCGATAATTCCCGATGGACGTGTCACTCGGTGGGTTTCAATGAGCTAGAAAGTCATGTGGACATGCAAAACGGGCTACGATCTTTGCTTTCAAATATTGACTCGCGCATTAATGAAGTATGCAGAATTAGAATCCTAGATATCCAGACGAGCCCACCTTCATATTTCTGCTCCACTCAAATTGTATACCAGTGTTATACATCGTACGTGCTCGAGACAATAAATTACTGGATTAACTATATAATTGCAGAAATGGACGATACTTGGGATTGTCTTTTGTGCATCATGTCATCCAACTTAAAGGAACACTATTGAAAGGCTTATGAATGATGCCAGCCAGCTTGAATCATTAGAAATGGGCCACATGCCACTTAGTCTTTTTGCGATACCAGATTTGCTTTATGATCCATTCAAAGTCTATAAACAGCTGGTAACTGTTATCGATCAGGTACTTGAAGCGTCAATCTATGATTTATAGTATCATGAAGTAGGAAGCCTGTCATGTTGTGCATAATGCCTAGCGAACTATGCAGGAACTAACAGTTGACCCAGACCAACAAGGGGTCACCGCTACCTATCAATTCCAGCAGTTGACGGCTGACCGCCGGCGTACAGCTAGTCTCTGTAGGTGTAGAGTGATCATCTGACTGACAGCCTCCAGCCAATATCCACTGGATTCTCTGTCTCCTAATTATCGGTCTACATAGACAGATCAACACCCACTTAATAAGTTTTCCTAACGTAATATATGTTTTCTCAGTATTAGAGAGCTAGCACCTCTTTTCGAGGGCATGGAATCTTAATGAGAATATCCGATGGGACAAGTAACCTCGGACCTGAAAATCTAATATGCCAATGAGAGATAGAGGAAATTATCAGGCCAAGATAAACTTCATGAGGACGCGCGTCCGGCCTCTCCAATCCCGATTGATTTGTCGCTCGTTGAATAACTCGTTCCCCATATTTCCCGTCTTATCCGTAATGGCTTTCCTACTTTCCGAATCTATCCAACATTTATACGAGCGTCGCTAGTCGTTGCGAGATCGATAAAAATGATAATAAGCTATGTAGCAGATTGCCCCCCCAGGTGGTAATCATCATGTATCATAGGCATAAGTTCCATTACGTGGAAGCTTTACAAGAAACTTGTACCACGGTGCAAACTCCACGATACAATTTGTAGCAATCCGAGGAAGTGGGTCAATCAAGAATCGACTAAATCTGAGAAAGTCAATCCGCCATGTCTCCTCGTCGCTAGGAAGCCGAGCTACTATTAAATGTTACTATTTGCCGAAAGAATAACGAAACTGGTGGCTAGCCTCGCTGGCACCTTCCCACTGTTAGAAGATGCGAAACTATCTATTGATAAGTCAGCAACCGGGTGGTGAGAATGTTTGCATTTTCCATGGCAGTATCCGGCAATTAGTGAGAGTGTGTACGATTAGAGATGCAAATCCCCGATGAGCAGCAGCTGGGATCGCTGATCCGATTTGTTATCGCGGGTAGGCAAAGGAGCAGGCAGGAAACGGGCGTGCCGGTGTAGCCGCGGGATAATTTACCGAGGTGGAGGTATCCGCGGAATGAAGGAAGTCGTACAAGCTGATCGTCTCTAACGAGCTTTTAAAGCGAAATAAATACCAGACTACCGAGAGCGCGGCCGGCTCGCTTCCCTCGCCTCCCCTCGCCTCCCCTCGCCTCTTTTTCTCGGCCTTCCCGGCCCAGGATGAACCTCCCCAAGGAATGCAATTTCGACACCAATTGACCGCGCGTCAATTACACCTCAATCAATCCGACAATATCTACTGAGTTGCCAAAAGTAATTAGTCTACAATCCCACTGAGCAAATCTTTCATATTTACTTACTCATAATTATTATATGCTAGCTATTACATCAGTGACGAGAACAGGTCGAGAGTTGATAAATAGTGTCTTACAATGAACTCATTAAACGTTTAACCCCCCTCCTCCAATTGGATCCCCGAAACTTTCAATATTTTTTTAAGCTTTTCCCTTAGTAGCTCCATCTCCTCGAGCAAGCGAAAGGCAAACTTGCCGGGTACTCGATAAGAACTGGAAGTCTTCAGCTTGCAGGTCTCAACATCGCGGACAGCTTCAAGCCGGGCCAATAACTTACTATTTCTTTTTAAAGGAGCGTATCAAGTCGCGGTGTCTATCTGTCACGAAATAAAAGCATAAATGAAGCTAACGGTAAAGGCTAGCCTATGCAGACATATATGTTATTGACAATTCACTTCCTCTAGCATGTATAAATGGCCAACCTTCCTGTCCAAATACGACCTTGAATGTGCTCGGACTAGATGCTTTTGTGACATGACACGATATACCAATGATTATAAATTGCATGGGAAAATGAAGATAAGTCCGTCCGTACTCTCTAACGCATCGCTCGCATTTCCCAAACAAACATGATGCAATGGGCAGGGTAATTTCTTGGGCGAAAGTAGGAAGAACCGTATTCTCTCGAGAGATAGGAGATCCTTGGCGTCGCATGGCTGCCTCTGATAATAACGTTGCTGATAATGACAGAGCTGGGAACTGGTTCCACGGTGAACAGACACGAGCATGTCTATACATAGCTCGAGCGGGGATCCCAGGCCTGAATATTAATGTCAATATTGAAATTTGTTGAAAAGATAAGGCCCTCTAGGAGTAGCTGCATATCGAATCACAGCGCGCGACCATGAGCCTGACACCATCTCGTGATGAAGGACCTGGCAAAAAATACTGACCGATACATGATTAATCGTTGGGATAGCGATCCTAGGAGAGTAGTCGGCCGATGCAAAAAACCGCATCGTTTATTGGCTGAGTGGATGAGCAAAGAAACACTTTAGACAGAGGCGAGCCGGAAAGTTGGAAGTTAGAGAGAAGAGTTAACAGGGAAGAAGGTGGCTTGTTTGCAAAGCCAAGTTCCTTTCGATATACTAGGAAGCAGAGTTTTCAGTCAGACCGCAGGTACACAAGCAGCCTGTTCTTAACGAGAGTCGACTACCTATTTACTGGTAGCTATGTAAGTACGTGCCATTCGTCGTGTACACCGACTGCGACTATCCTCCACGCCCACACCAAGCCAATCGATAACCCATTGAAATTCAATGTCTTCCGCTACTTTTCACTCCTGACCTCAGACCTCAGACCTCAGACCTCACCTTTCCCTCTTCTCGAACCCTCTCTATCCAACGGCCCACAGCCCGATCACTCTTCCGACCTTCTTGACAGTTATTCCTCTCATCGACCAGTCGCTACTCCCGAGCCGGGCCGCCCACCTCCACTTCGATATCGCATATGGAATCTCCCTTGATATCTGGATGATTCTATCAAATAAATCCAGTACGAGCTTGATGTAAGAGCTTACTAAAGAAGCGGACTAAAATGAACGTAGCCAATTGGCAAGCCCGAGCTCCGTGGCAGTTTTCTCTTTCCGGCATTTCAACGGTTCGGTATTCACCAAGCGGTATCTTTCAGAACAGATTGCCAGTTGTTCGGATCGGTCGACCGCTGAAGAAATAAGTCAATGCAAAAGTAGACGTAGCTCCGAGCTATGTAGATTTGTGCATCCTTTGATATTCCAGTACTCCTCTACATTTACCCGTTGCGGAATCGATCGGTAAATGGGCAGGTTCTTCTAATAAGACACTGGTTCTTGCTGCTCCTGCCGCGACCACAACCCATGCTTTACCATCGCGTCGCGTTCGCTTTATTGAAAACTAGAATGCAGTGCAAATTAATTATAGTGGGTGTGTCATAGTAGATCAAAGACAAATGTTGCTTACACTGTGCAGGCATTATATTGCCACAACTTGCGTGCACACTTCAGTTTACTTTCGATCAAGGATAATTACAAGACTAACATTAGTTTCGAAGCAATTTCAATTTTTTCAACAATCCAGCGTTTTACCTAACTGTTATCAACACTGTCAGGCAGAAGTATGTATTGGAAGTATGTAAAGTTTGATTGGCGCGTCTGTACCTTTCACTCAGGGAACAAGAGAGTCGACCCGAACAGAACAGAACCGAACGGCGGTAAATACATTTAGCTTTCCGCGGCAATTATGCGGGAGAATCAGAACCAAGGCAGAAGAGTGTCGCGCGTGTGTGTGTGTGTGTGTGTGTGTGTCGGTGATCCGATGCTGCCAGGTGATAAGCTGCTCCTGCGAACAGCTGCTTCTGCTGCCGGTTCGCCCGTGTCAGCCTGATTAATGAAACTATCAGTTACACGCGGCCTTCCTCCGGTTTCTCCATTTTTTCCCTGAGATTTTCGCCAGTGGACACCAGCTGGACAAGCGAGTTGCCAGGTGTGAGCTGCGAGCTGCGAGCTGCGAGCTGCGAGCGCACTTGGCCTGCACCTTATTACCAACAATCTGGGCCTGAGCCCTCCCAGCCTCGTTTTCTCTTTCGACGCGTGTGCACTGATACGCTCCAGATTTTGCCGATTACTTTATGATCTTGCGCAAGAAGCTTCATGCCCGTCGAGACCGGATTCTCCCGGTTCGACACTGATTTCGGACAGGCCTTCCCTTTACTTCGCTGGGTTTATGTGATTTCGCAAGCCAAACCCGCCCGTCGCGTCGGCTCGTCGCATTCGCCCGCCAGCTTAAGGACCTCGCTACATGTTTGTACGAAGTCAAGTATTGCGCTCTCTCAGATTTTTGCCAAAATGCACAGCGAAGTTGTAAATTCTCATTTTACAATTGCACCGTTTACTTTCTCTCGCGAGGGAAAAGTATTCTGACAGTAAGAAGGTTATCGGACTGTTAATAAAAAGTAAATCGATCGACTCAGAGACTCGGAGAATCTTCCGGAGGAGCTGACACCATTTTATGGAGGACAAAATTCCTAGTAATCATCGAAGGTTCTAGGAATTCCATTCCAATCTCAAGCGGGTACGAGCATCCAGAAATTCCGAGAGGTACGAGAGTAGCATAATGCATGAGCAATGGCTCATGCTTGGAAAGTTCCTGAAAAGACAATGACCAAATTCTTTCAGTAACATTCTTCCGGAAGAAAGATAGTCAATAGGAGTATTCCGATCTCTTTGGGCTCTAAGAAAGGGTAGGAAGGAATGGCAGTGCGGAATTCAAGGAACGCAGGGAGCTAACTACCGCACCAATCTATACGCATCTGCAAACTGTATGCAGAGACAACAGCCCTAATCGGGCTGGTTCGCCAGAAGTTCGCTCCGCTATAAAAGATAAGAGCTCTATTAAAGAGTCGGGAGACTTTTCCCCTGACGGTCTTCTCACTGGAAGGAGCATATTTTAGCAAATCGATTCAGGCCCCCGGTGTCGTTTTGGTACGATCCCGTCCGCAGTAAATTCGTCGAGTTGACGTTTGAATACAGTTAGCGAAGCATCGCTCTGACACCGGTGGACGCATTATCGTGCCAGTGCCACTGCCACTACCACAGTCCACGGAAAAGATCTCTCTCGTCTTGAAGCGCTGTCTTTCAGTGACAGAGTCTGCTAAATAACTGGACACGCGAGATTCATGCGCCCAATTTGCATACGGTACCAACAAGCGCCGTGTTCGATCCGTAGAGCTCATTATTCTCTTTGGACGCAAGTCAGTCCTCTTATACATTCTTTTTCACACTTATTCCAACAAATTTCCACTCAGATTCTATCTCTCCAAGTTATCGGGCTTTTTTTTAATTCTTATTTCTCATATCTTGTCAAATACCTCTAGTAGCATTTCATTTCATCGGCCAAGTAAAGGAAGCACTAATTACGATGTTGAGGGAGAACGCTTGCACTTCTTTTAATGATTTCTGTCAGGGTTCTCCTAACGAGGAACTAGCAAGTTGCAAGATCGTTAATCATTGCGCGAGCGGTGCAGCAAGTGGACTAATTTGCTAGCGTCGTTCATTCCTACGATTTGATCATGATGCGAAGATGATGAATCGGTTTCCTCCACCTCTATTGGACAGGATGTAGGCAAAAGACTACAGTCCTAATAGCGAAGTTTAGGCGTCCGATTAAGCTACAATTGCGCGGATGTATGTACAGAAAGGAAGATGATCAACCTGGTAAATGCGTTTAATGAATCCCACTTGTTCGACTCCGGTAACATCTTCGTTATTATCGGCGACCGGCGAGAATACTCGGAAGGGCGTAGAAGGCTAATTTTTTCAATGGCCGAAACACGTTGAGTATAAGGGTTGCGAGAAGTTAGAGGAAGAAGAAGGGAAAGGAAGCGAGAAGTAAATAAATGGGGTGAGAATTTAATGGGCCAGAATATTAAGGCTAGCAAGATAAATGATATCCGTGGCGATGCAAAACAGCACGCTAGGTCCAACAGATAGTCTGGCATACAAATGGATTTGCATGTCCACCTTCGCGAGATAGATGATATTTCTCGCGTTACGACCACTTGCGATCCGATCTTATAGAGTAACGTGCTCGACTATTTGAGGATACCATCCGAGAGAAACTTCACGCTGCATATATCGAGCAGCAGGCCAACCAGTCGTTCATTGATACAGTCGTTATCATTTTTACATCTATAATAAACCCTGACCCAATTCGCCATTGGTTCATCGCGTCGGAAGCGAGTCTGAGAAACGACGTCTATGTAATGATGGACTCTTTGCGTAAAGCAATAAAATGAGGAAAAAGTCTACTTATAATAGCTGGTAGGGAAATACAGGTATCGACTTACGGTGTCGTCGAGATGGGTCTGCAGAACAATCGGCTGGATCTTGGGTAGATGATGGGGCCTTACGATCTGTCTCCAAGGTGAAGCTGTGACACGATTGGCGACGTGTCTCCTGGGTGTTCTCCACCTACAACAACTTTCGCCGCAGGTCAGATCTTCGCCGGTCTGGCCGCAATCAGGTTTCTCGTGCGACCTCGTCCGACCGCTATATTGCAAGGACGCGCTCCTGCCCTGAAGGGGGCTGTCCCGTGAGCGTGAGCGCGAACGGGAGCGCGAGCGGGTGCGGGAGCGTGAGCGGGTGCGGGAACGGGATCGGGATCGGGATCGGGAGGGAGAACGTGAACCGGGCCGATCCGAAGTACGACGTTCCTCTGCTGTTCTCTCGACATCAATCCTCAGAAAAGAGGAGTGTTCTCCGTCAATCTCCTCCGGCGCGTGGAACCTGCGCATCGTGCAAGGAGGAGGTCGTAACAGAGCGTAATCGCTCCTCAATCTGAGTTCTAGGGGGTCGAGCTCTTGCCCGCAGAGCTTGAGGGTGCTGGAATCGGAAGGTGGAGTAAGCATGGCACTCTTCTCCAGGGGCTCCAGTGTTCTGTCAATCCTCTGTATCGTGGTGGCGGGATGGTACCGCCTGGCGTCCCCCTCGAAGGGCTGATCGAATCCCTGGTGGGCTCGATCGTGATTGATGGGGAAGGGAGGCACCTGCCACGTGCTCGCGTACTCGAGTCTCGAGCGAGCGAAAGCACCGCCGGCGTCGGTATGCAACCTCGACTGGATCTCAAGCGTCTCGCTTGACGGGGGTCTTCCCACGAACTCGTAGGATCCTCTCTTTCTTGAGGGCTCCCCGTTTCTAACAAGTCCCTCACGGCCTCGGCTCCGGCCCCGGCCCCGTCCCCGGCCCCGACCCCGGCCCCCACGCCCTCCCCACCATTCCTCGCATGACGGATACTGATCGCACTCGAGGTATTTCGGCCTGATCTTCACATCCTTGGCGTCCTCCTGCTTGCACTCGCTGTCGCTGCAACCAACGAGGACCGGTATCGGCGGAAGCGCGATACGCAGGTTTTCCGCCGCGCGAAGAAAGGCGTCCAAACGTGGCCGTGGTACAGTAGCGCTTCCGGTGTAAACAAACCCGAGGAGTGCCGCGAGTTCTGCTGCCTCGATCTCCGCAAGGATCACCGTGATTGGCTCGCAGTGGCTGCTTGACTTGCTGTGCGCCAGCAGGACCTCCTGAAAGTCGAATGACCCCGTGGTTAGCTCAGGATACCAGGGAATCTTTATCGCTCTATCTCTGCGATCCGCCAATCCATAATTGCGCGCTCCGCCAACTTTTAAGGTCACTCCTTCTCGGACCTCTCATTCCCCACCGTTTCCATTCACCGCTCACCTCTCCTCTTCCCTATATCTATCCATCCATCTATCCATCTATCCATCTATACTACTCCTCCCTCTCGAAAGGTCGCATCCCAGAGTATTGCCGGCCGATTCGGCTCCTCGCGCTTCCGCCTCTGCGTTTCTATCCCGGTAAAATCGGCCACCGTATTCCCAGTAGCGCAAATCACCGACGACGTCTCACTCTTGTCATGTTCTACTCCGTTCCCTCACAGTCACTAAAAGCCTTCTGTCTGCTTGGTTACTGCATATTTCACGAGCGATGAATTTTATTCTATAGTGAAATGCGGACGCTCGGCCCGTGAATGGCCACTAAATATTGCTTTACGACCCGGGACAATGCAGAAGCGGCATACGCGTAATCGAAATCACGCTTCCACACTAACAAAGAGCCGACTCAGTCTTATAAATCTAAAGATTAAACTCCATTAACGTCATAGAGATTAGAATATTATTGTGTAGCCACAAATTGTGAGAGACGGGCTGCTCGAGCCAAATGGCTAGTATAACCCAGTAACATTGAAGTCAAACCTGTCTGAAAAATAAATGCTTTCGCTCCACGAAGCATTGCAAATGATCAATTGTACATTTTGTAAATCTAATCAGCAATTAAAAGAAAACAATTGTTCAATTCGTAGACTAAAGAAAGATTTTAATTACATTTGAATTTACTAGATAGACTATTATATCGCCTCCTCATTTCGATTGATCAGTTTTTGTTGGTTTTAATGTGTCGCTCTTTTCGTCTTATCGTGTAATCTTAAATCGATAGCCTGCTCCTATAGATATATACGCATTATTACTTTCTTGTGGAAAGAAGAGCATAAGGAGTATATAGGAAGGAAAAGCAGGGCGTGTAATCTGAAAATTGGAGGTGGTCATCGGGCGTGCCGGATACTTAGTTGCAATTCGGGAAGTATGTACTCAAATTACAAGCTTCGAAGAGTGGTGTACTAAAAAAGAAGAGAGAGTTGTACGAAGGCTACTGTTAAGCCTGCAGTGCCCTGCACTCCTCAAGCCTGGCTGGAATAAAGATCTCGGTATGCGCGATGGGAGATCTTTTAAACGCGCAACTAACTGTACGTAAGAGAGACTCCTCGCTAACCCGAATCTCCCAACAACACATCAAACAGAGATTTTTCAAACTACAGACTATACGGAATGATGCTCCTTTCTTCTTCCTCGAACCCATTCAATGAAGATTGGTGGTGACGAGCGTGAGACGACAGCTCATTGGATAACGTCGATCGGATGAAAAGTTGATGTGAGAGAGCATCGCTAAGAAGAAAGTGAGGAAAAAGTGAAGATGCTGGTTAAGAGTGTAAGTCCTTGTGGGATTGACAGGACGACACTAATGAGAGGGAATGAATTCGTCGAATGCAGCAATCGCAATGGCATTATAATCGCGGGTCAATTAGCGGAAGGTTGAGGATGTCGAGGATTCCTTGGGAGAACTGTTAATCCCGAGCGCGAGCGAGCGCCTGCGCTTTCTCATATCGCCGTGCTCCAAGTTCCGTGCCTCGAGTCTCGAGTCTCGAGTCTCAAGTCCGAGAGAGCTCGAGCAAGCTGTATCTACAGACATTGCCTCCCTACATACACAGAGCCGTATGGCCCGTATGTGACCTGCTTGGTTATGTGTAAGGATGGTCCTGTCGTCCCATGTCGAGTTTACGCCACGACGCACCGACAACATGTGTGTACGCGAGATGTGAAAGAGCCGACGACACCGACATTATCTGGGCCCATAAATCTCAAGAGTATACATATTGTGTACGTATGTATGTAGGGCCGCATGTGAATATCTACGAATATCTTCGCGCATCGGCTAACTGCGAATAACTGCGAGGCTGAATAGCCTGCTCTATCTTGGCAGAGGTGAATGAGCAAGTCTCCCAGATCGTTGTCCTCGAAATCAAGAGCCACGCTACTTCTGCGTAGAAATTCCCAGCACGAGCTCGCCAAATTAGACCAATTACCATCTCGTCGGATAGGAAAGGGTGACAATTCATATTTCGGAAACGGGAAGCGAATGTTTTCATAAAAAATTAAAGAAGAAAGGCATGGAATGTTCTTAAGTGATTATACTTGCTCTTGATAGAAAGCGCGATGACAACTGATTAGCTCCGATTCAGTCGATGATTAAGCATTAGTTACAAAGTTAAGGGTAACTAAAAAGAATCTCCCATCACTCGGGTCGACAGGATAAGCTGCTAAATGTTATGCAAAGCGTTATGTAAATGCTTATGTAAAGGGAGCTTATGCAAACTCACATCTCGCAGAAATCTCGGAATATCAATTGATCAATCTCGATTAATAATAATCGCTGCTCGCTTTCGGATAAAAGCGAAGTCTACATTTGCCATGTAAGAAAAAGTAAAAGTAGCATTTGGTAGGCGAGTAATGCGGGCAACTAATATTCTGTCATTTCGACGATTATCTTCATATGTTCTGGGTTGGTATAGCGATTGATCGATACAAGAAAGGCAGCGGAGGGCAGGGCTTCGTATGTCGAGAGAAAGGTAGGCAGACATCAATTTCCTGGGTAGAAGTAGAAATGAATGGCAAGATTTTGCGCAGATCCAAAGGCTTGGTTTGCTTCTTCGGTTTTTGTTCTTCCGGCCAGTTTTTCCCGACGATCCTTTGGCCGAGTTGGCCGAGTTGGCCGAGCGGGAGCGATGCATGAACGGGACATGGGAGAGCGGGAGCGGGAGCGGGAGCGGTAGCGGGAGCGCGAGGGTGAGGCTAGACAGCATGATCGCTGTCGATTTTCCGTGTACGGTCGCACCTGAGAATTCAGCGTCTATCCTAGCTATGTATGCGCTTCCAATGGCTTTTCATTAATCTACCTTTCGACGACTATCCATTCCGAGAGCCGCCCCGAGAATGCCCAGCTTTTTCATCGCGCTCCAAGAAATGGCCGCTCGATTAACGCTTCGATCGAGCCGAAACTATAGATCGAACAGCCGATACTGAATGACGGGCAGCAATTTCCGCGAGCAGGCCATTATCGGCGATATTTCATTGCTCAAATACTCGATTGCACATCGAACTAGCAATCGGTTGCATTTTTTCCAACAAAGAGCCGCTCTCGCGGCTGTTCTGATCGCATGGTAGATCAAGCGGAATTGTTGCCGTCGCCGGATTCGAATCCAAGTATCTTTTCGAACCACCTCTTGTCTCTGCTAGTTATAAAGAAATCGGTTATGTTCGTCTATCAGCCATTGAAAACTAGGATCTGTTAGATAGGATTTGAATTTTGAATCTGTCCCAGTTTATATTAGAAGGCATATAGCCAGAGATGAGAAGAACGGATCAGTATCAAAGGAGACAGTGAAAGAAGACTAAGAAAAAAAAGCGGTTCGACCGGGCAGGGATATATGTGGACCGAATTAAATGATGTCGCGATGAATACTGGTTGATCTAGAATATAGCAGTGAATATTAGAATAGCAAGAAGAAGTCCTGTCGTGTAGGAATGCCGCAAAAAGTGGACTAGACATTACTATGGAAGGAAGAGCCTGGACGGCGAACAACGCAGGATAAAGATAGAGCTGCGCTTCGACTTCGGTTTCCAATTATATAAGTATCGGGATATACTGTTACCGTGTAATCATAGCTTTGAGGATACACAGGATCCACATCGGAAACAACTGGCGCCGACTTGAAAAATCCTAATAACATGTCGAGCACGTCGATCAACTCGTCCTCTTTTTCCTTTCTGGCTTCGAAACTAATCCCTCATCTATCCATTCATCAGCATACCACAACCAATTGCCAGGCGTTTCCGCTATTTCGACTTCCGACAGTGTGCCCTTTCGGTAGGACAGAATTTCAGTTGAAGTTTCCCCCTTTAGATAGCCCCCCTATCATCGAGAATCGAGATATGTAGAACGTAGTGGCCGTAGCCACGGTTTTTTCATCATTTAACGAATTAATGTTACGTTTTTCTAATCTCCCCCTTCGAGGATTAAACTGCAAATTATAAATGCTATTCGAGTCCAAGTAGCGTAGCAAATTCATCTCAATTTCAAATAATCACTAGTAAGAAGTGAAAAGTTGGCATTCCTACGTAAAAGAAACCGAACTGTACGGACTGTACGCACTAAGATAACTGTTAGAATCCATATTCTAGACGTAGACGGTTGTTCGATGGCCCTGGAGATATTGCTGATAGAGTTACTGAATGGAGCCAAACTGATCGAGGAACGGTCTATAATACAGAGAGAGTCTATCACTCCTACAGAGGCCTTTGGGCCAGTGGTATTAGAATTGGGGCCATTTTAGAACAATGGAAGGTCGTTCGATCGGTCAAAAAAAAATGTCGAAACCGTTAAGGCTGCGTACCGTTGCACATGCATTTTCCGCGGAGCCATGTAATTGGAATTATTATTCAGGAGGCGTAAGCAGGCGAACCAATGCATGTATCACATGCTGCACGTGTACGTGCATCTGACATGTGACTCTCCCTCTCTCTTATTCTCTTTCGACGCGGTTTGTTGTCCACAAAATTCTCGGTCAACCAAGTTTCCTCCGGCTGGCGCACCCCTCTTAAGAAGGCACAAGCCATAATTTATTCGCGATTTCTTGATAGCAACCCGCGCAGTAGTTCACCTCTCCGCTCCTCGTTCCCGAGAACACACAGATAGACACAACTATTACGTTCCACCTGCACGAATAAGCCAGCCTCTTTTCTGACTAGCATTCGAACGCATCGCTCTAATATCTCACTCAATTTCTCAATTTCTCTTGTAAACGCTCACGCCTCTTCTTAAGTTAAAGCGGCGTTTTGTAAAAACTTGAAAATTCGAGAAAAGTCCTACTCTAGCCGATTAACTTGTCATAAAGGGGCGTTCCGTCTCTATTAAAAGGTGTGGCTACCCCATAAGCCCTGGTGTGCCTGGAACGCCTGTATTTTCCAATAATGATACCTATCCAATTACCATAAGAATGTTATACATATGTATGCCACCGCCTCCGCGACTCTCGACTCACGTCCTATCACAGATACGACAATTGACACATTATCCTCGAACCTTCCATCTCTACTTCCACACTCATTTTCACGCTTTTCACACTTTTCACACTTTTCACCATTTATCCTCGCATTCGAACCATTCAATTTATGTTCCTTTGTCCGGTAATAATTATCGGAATGCATGGAACTCTTTCTAGGAGTGGTTTGCGTGAGCATGCACAGTTGCTGTTCTTTATTGTTATGAATCTGTCCAGGTTTGGCAATAGTTGCAATTGCCAGTCGCAGTTAAATCTGGTGCAGCACTCCTGCTGATTGAACGATCGGTAGTGCTGCTGGTTCTTGTGAAGTAAAGCCGTTATCTGGCCAGAGCGAAACCGGTGAAACAATCGCGATCCAGAGCCGGCTGGTTCTATTCCCCATAGGACACCTATTACGCAACTCAGCCGTGTTATTACAAATTAATTGATCGCTTAGTGCGAGAATGATAAGCCACCAAGTTAAGTGCCCCTAATTCACGATCGAACACGATTAACGACCAGGCTGGAATATCGAGTAACCCCGGTCTCGTGCTGAAAACAATAGGAAATCGACTTTCTGATCTTATATCTGACGATGATTTGCCCAATAATCGTGGAGCGTTTTTACAATTTCTTGCAATTGGTCGAAATTCACTGTAAAACTACTGAGCAAAAGGAGACGGAAACTAATACTCTCTTGCACAAGCATTAATCGTGGTAATTATATATTATAGTAATAATGTGTATTGTTTTTGTTACGCATTTTACTAGGGTTGAATAAAAAAGCGTTAGCAGAATTAAGTTTAATTTGATAATGTTGACATACTGAACCTACCCCGGGCCCGGAAACAATGATAAAACCAACCGCGCGAAAGACCCCTTACATCCATGAATAATTAATGTCTCTAGAAGTCGGGAATTTGCTTTTCTCGGCGGGAGAAGGCAAGAGTAAGAAAAAATCTTACATCTTATGCCATCTCTCTAGATGAGAGAGAGACACCTTCTCACCTTTGCTTCGCGCGAAAATGTTTAACACGTTATACACGACGTAGGAAGTCGACCGTGAATTATAGCGCTGACTATCGAGGCCCGATATGAACACCAATGAATGGTATCGGCAATAACTCAATGTTCCCATTAATCGACATGAAATTATCGAACACATAGCCGGTACCGCACGAGCATGATTCACGAATAAATTGCTAACTATCTCCTTCCATTTTTTGCACTTGCGCACTTGCTCGACTCGTCGAGCGTTAACCTTTGACCACATCAAATCAACACAATTCCAAGGGACACCGCTTTTACCAAATTGAATCCAAGTCAGTTGGTAAGATTTTTCAATCCGACATCTGAATGACACCGACCGCTACTAGTAACTTGTAAACACCTGAAATCGGATAAGAGTCTACTGGTGGAGCATGAATCGAACAAACACTTGATGCGATAACGCTTGTTCCGATGAGGAAGAACGTGTTTAAATGAAACACAGAGCAGAAAAACTGCAAGTAATCGGTAAGTTAGACTTTTTCCCAAAAGAGAGTGCGATCCCCTGTCCTTTTGGTACGTGGCTAAGATCGATCAGGCAATTGAAAGATCTGCTGATTAAAGTGTAAGTGCACGAAAGATTAGTCGGTGAGAGTGACTATTGGCCATTGGCATCCATTTGGTTCGCCATCAGATAAATCTTGTCGGGCTGCGGGCGCGTGCAAGGCGCACTTCGCGCAAGTTTCAAGAGGACCGTTAACAGATCAAGAGAGCGAGAATTTCTATGCGAGAAGCCAGGAGGAAATAGGCAATTATCTGTAAGAGAGACCAAAAGCAAGGAATGCCAGGATGCCCAGTCTCTCCACTAATCCTGTCTTTCGACTTAATAATTAGTCGAAATAATCGATGCTATTAACATCAACTGCCATAATCATAGCTGTTGACATACTCGGGTAATATTGATTACAATTGCTCATTGTCGTCGAAGAGAGAAACAGTAATTACTGTACTTCCGGAAATCCAGATGAAAATAGTAATTATATTTGAATGCTATTCCGCTGTTGGTAGCGGGCAAAGCACAACACAGCCAGCCTGCGCTTGTCTGGCTGGAATATTCATGAGGATCAGAATGTTTTGCAAGTTGTTGACAGCATCGATTTTCAATGGCCGAAGTAGCAGCGGCTGGAGTCGAAAGCCACTGCTGTTATAATACCAAGTCAAAAGGAATTATTAGAGAGAACTAATAGTCAGTTCATATGTAATAGTCAGCTTCATTCCATATGAAGAGGTGGAATAACTCCGAGGATAGATATTTGAGAAGAGCTGCCAGCATAACTATTAAAGCTCACCCGACGAGTATCGCGCTGGTATCAACTATTAATTAGCGATGCCGCGTAATTATTCGGCCACCTAATTCGAAAAGCTAATCAGTTACAATGATTGGCTATCGCCGGAAGCGTTTTGGTGCGTCTGACATCCTGAGACAGAAAATAGTCCACGGAATTTATAGATTGAAGGTTGAAATTGATATGAAACATTACGTGCAAAACGAAACTATATTGAATAGATTTATTGTAAAACTACGATCTCTAATATCCAACAATAAGAAATAAAAAGGCGGGTAGTGTGGTGTCAAATGAGTCGGGATGTCGTTGGTGAAAACTATTAGAAATCCCTTTAAGAGTCTCTATTAACACGTGGAAAATCAAATGGATGAGGATTGAAGAAAAAATTGCGCTTTTGTGCGAAGGAAGTAAGATTAAGAGAAGCGCGAAAAGACGAGGTGAAATAAGAGAGGCAGCCATTTCCCTTATTTGAATTCAATAAAACCGGATTTCCAGGCAAGCCAACTCGTGCGTGTAAACTAATGGCAATCTCACGTTGACAATTTTTCATACCAAATAAGGAAGCGCACTCAAGCCGAGTACGGAGCATGTGAATCCTAAGAGAGGCCTCGCAGTTGACTCCTTTTACAATTTTAATTGAATCCGAGAGAGACACTGCACACTCTACAGTACACAATCTAAGGAAAGTGAGCCAACACTTGGCCGATTATCCGTTACACGCTTCCTACATTCCCCGCTATTTTCTAAAAGGGATCGTTTGCTCGAAAATCTTCCATTCATTTCGAACATAAGATGCCAAAACTCTCCACTAGTTTCTGCTTCGATGTATGGACCTTAATATGGCGACTAATAACTCAACAATATGCATATGTATATCTTCAATAATACTTGAGGTGTCTGTTTCTGTAAATGTTCAGTCATTATGCGTATCGTAAGTACCCCCTTAGTTTATTATTCTATTAGTAAATTGAACTACTAATTCTAAATAATGTCTAATAGTATTATCATAACTTTTGTGTGATTCGAAAGTGTGAGAGGAGAAATAAGTTCAGTACCGTGTTAATTTGAGAATGCAGCGAGCTGATAGAAAAATGAGGTTCTTGCAATGGATTTGAGAGATTGAATGAAATGAGGGTATTTTTGTTAGCGTAGAGTGAGAGTAATGATAGTAGTGCGGTAATACTAAGTGAGGCTGACAAGCTAGGGTTAAAGAGACCGCTTTTTCGAGAGGAACTGATCGCGGCAAGGACCGGTTACCGGTTAGATGGCCGAGTGTCTGCAGCTTCTTGCGTGTTGAGTGCACTCAGTGCTGAGAAACTGGACGAGAGCCAAGGTGCTCCCCCGCGTGCCGATTTTCTTGTGCGGCGCAACACTCGCGTCTGGGTGTCAGCACGGCATACGAGGATGCTTTCAAATCGAGGCATTTCCTATTTCGCGTCTGAGAGTCAGCCACTGCCAATCGGGAGAACCAGTTACTAACCAGAACAAAGATCGCGGAACGCGTTATGTCACACAGTACCCAGTCTGACCCTCTCGCCTCTCGCCTCTCGCCTCTCGCCTTTCGCCTTTCGCCTCCCGCCTCCCGCCTCCCGCCTCTCGAGATAAGCAGAAGAAATTCCATCGGCTCTCCTCATCATCTAATAACCTTCCAAAATCTACCGAGCATTCCCAAATTACTCTAACGCCGCAAATTCTCTTTTGCCAAAAGAGCAGTATAATTTTGTCAGTATAGTATTTCGCAGTTTTCTCATCTCTTTCAACTTGTAATCCTACGGAACTGAAATGGGGCTACTTCCTATTCTATGAGAATAGCCCCAATTGGTTTCACTAGTCTCAGAAACCTTAGAAACTTTACCAGTCTCATCTACAGTAGTTTCACCCTTTGCAAGTCTTGCATACGATCCTTGAAAACTTCTGGGATCATTATCCCTATATTCTATAAAGAAAGATATTCTCAAATCCAAGAATAAATCTTCTTATAAATAAATGATGTGGAACTTCATTCCTTGCGGATTCGAAAATGACTAAGGAAAGGGAGTGCTAACTCCCTCCCTGTATAAATATTCGATGGGATCTAAAGCGGGGAATTTTATGATGCAAATAGGTATCGTGGCAACTATCTCAGAGCGAGTTCCGTTGTCCATTCATGTTCGGCGGTCAGTGGAAGGTGTGGCTTTCCGGAGTGGCTTATTCAGAGTACGGCACACGGCACACGGCACACGGCGTACACACTTGTACTTAGATAGAACGCGGCGCCGCGCCGTGGAGCGACAGAGCTACGAACGAGAATACTACACAAGCACATCCATTTACGCCCACCGGAGAGATAGTAAGAATGAAACTGAATTCGAAGGTGGAATCGAGTAGTGTGTCGCTCGTTAGGATTGGCCCCCGCAGCCGATTGGAAATTATTGAAGCAATTGGCCTTAAAGGAAATTGAACCAACGCATACGTTCATGCTGGAATTTATTTGTATCAGACTAGCTTGAATTTGCCGGACTATACCTGGTATGCCGGGCAGCCAGGCATATCTCCCATCATGCGTCTCTCTGGATACAGTGAAATTTATACCAACCATTCTCCCCCTGAAACATCTATAATTGACCCGCTAACTACGCTCAGTGAACGGCGCACCCAATGAAATACATGTATCGATCGCAGACTTTTCTTGACTCTATCTTCAATGCAATGCCAATCAATAACTTTGGTAAGGTAGTGGAATTTTCGAATTCCATTATGACATTAGAAACTGGAAGTCGGATTAAAAAAATCCGAGTATCATTAAATAGAAAGTTTGGCGGTTAAAATTAATCGGGTATAGTGATAGAAGGACTTAATAAGCGAGAGGCAGAGCTGTTGATTTTAAATGATTTGATAGTTTATGTTTATGAAGCTTCGATAACGGGGGTATTTAGGAGTGGAAGATCGAGTGATGTGTTAACAACTCCGGGGGTACAGATTAATAGACATGTTTCTTGCAACGTGGACAGTCCAATGATAATAAAACCGGCGGGCCAGAACATAAGGGAGACTCGCGTAATTCAGCTATGTGTATATGCCGGTCGTCTTGTTTGCATTGGTTGAAATTCAAGTTCACGCATTAAAGGTAAGTCGCGGCCGCATGCAATAGTCGTTCATCATTACGGCCTCGGATCGCCCGAAACCGGATGCAGATTCCTTCGCGAAAAATTTCCACGCTTACTCGCCGGGCTAACCAGAGAAGTTATGCTTAAGCAAACGAGAAACAGTTACAGAAACGAGAGTGGGAGGGAAAGAGAGAACTTCCTCGATGCTCTTGGGAAGTATGTAACAGGGAAGAAGAAGGTGCAAACTGCAATGGGCAACAGGTCAAACAAAGAATCGTTGCCTGTTAAATTGGAGATTTCTTAAAAGCTCGGACGACCTCGCTAAACGGCACTTTCCGCGAAACGACTTGGAGACCTTTGCAACAGCGAGCAACTTCCCAGAGCGGGAAGAGGCCGGGCGATAATTAGTCGTTAATGAGAATCGGGTGAAGAATTACCAATCGTTTCGATCTCTTTTACGTAGCAAGAGTAAATCGCAGAAAGAATCTGACTGCAAAAGCCAAACTGCCGCTAATTGTTATGTCTAATTGTGAAGGAATTAGTCTTGCTTGGGCAAAGCAGGCCCGGAGGCCAGACTGACTGGTTCTCAGGTTCTTTAGAAGCTCGGAAAATGAAAATGGCAGAAAGAGAGGAATATCGAGTATGTCGACGTATGTACCAAGGAATGATCTTTTATCGTGATTGAAATATGTCTCTATCGACTCTCTCAGGAGTGAAAACTCCCTCTGAGAGATGATGGCCGACGATAATTTCATTTAATATGCGAGGGAGCGCGCCCTAATGATGCCATTTACCGTTTCGGCTGGGCCGAGTTGGCCGGTGATCTAATAAAAAGTAAAGGCCTATCCTGAGAGTGGTGGCCGATGCTGGGCAGTATGCGGACTATGCGGGCGAGCTGATGCACGCTAAATGGTCAGAGCTCGATGCCACAAGATAGCGGCTTACGAACCATTAAAATACTTGCACGCAACCATTTTATGCCAGTTGACTCGCTAGATCTAACGGCCAACTTGGCTTACCCGTTCTTCCTATACCAGCTTAACTATCGCGACACATTGTTACCAGTTGCCAACTACCGTTTACACAGTACGCTACTCCACTCCATCCTCCAGATTCAAGTGGATCTCGAGGAGATCCACTATCTATCATCTCACCATTCACATTCCAAAGAGACCAACTACCCTCATGTATCCACCATTTCACCAGGTGCCACTCATCTTCACTCTACTATAAGCACTTATATTCATAAACACCTAGTTGGTTGGTATACATCAACGTGATTTGCAGCTAAATCGCTATCATTTTGTATGGACTGTCATGTTTTCCATAGATTTTCAAGACAGTGATAAGAAAAGCCAGGTACGAGGAAAGTTGTACCATATATCAAACTGTGGTGCCATGTTTCTCGACTAAAACAAGGTAGATTGACCAACTTACTCGCCTGGCCTGGCCTGGCCTGGCCTCTCTTACCGGCGATATTAGCCATAAATGAGTAATTTAGATTTACCGAGGAAGCTGGATATCTATCTTTATGCCCTTCTAAGCATGTTATCAGCTGAATGCCGAGCTTCCGTGGTGATCTAACGGCACGTTGTCAAGGGTAAACTAATGTCCCTCATAGAATGTTCACAGTGAAAAGACCTCACGAACGATTATTAAAGTAATCAGCGATAAAGAGGGGCTGCAATTAACACTCAATAACCGTTCTCCTTCCTTTCCCTTTATTAGATACCAACAGCGATATAAGAAGGCCTTGTTCCATCTTTTAAAATTCGAAATCTATATTGGTTAATTCTTTGAAACATATACATATAAGATAAAAAAACACTGTATAGTAGCAGCGTAGATACTCCAGTAGTGATTATAATATGAAATGAAAGAGCAGTGCTACCGGAAAGCCACTTGGACGCAAATGGGTAAGAATTAAACAGACGAAATAATTCTCGATTATTATAAAAAGATCAAAGTCCTCGAATGAAGTGCCACTTCATTGGCTATGTTGTAAAACGGAGGCCACAGGCGCCGCTTGTTACTGCACTCTCAGGTACGCACGACAATCTGTACGTAAGTGCTTGTCCGCAAGTAAATAAAACGCATATGCCAATGGAAGGAAGCTGTCAAACTGAAAGGATACTGCAAAGAGAAAGTTGAAGGGTGCTGCGGTCTGACGGCCAAATATTGTTCGACCGGAATAAAAACACTTTAACTGCGTACTCGCGTTTACCCGCGTAAGATTCGTCGTCATTTATTTAAGAGGACATTTGGTATTTTTCGAGACACGCAGAAACAGCGCCCGAGTAGGTAAAATCATGCTCAAAAACTACAGTACATTCAATAAAGTTTAGCACCTTGTATGGTATATTATGTCGACAAATGATTATATTGAATATAATAGAATTCGTGCACGTCCTTTGTTGCTTCAAAACTGAAGTGACAAAAAATGGACTGTGAAAGAGGGAAGAATTGATAGTGGCTTAGAGTTATAGTACGATCTGATTTCTGTAGTTGAATAATATTAGAATTAAAGAAAACTTACCTGAAGGTAAGGGCTCGCCGCAGAGAGTACCAGACGATGAGCAAAGAACCTCTGACCGCCGGGACAGCAAAGTGCTACATCCGCAAATCTCTGCGACAACATCGCCTCTCTCAAGAATTCACCGACATCGGGTGCCCTACCCGAAACACGAATCACTTCGCCCATCATGCTCGTTCAACAACTATCCCAAGTAATGAGCCACTAGTCACTCAATGTCCTCTCATCCAGGTCACCAGAAGATCGCTGGAAGCATCTGCCCATTTCTACTTCGGCTACTTCGCACTATTCATTGCCTTTTTTGACAAACTCTCGAAACTCCTCCGGCTCCTTAAATCTTCTCGGAATCTCAGGTTTCCCGGTATTCTCGAACTCGAACCGAAGCTTCCCTGTCCTTTTCATGGATACAACTCCTCGCTTCTTATACTGGAAAAATAAAGAAAAACTAACTAAGTTCCACAGACAGAAAACCCGAATCAATATAAAAACATATAATATAATAAACTGGAAAGTATAATAACGAATTCAAGTCTATAGCGATAAACGCCAAAGGCATTTATTCTGGGACCATTGGAAAATGGTACTTGCTTGCCAGAACGTTCGATGCGTCTAGGCAGAGCACTGTACTGCCGTGCTTCCAAAAACACAATGGGTAAAAGTGGCATAAAGTGCTGGTATTTAGCAGGTGGGCATTCTTTTATTAAAATCTAGTAGATTACCCGGTGATGAAATATTCCCAAGAACGAACGGACAAGCCAATTTATCGCGGTGCAACGTATGGCAACGCGGCGAAAATGCGAGAGATTTATCCACGGGTGGCAGCGATCGTAACGGTTCTGCGTTCAAATTTATTAGGACGTTCGTCCAGCTCGAGCAAGGCGAGATTAGCGAGGCCCCCAAGACCCCTACCCCTAATCGCATTCGATTGATTTATAGAGAACTGCTTGCTCCGATTACTCGTCCAGAGTTCACTGCTTCCACTTTACGTCTTGCCGTCCCGTACTTTCATTTAGTATCATTGATTGTCGATACTGACACGCTTAATCCGATAGCGAACCGCGTGTACACTTCAATTACACATGCATATCAGATTTAAGAGAATTCTCACTATAATAACCATTTTATCCGACCCACTGATTCGCCCTTGCTGAGTAGAAATCATTTACGAGTGGCTCCGACTCATTTATCAATTGAACCTTCACTCGATACGAAGCATTAAATCTAAGTATGGTTGATTATTGTATGGTTGATCCACGAAATTCTTACAGTAAATCGGTAGACAGTTGTCATTACAAAGCTTTGAAAACCTTAACTAACTTTAGAGAAATACCCAATGTTTTTGAACGAATTCGTTTGAATAAATCTGGAAACTGATAATCAAAGAATGTCTCTCGAGAGAGAATTTCGTGTAATAACAAAGTGAAGTGTACAAATGCAAAACGTAAGAAATTGAGCGAATGTGACAACTTGTAAAGTGTACAAAAGCCCGTTAAGAAAGTGTTTGATCTTCTCACTTGGCCGAGAAATCATTAGGCGTCAAGTGAAAAGGTAATAAATAACTGGTATAAATCTGTTATTTTCATTTTTATTTGCAGACGGAATATTGATGCGCCGACGGGGAATGAAGCGGACAAAGATAAAGCACCGGTAGATTTAATTAACAGGCAGAAAGATAGAAATCGCAGTACATGTATGGACATCTATTGGAGCTCGGCAGAAAAGAAGGTCTTCGCCAGGTAACGCTTTTCTATCCGCGGCCCGAATAAAGGACACGCTCTACATCTCGAAATTGATTGCACACGCGTCGTCTCGTCCCGCCTCGCCTCGTATCACCAGGAACCCGGCGGGAATATAGCTCAAGTTCACTTTGCCGACCGATTCTTAATTGCAGCAACACTGCTTCCTCGTTATATGGCCCCAGGTACCCAACTGCTTCGCCGCTGCAGTTCTCGCTATAGCAGTCTTCAATTCAGCCGTAAAGCCTGCAGGATTAATTGTCCTGAGTGTGCCCGAGTAGAGCCGAGTGCAGCCAAGTAGTTTAGATTACATGCTAGGTCGACAAAATTGAGATAGCAGTGGTAGGTTTTCCTAACGCAGATCAATAACCTGATAGAACCCTGTATGCCCTTCTACTAATCGAAAGGCAACAGCTCGATCTTCACTGCTCATCCCCGCAAAGAAAGATGTTGTGTTCTCAGATATAAATAATGGCTCTTTGTATCTTTCGTTCAATTTGAAAGGGAAGATACCGAAATCTCTGCCGAAGCTTGTGAAAGAATGGATGAGCCGATCCTTTCCTTTATAAATGAAGTTCCATTTAGAAAGCATACTACGAAATGTTTATTGGATCAATTGTCCCACATCCATCTAGCAATTAGGTTTGCGCAGGCCAATTAAGAATAATCGTTCATCGACGCATTAATGGTTTCGTTATGGGAGAGAGTACCGTTAGAGAGGCTGCGTCCCACCGTCACGACTTTTCTACCTGAGAAGCGGCAAGATTAAAGGGATTTCCACGCGAGATTTGATTTATCCTCGATTAGAAGCCACGACACTTGTCCTCCTGCCAATGCCGTTCTCGGCCCCGTGAATTATGCTTTGGTGGCAGGGCTCCAATATCGCGGCCAATTATCGCCGATATGTTTAGCCCGATACCACCATCGGCCATGCTCGAGACAAGACCGCAACAACTCTCCGTGCCACGGCTATAATCTCCACTCCGCTTAGCTACACATACATACATCTCTTCTTATGCACTCTCCTTCTTTTCAATCTTATTCTCCCAAACTTGCACAACTAAATCCTTCCTTCCTCTCATTCGCACCATTAACTACATCGAAGCTTCATTAAACTACTCTTCAACCTGTTGGCCTCCGCCCATTATTTGATAAGGATCTACAAGCAAACCATGAAACACGCTCTCCGTTAAGCCAGTTTTCACAATCTACACGACAGATTCACACTTTTCAGCCTCATTAACCATGTCTTTTGAATTACTATAGAGGGCCTTTATTTCCTCTTCGAATGGTTCTGATAAGTTTGCCACGGTAAATCAAACATTTCTGCGGTCTTGCCTTCTGTAACCATAGGCATTGAAGCATTGATCAATCAAGCATTTTGATTAGAATAATCGCATGATTTATGAGCGTTTCTGTTGGTACAGTCGCGATTATTGTCACTTATTATTCATAACTCTGGTGAGATAGTCTACACCAGTGTGCTCGGTCTATTTGAACACATCTTCCGAACATACTCCGATGATATATGCCTTTCTACCGCTTCTACCAAGTTTCATGATTACGCGCAACAGCTATCCGCTATTATCAGTCAAGTCAAAGTCCTGTTGTTGTCGCTTCTACTAATTCATTCTGCCGATTTCGCTAAGAAAAGTTTCGTGGGATGGCACCTCATGCTCCGTGCCATCAAGAACCTCGTCAACATTATTCTCCGACCTCGCTTACGCGACTATCAAACTACTATACTTTCAAAACATTCAATGATGGAATACCGATCCTATACTAATTCTCCTTCAAAGATCCAGGATTTTCCCACTCAAATCACAAGAAATAGAATTTTACTCAACGGTTAATCAATCAATAAAGTTCTCGAGATTTTAAAGTATAATAATCGTAAATACTCAAGCACCCAGATGTCACACTCGACATGCAGATTGATTTTTACGTGCCGGCGCGGCGGGTTCTCAATCATCGGTGCTTTATCAACCTTCTCGATCGGTGGATCACTCTCGATTACTTTGGATCACTCTCTTCCGAAACATTCACTTTCTGTCGGACAAACTCCGGCTTCTTTAACATTCTGCTCGACCACTGTCTCAAATCCGAATCTTCTCTTTCCAATTCTAGCCTTACGGCAAACGCAGCACTCCTCTCCATGTCCTTTTAACGCAACTGCAACGGGATCAAGCCGATCACTATACTATCACTCGGGTCAGCTAGTCCTTTCCAGTCGACTTTCTACAATTTCCTTCCATTTTCCGGTTACTTTCATTCAACTCACTAATTTGTGCTAGAAGAATCGTTATATCTGACTGTTGGTCTTCCTACGGATTCGCAAATAAGATCAACGGTGCACGAAGAAATGAATGTCGGGTATCGTCTATGCTATTATATTATTCATGAATCTCATACGCATTAGACTCTCGGACACCTTCGAAAGCTACCACAATACCTGTATTTCAGATTTCAGAGACACCAATTTCAAGCTTCTATTACCACGTGCGATCATTCTACTTTCTAGTCATTTTTCCTTTGCATTTCAAGCTTCAATTTTTGTCATTACAAGTAAAACGAAAGTCAGGTATTCAATAGCGCTTACGACGCTCACGTGCTCCAAACACAAAGCGTTGAGTGAAGACGTCCGGCAGAACAAAAGTATTTAGCACCAAAAGACTTCCACTAAAGAATTCCACTACCACGAAGTGGCAACGTTCATTATACTTGATAGAGCGAGGATTCATTTTCGTTGGAGTCTTAATCACTTGACAAAAATATTCTATCGATAGACAATAAATCCTTCAAAGTTTGCTGAAATTTCTTGTTAAACGTTTTACTAGCAAAATGTTCAAAATTCACTGTAAAATCCTTAACTTCAAATTGACTTGTAGAAGAGATTTGAATGGAATTCATCTCACTCAACACGGTGCGATTCGAGACGTTGTTTCGAACAGGCCCATAAGACCAGGAAAGGAGGTATTGATAGGAGGATCTGCAATCGAAGGGTGCGTTCGAAGGGTTGTTACGTTCGTGTTGGAAGAATGAGCTTTTACCGTTTAAGGAAGGCACGAAGGCGTTAAGGACGGCGCAATAGGTCGACGCTGCCGAAAGAGGACAGTGGTAGATGTACGATATGGTGATTGCGATTCCGCGCGTAACTACATGGAAGAGCGTTCCCCGTTCCTCCGGGTGAGGATGATCTCCTCCGTATGAGCGCGACGCGTGCTTTACGAGGAACCCGTCGGTGAGCGACTCGCCAGGGCAACTGCCACCTGAAACGCTCAGGTGAGCAGAGTCCACCTCTGCTCCTTACTTCTGCAGTCTCTCTCTCCTCCAACACTCTCGGCTCTCGGCTCTCGGCTCTCGGCCCTCGCCTCTCGGCTCTCGGCCTCCCCATGCTCCTTGCTCCTTGCTCCTTGCTCCTTGCCGTGTCTTGGTCTCTCGTGCTCCGAGAACCGAGAACCGATAACCGAGAACCAAGAACACCAGACAGCTCCTCCCATGTCGACTTTATTCCCTCCCTAGCACTTGCTGCTTGCTGCTTCTCGCACCTCTTTGCCCCGCACCATTCCCCACCAACTACATAATAATACCGAGCAATATACATTTGTTTGCGTCTCTCAATCTTGCTTTTCCGTCTTTCCCCGATGACTTCATCCACACTGACGCGCGTCCAGACACATCATTAATTCAACGCTTCTACCCTTAGAAACCGCTCCAATTCCTGGGCGAACTAGCATCTCCCTCATCGGACTCTAGGACTATTTAGCTGAAAGCTTAAAACCATCCAGATCTCAAGAGACTTGTACTACAAGAAAAATTACAATTCTTTAGAAATTAGTCTGATCTTTCATCTTACCTATTGACAATCTTGCTGTTGTGTTCTATGTACTATGTACTCACAATGACGGGGCGCACGTTACAATTGGCAAACGGGACTTGTTACTCAACTATTAGGTCGAATTGCCAAGTTTCCACAGTCAAGCATGAGTAATCGTCCGAGGAATAATCTCTATAGTCATGTGACGTGAAGGCTAACGAGAAGATGCCGTTAGCAAATTAGCAAATTAGCAAATTAGCAGCTGACAGGTAGACAATATTTGCACATTGAGAAATAGACGCTCCCAAACATTTTCCGTATTATATGTATCCACTGTTTCGTCAAGAATGAACAGTAAAGTCGAAATTGAAAGTTCCCTGCTAGCATGATTGAATTGATAACACTTTCACCGATGTTTCTGAGCGAAGGAGCCAGCAGCTTTCCCGAAATTCGAAGTTGACAGGAATGGAGAGTCCTGAATGGGTTTGCAGACCGTTATGATTTATGCTTAGAAGTGGTGCGCTGGTCGGCCTCGCGTCACTAGATAGATGCCGGAATAAGAGCGCCAGGGATTCCAGGTACTGTCTATCATTCTGATACAAATGGCTCACCTATCAATCTCTCCCTTGATCTAACCAATGAGTGGTGACACTAAATGCCTGCTTTTTCTGCGTCTCTGCGGCCTCATTTCGCTTCGTTCCCATAATCTTTCTGCACCGCTGATCGGACTATGACATTCTCACGCTGAAACACTTTCATCCCTCTCCTTTCCGCAACCTACCTTCCATCCTATTTCAAATTACAAGCTAGCATGTTATTTCCTGGTAGATCCTCCTAAATCTGTCAATTATATCTATAAATAGATATCTGTATTTTAATAGAGATATACTAGCTACTGTATCATGATTATGAGTATCTACTTACATTAGTTCTTCAGAATTGGATGGACCCAATGCTTTCTTCATTCTTAATATTAGATTTATGAATATCTTGTCCGAAACGTGTGCGTGTGCATGCGTGCGAGAGAGCCGTGTTCACACTTGGAGTGCAAAGAGTTGAATGTTTCCGCTGTCAGACGCGTACACGACACGATCTCAAGAAATAGCGGTGCCTTAGGGAAACAGGGTAGTAATCGACTAATCGTGAGTAGAAGAGTGATTTGCAATTCTGACTTCGTAAACCAAGCAAAGACTGATCTGGAGTGAAAGCGAAAAGACGCCGTACTTTTGCGGTTTACACCGGTGAGCTCTCCTTATCAGGGTCGTGATAATTGCCGGGAATGGTCCAGCTTCCGATCTCGAGTGTCCTGGGATTCGAGCGGGAAAAGCGAGCGTCTACGGTCTACGCCAATCGGCTCGAACCACTGCAACAGCGGGCTACCACAATTTGCTTCGTTTATGTAACAAATGCTTCGCGCGTTATTCGATCGGTTTTATGTAATTGTCCAACATATCAGGGCGCAACTGACACTCGACCTGTCCTCTTTAATAGATTTCTTCGTCGAGGAAGTAATCCATGACACGCAAGAACCAATCCTCGGCGGACTATCAATCATTAATATTCCCAACCTCTGATTCGAACCCTCCAACTATACATATGCATACTATTAGTACGGAAATGTTTCTTTCCGCCTCGGACGGTGCCAGTAAGCATCTCTATCCAAGGACCGTACTCCTCGACCAGTATTCTTCAGCCACATTTCTCCAAAAAGAGTTTTTTCGCATAGCTTTCAACTATTGTATTATGCGATCAGCTCTAGCTCGCTGTCCAGCAACTTGACTTGCCAGTTTTATTAAGTCTTGCAATTTAACGGTTTGCAAGATAACATTCCTTTGTATATTGAAGCTCCCTTCTCAATTCAAGGACCAGTTTTAGTTTACTAGATAGATACTCCCTTGAATAGGAAGTAGAGCAGAGTAGCGCAATTCAAAAGTAGCGGAGCTTTTGTTTGCACAAAGGGTGATCAAAGTGTGTTAAATTACGGATATAAATCATATGTATAGATAGATGGAAGGTAGGATATCGAGAGATGCCGCATCTGCGTGCTAGTGACGCAAATGCGTGCGATCGTACACAGTTGGTTACATCAGCTGCCTGGCTACTTGCTAACTCTTCCATTTACGTCTCCGTTCTCGTAATACGATCATTTCACTGATTGTCAGAGTTTATCATTAACTAGGTTATTTCATTGAGGACTCCAGGTTGAAGGAAAAATGGTATTATGGAAGGTTCAATCAGCACAGTACACATTTTCAGGGGGCATCCCGGCATCTGGTGTGAGGAAGCTGTCCGAGTCCTCGGTGCGGTGTTTACCTCGGGACACGTAGTTGCTGGTAAAGTCCATTAGCGCACGAACAAGACGCTTTCGAGGATGGTTATCGAGCAAATATTATTTCGAGCCGGTCACCGTTTTACCCACTTACGCTACGTGAAAATTGTACACATTCACCACGGCACAAAATTGACGAATCTACTGTATTAATCACCCTCTCTCGATTCGGTACCCTTTTTCAAATAGTACCGCTTCCCAATCCAAGTTTCTTTTGACACCCAACCAATCTATCCTTTATACGTATAAGTAAACCACTGAAAGAACTATCATGAAACATTTATTGAGATGCAGGACAATTTACTTCAATCAATGGCAAAGAGCTGCTTTGTCAAACACCGTACTGCTGCTTATTTTGGAATCACCACTCCTGTTTTCTTTAAGAGCACACCTAGGCGTGCTTCCGGAAATATTGTCGCCGCGTCTGATGGATAGCTAAACAAAAGCTAATAGGAATTATCAAGGATGCAGAACGGCCGAGGGAGCCGAGTTTCCTTCTAGCAAGAGAATTGGAAATGAAAATGCCGGCGCTCGGCTTCCTTCTCCCGTATATCCGTGCTGTGCAAGCTGTATCTGTGTGGATAGTCTTGTTTGCACGGCAGCACAAACAGAGCTTTGACAGTCGATGCGCGTCCATCCGAGAGAGCTCGTGTTTGTCCGCTACGCGCGCCGCGCCACCAGCAGTTAATGGCTCGGCCACGACGGCCACGACCTGACTCGAATCTATTCAGACTTGGAGCTTCGAGCTCGAGATCAGGATCGACAATCCTTAGCTACGCCACGCCAGATCGAGCGATTCCCCACCATTCCTCAACTTTACTCATCTCCACCACTCATTACGCCATCAGCTTTTTTTATTCCACTGCGTCCACCGCTCATTCCTCCTTCCCTCTCGCCTCTCGCCTCTCGCCGCTCGACTCTCGACTCTCGACTCTCGACTCTCGCCTCATTGCATCTGCCCATTCTCTTCCTTGGCCTTCCTCTTTACTTTCACACCTGTTCCCCAATTCTTTCTTTAAAAAAAGGCCAAATCTAAATCCTTCTAACAGTAGGGACTTACATTTATCTCTCACGTCAACTGCGACCGTAATTCAAGTTTGGTACATGCTTTGAAGAAAGACCTGTCTAGAATATTTCATTTTGCGTGGGGATTGTATTTTAGAAATAGGATTATATTAACAGTTATTATGTAATGTTACTACTGGATAAATAAAGACAAGAGAAACATATAGCGATGTTTTGCCATTTATAAATCTATGTTTCTTTCCCTTCCCTCCTCTTCCAACACTTTATGCAAATGTCATACTAATGACGACTTCTGGATCGGGCTTTTACCTACCTTCAAGCAAGTTCAATGTCCAGTTTAATAAACAAATAAAAGTATCGGACCTGCCAATTACATCTGCGGAATCTAAGGGATTGAAAAGAGGCAAGATGATGGGAACTCCGGCAGCTGATGTAAAAATAAAGGCTTGGACACCAGCAATTCTCTGTAAAATACAAGACAACATCATTTCCTCCAAGTTTGCCAACGCAAAAATCTTCATGCCGTCTTATGAGAGGTGACGTGTGCAAATTTTAATATAAATGACACATCTACCAAAATGGATGCATGACAATTAATATATTGCATTTTCTACATGGGCTCGTTTCCTAAATGATGATCGAAATTAATCGCGGTTTCTTAATACAATAGCACTAGAGTACGTCCTTCCATGGAACAACTTCTCACAAACGAATATCAACGAATTTGGTGGGAAGAAAAGGAAGCATGGGACAAAAAGTTTTCTAGAAAAACTGTCTCAAAATCACTGCTTCAACGTAAGGTACAGAGAAGCTAACTAAACCGTAAATTTGAAAGAGAAAGACCAAATCAAAAACTTCTGTATGCGAGAAACGCATCTCCAACAATCTGCGAGCTTAGTTAATGAACAGATATGTTTGATAATGAACATCGCAGGTCATCCCACGAAAACCTCCTACCAAGGGCAGCCCTCTAGAGGTCCCCAAAAAGACTGGAAAGAGTAAGAAGAAAGTTCAGTCGCCAATAAAACAGAAGGATTCCAAGAAGTCGGTAGTACAGAAGAAATCTACGGGGTCAATTTATCAAAAGGATTTAATGGAAAACAGGAAAATGGCAGATATACAAAACTTTTCATTAAATAAGGATTTACAAAAAGAGGACAAGAAGGAAGATGCAGAGTGTCCTTTGGAAGCAGGAAAGCCGGGAGAAAAGGCCGAAACCAAGAGAATCAAAACAGTTTTACCAGAAAAAGCTGAACCAGAAAGAAACCTGGAGGATACGGAAAGAAGAAGTGATTGTGGATGCATGGATCGGGCCTAACAAAATTTTGAAAATGTTTCATCAGGCAATGTGCTCGTACTATGTACAAGTAGATATGGTCTCCCGAACCCTACAATCAAAATTTAAAATTATTCTCGCCATGATAGATATTCTCAAAACTGGTTAAACTTTGCTGTGCGCGACTTGCCAACCATGCTAAAATAGTGAAATATTAAATATAGATCTATTTCAGCATATATGTCGTCGTAAATATCATGTAGGATTTTGTTTCTATCTCTATGGAAGTGCGTGAAGTTGTTCGCGTGAATTCCAAATTTCTGCGTTTCTACTATCTAGTACGTCTTCAAATTATAAAAATAAAGAATGTGAAGTTCATTAATTCGGCCTCTTTGAACTTTGAAGAGAAGGCTATCGGAAGCTGGGGGTAGTTCGACCTTTCAACAGAGGGAGCGCTAGTTGAAAGGCTTACTGTATCGTGGTTGGTAAATGCACTCAACATCGAAATCCCTATTTAACCAATTGCTGAGAAGGATGGAGAAGATATTGCAGTTTTACCTGCGGGAATCTATGATATCGACTGAGAGAGTCTCAGATTCTGGTCCATTGCACAAAAGCGCAATTATTTCAAGAGAAAGGCAGACAAAATGCCTCCACAAGAAGGACATGCTATTAATCTCTATTATTTCGCTGATTCCTTTTGAAACTTATTGAAATTATTTGCGAAAGGTGTTTTCATAAAATGTTTATTTTACTATAACAGTCTCTTTCTAGCTGGACTACCTAGAACAAATAATCAAGCAGCGGCATAGTTCTCCTCCAAAAGGTAAGAACACTAATTATGCTTTGGATTATATTGAACGGCGAATAATATCCTCTAAAGGCTGAGTGACGAAGAGAAATTAGAAGAGTACTGCAGACGGGAGGGAATAGGCAGAGCATACCAGCCGAAACGGCACGGCAGTGGGATAAAATGGGGTATCCAGTATCGACTTGAGGGTGCTCTCCTGCTCCCATCCCTGCAGTAGAATTCCATTAATGGCAGGCGAAGGGCCAAGGGTCCTGGTGTCCATGGAGAAGGGGACTGAAATATCTTGCCTAAGGCGTGGCATTCCCCTCAGCTGTATTTGCACGTCAAAAATTTTCGGCAGTCCTCTCACCTTCTTCCATCGAGATCACTCTTCTCCCAATGTAGGTAAAAAAACACGAACGTTTTAAGTGTGATGACGAATATATCAGTCTTGCAATTAGAGTGCAAGTAGATTTCATCGAATTATCATGGGGACAGTAGTGAAACGGTGTGTATCGTAAGGGAATGAATATCGTAAGTCTATGCCGTTGAAGGAAGCGTTGTATTTCGGCTGTGCTCCCCCCCCCCCCCCCCCCCACGGAAAAGCCAAGGGGAGCAGGGAGGAAAGATGGAAGGAAGGAAGTATTATTCCATCGGGATACCCGGACCCTCTGCTCTTTAAGCATTCCTTTCGCCAGTAGGGCCTATCGATTTTGCAAGGAGGTGTCGCGATGTCGACTCCAAGAGAACCCCATGTAGCATCTTACCGTTTCTGCAGGAAGCTTATGCGATATATCTCCAGTTTGCCATCGAACCCCCGCGAGCCAGACTTACCACTATCAGCCTCGTATTTCTTGCTGCTTTAAAGGACGATTGCACTGACACGAAGTCGAGAGGCAATGGGGGAGGGGCAACGTGGCCACAGGAAACAAAGGAATTAGCAATCGAGTATTTTTGGTAGCTGAAAATGTGCACTCCACCGTTTATTTCGGCTATTCACCGGTAACGACTCACTGCCACCGGTTGCGAAGACCATTTACGAAAAGAGCAGTACTATCCAGTATACAATTAATAAATCGGTTGCACATCGTACGCCGATAAATCCTGTGCACGCACTAACAGAGAACCGCCTTCACGGGCTGCATTACAATAGTTACTCCACCACGGCTATGTACAGAAAAGACGAGAAAAAGGACAAAATAAAGAAACAACATAACAAGAGCACGCTTCGTGTGGCTCGTAAATAATAAATCCATCGCTTGCGCATTATCCGAGCGAAATCCTGGCTCGATGATGCATATCCACAGAATCTCATCTGCGTTTGCTTCGCTAACGGCATTTCACGGAAAGTGGTCTACGGTCAAACTGGATTATAAATCTTACGATATATATATAATAATAGAGTTAATAATAATATAATTAACGTACAATTTCTCATAATTGTTTTTGCTATCATAAATAAATATATATATATATATATGTGTGTATATGGATATGTGTATATATATACATATATATATATATATATATATATATATATAATATTTATTATGTCATATGTATAATATATACATACACACACACATACGCTGACACCTGTGCAACGCAACCGGGCGTACGCATTTATTTAGTTCTTTCGTCCTTGCTTGCTTTCTTTCTTTCGCTCACCTATGTCGTACTCTTAACAATTATTTATCAATGGCAGGCAGTTGACGTCGGAGGGACGCTCGTCTTTCTAAAACTTGACTTAACTGATGAATGTTGCGCGTGAAGATATCGAATAGTGAATACGACGTTCGATCGCACTTAGCTCGTAAAATTTGAATCATTTTTCAACGTAAATTATTCAAAGCTTCTTTTGTGGTCAAAGTAACAAATTTCCTCGCTCACCGCTTTGCACCGAAAGTCTGAGAAGACGAAAGTGTTTCGAAATTAATTCTAGAGATACGTTTACGTCCCCTGTGAACTTATTGCCATCTTGCGAGGGCTGTGATCTATGCTAGCAGTATTGGGACGAGCTAGCACATCATTTCTGATCACATATGTCTAATGCAAAAATCATTGCTGAGACGCGCGATGCACGATCTCCCAAGTGTATTATTGTCTCTGAAGCGACACTTAATTCTCACTTCTAACAAAAACACGGACTTTATCTGACAATGAGTGACATCGACATTCGGTGAACAGTGTATATATACTGCACTGAACCAGTCCTCCAAACCGAAAATCGTTAGACTACGCCTGAAAAAGAATAAAAAAAAACGGTATACGAGAGACCAATTAAATAAAAGAACAATCTCAGCACTTAGGGCAATTGCAATTTCATTTATTGCTGCGAATATAACGAGATTAAAACCTCATTTCGATCGATCGCAATTTTTCTGGAGTAAATTGCATCTTAATCGCTTCACTTTTAAATGACTTTATAACAACGATTGAATGTCTTTCATATGTGATGACTGGGTGAGATGAGTCTGTCATTCGATGGATGAGGTGAGATGCATGGGCGATCATTTACAAAAACAATATACTTTAACGTGTAATCAGTTCCATACGCCTACAACGATGAGATCGATCCTCTCATCCGGCGTCTGTGTCTTAATAATTAATGAATATTAGATTATTACGATATCATACTAGAAAACCACTCCTCCCAATCCCTCTTTCTTTCTTTCTTTCTTTCTTTCTGTATCTCTAACTCTCCCACCCCCCTCACCCATTTCTTTTCTCTTTCTCTCTCTCTCTCACACACACACACACACACTCTCACTCTCGGGTGTACTTTGTACCCGAATATACAAAGTACACTTTGCTGTTCAGCATAATACTTAAAGAATTAGCATCCGGTCGACACACTCTGCCACGTGGCCCACGATTTGCAAAGAGATAGAGATTTCCAAGCGAAAAGAGGAACAAAATAAAATAACAGACCCGCACGATTCTACAATTAATTGTGATACGTTTTACGTCGATAAATAATTTGATTCTCGCGCCTTAATAAATACTCCGCGAACACGAAAAAAACAATATTTTCGTAGGGGCCATATTAGGCCCCAAGGATTGGCTAAGCGTTCCTTAAATACATATATAAATGTATATATATATATCTATATATATATATATATATATATATATATATATATATATATATATCTATATATATATAACATTGCACATCGAATTGTACGTCACGAGAGTACACACCATATTAAAAGTAAAGTTCCGCATTTCGAACACGTAATAGGCGTGCCTTGCGATCAAACGAGCGCAAGATCATTCTTTTGGAATGCCCAGATTCCAGGGGAATAGGCCACGCGGCTGGTAGAGAAGGTGCACAGGTATTGTACACGCTTAGCGATATAAGTTACACTAGTCATTAGAATATGAAGATAGGTAGTCAAACGTATACATGTACACACATCCTCATACTGAGAGGTGGTAATAATGGGGGATCCCGTCAAGATTTTTGGGCGCATATGTGTTGTGTGTACATAGATATATGCTTGTACTGGCAGTGGGCTCAGCTCCCTCAATAATCAGGTAGTACGGAGTTCCTATCACAGAGAATAAATTGTTTGGTGCTTTTTCTCATCTCTTGTTTCGCTGGCAGTGACCCCCACAGCACCGTTATGACAGAAACTAACGTACATCGAATCCCTGAACGTTTGGAAAGACAAGTGAGTCGTCTTTGACACCTGCCGTTCCGATCTTTTCATTATGCGTGAGAAGGGAAGGGTTCATGTGACCTACGTGCCCTTTGCAAATACTCGATTCTCGGTCGTCAAAACATTAATGGAACAAAGAGACTGTTGGAAATGAAGTGTATGTAGATATTTCTGGTTTAATCGTACGCAGCGTCATCTGCACGCGCTTATACCCCTCTGGAAAGGAAAGGAAAACGCGAGCGAAATTGAGCAAAGTGGGAACATGCTTTGATACTTGTAATACTGCGTATCCAACGATACCTCTCGCCGCTTTTTATACCTGGCTCGATCTGTCCGATAGTTCATTGCGTCACTGGAGCATGTACGATAGAGAGAAGTGTTCCCGAATACGGACCTCTACCAATCCCAGAAATTCTGGCAAGAACTTAGGGAGACCCATCTTAGCAAGAAATTACGATACACAAGCATTCACACGACGAAAAAGCGGAATTGTATGTATAAAACAATGAGGCCTCATATACCGTACTCTGGAGCTCGATTACACACACCGACACACACTCTCCCCCTCCCTCCCTCCCTCTCCTTTTCTCCGCCGTTTGCGGCTGAAAGCGCTATTTCCCTTTTCAAGGAAAGTGTAAATCTCCCATGAAACGCACCATCAAAGATTTTTCGATAGCTAGCTGGCAGTAATCATTACTTAACACCTCTTCCTTTCCTCATTAATGGATAGATCGTAATTCTACTAAGTGGTAGTCGCTCTCTGAACTCTACAGCCATCGATGCTATTATCCAATGAATCTCAAAGACGTAATATGCAAAAGTAGAAGGATTCGATCCGAAGGAAATACGCATTTCGATCAATCCGTGGATGGATCAGGCTTAATTGTTGACTGTCACTAAGATTAGCGCATTGATATCAAGGTAAATGCAAGGTACAGTGTTCCCTGAGAGAGACTGTGACCGCGAAGCGAGTAGCTTCCAGTCGACTGTTCAACAACAGAACGGATCTGAGCGGGACGTTACGCCATCCGGAATCCAAGGTTCTGCGAAAGAGGTTGAGAAGCCAGGCAAAGAATAGAGAGCCATGGACGTAAGATTCTTTCCAATCTTGAGCAAAGGCTAATTCTTGCACTATGAAGCCCTTGCGAACTGGATGACAGAACTCTGCCTCTGCGCGGCAATCAAACTGCTTCTCTCGCTCTCGAGCGATTCCAGTATCATTTTGCAGCGTTTTCTCGGTGGCAGGATCAGAGCCTCCCGAACGGGTATTGCAAGATCGAGAGGATCCGATGATGGGGCAGGGCTAACAGGATTGCTGCTGGGAGGTGTGATGAGCAAAGGATCTCTATTGAGGGCTTCGTACTCCCTTTGTCTGTCGCCTTCGACAGCTTCGAGAGCAGCTTCGACTCTCCTTCTAGCGTCGTTCCCCGGAAGATTTAATAGCGAGGAGCACTCACTGCTGGTCAAATCGTTGCTCGCAGTACAGAATCCATTGTAAGGCGGTGGAACCTCGGGATAGAAAATCAAGTGGGGAGAGCCAACAGGCACAGCCTCCACAGAGGTCGGGTGAAAGGTTCTCTCGTCGATTCCAGCTGCAGCCAAGACAGGACTCACGGTCACTGGAGCAACGGGTTGCGAATACTGCTCTCTAGGATAAAGATAGTACGGGAAATCCCGTTGGCCGGCGTAAGGAAGGGGTTCCGGGCAAGGCTCTTCAGTCTTCTGATTCTCTTTGTCACTGCCGCAGGTAGGAGTAACGCTTGTTACTGGCGCCGGATGATTGTTTTCGTTGTTTCCCGGATTGTGGCTCGGCGAGATTTCGACCATAGGCTCAATCGGCGAATCTCTTGGTGAATTGGTCGACGAGGAATCCGAGTGCGTCTTGATATGAAGTTCCATTGTCTTTTTCGAGCCAAAGGTCTCGTGACATAGTGTACACTTATAAACCTTCTCGCCATAATGCGCTACCTGGTGCAGCTTCAGCACATGGTTGTAACCGAAGGACTTGCCGCAGATATCGCAAGTGTAGGGTTTTTCACCGGTGTGAGTGCGAGTGTGCACCTTAAGTTGCTTGGAACAGGTGAATCCTTTGCCACAGGCCTTGCATACGTAGGGCTTTTCGCCAGTGTGCGTGCGCATGTGAATGACGAGTTGACCACTCTGGATAAACGTCTTTGAACAGACGGTACACTTGTGCGGCCGTTCTCCGGTGTGAATTCTCATGTGCCGGTGAAGCTTACCACTGTGTTCAAAGGCTCGCTCGCACACATCACACTTGTAGGGACGCTCCTTGGTGTGGATACGCCGATGTACACTCAAGTTCTCCTTTACCGAGAAGGACTTGCTGCAGTACTCGCATTGGTAAGGTTTCTCGCCGGTGTGCGTGCGGTAATGTCTGGTCAGCCGCGCAGGTACGGCAAAGGTCTTGCTGCAGATGTTACACCGGTACGGATCTTCACCCTCCTTTCCGTGAGAGCGCACGTGGCTCTGGTACAAACTTTTATGATCAAAACTCTTCTGGCACATGAGACACTGATAGGTTTTCTCCTCGGGTACAGTGGCCAGCGATTCCGTTGCTGGCGATGCGAAAACCGTCAGATCTGGACTACACACCAGATTCTTCACGGGGTTCATCGTCTCCAGATTTGCCATACCACTTGTTACGGACATAGTCGCCGGATTTGGCACCGGTTCCATTTGATAGTAACCTACCATCTTCAGGACAAAGGCTTGACAATCTCTAAAACAGAAAGGCAAATGATTTCTCACTATGTCTTCAAAGTTCAAACAAACACCAGTGTTTTTGTTAGGCCTACGACTCGCTAGGATCATTAGTGACGTTCGCTTCTGCACATTGCCAAAAGAAAGGTAAATAAGCAGTCTGACACTTGCGCAACTGCACAATTTCCCACCTTAGATCCCGAAGAAATAACACCGATCAGTTCCCATACATTGTAAAGTTTATGAAATGTGCAAAAAAACGCTGATTCGCATCTTCGTCAACAATATGTTAAAATGCCTTGGAATCCAAAGCTCGTTTCTTTCGTACGAATATAAAGAGCAATTATCAACGTGACTAGCAGGAAGAAATAGTTATCACAAGTATATGAGACGTTGTCCCACGTGACACGGTATTATTGCGCATTCAATCAAAAGTTTGGCGATGGAACTTATCATGTGCGCCTGATGGTACATCCATGAGTCATTTACTCATTTATATCAGCCTTCAAAAATCACTTTCATTCCCCAAATCTTAATTTCGATCTTAATTTTAAATGGTCACAGATCCACAATGAACTAAGAATCGAGTGCGAAGAGAAGATTGAGTAGTGGATGGTTAAAAACACTAGGCGCGCACGAAGAAACTGCGAGTCAGAGTGAAAATGAGAGTGATAGTCCGAAGCAAAAAGGCGCGGTAATTTTAAAGAAATCGTACCTTACGTGTTAAAGAGGGAATAATTAACGAGCAGATTATTGTAGAGTCTATAGGCAAAGAAACTATCTGGTGAGGTAGATGAGCATGAGGTAGATACGGAAGGCACCGAGTAGAGTTCAATGTACTACGTAGTCCTACGCGGACACGACTGATGCGTGTACGCCTTGATTACGGACCGCGGACCGCTTCGAATCGTTGGGGTAACGCAGGGCTACCCCTTCGCCCCCCACCCACTACCGAAAAACGCCCACAATCCCTGAAGACTTGGATAGGCAGAAGCAAAGGCATGCTATCCGTGCGTCGAATCGCACGCGCACAAGGCAACGCATCTACGCGCGTTCGCAGTCCGGTCGCACTCTCACATAGGAAGACGCAGCCCTAGCCTGTCATCCCCAATCCCATTTCGCCGCGTCGCCCGCTCGACCCGATAAAGAATCGTCTGTTATCGATGCGCTTCAAATAATTCCAGAACAGTCGGCCCACCTCCAATTTCAATCCCCTGGCAAGAATTAGTCTTGCGTATTAAGTATTCTTTCTCCATAATCTCGGTTTGGTTTTATTCGGCGCGTCTATACTAAATATATTCAGATTAGTCATGCATTACGCATGCACGCGCGCTCCAAGTACAAATATTTTATATCTGTAGGATTCCGCGTACGAGAGATCCAGCTATCGCAAACATGCGTTGACAATTCCATCGAGTTCTTATGTAATTTGAAGAACGTAGTTCCAACTGCATTAGTAAAAGGCGCATTATCCGCCTAGAGACTCATGATGCAGGAACTCGTAAAAGAAGGTTGCTCTTGAACTCGGAGGAGTCGTACGCGCGGCGCGTTGCGTCCCGGGCAGGGCCGTGGACCTCAAGAGCGAAGGGAACATCCGCCTTAAAGCGGTAGGTTTTCTTTTCGAATGAGCTTTTAGCGAAAGTTCATACTTCGGCCTATGTGAACAACTAATAATTTGATCAAGTTCAATCTTCTGAACTGTTATATAAGGGAGAAAAGTAATGGGGAAATATGTGAGCGTTAAGTAAGATGGTCGGTGGGACGTCGGGAGTGGTAGACGGCATTGTCCGACAAAGAGGCCGAGCCCGAGCCGGAGCGAGAATGGGTTAAGGCTGCTGAGAGAGCTCGGTACTCGACAGGCGCGGCGCGGTGCGGTGCGGTGGTGCGACGGTGCTCTTGGGTCTCGGTCGAGCCGCCGCACCGCGGCGCGTCGCCGACGCCGTTCTCGTCGCTGGGAGGCAGGCCAAGTGGTCGGCGGTGGTGGTGGAGACGGCGGCGGCGGTGGGTGCAGTGCCGAACGGAGGTGGAAACCACGAGCCACGAGCGACTGCCTCCACGTGGAGCGGCCGGACTTTTTTATAGCGATCACCGACCTCGTGCAACTCGGCGCGCAGTAAGGACGTCGAGTTACATCACGGAGCGCGGCTATACGCGCTCCGTATACGCCTCTCCGAAAGGATAGTGGTGCGTCTCCACTCTCGACGACCCATCTTATCTCTTCCAGTGGCAGAGGAGCTTGCTGATAATCGCCACGACAAAGGAAAGGCAAAAATTTTATTGATCGTGGAAAGGGAGCCACGGAGAGAGCGACCGTCCGAAACTCGGCGGGCCAACGGGAAAAGGAGCGAATGCGCGTTACGCGCTGCGCGCTTGTGCGCCTCCAACGCCGATTCCGATTCCGACCCCAACTCCAACTAATTATAAGACACTTCCTTCTCATCCCATCAAAATCCCGTACCTTTCGCTTTCAGCTTTTTTTGACGGAGCCTTTCGGTCTTTTTATCCACTTATCACTTCCCGAATATGCGAATTTTACACACTTAGCACTAGGTAAGAATGCAAACTGCATATTGAATTGCAGCAAAATATAGAATTGAGAAATAGAAAGTGAGAACTGAGTGTACTGAACTCGTAAATATAGATTAATAATTCGAAGAACCCATTTCACTTCAAATGTTGAATTTCCAAAAATTCGGCGTACCGTCTAGATAAGCGATATATACACTGTCCAGTGTTCTGGATGAATGATGAAACGAAAAGCATTCAAGCATTTCGCACCCGATTCAGTCGGTTGATGTTGATGAACAAGTGTCAAAGATCAAAAGTAGCACCCACCTGCTCAAAGTTGTATGCAGCTCGAAAAGTCGTCACTGGCTTCGATCATTCATAGCGCCGAAAATAATGGCCAAGGGGCAGTCTCGAACTACACGATCCGTAGAAAGAAATGACGAGAAGAATATCCGAATAGGAAAGACACTATCTAGACGACGCGTGTAAGCCGGGTAGGCAGTAGCGTAGCCCATAGGAGGCTCGTCACTTGTGTGGACTTTCGCGCGAGCCGACGAAAACTCGAGCTCGAAAACCGAAGGACCCGCCTCGGGATAGCCAATGGTACTGTGCAGTGTTTACCTCCTGGCCGCGCCGAGGAGCGACGGAAATCATCGATCATGACCGAGGCGAACGCACACATCGAAGCCAAGCCTGAGCGTGTTCCCCTCGTCGGCCGTGCGGCAAAGTCACCCCACCGTCAGCAGCGCGCCGAGAACGGCGGCGACCTACAATTTAGGGCGGCTGAGAGCTCGCGCCGCACGTGGAGGCAGTAGTCGTGGTTTTCCTCGACCTCGCGCCGTTGCGCCGCCGCTACCGCCGACGCCGACTCCACCGCCGCAGCCGCCTCTGCCACCGCCGCCACCGCCGCCGCCGCCGCGCGTGCGAGCCTGCCAACCCACCAAGCCGCTAGGCCGCCAGCCTGCGCGCGACAAGGAAAGCCTCAGCCTCGGCCTGAACCTCACCTTCCAACTTCCAACTTCCAACCAAGCAACATCAGATCAGAACGTACAGCCCTCTCTCGTCAGGAGCGTTCCATACATTTCTCAGACCCGGGCCACTTACCCTACTACCTACCGCAATACACTAACAATTCAACCGTCCGCTTCTCGCTCGCTCAGCTCCCTTAACTTCATCCTTATCTCTGGACTTCGTGACTACGGAAGATATCCCGATAAACTGCTGCTCTGCCACTCGCCTCGAGTATTTGGATAGCCTCCGGCAAGATTTCTCTGCTTGCCTCATCGTTCAATATCCTACCAAGTGTAGAGGAAATTCTGCATTTCCACATTAAGGAAATCGGGTCTAAACGACATAATTTGACAAAGAGCATAGCGTAAATAAACATTGAATCCTTCCAATTTCCGATTGAAGATTAGAAAGGACGATGAAGCTGAGTGGGGTTGTAAGGATTAATGGTACAGCCCTGCTATAGGAGAAAGGAGCGGCGCGAGGGCGAGCAGGGGGCCGAAGGAAGAAAATGAAATTGGGGTGAGGTGGGGCGATCGAAAAAGGATGGAGCGCGAGGGGGATATGTATACGTGAAAGGATGGCGGGGTAGCATGGCGTGGCGTGGCGTGGAGTGGCGTGGAGTGGCGTGGAGTGGCGTGGCGCGGCGCGGCAAGGCGAAGCGAAGCGAGGCGACGGGAACGGTAGTGGCCCACGAAAGGGAAGGAAGAAAGGAGAGAAAGGGCGGTCGCCGGGCTATCGGGGTTCGGGGATTCACTAATGTAAGACATTCGTGCCGACCGGGTTTAACCCCTCGTGCCTAACTATATGCTTCTCCTTCTGATAGCTGGACTACCTCGCTCGTCTCATTGACGAAGCGTTCTTCGCTCTCTGTGTTAGTAGCAAGCGACACGTGTACGACCTATACAACCACGCGCTGAGAAGCTAAGCCACGTTTGTTTTTCGCTTTCACCACTTCGGATTCCCGGGCCTGCCTGCTGCATCTTCCTACGTGGAGGGATCCTTTGACGCATTCCATGTATGCAGATTAATTGCGCTATTGAAATTTACCCGGGCAACAATTTTATTTTTTATTATTGTCTGCTATCTCCCAGCAATTACGAGAACTAATTATATCTTAGCTTATGTATATCTAAGACGTAAAAGATCGCGACGGTATTTCCTAGTTGTTTTCGATTCTCTTGCATTTCCATTTCGTTGCTTCAATCTTGCCTTGGTACTTTTATTTGCGAAAGCCGACGTAATATTTTTAGGCATCTTGAAGGGCAAACACTGCTGAGAATAGCTTAAGCATTGTACAACAGCTTACGCACTCACGATATCAATTAACGCAGGTCGCAGGATGTTCAATGGGCTCCATACCTTCGTCGTATTACGTAAACACGCGGAACTTACATATGAGAGGGCCCAACCACTCGCTTCACGCAACTCCCTTTCACGTACACTTTTTTATCTACCATTTGGTCGATGCCAAGAAATTTCTTGAGCTCCCAATGCTCGTTGTCAATTTCATAATTGCCGAATATCATTCTGGAATTTTAGTTTCTTAAACGTCAGTTGTTCTGTGATATCTCGTTATGGATTCGGCAAGGCGTAAATATATCTGCCTGGATATTGAAAGGGTCTCCAGGAGACTATATGTATGTAGTATGAGTATGGCTATAGTATTTCTGGTATAGTATGAACAACTACATCATCGAACGCTGTCTCAGCAGATGAGCAGCGCTTGTTTCGGCCATTCCCTCTCTTTCTCCTGCGGGCCCCGACCCCGGTTCTCCGGTTCTGTCCCGTCCATGCTCGCCATTAAGTTTTAAATGCCCACACAGCCGGAACTCTCGTCGCACTCCACTCCTCGTACTTCTGCCTAGACCTACCTTTACATCGGACATGTTTAGGTATACATACATTAATACGTTACACGCTTACCGAAAACGACGCGACTGGCAATTCAAGCTGCCTGTTACTTGAACGATTTCCTGCGACGCCATATAATCAATCCTATCGGACTGATAATTTCAACCGATCGTTCATTATGGTCACGAATAACGTACCAGTTATTCCTTGCAACTCCAATTTTAAACGTACGTCAAAACATATTTATTTCTCTTGCAAGCCACAGACTTCAGATTTGCGCGCCTCTTTGGCTTTATCTGTTTGAGCCGACGTGACGCGATGCGACGCAACGCAATGCGAGCGTCTCTCATATAGTATTTCTTATTCGTGAAGCGCTTCGCATCGGCCAATTATTCAAAGCCAACAAGGAGAAGTAACGTAAAGCAGCGAATAAGCCGAAATCCCTGCTAGCCTTCCTACCTAAGATATGTAGGTGTGTACGTGTGTGGTTACGCGTTCTAACCATACTACCAGAGACGTGGGCGTCAAATTTACTCGGATAAGGAACAAAGAGGCACATAGCGAGGCCATTGTGAGTGAATCAAGAGTGTATATTTACAAGACAAAGAGAGCCCCGCGTGTACGTATACAACAAAGTTCGCGAGAAATGTAATTGTTGTCAGGACGCAAGAAGCACGGTTTCGGATATTCATACAAAATTAGAACTGAACGTTCGCTCGGTGTCCGAACGACAAATGGTGCGCACCCAACGAAAGTAGTAAACACATGAGACAGGGAGGACGAATCACATCCACTTGTCCTAGCAAACCTGATGATGGAGGAAAAGCCGGATGATCGTGTGCCGCGTCACTTGACACATGATTTGAAAAATTTAACGTTGTTATTTTATCGCTGTTTGCGCGCACTGCCTTTACAACTCACTCGCCTTCTCTCACTATCTAATTCATTCGGCGAAAGAAGCAAGGCTATACACGATTACAGAGGTGCGACCAGCAGCAAAAATCTGCTGACAAAGGGCCGCGTTACTCTACCGGGTATCGATGAAATGCAAAGACTAGTAGTAAGAGTAGTCTCGAAATCTCTCGAATCTCCTTGGCACTCGAGTAAAAAACAACGCTAGGCGAACACACGTAATATATTTGCGATAGTTGGAACCTCTAGTTGCGCAATGTCGAATCAGCAGAGTGGCTTAGTTCCTAACGGACGAGAAAAGCAAAACAAGAGCAGACGTTCATGATCCCGAGAAAACACAGCCCCGTTGCTCTATCATAGATCATAGATACCCTCGCCCATTGTTCGTATAAATGTGACCTAAATAGAGCAGTAAAGTAGAGTAGTAGCGAGATTCGCCCTTAAGAAATGTCTTGTCATTAATCGTACACCGCGATCGAGATACACATCCGTTTTCACAAAATCCGGTGCTTCTTACTTACAGACAAATTACACGGCTCTCTTTTTCCAGTTCGCGCCGTGCCACATAAAAACTTCCAAAATTACACACGAGATACACTGAAACTCGTCGAGTGCAAGCAGCAAGATCAGTGCCACTTAACACTTGCTAAATAAGAATACATACCCTGCCTCAATAACAAAGCATATTCCATACCGAGAATAAAGTAGAAAACGCAAAGAATATCTCGCTCTTGCAATAGTACATTGCAGTGTAGGAAAAGGGCAGAAAGAGAAAGAGAAAGAGAAAGAGAAAGAGAAAGAGAAAGGGCGAGGGCGTGGGCGAGGGCGAGGTTAGTGCGGAACGTTAGCCTCAGTTGTGAGAGGTTCGAATTTCGTTGGGCTTCATCGTTGTGATGCTCTTGGGCGCTCGGGCGCTCGGGCGCTCGGGTGCTCGGGCCAAGTGTCGTGCGCCGTAACGATGCTGCTTTCGAATGGAGGAGAGCAATGACCCAGTGCGCGCGGCGCGGTGCGGTGCACGTGTGCCGCTCCGAAACCACGCCAACTGCCTCCCGTCGGGGCATTGGACGCCGCGTGCCGTCGTCCCGTACCAGCGGCGGCGGCGGTAGCGGCGGCGTCGCCGGTGACGGCGTAGCTACCCTCCCACCACCACTTTCATCTCTTCAAGCTACCACCACAACTGCTCGGCATTGAACCAGCCCTGCAGTTCGACACGTAGGCCTAATTCTCATCTTGAGCATCTTGAGCTTCTTCTTTTCCAAACATTACGTTTATGGCAACGCCATTACCCTTATTCGATTTTTGGTATGACAGTCTAATCTTACCAGTTCCTCGTCGAGTTAACCACTAGCTACGTGCTACGGAAGTATTTTCCAATGACGACCAAACTCCTCATTCCCGGTAAACAGGTTGAGGAGGTCTTTTCTCGAAACGTAGGTCAGCCGCAGCGGTCCACACCACTTAATTCGATAGTTGTATGAACGGGCAATATTAAAATTTTGAGATTGGCATTCACTCTTTCTCTCTTAAGAGAGGTCGAAAACATTTTGAGCGGTAGGTCGACAGTACCCAAACAATATAATCGAGATAAAATGATAAAGCTTGCGTACACGTGCGTAAGTTACGCTCGCCTTGGCTGATAGTGTAACCGAGAAGGAGGGAGTGGTTTGAGACGGAGTACAGATGTGCCTGGATAAGAACTGTATGCATTTAGAGAGAGTTACGTAGCCATCGAAATTTTGGGCGTATACATATCTACTCTATCGTTGTTTCCCTTTGCATGAAATTCTGCGAGGGTATGGAGCTCGAGATTAGGTATCAGTAAACAACAACAAGCTCTGAAGCAATTGCTCGGTATGTTACGGTATGTGACTGCAATCCGAGAAAGAGGGGGAGAGCCACGTGCGGTGCAGTACTCATTGATAAAGATCCTACCAGAATTATATAACAATTGGGTCACATGAATATCAAAAATCGGATGGATCTCATTACATCATCATTGACAACTCTTTCTAATTTCGATGGAGAGTGAAACGTTATCGTTGACCGTAGCTAATTTTGGATGGGTTTGGCTTGGAGGAGACAGGAGGCATTGGATAGGAATGCGATTGCTCGGATATATTGTTTGTGGAGGGAGCTTCAAACCGACGATTCTGGCGTTGGTGTTCGTGGTAGAAAAGGTAATGGAGGTGATAACGCGTAAGGGCGAGGATAGAGGTAGAGAAAGCAAGAGAGCAAGAACCAATGAGAGCTTGCAAAGACAACGATGCTGTGATAGGAGCCCCTCATCGCGATACTAGAGTCCGAAAGAGATGAAGTCCGAAATCGTAAATCCACGGGTATTCAAGAGAGATCAGGAAGAAGCGTCACTTGTCTTTGTTGCACGAGGCAACCTGCAACTTGCAGCTCTCGCAGGCATAAGTATAAAGTTATGGGAGGTTCTTTGCGGAGAACACGATAACGCCAATGCAAACGGATGATAGTCACGTTTGATTTTTACGTACCGCTTATGCTTACAAAGTAGCGCTCTCACATGTATGCAAACTGATCGCTAAAAATAAAAAGTTTTTGCGCGTCGAGAAATTATGCAATACGCGATTAATAGTACTAGATTAATCGGACTAGCACAGCAGAATATTACGTTTCCTAGCACACGCGTCGGAAAAAACATGTGAAAGACGAACTACTGCTATACTACTACAACGAAATCGAAGCTACCCACTGATAAGATAGTTATGCAAGCTATGAACGATAATGAACAACGCCATATCCATTCTCTGGTATCTATGAATTTTTTGCATTCCTCGTAAAATGATTTGCCAAGAGAAGTAAGGCGCGTCGTTTAAGGGAAAAAAAGTAATGTTGAGAAAAGGAGGCTCACCTGTAGAAGGCGGTGTCTCGAGAGTGAAAAAAAGAGATTTGGGTAACAACGACACCATAGAAGACGGCCCTGGGAAGGTACGTGGATTCGCGAGGCTTTTGCGAGCCCATAACGTACGCATACATGGGTTCGAAGAGGGATGATGGCATGATGGCAGGGTCGGGGCGGAACGTCAGGAGACGGGGACGGGGTCGGGGTCGGGGTCACAGTGATCGCGGCGGTCGTGGCGGTCGCGAGAGGCCAGAAACGCTCTCAAGGTAGAAAAGGTCGCATGGATGGAGCAATGGCGATGTTGGACAAGAGGGAAAAACGAAGAGCGACCCAGAGGAGAGGAGAGAGAGGGAAGTAACGCGATGCCGTAATCAGAGAAGTCGAGGAGAGTAGCTCAGCTGTGTGGCAGTGGCAGAGTGGTGAGCGAGCGAGAGATGTGTTGCGGGACAAAGAGGGGATCGAGGTGGGCGAGAGAAGCGGCTCTAGAACGATGTCGTACCTTGACCAATCTCAACGCGACTTGTTTTAAGCTATGCCAGAGGCGGCCTTAGAAACAAGTCGCGATCGCCCTGAAACCGAAATGGCAAAGGGAAGAGGAGGGCCGACATGAGCAGCTCTCTCTCGCCTATCGGCAGCATTCGCCACCTCAGCAGGAGCTATCTGCGAGCGTGTCGCCAGCATAGGACATAGTCTCTCGCTGCGCTTACCTTTCCAGCTGTTATCCGACTCGATATACAAGCATCTACTCGGTCACACCAAAAGCAGCTTGAGTTGCACAAAACGAAATACCTAGCGAAATATAGCTGGAGACATCAGAGTTTCGTTTAATCTACCTATAAGTAGGGGTATCAGATTCTATCTGCTCTTGAACTCGAAGAGTATTTTCAAAGGCTGGCATCGGGCGAACGACTGGTCGCCACTCGTTCTCAACCGAAGAGCAAGCGTATGGGAGGGCCCGAAATCTCTGTTGGATTCGAATGGTATGCCTAACATGAGCAACAGAAATTAAAGTAGGTCGGAACGTGTTAAGTAGAAAGTGGAAGGAAGGGATGCGGAGGTCGACGAACCGATGCCACTTACAACAATGTGTATTATTCGATGAATATGTACTTACTTACATAGGTAGTGCATCACTCGCCCAAGGCCAGATTACCTTGCTCTTGGTTGCCTCTAATAAGCTGTTTAGCTTTCTCCTTTTAATTTATTTTGGCCCGCTGTTGCATAATATTGCAACCACGCGTACCTCATCATGAAAACTGTCGAAAAGGACGTAGCCTACTTACTTATTGTTAAGGAACATTGTACCGACGAATTGGACTGTAGGATCCAATACAAGAATGCGATGACGCTGTAGGCCGCAGACAACGAAAAAGTAAATAAGATCGTGATTCGACCAGCTTTCTTTCACACGGATTGAAGATCACGTTAAAGATTGAAAAGCGTAAGGCAGGCGAAAAAGTCAATGACTCTCATCAAGTAGATACCGGCGGTGATGTAACGCATCATTCAACAGGTATAGGACCTTGTTTCGGTGCATCAGTTGCGGTCGCACGATCAAAGAGCTTTCCTCTCTTTACTGCAGCATGTCAAATGTTGCAGTGTGCATCGAAATTATAGCACTCACTCGGGGATACAGTAAATAAAGTTTGATTAATTCCGGAGTGTCGTGGAAACCTCACCCAAAGTAGATTAATTTAAATACGTAATATAGTGGGTTTCTTCGGAGTGGCGGTTTGCTCAGTTTCTATCCAGTTTGCGATTTGCTTTCTCGTAAGGTGCTGCTGCGTTTGACGATTGGAAACTGGTTGGAAACTGAGCAAACTGCCACTCCGAACAGACCCAGTATGTACATACATATGTACTACGTTTTGATTTTAGCCAGTGCTTCCTCGTACTAACTGCACCCAAAAAGAAAGAAAATCCGTATCTAATACATATTCGGTAATTTGTAGGTTCGAATTTGCTCTTGTTGCCACTTGGTAAATCACAATTTATACCGCATAGTAGAATACTACACTAGATGATATTCCTTAGATTGACGAAATATCGTAAAATTGGATTTCTTACAGACCTACAATCGATGAGGTTGGAAGCGTTGGAAGGCAGTTGGCGCCTTTAGGAGCCCATCTACAATTCCGAGTTCGAAGCTCGAAAAAGCCGGAAATGACTGTATAACATAGCCGACCTCACACGCTCACAACTCACAGTGTTGAACTGTTGAACTGCGGCTGAGCTTAAGCAGCAAACAAGTTAACCTGCGTGTGGGTCGGCTAAATATTTTGGCATATAATAGTTCTATGAATAAGAACCGAAAATAGTTACTCAAGTATTTTGCTAAAAAAAAAGCGAAGAAGACGCCATCAAAATGGTAAGTCTACTGTATGGAAAATTGCATATTTCTCGAGGAACAACATGAGCGTTCTTTGTAACCTTATATTCAAACTTCATACCAAAAAAGTTCCACGCTTTCACTCATTCCTCCCGTTTGCTATAAATCGAAAATGCGTGCCCTTGTACAAGTTAGTTATTGTAGAAAAGAATGTGAATGCCCTGATAATCTCTTTGGACATAAAAACCTTGTTTATCGTGCAGAATTGCACGGTGCCCTTTGGCGGCGGCAACGGCTTATTTGCAAACATGGCGCTAGGTTCGAAAGTTGAGGGAAAAGAGGACCGATATCACATATCACTGTTTCTCTTACACAGACGATTGGCAAGAACAACAAAATGCTCCAGCATATTAACTACAGGGTGAGAATCATTCTGCAAGACTCGCGAACATTTATAGGCACATTCAAAGCCTTTGACAAGCATATGAACTTGATTCTGGGCGATTGCGAGGAATTTCGTAAGATTAAGCCAAAGAATACCAAGCAACCAGAGCGAGAAGACAAAAGAGTTTTAGGCTTTGTGCTTTTAAGAGGAGAGAACATTGTTTCGTTAACTGTGGAGGGTCCACCACCCCCGGAAGAGGGGTTGCCAAGAGTACCTATTCCTGGAGCAGCTCCTGGTCCTGGTATGGGCCGAGCAGTTGGGCGCGGAATGCCAGCAAATGTAGCTGGTGTTCCTGCTGGTCTACAAGGACCAGTGCGTGGTGTTGGTGGACCCTCTCAGCAAATAATGACACCAGCAGGCAGAGGTCAGGTCTCCGCTCCACCACAGATGCACCCTGGTGCACCTCCACGTATGCCTGTCGGTGGACCACCCCCGGGTATGATGGGACCACCTCCAGGAATGATGGGTTGGTGTAACTTTTGTAACATATATGGGATAGGAGAGAAGACTTAAGGAGAGAAGAATATGAAAATATTTGGTCTTTTTACAGGAATGCCACCAGGAATGCCACCCATGGGACGTGGAGGACCACCAATGGGACCCCCAGGTATGAGGGGCCCACCCCCCGGTATGATGCGTGGTGGACCACCACCTCGTCCTTATTAATTACTTTCTCATCGTATCATATTGTCATTGATAGTAATAATAAAAGCGACTTTCATATGATCTTTATACATCGGTATATACTGTGCATCATAGTGCAATTATGTTTATAAAAAGGACTACTATTATTTGGAACGTCGATATAGAGTAAACAAAATCATTTGCAAGAGTAGCCATCACATTAAAACCCAACTACTAGAGAACATGCCAAGTCATATAACATTGGTATAACATCGATCGTACAACATTTATTTCTCCACAAGTGGTTCGACCATGCAAAATAACTATGTACAGGCGCTCGCTTATTCGCTTGAAAAGGTACAGACCATACAATCTAAAGTTCGGGCAAAATACTGACGATATATGAGAACATTGCTACTGAATGTCAAGAGAGAGAAAGAGATAAAGAGAGATAGAGAATATCTTTCCTTTTATTAGGGTTTTCACTTTAGCAATTTATTGTATCAAAATCGTGTGGGTTTTATGGGAAAGCTGAACAATTGAATTCAGCGGGCACGCGTTCCTTATTGCTAAATTTGTATACAAAATCAAGATAAAAATTGGTTTTGTTTTTATAGTTCATAACAAGATTTTACGTCGTAACAAAGCAAGTGACGTTACAATTAAGTTTCTGTTAACATTCGAGTTGTATTAATGGCAATCATGTGGAAACTAGAATTTTACGTCTCTATTTACACAGAATTTGAATTCAGTTCGTGAAACGGAAATCTCGTTTCCTCCACTATTCTGTCAGCGCACGATCCTATTTACATCTTACATAATATTTACAGCACTGCTGCTATAATGTGAAGCATGAGCAACCGACAGATTCATAGAACCAAAATTTGTGTTTAGTACCATAAATATCACATATACGGAAATGTAATCTTGTTTCTGATTTGATTACAATAGTGTGATGTAGTGTGATGAACCGTTACACTGCCTCTTAATGAAAGTCTAAAAGAATGACAATTGCTTTACATTCTTCGCGTGTATAACTACGAAGATAACGATGCCATAAAGTATTTCCAAACGGAGAAGCTGTGTGATCATTCGAGATTTACTTTTGACAGTCTGGATAACTTAGGATTTGGCACATATTTTATATATATAAAAAAAGAGACTGATCAATCATCGTGAATCGGAGTCATTCGAATCTTTCGCGGGCAGATTGATAAGGTACGGCATGATTAGGCATTGAAAGGATGTTTCGCGCAACCAATCGCAAAGACGTGTAACAAAAGTGAGATATATTAAACTTTTCTCGAAAACATTAAAAGCTCATTACAAACTACGTGTTGGTGTATACGCAATTTACGTATACACATGTATATATACCTATAACGTATGCGTGTGTACACACAACATTTATATGTACGTTTGTATAAAATATATCTCAATTCATTTTCAAAGAGGAAATATCCGTGAAGGTAACTGTTGTATTCGTGAAATACTGTTACTCATGACGTGTTGTCAATTACGTTTGTTTGACTTATAGTTAGTATCGGACTTCTCGTTTCCTCTAAAATATAGTTCTCGCTCCCCTCCACCACATATTGTACATTGTCGAGACTAATCTCGGTTGCTGCCAGGTTTTTCTCGTCCACTTCCATTTCCGAGGTGCACATAATCTGCTTCAGTTCTATGTCACTGACATCATTCTCTGCACAGAATGTTAGCGTTTATAATAGTGGAATTAGAAAATTTGTTATCATGCTTCATGCGCATAGACTATAAGTATCGATGTACCTTCTGCTAGCTGGCTTGTATCTATCACTATTTCGGCGTTCTCCAAAGAATCAATAGAGTCTATCGAGTTTACCTCGTGAAAAATCGCATTCTCGCATTCGCTTACATCGTTCCTACAATATCAGAACATTCGCGATAACTTCCTCATTGATAGAATTGCACAAATAGTAGTTGGGTTTTTGGAATACTGACCGTTCTGCATTTTCATCGCTACTAGAGCCAGTAACAGTCTCATCGCTATCAATTATACATAAATCACTGTTCGTTTGTTCTTTCAGCGAACGGGCATTCGTATTATGTATCACAGTCTTAGGTTCTGAGGTAAGGACACTGGATGAGTCGAGGAGCTGAGATAGTACTTTCTTCTTCTCCGAGACATCGTGCCGAAGATTGAACACAATCGTATTGCCGGGCTGGAAGTACAATGAAGTACAATTGAAATGTTGCAGAGTAAGTGACTTGAGAATGAGATACCATGGATTGTGAAATATATTATATTCAGAATACAATGTGTATGCACTAATTCATTCCAAAACAAACGGCTCATTAGTATGTTCATTTAAAAAAAGGCGTTACCTTTGCATTAGCGTTCGTAGATTCTGTATGCGTTGAGTTTCGACTTGATACTGCATTTGCAGACTGATCACCATTATTCATTGCCACTTGTTGGGGTATTACACCGACAGAGTTTCCGCTATTTTGCGTTGTAACACATAAGTTCTTTCCACCCATTATCACCTTTCCTAATACCTCCTGTAATATAGGATCTTCTACCAGTTGTCTTTTTGTGTAATTATTTACAGAAAAAAATGTAATACTTGACATTAAAGGTGCAGTGACTATTTTAACTTGGTCTTATGAAAATACCTTGCCTGCATGGGAAAGCGTTACACCTTTAGTGTTGTGGCCCTTCTGTATGACAATTACGTTTGTCTTAGTCGCTAGTTTCGTATTCGGGTGTTGGCTTATATTTACACATTTATTAGAGTTTACTGTAACACCCTATAAACAGTTCATTAATTTTGTTAATAAAAATATCTTGTTCAACGCAACATTTATTAAGGAATCATCTCAAGCCGATAGTACCGTCTTGGTAGTGGTCTGAGGATTGAGCGTTGTCGACAATTTTTTACAACTTAACGTTGCTTCTGTCGAATGGGGTGGCCCAGGGCCACTCGATACTGTCGTGCCCGGACAGACTGCAGTTACCCCCTGCGAATTATCTAAAGCAGACAAATTTCCTTACATTACTTTGATTACATCGAAAACATCATTATACGTACGCATCTATCAAGTTGAGAGGTGCTTACTTGATGTAGCTACTTTAGCTGGGCCAAGCTTTGCACTCGATGTTGTTACTGATATGACACGTTTTGCACAAGACGAAGTTGTATTTATTATATGGTCAAAAGTCAACTTCTTTTGTAAGGTTTGCGACACACTCAGTACCTTTGATTCTACAGTAAATGAAAATATTCCTATTCATGAATTGGTTATACAAGTAAATAACAATTTAAAGTAAGCCAATGCCCAATATACCTTCTTTTGTTTGTACATTTTGAGTACTTGATTTTAGATTACTAGTGGACGTAGAATATGAATTTCCTGCTACTTTATGACTGGCTACTACCTTTGTATTGAGCTTATTCTGAACAACCACTGGTGTGATTTTACTTTTCAGTGTACTAGCAGTACATACAGTTGATGTACTTATGCAGTCACTTGTTTGTACACTTGTATGATTAGTCGCGTTTGGTTTTGCCATTTCCACCAAATCTAGAGAGCGTAATATATTATCAGCAAAGCGAATAAACTTTCTAAATAGACTTTCAAGTAAAATGTTTGTATTTTGAAAACATGTCTACCTAAGATACGTGAACTGTTGGAACTCGTTGTCGAAGGCATTAAAGTAATATCATGTTGCGAACTTAATGAAGTTTGTAAATGCCCAACTGTATTCTCAACTACTATTTTTTCGGTACAATGATTTGAATTTCCTATCGAACCTGGTGATATTACTAGGACCTAGACAATGCCGTAATAATATAATTTATTTTTCAAAATAATGATCAATAAATAAAGTACAAGTCTTTGGCCCAAGTGTTGAGTACCTTATGCGGTGGCAGTGTTGGCAGTGGGGATGGAGACTTCCTTTTTCTAGATGCAATAGACAACTGTACAATGTCATGATTGCTACTCTGTCTATCGAAATCCGGTTGCTGTAAAGAGCCGACCTGCCAGCAACCCACCAAAACTTATGTTATGCTCATGTTGTATGATGTGCTCTATCAAAACCAAACTAAACTAAATTGCACTTTACTTGCCTGTTCCAAGCATATCCTCTCATTACTCGATTCATCATCACCAGGTACAATTTCATCAGTATCCGATGAACTTTCCTCTTGCTTTATTTTTACTCGAGATTCATAAATATCTGGTAGATTAAACAGACAACTAGTCAGCATTGTCACAGAGCTATATGACATCTATATACTTAATGTCTAAAGAAATAGAATCAAAGCCAAGAAAGCAGAACTTATGGGTGTTCTGTTACAAAAATCTACTACTTTATAACTTAAAATCTACACGTTTATCAAAAAAGATAATGTATTTTCTTGTAAATATGGTAGACCTTTTGATTGTTCTATCTTTTCAAGGATGTGGGGTTTCCGGTCATTTGCAGCTGCCGTTGCCAGTGACAGACTATTGGCTAGTGTTGTGAATGCAGACCTTGCTTTTAATCTTGGCAACAAAGGAATAACACGCCGGCCTTCTATTGTCCAATCTATACCAGTGTTTGGACCACCTAATCTAAGTGGAAATTATTGATTCTTTCCATAAAAATTGCACATCTGCCGATCTAATATTAGGATATTATTATTTCATATTCTCTCAGCCCTATGCATTGAATGCAACTATAAAGCTTGCATCGTTCTCTATATATGCTTAAAGGAACTTACTAAAAATAGACACTTACTGTTCAGCTATTTGTGTCAATTTTTCATCATTGACAGCTCTCCTCACTTCAGCACGATGCCTTTCACTGGAGATGTGCAAGACTCTGGCAAGCTCTTGAAGTAGTTTCTGCTTTTCACTGGTAAATGGACCTTGAGCACGTAACACAGACACCATACTCCCATAAGCATCCAATTCTGTATTGCAGAAGGAAGCACATGATCTTGTCAGGGACATTTTTTATTCACAATATTTCGGTCTACAGTAGCGATTGGAATGGGAGCACAGTGTAATACGACGTGCAAAACAATCGGTAGTGAATTAAATGAAAAAAATTAGAAGAATAAGGGAGAACATTTTCCACTAATGTGATCGAAAGGCTAAAGAAGTCTTAATAGGCGAAAAAGCGTGAAGGAACACAAATTCAGAGTGGCAAGAGAGTGATCGTGTTTCACAAGCTCCAAAGTAGCAGAAGGTCGTATTGTTTATGAGGATAGTCCGAAGACCGAACTAGGCATTGCGCCTAAGTAACTTTCAGGAGAATGGATAGAGGAAGGCGAAGAGAAACAAGACTGAAATCGAAAAGCGCATCTGAGAAGGGTGCATCGTCGTTTATTGAGAAAGTTTGGGCTCGTGAGTTGAGAAGCTAAGGGAAGATCGCTAGATGTGGATCACGGCTTCTGGGTCTCTAGCTTTTTGCTAGTTGTTGAGTACTGTGAAGAAGGCATTCGAGCGTTCCACCAACAGGCAAAAGAAAAGAGCGTGTTATTCTGGGGCATAACCCTACCGAGGTAGCGCAAATATTTTCTACACTCGTCACGATTCATATCGCGTCCTGCTGGCCACATGATTCCACGATCGTCCGGTTAAACTAACACTTGCAATAGCAAAAGCACGGTGCGTGCCCCGCACCATTCCCACATTTTTCGGGAGCCCTTCCGTTGACAGCGCGCTCAGTTGATGATGAAGTTATCGTTGTATAATTATTATTATTCTAGCACGGCCACCCTCGCACAAAATCACGTTGGTATTCTTGCGCGAGGCCGGAGCCGGTCAAGTCTGTGGTCGCATCGGTCGCACGTACATATATATTTTATAATATATCATATATATATATATTATTTGATTATTTTACGCTTTTATCACTTTTGAAATATAAAACATTTCATTGCATCGACAAACCTCCAACATTATCTAAAATTTTCTATACCTAATTTTGAAAAGTGCGAGAGAATTATTATTAATTCCTTAATTTCGCAAGAAAATTATTGTTTCAACATATATATATAAAAACACCATTTTTTGAGAAAATTCTATATATATATATATATATATATCATCTGTATACAACATATATTGCTGGATGATCTACTATATGTACTACATGTGTACATCGGCATCATATACATACATCAATCGAGTAATCTACAGGATCTATAGATCGATTACTATAGAAATCTATAGCAATTGGGACTGATTGGGACTGAAACACGATGATGAGTCTTGGTTCTCGTTTCTAAGTTCTACTGGGCTGAGTTCTACTAAGCGTTCGATGGATGTTGTACAATGTTGTATATTTATGCAGTGGCGCCTCCCGCAGCAGCACGCAGCGCTTGTTGTTGACAGAGCATTTGGTGCTCAAAAATAAGAGAATAAGGATCACAAGGATGCATAAGATGCATTACATTGCACTCCAGGCACGCACCGAACGATATATGATAAATGAACTGTAAAAAGTATTATTGTAATTAAAGAGAGCCCGTGATAGTTATGGTTGATGAGAATCCGAGCTGCGTCACTTACTTGCAAGTTCTTAAAGGTAGATTGTTGTGTTGCATTGAAAATACTGCACTAAGTAAGAAAGCAGTTTGATATTGGAATTGAATGCTTGGCAGATAAAGGGCAGAGGTATGGGGCATTTAGTGAGGTCCACACAATATTACGGCAGAAGGCAGCCACAAAAGGCTTGGATGATAAGGAGATTAAGTTACTTACAGACATCATTATCAAGGGTGACTTAGGTCAGTTTCTGAATATCATACAATTCCGCTATGAATAATAGATGTCAATGTAAAAGAGATTACTAATATTTGAAAAACATATTGATTTAACTATAACTCTCTCGTATTTTACTCTATTTAAGTCATTTTGTCATTATTAGGTGGATCAAAGATGGCACTATTAATAAAATGTATGAATCCAATGTATAAAATGCCAGAGAAACCAGCCAAGTTATTAATTACATGGTGTCTTGCACATGTCAATAACATTCAGATTACTGTGAGCACATTGATCATACAGTGGATAGTTGGTAATTAACAAGGGTAGTCTATTTTTCATCCATTGAATTCTACTTGAAATAATAATATAAAGTTGTTGCGTCCATCCAGGATTACATGAATATCAACTGATAGATAGAAATATGATCAATCTGTTTTATGATGTTTTCTTTTATGTGATGCTTAAAAAAGAAAGATTGGTAATTTTTTTTTGATTACCCTGATAAAATAATTTTAAAAATTTTATATTACTTTTAAAATTCTTCAGGAAAAGCATGTAGCATACTTAATATACATATTATCGAAACCCGAGGATGTTACAAGGAGGGCAGTTTCGAGGCTGCTTGCTCACAAACAGAAATATGCAAAACCACCCAAACATATAATTGCATTGCTTTCGTGAGTAACTCTGCAGAAGTAAATTTCCTTTATTTATCCAATCATTCAATAATGATGTACACTACTTTTCTATTTAGATTGTTTAAATCATATAAGCCCGAATTGGTGCCAGAAAAAATTCCATCAATGAACATAGAAAGTGCCTGGAAGCCAATCCCAGAAGTATTGCGTTTGCAATTTAAGGAGGCAAGGGATCGTGCGGAGATCAGAGGCATACATGATACTGGACAGGATATTTTTAACTGGAATGCCTTTGAAGTGATTATTATGATAACATTATAGTATAGTGGTCATGATTTTTGGTATAGCTATCGATATTTACAGGCAAGTCAAACTCAAAAAAGTAAGTCCGCAAAGCCACTTCTTCCATCGGTCGGATACTTTCAAATTGGATCAAACATATTCAAAGATCAGGACACAAAGTCTATTTTCGATGTTTCCAAGTACGTATTTCTATCCCATAATTAAAGTATTACATCTTCAATAGAAAACTATGTATTTCAGCCTTGAGGAGTTAGCAAAATATCAGCGCAGTATTGAGTTACCATGCAATGCAGTTTCCTTACTTTCGAATATGGCCGGATACCATTTACTTACATATGCAGACATTCAATACCAAAGTAGATTCGTATACAATTTGTACAACACCCTCACAAGAGGTAACACTTGTTAAGTCCAGCATAACTATGTATGTGCAATGGCTAAACCAAGATATCATTTGTAGGATTCATACTAGAAAATGGAAAATTCTCTATTGTGGAGATGGAGAAACTGCTCAGTATGACTGTCGAATTTTCCAGGTATATGCAGCAGGGTCTACTCATAGTTAATTTATTTTTTGACAAGTATATGAGTTTAAGAACGGGCGAGCATGAATGCAACCTATTAGCATTATTAGAATGGATGGTTTCATTATCCATTGATGGTATTCCATTAATAAAATGTTTAATCCAATCGCAACGCCAACTTTCTCGTACGATTTTTAATTCAATGTTATCTCTGCAGAGCTACGTGAAAGGGTAGTGGACCACATTCAAAACATGTATGCCACCTCAGGATTGAAGATGAAATGTGTCATAATTAGTACATTGAAGAAATTGATTACTAATTTGGTATACTTCCAATGTTTTCTGTCATACTCTTCTTCCTTCTTTTAAGCTCTTCTTTCAAGATTCGTCTACTAATCAATTTATTGTAGTTTGTTCATCAGGAATTTGCTGAGCCCATCCACAACACTCCATCTCCATTCCTGGGGCAAGCTCCGAGCGATAGTTTGGAGGATATTCATCCACTGCTCGTTGATTTTGCCAAAGATCTAATCGTTTCCGGTTTACATATACATGCCTACGATAGTCTATTACTCGCTGAGGCTCTGTCCTTTTATGAAGAAGTATGTCCTTTTATCTCCTAGTTTTTTCTATTTATTTCAACACTGAATTTCGTTTCATGCGTCACAGATTGGTATCCTGGAAGAACGTAGCAATAAACAATTCTTTTCTCTTGCACCTGCTCCAGTTATCTATGGAAGTAGTGTTAGCAAAAGTACTGCGATTTTGTCTCAAGTGTGTCGATTATTGAAAAGGTATTAATTTCTGTGCTTGATGTTGACAATGTCTATGATTCTAAGGGAATATTTTCCCTTGATGCAGGTACCACAATCGGACTTTAAAATTAAAAGAATCGAAGCAGAAGCAATCGTACAAAAAGATTGATGCAATACTGTCAGCATATGCTGGTGACATCATAACTGCATTGTGGTATAGTCAGGTATATTGTAAGCACTATAAATACAAATTGTAAAATCCGAATGAGTCTTTAATCATAACTTATTGGCAGCCATTCTCCAAGCACGAGGAAATTTATTTCTTAAGGACATTACCAAAGAGAATAATAGAAGAGCTGAGTGATTGCGATTTGGATGAAATGTTGAACATTAGCAATCACTATGCAGTGCTACCATTCATAGTCACATTACGTAAAACAGGATTAAATATCAGTACAATTAATGTAAGGAAGACTTTGGAAGGATTTGGAAGTTTACCTCATGAAATGCTCAAGGATTACGTGTAATTTTCTTTTTAGGATTGCCTAGCTGTAGCGAATTGTTATTATCCGGCGATGGGTGAATTTTTGACAACCTATTTGGACCTGGATGAATCAGAGGACCATGAAATGTGAAAACAGTTTTAATGAGTCGGCGATAGGATCACTTTTAAGGCATTTCCCAGGCGTATTAATTATAGCGCTTTATTTTATTTTCTCTGATTTACATAAAAACTTTACAGCTCATTTAACAGTCTTTGTATAGATACTTCCTTAACCGTAGGTCATATATAAATTATTACGAATGCCTTCGCACTAACATTATTCGCCGTTTGTATTCTTCTTTTCCCGTGCACTCCATCTGCCGTTTAACATATATATAAGTAATATGTTAACGCTACACTACGGGCTGGAAATTCCGCGTTGCTTTTCGTAGGGATCAAATTGCTTGTTTACGTCTTTGTTTTTCTATCAATCGCATTGAAAGAGGTGAGCCAATAACGTAACCGGTATAAAGGAAAGTTCCTTCGTTTTTTGATGGGCGCTTACTACGCGTTGTCGACATTTCTTTTTTCGAAGGAATTTCATAAGGTGACAGAAGCTTGACATGTAATTCTATGTGAGGAAGAAAATTCTATTATGAAATAAATTTTTGTCAAAAAATGTGGGATGGTATTTTTTTTTTTTAAAGAACCCAGAGGAGTTTCTCCCTTACACATAACGTTACTGATAAGAGGCTTATCCACTTTTCCTTCCTCACAGGCAGTAGCGTTTTCTACAGCAATCAGTCGTAATACCTACTTAAATATTGCTTCTATAAGAGGCCGTACAATTAATGCATTACACTCCTGCGTAATGGGTGCATACGTTAACTTAGTATCCTTTAAAGTAGTACAGCACATCATTGCAATAATTAACACCGTGCCAAAGAAAGGTAATGACCAATTGTTTGACTGATTAGAACTTTCGCTAAATTCACGCGAGGTTCCCTTGCCTCGCACATCCTAATCACATGACATCGGTTTAATGATCCATAAAAAAATACCAGTATATCCTTTGGGTGGATAAGAAATATTCTAATATCGATATACCATTGGACAAGTGAATTGAATGGTTTCAAGGCAATACTTTATATTCGAGCCAAATATATTTAAATAATGCATAATGTATTGCTATAATCGTAACAAATGTTTTACATTTCATGAATACGCAAAGTCTAGGATAAGGACAGCATCAAATAATAATTATGTAACACTTAGGAAAGAGTTTTATACTTTGACTGTGTGAATCTGCTGATTGGAAATAAAAGTTCAGTGTTGAGAAATGGAGGAAATATTAGGCTTTATCAGAAACTGCCACTCTACTAATTATAGACTCCCTAAAACATCGAGGTCTACCTATTTGTACCTTCTAAGTCTTTTCGCGTTCTGTGGCATTAATTGTTCTCCACGCAGACATCATTGGTATTACATATACGCCTAATTACCTATATACATAAAAGTATGCTAGGGTGTCCGAACTTAGAGTATTGCCCGGGGGGGATTCATAGAAAAGGATTCGCGCATAGATATGATCATAGTGCACACGTAAGATCTTTAGGGTATGGAATGTGCACCTTTACCAAAATCTCGAATGTTATTAAGTAAACTTGCGGTGAAGAGGCATCGTGATCTTCACTGCAGAAGAGTCATATATATCGGGGATTCGTACTCTTGAGCAAAAAGTGTAGCGTCTGCTGTGTTAGTTTAAGTTAGAATGTACTTTAATGGAGATGTCTTTGGCATAAACGCGGGATTCCCGACTAGAGCACAGTAGTGTCAGATAAATAAATATTATACCTGGAATGTAAAGTGCCGTGTCTGGAAATGAAGAGGTGCGTGTGTCGTGTTTGGTAAAAGTGTACATTGTTCTCTGATCAATCGTCAATCACGAATTTATTGCTCTCTTATTTATGCTGCATAAACTCTACCGTCATTATTAGTTACACAACCATGAAATCCATGCAGTATACAGAGCAGAAGGTAATAGCAGTCTTGACGAGTAAAACCAGAGAGATGTGTGTTGGCCGGCTGTGCGCCACACAAAGGTGATGTCCTCGTTAGACAGAAATATATGTACAACCGCTTCAGAAGTCGCGGATTGCTATTACACATATGCTTTGCGTACTGCCGCAAATGTAAAAGTAAGATAACAGTAACCATAGATAGGAAAAAGAAACTCGTAATTGTCGAGAGTATAATAAGTCCTACGAGGGGATGCGATCGCGATGGCGTGTGTTATTGTCATACATTCGCACGAACAAAATGCCCTATTCCTTTAGAATTTGGGAGAACGCAGCAATCAGCAAACAATGATAATCGTCATTTCTTGGCAGTTGTATACACAGCTACGCAAAATAACTTCTTATTCGAGGGCTTAAAGATAAGTGTGATTCGATACTACCTCAGCTCTCACTCGTCTATGCTGGTACTGACAAAATGTGTGGGACTTTGTAGTTAATTAATAAAGTAAACTGACGTGCAAAGAAAATGGTACTACTTTGACATTGACATTCAATTAAAATTAAGTGATGCAATGTGGAACAAAGAAAAATGATGTTTACTTTCGGTGCACCTCAGTGAGTCTTGTTAAGTTTACAGTTAGCTAGCTAGCCGGTTAGAAGCGCAAGGACAGAACTGGCAGTTAGTCGACAATCAACGAAAGTAGCTTACAATCGTAGAGATACTTGTTTAGGAAATTTAGACGAACAGTCGTTCCTTTCTTTCGGTGGAGCAAACAAGTAAGGTCTACAAGTTCTCCCCTCTTAAATATCGTTATGATATGATTGATCATTGCTTGCCATGTTCCATGTAGCAGACCTTCCCAGAGTTTTTAGTGTGCGTCGCATTTTTAACGAACTTCCCAAACAACGTTTGCTCGTTTCTACAAAGCATCAGATCACTGCATCTCTTCATAACTTCACCTTTTCTAACTGACTGCTATTAGAGCTCAACACAATTGTTATACAGCACATGCTTTCCTTCGTGTCTCGCAGATTCGTGGTTTGCAAGAGAAAGTGATATTTCTTTGACTTGACATTTCTAATCTCATTCAAAAGGCGATCAAATCCTTACGTATCGATATAACACTTTTGATTATTGCTACCAAGCAGTAACATAACGCTATAGACGTATTGCAATTTGGCGTAGGCCAACAGACTATAAAGAATTGTCCAAAGTGATTATAAGTTTCAAGTGAACTATGAAGTGTTTGCTTTAATCATACATGTGATATGAACTGACAGCCTGGCGATCCACGTATAAAAACCCTAATTACAAGAACGCGGAATTTTTTTCGTGTCTATCATAATGTCTTACAATATACCGATCGTTACGAAGGAATTCCAGTTGCTTTGCCTAGTGATTCTCTTGCTGTACAGATACAGTATCGCTGCAAATCAAGTACTATACAGGAAAAACTTAATGCATTTGCACCATTAGTGAGCGTCATGTATTCGGTAGTGAATCGAGTATTATCGATTCCCGCGCCGAGTACACTAAGGGCAGTGACTTTAGCTTCATAAAAATTCACTTCATCCCGTATAAAAAGAACGCACAATCGCGAAATTATGAGAATTCAAAGCAAAAGCTTAATGAAACGATTTCATTTTATGGCACGAAGTTCTGATTAAGTTCTCCTCTCGGAATATCTCCTACAATTGCCCGTTCTACTCTTGCACCTACACGCCGATCATGCCCGGCATCCTTCAATACACAGTTTAAAGTTTAAAGTATTTGCTGCTATTCATCGGAGAGAATTAGCGCGTGATGTGTTACCGCTAATTGGATACTAGTATGCCTCCTGTGAAATAGATTTATTTACAAGTGTGTTTCCACGAACGATCACACTGCTGCGCTTAAATAATTAAGATAGAGCGGGGAATATCTCCTAGGTTGATTGTGTCGTTCGTATAAAATTCGGATAGTGATCGATCTCGGATGAAGAAAAGGAAATCTTCGAAATAAATTGTGATGTACAGTGAAGCACTGTCTTTCTACACTGTTTTCTTTCCCCTGTTACTCTCTACTGTTGTCGATCGCTTATAATTGAGGATCTCAGTGTTTCATAAGTAGTGGCGAGTCGTAAGAGCAAATGGAAGCTATTATGAGGATTGGTGCGACAGCCCGATCATCTCGCGAAGGCTAATATCAATGAGAGAATGACATGATGGAAAAATGCTGTTATTATCGTGAGAGGATACTACTGCGAGTGATAAATAAATAGCGATAAGATCTCGTGCGCACGTTTTGGCGACTATTACAAAAAGAACAATAATACATTACTGTATATTATAAATCATATATGAGTCTTCCGATGTTTGTGACGTGTTCCTTCGTGTCAATGGGCTATGAATCCCCAAGAAAGAGGATACCGGTAAACGTTTTGCCATTACAGAATGCATTCTCTGAAATACAAGTGGTGATAACTACGCTAATTACATTACAGTGTGTCTCGTTCAGACATTTTCTTCGAAGAGAGGGGGAGAGAGATAGAGAGAGTCACTCACGAAAAACGAGATAAATATCAGGGACACTGCAACCGGGTTTCTATCAATTTTACGAAAGTACCATTACACAAGGGTAGTGAACTGTTTACTGTAGTACATACTTCTCTGCCTATGGTAGTCACATGAAACAACCCACGATTGTTAAAAAAAACGTCTACTGTTTGATCATTTGCTCATGCGTCTCTTAAAAGAAATACTAAAGTAGCAGTCCCTAATTGTACAAAATGTAACTGTAGTCACTCAATGCGAGAGTTGTTTGTTCTACTGAAGTGCGTGTACACCAGTAATGTACATGTAGGGAAAATTACAGTTTGTACTGTTCTTCTATAAATTCCGCGTAACCACGAAAAAGCAAACGATCTACCCTGTAGCGGTGTTCTTTCTTGCGTAAAAAACTAAATGTAGGAAAAGAGAAAATATATCTGACCAAAAGTGGGCTGTTATCACCGCGTATTCCATGGGCTTAGAGCAGAGCAGAGCAGAGCAGAGCAAAGCAGAGCAGAGCAGAGCAGAGCAGAGCAGAGCAGAGCAGAGCAGAGTACCTGCAGAGTCAGACGCAGAATTAAGTCTGTCAATTTATGCGTGTTTTTCGACTGTCTATCAACATGAACCGAAATGTAACTAGTAGGGTGTGTGTTCATGTCCAGTGAAATGAAACGTGATAGCAATGGGAAAGCTAATCATAAAAAAAATGCACAAAATTCTCAGCTTCAAAGGTGGCACCCTTAATCACTTTGCCTCAAATTTTGAACATCCATCTTTGGCACAGTAAGTTAATTAAGCGAAAATAGATATATATCTATAAGATAGAAAGAGTTAAAGTAAACAAGTGGGATAATTTACACGCGCTTCCGCCGGTTGCGGCGGCGCTACACTGTAACGATGCGCGAAACGAGACTTACTATAACGAGAAAAGAATGGTCTAAGAAGCGCGTTTATCGCAGTCGCCCTTTCGAGTCGATCGAAAAGCAGTCTACTTACGATGGGGCACGTTCTCGCGTTCGCTTAAATTAACTAAGCTTCTGTCGAGGACAAGTTCTGAAATCCTTAAATAAACGCTCGAAAGTTGATTCCTATAGGAAGTCGCTGCATAATTAATAACTGTCTCGCGTATATGTTGATAGAATGCGAACGAAAAATTATGGGGATACGTCCATTTCGTTGATGAAACTGAGTTCGGTCGATCGATATTACAATAATTATAATTAAAGCACACGTACGTGCGATCTTGTCCTTCAGACACTCACACATTTGTCTCTTGCACTAAAAGAATGTTTTTTTTTCACTTCACTCTTTTGCGGTAACACTTTTTTACACAGTGTGGTAGGTATCTATTATTCAAAGAACAAGGTAGCATAACAGTTTCACAGTTAACAGAAGAGTGACAAGGTAAACAGATCAGTCCCAACTGGCATCACTCTCACCCCCCTCGACTTCTTCTTCCTCGTCGCTACACACAGCGTCGTATACGTAATCCGGATCGTGTAGGAACTTGTCCCGATAATCTTTCTCGAAGTTTACTTTCCGTTTCTTCGTCTTTAATGCGTGCTCCTCGTCCGCCGTTCTCTCCTTACGGAATTCGTAGACTAGTGGATAAATGTATTCGATCGCTTTTTGAACAGCCGCGACGTTTGGCGCTGCAGAAAGTCAAACAAAGTTCCAATGTATTACGTAAAATATAGCCATGTTAATAATTACATTGAACACTTGGGTGATAGACACAGACCTGTGACAGTGACACTGCCCGTAGAAAATATTTTCAATGTCGCTTTTGGATCCTTTAACTTGTATGTGACACCAGGATGCAATTCCGGCTCATAGCTAAACACAAAAGAAGTATCCAAAATGTTTATTAACCGAAATACGTAAAGCGAATTACCTCTATGATGTATAAAAGGTACACGCACTCTGCATTTTCTTTATGATACAACGAAAATGATGTTATCTTGATAGCAAATGGAAGGCAGCATGTGCCTAACACATTCACTACTCTGTAGTTATTAAATCGAACATTGAATCCAAGTTTCTGCAGAGATCGCGCGAATCGTCGTGCTGCGATTTTCGCGTCATCTTCGCTAGTTGCTCCGGTGCAAGTCACTTTGCCGGATGACCAGATAGATGCAGTGGTGTACGGTCTCCTCAGCTTCATTGTAATCATCTAGAAAATCATTCGGATATTTGTTTTTCGCTTCTCTTGTGAAATACATGCTTTAAGAGAAGGCCAAAACTCATTGTGCGGCCAATGTCCTCTAATACCTACCCCATTTTCTCTCCTGTACTCCACATTAGATCCATTGAGTGCAATTTCTCTTAAGTTTAAATGACACCTAACACTGAAGCTACAGACTACATTATTAATAACAATATCCACTTCACGTGGCTCCTGCTCCGCTGGTTCCACGAAAGGCTGAATTTGCCCATCGAACAATTTCTCATTCTTTGTCTCTGTACATATGTTCGCATTGTCTAAGCTATTGACATCCCCAACATGGTTCAAAGAGCTATTTGTTAAAGGTTTCATGCCATTCTTTTGAATAGCAGTTGCCATAATATATAGCCTGTAACAAATAGTAGCAAACAGCTTAGAAAAATCATGTAGGAAGAGATCGAACATCAAATTATCTATTTACATTATGAGATTCCATTTATATTATATTTATTGGATACCAAAATAAAATTTGACCACTTTCCACTATGTCACATTCTCTGATATTAATACATTACATAATAAAGCATTAAAATTAAATTAGCTATTTATGTTCCAAGAAATAATACGGATGTAATTATAAAAATTAATGCGAGGAAAATGTTCGGGAGGCGCGTACGGGACGTGAAATTTTGTGCGCGATATACACTACTGTTGAATTTATCATTGACTTATAGTTCCTAAGACATTATGAATATTTGATGTATTCATATTAACACGTTCGAGTAATAAGCATTTATTAAGTAACTATTGCGGGAGAGGAATGCATTGTGTGGGGTCGGGTGTATCTGTGGCGTTGGCATAGATCGAACGAGGATTAGAAGATCGCTCAGGGGGAAGAAAATGCAGAAACTCAGAGGGACTTGGATCGAATGCGAAATCGTGCGAGAAAACTAAGAAAAGTCGGAAAGCTCGAAGAGGCACTTGCTAGCATGTACTTTTTGTGAGTCAAAGCCTTTTTATCTTCAATGTCAGCACACTGTCGCATCCTATGGTCCATCAAAATCAATTCGTAATAATTGGGGGGCTGGGATGTCGAGAAGAATCATCAGTAGGCTTTTAGGAGATAAGGAATGAATGAGTGGCAGGATTGCAGGAAGGATCGGATGCTTTGAATGAAATGATCAATCGAACGGATCTGAGGGCTAGTGGCGGGGTGATATACATATGTATAAAGGGTGAACGCTGATGAAGATGGGAATAAGTTTCCGAAAGGAGCAATTGCGTCTTGACTGGAGTGAAGCCGCGTGGAGTGAAATGGTGCGAGGGAGAGCCTCTTCCCAATGGTTTTCAGGGCTGCGGTTGTACGCCATTGAGATTTTCAGTGATAGCCGTCGAAATGACAGGAGTAAATGGAGCCAGGAGGAGAGAACCGCACACCGAGCGAGTATCCTGCTCACTGCTGACAATGAGAGGGTAGGCGCGAGATAGCTCTCTCGGTGTTACTCGGAAGTCTAGAAGATTTGGAATCGGCCGGTCCGCGAACGGGCGAAAGGGCAGAGTGCCGAGCCAACGGAGAACGCTACTCACGTTTGACTGTGGGCTCCGGCTCGCTTGCTTCCCGATTAGAGGTAACTTCTTTGTTGACAAGTGCCAAGGGAACGCAAAGTTAGCTCAACAACCATTGCCATTGTTTTCGGCCATGTTCACTAGACTGGCTACCGACTGGCTACCGAGCACCCGAGCACTACCGAGCAGCAGAAGCACAAAACTCACGGGACGCCTATAGAACAGAATCTTCCTCAGCCAGCTCCAACCTTTGATGCTAGCGCTTCCCTGGCCCATTTCATGCATGACCCACAACTCACTCACTCATTCATAGAGGGCTAACATGTCGTCGCGGGATTCGTTTGAATCCGTTCAATCCTCCTCTCTATATGCAAGCTACTTACCTACTTATACATACAACATATATATCTACCTCCCATTCTAAGATCCTCTGCTGTTACCTGTCAGTAACTTCTTTCCGCTTTATTCAATTAATCTAATACGAATACCGCACCAACCTATTACTGTATCATATATATCTCTTTCTAGCAAAAGGGCTCTATACAATTTCTATCCTAAATGGATGAATGGCCATGGTGTGGTAAAACATAAACATTATCTTTATTATAGTAGATCTCTTTACCTAGTTCACACTGGAGCAGAATACATTTGTAGAATAAATTATGTGCTTAAAAGTTACTATTCCTGATAGAAAAATAAATTCAAGCTAGTTGCAAAAATCAATTATAGCAAGATGGTTATATACTGCAGTTGAGTGCAACAGCTAAGAAGTCTTCAAAACCAATACTGATTCTCCCAGTTTGATCTGAATCTCGAACACGGAAGGCCTCTGTAACAAACAAACAATAAAAGTGTCATTTTATGAATAATAATACATACATATATAGATACCTATTTACATTATTATACATTATATGTACCTGTAAATCTTTGTATCTGAACACACAGCACTATAAACTGATCAATAGTGATACAGCTATGGCCGGTCGGGTCACTTTTCTTAATAAGGAATTCTATAAAGTCTGGACTGAGCCTATATCCCATTTGAGTCAAAGCAGAATTGAGTTCACTCTCTTGAATGGTACCTGAGTTGTCATGATCAAACCCACGAAAAACACCGAGCCAAGCATTAATGTAATTGTAAAGGGCTTGAAATTCAATGAGATCTATGGTACCATTCTTCTCCTTGTCAAACATGCCTGTAACAGAGATGATAGATATGTTTTCCCACTATTACGATTGTTCCCTTTTGCAGTACTTTAGACATACCAATCATTAATTTACATGCTGTGTCTGAAAATGTTCCACCCTGACCATTTGCTAGTGCCGCCTTTAATTCGATTGCTGTGATTTTTCCACTACCATCCCTATCAACCGCAGCAAACCACTGCTGAACTTCTGGTCTCACTTGTGACTCTGGATCACTTGCACCGTACATAGTGTGCTAGAGAATTTTTTAAAATAAATAATTACTATTTTTTATGATGTCACTGGTTGGGCAACAAAGACTGACCCACTATTCATACAAAACTGTTTAATTATGATCGTAGAACGCGTTTGAGAGATAAGAGCAGAAGCCGTGCGAAGCAAAAAGGCATTAAGTGAAACTGATCGACTTGCAAAAGTCTCTTGACTTCTTTCGAAGCAAGGTCTACAATTACCGGGTATGCCATGACGGAAGTCTATTGTTATAATTGCCAAATAGAATTAATTATTAGAGTCGTCCTCAATTGCTGAGAAGCTTGGCTGTCAGTGTTTGTCATGACCCAAGTGTCGCACTACTCATACTCATACACCATGACAGCCGAATTCACAATAGAAGCAGCTGCATTGAATATTACGCGTATGTAGTTGTATGAACTTATGCGAACCGCAGCGAACCTTTCGTGGTGTATGTACGTGAAACTGTAGCAATTATCCGACCTTGAAACACGAACATGAACTTTATGTGCAGCGCCAGCATCAACTTCATTCAAAAGTAATCTCGCGTAACGCAACCGCAATTATATATATATACTTTTTCATAGCTTTACATGCGCAGGTACATGGTTAAATTTGAAAAGAGCATGGCACGATAGATATAGAGCAATGTGCGGCCGCTTATTCATTGGAATTTGTATGCTTTCACACAAGCGGAAAATCTTAAACTTTTATTATTAGATTGTCGCTTAAAATGTTTATTATTAATGAACTAATATTGTAAATAATAAATATTCATTGATATTGATATTATATTTCTATAGCATACCCTTTTATTTATGCGCGCGTGTATGATGTTGAGTTGAGTCGAGAGTTTAAGAAACAGCTAGCTAGCTAGAGCAGGTATGTATATATATATATATATATAACTTTGAGAGTGTGTGATACTACTTAATATACGGACTGCAGGTTTTTCGAATAGTGAGTGGTTCTTCAGAAATTCCACTTTATGGACGAAATTCGTATACATCACTGATAGATAGTTAGTGTTGATGGGGGAGAAATGAAGCAAGGATTTAAATGTATGCGTTGCCTGGAGCAGTTGGAGCAATGTGGAGTGGTGTGTGGATGGTGTGGATCAGTGGATCAGTGTGGATGTGTGCGTTACGATCACATCGCCATCTTGTGATGTGAGGTGAGTTATTGAGTGCCAAGCATCGGATGCTTGTGTGCGGGAGGTTGCTTACATTTCGTCTGATACCTGACAGAAGTGATAAACAGGCAAGGTTTTGAAGGGATCGGGTCGAAACGGGCTAGATTCATTCTTCCCATTAGATTGCTCATTTGGACATCGCCATGGACGACTTACAAAACTACAAACTCCAACTGCAGCAGGTGTGTTGTTCGCTTTTTTAGTTAACCTACACTCGAGTTTGCTGGCGAGTCCATTTTTCTGGAAAGGAACTAGTTCTTATTTGAGAGAATGTTTTGTCTAGTTGGGATATTGCTCTATGTTTAGGTGGAGGCTGCTCTAACAACGGATCCCACAAATGAAGAGCTTCTCAAGTTGAAAATTGATCTGGACGAAGTAATAGAGCTGACACATGACTTAATTAAATCACAACAACAGGAAAAGAGACAAGCAAATGGCATGGATGCTAAAGATCCTATTTTGCTTGCAGTTCTGACCAATAAGTGGAAGGTTGGTGATCAATGTATGGCACCATGGAGCGAAGATGGAAAGTAAGTTTTGTAGATTTAATCTATATTTGCTCCTGTGTGAAACTTGGTCTCTTGCTACCTGTGTGATCATGCCTTTTAAATAGCGCTTCCAAAGAATTCCCTTTTCGTTACAGATATTACGAGGCCACCATAGAAGCGATAAGCGAGGATGGTGTTGTAAATGTTACTTTTAATGAGTATAAAAACACAGACGTCACAATGCTTAGCCAACTAAAATCAGTAGCCAAGAGGCCAGCCTCAGACTGGGCAGATCAAAAGTCGAAGTGAGTTTCTTATGAAGTTAGCTTATTTCATTAACAATTCTAAATAAGCAATTGACAATACTTCCTTGTTATGACATTTCATATACAGGGTGTAAAGGGAAAAGTTTAGCCTATAAAATTTTCTCCCTGTTTTGTAAGAAGAAACTGAGAATTAAGTTTCTTACAAGTTGACTCTTTGGACACCCTGTATATCAAGCTGTTTTGAGCAAGTTTGTGGGATAATTCGTCCGTGAAAGGATAATTACTAATCACTCATTTTTCTCCTGCCTATCCTTATCCCCAATTGGCCACACGATACTCAATCCACTGTTTGCTGTGCTTCGATCTGAAATTCCATAAATTGATCATTTGTCCCTTGGTGTCGCATTCTCTGTGCACATCGTCGGATTCCAGGAAAAGGTAACAAGAAGTGTTAGATCCATCCAATATATATCGATTGTATTATATAAAATCTATATCTCTTTTACAGACGGCCGAGCATAATCAATTTCTTTTTGTTTAGATTATGGCAATAGTAATGGCTTTTACTTAAGCTATCATTATTCATGTTTTATACTTTTGCAGACATAAAAGTTCCTCAGGATGGAAAGAAAGCAGGAGGTTCAGTTCTTATAGGGATTATTATGTTACATATTTGAGTACTCCTTTACTTGTTCAAAATATTTTTTATAGGCTAGTGAATGGTAAACAGTATGTCCATATTTGTGAATTGTATTTAACATGTATATTTCGTTGGAAATGTACATAACAATATAATTTCAATTAACTAGTACCGACAAAACTTATTTCGGAATAGGTGCGCATAGATAAGGTGAAAGTTCAGTCCCTATGCGCATCGATGATAGAATTGTCTTTTCACAGAAAAATGCAAGCAGCAGCAGTAGCTGGTGGTGATCCAAATAAACAGAGAGAATACCTCAAAAAGAAGAAGCAGAGGAAGCTTCAGCGATTTAAGGAACTGGAAGAAGAACGTGAGATGGAGAAAAATAAATGGCTTGCGTTCACTAACAAGGTATATCATAGAAATATTCTACTTTTCAATGTTTTATCAAGGTGTTATCAGATGATTTCATTGCCGTTTTATCGTTAATCTAGTCGTCGAAGAAGGGTGTTATAAAGAAGAGTATATTCGCCACGCCGGAAAATGTGAATGGTCGCGTGGGCATTGGTACCTGCGGTGTAAGTGGCCGGGAGATGACAAAGTTCAGTAATGGCGAAAAGTGGCGGCGGGGGGCATGAGTTTCCTTGTAAATAAATTACCTCATGCTTTAAGATAGACCTATGAATTACTGTTACATCTCACTGGATCTCGGTTCGCGTACATCGGGCTGAGAGAAAGTACGATTTTGTGTTGCCAGAACGAACACACACAAAAATACACACCGGCACGAACGACTGACGAGTGTTTGCTATATATGTAATTCTTTGGAAAGGGAGTAACCGTCGCAATTCACGGTGTACTATGATGCGCCTTTCGAAAGGTGCCCTAATAAATCCCGAAATTCAATTTGAGGATTTTTTATCTTCAAGAATCTGAGAATGACTGGTCATGCGCGAATGTATTTCTAGATTAATACATTTAAGTGGGTATGATTTGTTTATAATCTATTATTAATACGAATAAATGTATATTTTAAACCACCACATCTTGTATTATCATTTGGTGGCTGCTACTTTATTGCATTATGCTAATGAGTACAGCATTAATTAACTCATATTGCCATGCATTTCATCAAGTATGCTATATGTTGACTATTGTCTGGAGATTCCACGAATTATATCAGAGATTATTCATCTTCATTTCGAGAAAGATGATTTACGAAAGACATTCACAACTGAGTAAACAATAAATATGGAAGGAGGTTGAATTTGTATATCGGTATATATATAGATGTTTTTACAAGAGATCTACAGATCTACATACATACATTCGTATAGGCTGATTTTACTACCTACAAATGTGCTATGTTTAAAAATATACAAAGTGTTGAGATGCGGTAGGGTAATTGTGTGAGAACTCTAACACCAGTACAATACCGTTATAGGTGTGGAAGTAAGCATAGCATCAGATGGAGTAATCTGAAAAATGGTGTCTCTATCGTGGAGTAACACGTCACGTCACCAGTAGGTGATGCCTTTTGGACGATAACAGTGATATAGAACAATGATAATCAAGAAGCGATTCGGGACCGAGGGTATATCGCTCGCAGAATTCGTCATAATTAATGTGACTCCAATTAGTCTAGAAGTTATACTCTAACCTGCTGCGTGTGTACCAGCTATATCAGTAATACTAGAATCAAGCGAATAATACTACGATATTTTTATCGAGAAAATGTTACTTGAGATTTCCTATTTGCGAGTTTTTTCACGATGGTCTAAATAACGGGAGTTGAGTTCGATAAGTAGATACAAAGTATTTTGGAGGGTTCTTTTTGTATATGTCGATATAGCATATACAGAAGAGCCTCGCAAAGGAGACTGACGCTTTTACTTTGGGGGGAAGCAGCAATTAGAAGGAAGAGTTGTGGCCAATTACTCAAAACCAGTGATTACTAGGATGGAGTCGAGCGAAGGAAGGAAAGTGTTGAATGGCCAAACAGGTGTAGCAACTAGTAAAGATGTTGATTGGTCCAAATATGGTTTACACGATGCGGAAAATCAAGAGCAGACACAGAGAGAGAGTAGGAGGTACGAAGATTTTGGCCCAGAGATGTATCAGACTGGAGCAAATGAGTTGTTTGCTCAGGAATATGTAAGTGACTTGAGGATGATATAAAAAATTTAAGGTTTAATGGAGCGAGCTTATGAATCAAGGTATTTTAGAACTCTGATCCTTGGTGGAAGTCGAACTTCTTTATCTCACAGCCTGTGTTGTTTGGTACTTGGGATGGTGTTTTCACATCTTGTCTTATTAATATTTTCGGAGTGATCGTCTTCTTGAGATCTGGCTGGATAGTAGGCCAGGCTGGGGTCTTAAATGCGGTATTAATCATTGTCTGTACAGGTAATCAGTGTACTTTCTCATACCAATTGTCATATGGAGGTCCGAATTTTGGGACTTAAATAACGAGAAGAGTAGTGTAAATAGTATTTGAGAACAGTTTAACACATAGACTAGTTACAGCCTTTATTGATTATTTAATATTATGTACTGTATGTCTTGCACTCGATTAAAAGGATGGACCCTCTTTTTAGTATGCATTGCATTGGTGACAGTGTTATCCGCTGTTGGAATTTGCGAACGATGCAGGGTGGAGAGCGGGGGAGTTTACTTTTTACTATCGCATGTCTTAGGCTCGAGATTCGGAGGATCAATCGGTCTGCTGTATTGCTTCGGACAGGTGAATTGGAATAGACTAATTTTGGCGGAGCTTAATCCTTCATACAGAAATCGCTTCATCGATCTTATTTTAGGCAGTAGGTTGCGCGCTAAACGTTTTAGGTTTTGGGGAATCTATGGCTGGTCTCGTAGGTTTAGAGTCTGCCTGGGCAGAGCGCGGTTTTGCTTGCGCCGCTGTTGTTTTATTATCTGTAATCAATGTTGCTGGCGTTAAATGGGTTGTTAAACTTCAATTTATACTTCTGTTGATTCTGCTTCTTGCCGGACTTGAGTTTATCGTCGGAAGTTTCACTCACGTGAATGTTGGTAAGACACTGTTCTGATCGAGTTACATAATTCAAGAAATATTCCGACAAATTTTAACATTACATATATTACAGAGGCTGGTTTTGAGGGGTGGTTATCAGGAAACCTAAAGAATAATACATTTCCCTATTATCAAGATGGCTATAGTTGGTTTAAAGTCTTTGGTGTATTTTTCCCAACGGTAACAGGGGTATTAGCCGGTATTAATATGAGCGGAGATTTGAGACATCCCTCTACAGATATTCCCAATGGGACCCTAGCAGCTCTTGGCACAGGGTATGGACCGATTTGTAAAGAATTTCTGATTCTAGAACATCTGATACTTCATTCACATTTTTGTTCCGCTTTTAGAACTGTATTGTATCTGTGCTTTTCATTGTTCCTCGCTGCTACGTGTACGAGAGCCGCTCTGTTGACCAATTTCATGATAGCGTCCAAGGTCTCGGCGATTTCAGTATTACTCTTGGCGGGACTTTACGTATCTTCATTTAGCAGTTGTTTGGGTGCAATGTATGGAACACCGCGTGTCTTGCAATCGATTGCTAGTCAGAATGTTATACCAGGCATGAGCTGCCTGCAGAGAGGGGTAATTATGCGCGGTATTATGCAAATTTTAGTCTGATTAAAGGGATGGACCATAGGAAATAAAAGAAAATATTGAATTTTACAGAGGGGTCCGAATAAAGTGCCCCTATATGCAATGCTAGTAGTTGCCGTGGTGACACTAACTTTCATTATAACCGGTCAAATTAATACTCTCGCACCGATTGTAACGATGCCGTTCTTACTGACCTATGCTTGCTTGGATTACGCCTATTTCGCACTTGCCCAAACGTTTGATATTCGTCACACACGAGAGCAGAGATTCCGATCACAGTCTCCCACTTTCGATCGCAATTATGGCTCTGCAAGCAGGAATAATTCAGTAACTGATACTGACAACGATCTAGACAGCCTCTTTCCGGAGAGAATAAGGCATAAGAACCTTGTTGTAAGTTTATTATATCTCCAATAATAACGTCCTCCGCATTGTGAAAGATGTATTACAATTAATGCATTTACAGAGAAACCCCAGTTTGTCAGAGAACAACATTTACATTGATTCCTCGCCGAGTGTCGATGATAATGTTAGTGTTGCTGATCCCGAACGCAAAGTCCATATACACAACAAATTAGGGAATTGGTACAGTCCATTATGCAATCGATGGTTCTCGCTGTTGGGGGTAAGTTCATCTATAGTATTCTATAGTCTCCAAAAAGGATTATGACAGTGCTAACTGTGCAAACTTTTTTTAGTGCCTCGTTAAACTGCTTATAATGTTTCTCGTTCATTGGGGCTACGCCATAGCGAATATTGTGGTTGTTTTCGTTGTTTGGAGTTACGTGGGCCACGCTAATCCGGCGGTTAAGCCGGGCGTTTCGGCGGAGTTCCAGTTTTTCAAATGGCTGAAAATCTCCCTTTTGAGGCTTATGGGGTAATTATCGTTACAGGATCAACTGGCGCTCACTGCAGCGAACCGTCCAAATTCCAGCTGGATAGACCAATTTATTTTATCTCTTTTTTCCAGGCGAAAAGTGTATGACTATGAACAAATAGTTGTGACCCCGGTGCATCCAGGAGTGGAAACTTGCTCCGCACAATTGAACGAGGAGAACGAAGACTTTGCTGGCAGAAGACGCTATCATCAGACATCGACTGTTACTGGCCAATACGTAAATGTCGACTGAACTTACAATTTCGTACAAAAGAAAACTCTTTGTCCAAACGTTATTATAGCATAGAGTTGTAAGGAAAATTATTAATAAGGCAGACTTAGTGGTACTTAAGTTTAAGTCAGGCAAGTGCACTTGAAGCAAGCAAAAAATCTACCTACTGTACGATTGTTGTACCCGTTCTTCCTCTGGTAATCAAGAACTCGTAAATGCATAGGTTTTCAAATAGTGTAACAAAACTTCACACTCTACTACACAGAATGGGTGGCCTAGTTATTAAATTTGACATATCTGGTCACCGTATTCACGAGGAGATCGGGAACCCATATCTACCAATCGTTGTACATGAGGTAATTCATGACTGAAATCGCTTATACCGACTGAACATGATTGCTAACACTTTCCTGCAACACGGGGCTAGTCTGATCTAGAGTATTTCATAATTTATGCACAGTGAATTGTCTGTGAAGTGCAGCTTGATCTTAGATTCTAAGTATAAGGATTATTTGTAACGATGAAGGGATTAAGAATCGGATGGATGCTTGCAGAATGCGGGATTCTTACGTTTACTTCATTCATTCGGGTTGTGTTCTACTCGGCTTATTTAATTTACCGCCAAATACACATTCGCAATATTCATACCAGCTAAAGGGTCCACTTATCCGAATCTGATTGCTTCAAGATTCCTTTCCTACTGTCGAGATTGTACTTTTATAATCTGTAACTCGTAAATGTCTGAATGCGAAGACGACATGATATATCATAAAGCTCGTCCAAATACTCTGTAAATAAGTCATAACATATATATACACATATATACATATACATATATATTTATATGCTATTTAACATTTTTATAAGCGGTACCGAGTAAGTACACGAGAACAAAGAAATATATATATATATATATATATATATACATGCATACATACATACATACATACATATATATATATACAGACACGATATGAATAAAGTTATCTTCTAAGTATCATCCTATCGCCCCGTTATTTATATTCTTACTATTAATTCGAGTGGAGGGAGTTTGAACATTTTCAGAGCAATGCGTAAAAACCTTTGGAATAGAATATGTGAGCGGAGAAACAGTTGAATGGGTATTATTCCGAGAGGAAGAGAGTGTCAGGGGACACGAGCTCGAAAGGGAGAGAGAGAGAGCGATTGAGTGAGGGGCTGAGAAGGAAGAAGAGGAAGAGTGGAATGCAGCACGTTGGTAGTAAGGTGTATGGTGGGGTTGCAGGTTGCAGGTGACGTCGCGAGGTGTACGGTGACGATGGGTGACGGTTTGGAGTGGCGACTGGCGAGTAGCGGGCGGGAGAGGGTTAAAAGGGTGGTCTCTCGTAGATGTAGGCGCAGGCAAAGGGGTGAAGCAGGCGGGGGTGGAAGCTCGCTACCGAAAGGCCGGTTGGCGGGGGTTGAAAGCCGCCGCTACTACTAGTCCGATGCCGGATCCCCGCGTTCGAAAGTTCAGTGTGCGACCGACCACCGACGTGTCTTCTCGCTCGCAGCTCCAGCGGAGCCTGCGAGGACCGGACGATCTCCGTTTCTCGTACACATTTTAAAAGTCCTTTCTTTTGTTATTCGTGCAATCCCCGTCTTTCCGATTGTATCGGCTATTCGTGCAAGGACAAATCCAACTTCCGCAGCTCGTTCTCCAGATGGTGGTTTCACTGGCTTCCTCGTGAAAGTGAGTGGTGTTATCCTTTCTCGAAAGTCCCCGCACACACTTTGGACCATTAAGGATTTTCTGTGCATGTTCTTTTTGCACTTTATTGTACATGTAAGAAGTTTACAGAAGTTTACAAATGTAAGTCATGATCGATTTTCTAATTGGCGGTAAGAAACTTGCCAGAGCGTAAGTTAAAGTGTGGAAAATCGAAATTGGCCAAAATGTTCACGTTATTTCCCTCCAATCGTCCTCCCTTAATCATTCCAATTTTCTATTGAGCTTTGCAATGTCAAATATTCTTCTGCTTATGTCTTGTCAATTGAACTAAAGGTATTACTTAATTTATAAGAACGAAAGAAGAATGAATAGACCACGTGTTCCTAGAGCGTGCCGGCGCGTAAGACGTCGTCTTATGCCGCATGCCTGAGATATCATTGACTCATACTACTTGCTTCATGCAATCTTTTGTTTCAAGTGGACTATATCTTTCGATATTTGATCATTATTCTGTCTAATCTTTATCAGTCATATCCCGAACATTAATGAGCATTCTCACCTATCAAATTTTCCCAATTTTCTATTTCCATAGTCCATGAAATGGATTTCTAGTCCTAGTATCCCGCAGTAAGACAATTTGACCTGATAAGTATCACAGAGAAATTTGTTTTTTGACATTGGCAACTAGACTTTCATTTCTTTTCCTGTAAGTGCGTCTTGTATTTGTAATTTAATCGGGTATAACTTGAATGGAAGTGGAATTTCGCGATTACGCGGCATTCTCAATATCGTACTACTGGGGTTGGTAATTCTTCACGTAAAAACCGTGGGGCACTCGGTCTCATTAATCTTCTTCGTGGTTCCTTGGTCCGGCTTCACGGGTTTCCATGGATATTTCACGGGGAGTTTAATCTGACTTGATCTGTCATTCACGAGGACAGAAGCAGGTCAAGCGAAAAGCATAATATTATTATCATAAGAGATCCCAATCAACATTGATTAATTCCACGGATCATTGTGGAGTATGTACCGAACTGTTTTGCTCTATTCCGAGTTCAGTTTTACTCTTTATTCTACGGCCTTACTCTACTTTATTCGATCGATATTTCTCACTAATATTCCCGATCAATATCGCCGGAAATACTAGTTGCTGTTAAGCTTGCATGAGAAGAATAGCGTTTTGAACAATCAATGAAAACTGCCCGCCCTTTTCTTCTACTGAATTAATTTACTTATTGGATGAATGGGTTGTTTGAGTTTACTATTCAATGGGCCTTTAGTTGGGCTTGGTTAGCGCTTAACATTTCGTCATTCAAATATGTATTTTTACGTGTTTCAAATTCAATCGATTGGCCATTAATTTCACAAATTTGTGGTCAATTAATATTGCATTAGTTCATTATTTGCCGAAAACCAAGTACTAGACCGGGTTCAGACTTCAATTCTGAAGTTCAGATCTCAGGATCTACAGATCTAAATTCAAACTGCACGAAGTAACAGTTTATGTACATAAGTAAATGTAAATAATAACATTTGGAGTAGTGACTCTAGTAACTCCACACAACATACAGATTGTTCTACAATAAGGGATATACATGCATTCGGGCTATTGATTAAATTATTGTCACATTTTCCCCTTTATTACTCATCATTCTCATAAGGGTTCATTTACATTCAAGCCACCAAGAGCTTTGTTCCAGTATACTCCACCGTATATTCGTTTTCCCTTATTGTTTGCTTGATTTATGGACAGACTTCTATGTCACTAAATTTTATTGCCAAAATGAATACAATGGTAAGAACAGGGGTGTACATTTTTTTATTACATAATTCCTCTTTGTGGCATCTGTATTTCATTTTATATACAATTGGCACTTATTTTTTGATGTAGTGGTAGTGACTTTCTCTATAAACAATAGATAAAGGAATGAAAGGAGCCAAGCTACTTAAACTACTTAAAGATCAACCCTTCCCCTCTCAATATTGAAAGCCAGTAGTCTACTGTTGCTTGGTTTCACGAACTTTGACTGCTTCCTGCTTCTATAGAAACCCCATCAACTGATGTGGGTTCTCTTTCCTTCATTTCTAAGAGGGGCAGAGAGAGAGAGAGAGAGAGAGAGAGAGAGAGAGAGAGAGAGAGAGAGAGAGAGAGAGAGAGAGAATTTGAATGAGTAGGGCCTGGATGTGAAGGTGGTAAGCTCCGATTACCTCAAAAAGGAAATAGGCAACTATAATAGAGCTAAAAGTTGATATAACTTGTATATTTGCTCATTTGCAGCGATATCTGCAAGTATAGCCTTCCGAGGAACAATGAAGTAATGCATTAAGCAATAGTTCCACTTTAAAAATCCGATCGTTGAAACTGAAATTCATAGAATCAAGAGACTCGCTTATTATGAGGTTTGGCAGCGTCAACAATGTTTCACGTGCGTAACTTTTATGGCGGAGGAAAGGCATTCTAATTATGTAACTCCAAAAGCAATTGTCGTAGAGCCATTTACCATTTAGTGATATTTATCGATTATATGTCACTGTTTAAGAAGAGCTACAAAAATTCTTGTAGATATTTGACTTAACTGGAACAGGAAATAGCGCATCGGAATCTGCAGATATGTAATATCCTTGTAATTTAGCATGTGCTAGATGAGCGGTATCTTTGGCCGAGTCTTTTAAATGGAATACTCGATTAGGAGAAGTAGTGTAGGTGTTTACTCTGTGGAGGGTAGAAGATCGCCGGGAGAATCGGAAATAGGCCGGGTGAGAAGGTAAGGAAGACAGGCAGGCAGGCAGGCAGGCAGGCAGGCAGGCAGGCGACAGGGGCTAGTGGATAGTTCCGTTCATGTTAGTAGAGATCGTGGTTTGCGGTGAAACACGTAGCCGGAATCGTTTGGAGGCTTCTGTCTTTCTAAAGCGGGGACATTTATCACCGGTAACGCTTTCTGGTGCTCCAACGAATATGTTAATCAGTGATTCAGCATACTCCAATTAAAAATTGCTGACGAGCCTAGAGGTGATTTCCAGCACTTGATGTAATTTTGGAATGAAGGGAGGGTCTGAGGTAGAATGGGGTGTGGGAGGGGCCGCGTGCAATGTGTGGTTCATAATAGCGGCAGGTTTTCCTGTCGGAGTGAAATTTATCGCTGTGTACGCTGCATTATCGGTTATTATGTCATAAAAGAGACAGCTCGTGCAAACGTGGCAGGGGTCTCTCCAGTTGAGGGAGAGTGTTACGCTGGCGTCTGCAGTACGCTCGGCAGGCCTGTGAAATATTAAGCATGAAATTGAGTTAAATGGAAATACTAATTTGCTGGCTATTGCCGGGATATTACCAGCAATATATTGCCCTCTATCTTTTTCGCTAAACCGATCGACGCGAGGGTTCCCCTTTACATGCCGCTCATCGCTTAGGGCTGCCTGCTCTTTTACTCTTGAGAATTATTAAGTACTTTTTATCTACGTGATTGATAGTTAGTTCTGTACAAGTCACAAGCTTTAGTTCACGCGGATTAGTAGGTACGAGAATAGTGAGGCAATAGCATTTCTTACCTTACCAGAGTTTCATGAAAACGGAGGTACCAGTCCAAGTTTAAAATTATAGAAAGGCTCTCAATGATTTGTAATAATTACTTCAAGAATTATACAAAACAAATTTCACTTATCAGAAATTCCAAATATCTATAAGAAGCATTAAAGTGTGATTGCAAAATACATTTTTGCAGTTTCTTTTTGTATTTGCATTTTTAATGGTAGATGGCTGTGGCTTAATGCTATTGTACCAAGATCAATAGAATAGAATCGGTTCGTTTTAGCGAACCACATAGAGCAGCGTCCAATCCCCCGCGTAATTGGTGGGCTTACATATTCGGTCATGTTTTCCTTCTTTGTGGAAAACAGAAGCATGTGCGATGGCAGGGATGGCAGCAATATCTCTGATAAATACAAGCGCTCATATTTCATTTATCATTAAACAGCGTCGATTATTCAGGCAAACCAGGTGAAACTCAGCAATTGTTTAATGCCGGGCGCTCGTCGACCAACAATGACAGATCCAATCGGTATTGTTTTTGTCAACATATTTCGTCGCAATTGACGTAATAACGTTTAGCCAGGTAGGGCAGAAGGGAGGGATGGTGTGCTTGAGTGTTGAATGGCAGCGGCGCGCGCACTGGCGCGATTGAATTATTTGTCCGGCGGGCGACACAGGAAGGGCAGAGCAAGGCAGAATAGGGCGGGAAAGCTGTGCTTGATAAAGGTAGGAAGTATGATAATTGATAGAAAATTATATTGCTCGGTACGTCTAGAGTGCTGGGGGGGGATTATCCGGTGCGTAGTCTACCGGCACTAATTTCGAGTGCTTATTAGAATTTTCGTTTGTGGTACTGCGGTTTAATCGGCTCACCACGTGCAAAAGTGGGCGGCCGGGGTTTGCGGAAGGGAACGGGTCGGAGGAGAAAAATGGGAGGGAGAAGAGAATCGGGCAAAAATGAGTGAAGTGTGCCGCGAGATAGGGCGCTTCCATTATCGTAATTAATACCATTAGAATTAACGCGGCGAGACATCGAGAAGCTTCGTCTGCCCTCCGTTCTCACTACATTCAATATGGCCAACCATTGAGACTTTTGGCAAAATTGATGAAAATGACCTGCCCACTATTTAGTTTGGCAAGCAATATTGGCTTGGGCGCGAAACTTGTCGAGTTGATTTAAGAGATTGAACAGCTTAGATACTATTTTGAAGAGGAACGAAGAGGGGTGGAGGTAGGGGTGGGTTAACGGGAAATTCATCAGGGAGAAAGATCGGAAATGGGCGAAGGGTGGTGGGGTTAGTCAGGAAGCTCATCCCGGAGAAGAGAAGGTAGTGTGCGCGGCCGAAAGAATGGGGAATGAAAAAGCCGTCGAATCATTTGCTGGGATGAATGAGGCTGGGGATAGCCGATTAGTGCAGGGCTATTAAGTGCGAAAATGCAAACGGCCTGTGGGCGCGAGCCTGTTCCAATGAATTACAGGGATAAAACCATTAGGACTGACAATACTGATTTTACTTCATCTACGGTGCAACCCCTTGGCCCTTGAGCCTGCTTTCCTAGCTAATAACCAGAGCTCGAGCCAAGGCTTTCCCTGATCAATACTCTTTTCAGATTAAAACAAATACGCTCTCCGAACTAAGTTACGTATTAATCGAAACACTTGTTGCTCCTGTTCTTGCCCTCCTGGTTAAGTTGTAATCCTCGGATGTGTCCCCGCATTAACTGAATTGGCTAATTGCCAGTCCATCGTGCTATCTTTACTAATTACATTTTCTTGGCTTGAACTTAAAGCGTTCGAAGCCCCGATCGATGTCCTCAATTGGTAATAATCAGAAAAAAGCCCTTTTGAGCGCAGAACATGTTACGAATTTATTATATATCTATGCCTGTCTAAAGGCAGGCGCCCAAAGTCATTGGTTTAACTTCATTTGGTCTATGTGTATTTGCATATTTCTTATTGGCATAAGACACCAAACACAACTTTTATAATGCAGATCCGGCGCATGTTAGCCTTGTTTTCGATGTTCATTGGAGGGATTTGGATTGTCGTTGTTCGATGATTCATTGATGGGCTTTCGTATTGGCAAAAGGCATTGCAATGCTTGGCGAGGTCGGCGGGATTTCGATCGGAGTGTGGCCAACAAGGACAAAGCGCGGCCGACTGACACGAGCGGAATTCTGATTAGTCGCTTTGTGCTAAATGTGAATTTTCTACTGTAATCTCAGGCGAAGTTGATGCCGTAACGAAGATATTACGACGTCCCGGGTATAAGAATATGTTAACTGCTGGCGTCCTAAAATAATGAACTAAATATCCCTTTCAACGACCTATTGTGAAGAATATACAGAGCTAATAAAAAGAATGGTGATAATGGTAAGGTAGGATAACCAAGAAAGTGATAAGTAAATAAGAGCGGGCAATTAATGAAGAGAAGAGAACAGTAGTGGCGAGAAGGAAAGAAGGATCGAAGGAAGGATCGAAGGAAGGAAGGGGCGCAAGGCGATTGAGTCATCGAGAGTACGGATACAGGATAGAACATCGGGAGAGAAAGCAGCGTCCAGTATGTAACGTATCGCAGCTAGATCGAAGCGATTTGGAGAGAGAAACGAGCGGAGCGGTTAAAAATGTTTCGAGGGCGAGGCAGTTCGTTTCCAAGGCTCGTTGAAGGGATTCTCTTGGCGTTTTGGGGAGGCGGCGCGCTTGGGAAATAGCGAGGAAAGGCTACTGGAGGGGCAGAGGATATTACGGTGGCCGCTCGTTTTACTGTGTTACCTTCTCTACTGCCCGATATAGAGGCTTATCCCTTTTAAACTATCCCGAACTAATTTATGGTCCCTGTATGCCTTATTTATCGACTGCTTTATAAGATCCGACCATTTTAATTCGCAACATTTCGGTCTGTATTTATGCTCCTTCCCTTTTCCGCGGAACAAATACAATTTATCAATGCATTTGATCGTAATAAATATAAGATTTGGGAGCTTCTCTTCTACTTGACCCTCTAGTTTGCCGTATTATAATTACTTTACTGGTGCGTATTACATGCGGCACTTGCTCGTCAATGTCAGCGGCCTTTTTGATAGTTAAAGGGGACTCAAAAGAATCGTACGAGTTTTCCCTGAACTTCTTTTTTCAATAACACCTGAAATGGGCCGTGGGAAGAAGAGGCTCTGGTAGGGAGGGAGGGAGGGTGGAGAGGGGAAGAATGGCTAGAGAGCGCTCGCTCGCGCGCGCGCGCGCGCGCGTGTGTGTGTGTGTGTGTGAGAGAGAGAGAGAGAGCCGTATACATGTGCATTATATTTTCCACGGACGATTCAGGATATAGTAAACTGTAAACGCAAGGCTAAGGGTGCATAAAAGGGGCAGGTTGAGGAGAGGACAGCAACAGCAGCCTCGTTTCTGCAGGACTCGTCTTTAGGTTTTATGGCTGCGGAGGCCCTAGCGAGATTGCTGCTTCATGCAACATCGAAAACGCTGAGAATGGCCTTTCCACCAGTCACATCTCCCGCAGACTTTTTACACCGGGAATCCAGAGAAATAAAGTTTCCCTTCACTTCGCTGATATTGAAAGCTTCTGCTTCTTCTTCTGCTCTGTGTGTGCCTTTTAAAAGCTTAACAGCTTGTTTGGCACTGGCAACATTCTAGACGACTTTAGCGGACATTCTCTTTCTTCGTAGAAGGACCGAGAATTGATGCGAAAGGGATCATACGGCATAAACTCTCAGAGAGACCTTTTGCGGACTTTGACTTGTCGTGCACCGAGGTTTTCGAGGCAGTTATCCCTTTTGCGAGATAATGACATTAACGATACATTCCAAGTGGCCTGGTTTTCCCTTTAACCCTCAGCTCCGCCTCTTGTGAGGAGATTTCTCTGTATCCCGTGATTTTCCTGTCCACACAGGATCATACCCAGTGAATAAATCCATTCTATGACCGCTGGCATTCATTTGCAGCAGACTAGCAATAAGATGATTCGAATAGAATTGATGGTAAATCGAACATGGCGAATGTCTGTGGTCTTTAACTCAGAAATGGTTTGCCAGTAGAGCTTTTAAAAAGTCGAAACTAGTCTGCAATCACGGTAAAACAAGAGTCGGATATCATCGGGAAAGTGGGAGAGAAGGGAAAAGGAAAGGCTAGATGAGTAAAGGGAAATGGGGTGCGGGTATGGATAGGTATGGATGGATGGATAGTAAGGGCGGGGAGGGCTAGGGTTGTGGTGTTGAAGAGGAGAAGTACTAGGAGGAATTTTGCGCAACTCGAAAATGAATGGCACTCCAATCGGCGAAGGGGTCTCCAACAACACCTACACCTGGAGCGTTGATTGTGGCACCGGGCACCGGGCACCGGGCACCGGCGTGGTGTGGTGCGGCCCGACGCGGCAGGACGACAGCACGGGTGAAAAATCTTGGTGATGCTGTCCGTTCCATTGTGAAATGACACAAAGGAGAGGGACAAAGCTTGGGAGGAGTCGGGCTAAATGGAGAGAGAAAAGGTAGCGAGAGACAAAACACTGGACAAAGACGGGGCTTTCGTTCTCTCCCTGCCGCCAAGACAGAGAGGTTAAGCGAGATGAAGCAGTCAAGCATCGCGGGGATAGAGAAGGATGGAGAGGGATGGAGAGGGATGGAGAGGGATAGAGTGGGGTGAGAGGGGTACGTGGAGAGAGTGAGAGAGAATGTGGGAGTGGGAGGGCGGCCGGATGAAGAAGATGAGCGGGAAATGAGAGCAAGAAAAGAAGAGAATGGGATAGAGGAAAGGGTGGAAACATGAGAGTCGCGTGTCTGTTCAAACACACTTGGCCGTGTACGACCCTTTTTCTGGTTGCTCTCCCGTCTTTTCGTCCATCTTGCTGAGCCGGCCGAGTGCCGAGTGCCGAGTACCGAGTACCGAGTACCGAGTGCCGAGAGAGGCCTCGCGCCTCTCCAGCTTCATTGCATAATGCATACATACACGCGACACCAACCAACCCAGACCGTCACCTCACATCCACTTACCAATGTCAGGCTCGATCGCACCCTAGTCTCGTGTCTTCATTCATGCTTCACTAATAATCAAATTACTTATTGTTAGGTCAAGAACTCACCAGAGCTGGCTCGCAGAGCTCCACTCCTCCACTCTTAGCCCTGACGCTTAGGAAACGCCTGCGAGCCGCCTGTCGTTCATCCTCTTGACCCTCCGGATCCGCAGATTTCATCTTGGATTTTACCTAATTGTTCTTAAATTACGAATGCCGACAATCGATAGAGCCCGCCCATGTAATAGATGGGTGCCTTCAGGGATGGGAGACGAGCGGCTTAACTTTATTATCCAGTTTTCCTTATTTACCAGGGCGAATCAAGCCCCCTGCAGTCAGCGTCCTCGGTCTAGTTTGAGATGGTTTTTTTTCGGATGGTGAGCCGGAGCGGGCAGGCAGGCAGGCGAATTCGATTGCGCGGGAATATGATTTCAGTCGTTGGCAATTTTATTAGTTGTCGCTAGGATGCCGAGGTTGAGTGCGGCTTCCGGCGCGCCGCCGTGCTGCGCCTCCAACTTGAACCTCGGTACATCGGAACGTCGGAACGTTGGGACGTCGGGACGTCGGGACGTCGAGAGAAGCGGCCACCGCTGCTGCCGTCGCGGCTTGAATTCCTAATTCGATTTTGTTTTTCCGCTTCCCTACCGCCCTAATGAAAAATTCTTTTTGCCAGCCACGTTTTATCGGCAGTAAACCGTTGCCCCGTAGCCTCCTTTGCATTTTAATCCAAGGTGTCAGACGTGTGCGAACGCTATTTGGTGAAATGTGCAAGTTTATTGCTTCTGCTTCTATCCCTGCATACCTCTTTCTCGCCTCCTCAACAAACACAATCTCTGTCAAAATTGTCCACACGAAATCCGATGCTCGATATGTAACATTTTTGTCGATGCAATTTTCTAAGGTGACGTAGGGTCCTTTTTGGACTAGTTCTACAGAAAACTTCTACCTTGAAACCAGTGTGTTTCTGCAACTGGTACATTTCAGCTCCTGTTATCGTTGGCTTTATACCTTTTTTCTATATCATATTCTAGACTATATGAAATAAAGATTAATATTGTATTTTATTGAAGGAATCTTTATCGTGACCCGAAGCGTGTGTGTGGGCTTATCACGTTCCGATTTAATCAATCAGATTTTCATAATAATTCCGGCAGATGCATAAATTCTTGGCGATCGTGTGAAACCGCGACGCGCGTGGCGAATTTACGGGGATGTTCATTACCCATTATCCGGCAGCGCAGTAACGCGCTAATAATTAACATATCAATGCAGTTTTAATGGCGCAAGGGGCTGGTTTACATACTTCTTTATTTATGCCCGCATTAACAGCCTGCACTGCCTATGAATACACGTGGCTCATTTATTTTTCTTTTTTACACCGTTAAACACTGTTTAATCGCGAGCCTCCTTCAATGTTTTGTCTCAAATGCAGGACCACTCGATTCTTTAAAAAATCTTCTAATTGTTTTGTTATACCTTGGCTGTGCAGTTGTTTTTTCTTAGGATCAGTTTGGTTATTAAACATTATTGCCTTTTGTTTAGAAAATCGAAGAAACACGTAAAGCTGCCAAGAATATCATATTTACCAATACTTGGGAGGGATTCGACCAGCATTCTTCACAGGTCATGTAAACTGGCAAGGGAACCGGGTAAGTCCACAAATATTTAAACAATTGCATGTAGCTGTAAGTGAATATGTAGTTTCATAGACTTTGGCGGCTGTCTATAGTATTGACTTGAGATTGGAAGTATAAGCGCTGCATTATGAGGCAATTCCAAAAGTAATAATAAAAAGTTAGTGTGATTTGGAAATAGAGAATCTCCTTGGTAGTACTTTAGATTGGCCTATTGAAATATTCAGTCTATCTCACGGCGTACGAGAGATCGGCCAGTAGAATAGTGAAATCACAGGCAGCTGGCAGTTGGCAGTTAACAGAGGGATTGGAAAATCCGCATGCTGTTTGGGGTCATAATTGTGAGAGAGTGGAGGATTTGAGGTAAGAGGGATATTTAATTTATTAGTCGGTATAAAGGGGAGGGTAATAGAGGAGGGTACGCGTGGCCACAGCCACAGGCACGGTTTGTGTTTCCGTGGAGTTCATCCTTAGCCACGCTTTTCCCACCAGGCCACCTCACCCTATCTTCTCTATTCCTCTATTCAAGCCCGTCAACCCTCGCCCACACCCGCTCTATCCTACAACGCCCGCCAGAGAGAACACTTTAATTGGACTCGTAGAAACCAACCGCGGACACTTCCACTTCCCTCGCATTTATTCTCTTGCATTGTTCTTCGCTAACGCGAATTCCACAGATTTTCGAAAACTTGCCGCTTGCCTCTTCCCTCTTCCCTCTTCCCTCTGTCGTTTTGCACATTACATGGCTTTCCTACCAAATAATACCTCCTAAATTATGTATAATTGTCTTTCGATTATCTATCATAATCTTGGACTTTTACAGGGTATACGATGTATAATCAGGGATTCATTGACCGATCACATACTTTATCTTCTTCGTATGTATGAAAAGTAAACTTTCGCAGTTTTAAAGCACATGGGTTTACCTGTATACTATATTGTTGGGGCGTATTGACATCTTTGAGAATAGTGGCTGTTCCGGTAGTTTGCGAACGATTAATCCGAGCAGAATACGCTGCATTTTGTCATTAGTGAGGGTGGATCCGCTAATTATTCGGAGGCATTTTGAGTTGAGAGATGCTCGAAAGTGGTTCCAATGGTAATTTCGATTCAAGCCCCGCGACATGGGGGATACCTATGGGTTTAATCTAATCCGACGGCGCGGAGGATTAATGGAAGTGACATTTATGTAGTTGGCATTTCCCCGCTTCTCTCTGTCTCTTAGTTCCTTCAAGGATCAGATGTTGACTCCCTGAGTGCTCCAGGAGTCGGGTGGTATCGAACTCGCGCAGCTACTTATGAGTTACAACTATATGCTCTGTAGTAAGGATCGGAATTTCTAGATTTTAAAGTCAAACTATTATTCGTCGCATCGTGTACAGCTTTTAAATGCTATATCTTAGACATTGGCCAAGTTATTCTAGAGTATTTGATATGTATTTCCTTATTAGGAATTTTAAATCGTGTAGTTGCTGGTTGCTATTGAAACAGCTTATACTTATTCTGCTCCGAAGTAGCGCCAACTTGAAAGAGAAGCACTTCTCAGGCAGGAAGTCCGACACTATTTGAATAATCTTTTAATACCATATGTGTATGCTAGTGGATTCTTTCTCTCCCCACTCTCAGTATATCTCCTCCGAATACCTACTCTTACTCTCCTTGCTCGCATAAAGAGTTCGTCCACTCACATCACATTTCACCGCAAGAATGGGAGTATCCACTTTTTGTTCAGAACTTAACCATGAATATTTTAGTTAGCATATCGCAAAAGAGTGGAGGGTACAGTAACACCAGTTAGTGAATAGATCGGGAAGTGCAAAATATGTCGGTTAAACTTTAGCAAAGCTATTTCTTTGCAGATCTCTATGTAGTATAGATAGTACACGTGGGTATCATAAGCGTTTGCCCATAGTAATCCGTGTTTGCCCGTTCATTCTGGAGAGACTCGTGTAATGTACTCTCTGGGATCGGTAGCTTAAAGAGCAGTGTTTACCAGAACGGATTTAATGTTTTTCTCAGGATAAGAGAAATTTGTACTTATGCGTTATGGTAGATCACTTAACTCTATACCACCCTCTAATAATATATTTTCACCAACTACATAAATAAATATGGAGTATACATCTCAATATTCGCCGGTATATTGTAATGTATAAATCCCCTGGACTTTTATTCCTTATTCGGTCATCCACGGCGTATCTTAATTGGTAGTTTGCAGTTAGAGGCGAAGGAATTGCAAATGACAACTTAAATTTTAATAGAAGTACAATGGTAAAAAGTACAGGCGTAGGGATATCGGGTCCGGCACACTTTCTAAAACCAGTAGTTTGGCATTTGAATGAGAAATATTAGCCCAAGATTCAAAGTTTGAAAAGTCTGGCACTTAATTAATGCTCGAGGCAGTCGGTAAGCGCTGGTGTGCATTTCACTTTTCCGCTGGTGATCTAACGGCAGGTCCGGCCGAAAAAGAGCCGGCGCTATATAAGATAGCAAGTGAGAAATATGAAAAGTATAGTTGCGGGCGGTGAACGGGAAGAGGGAAAGAGTAGATGAGAGGGAGATAGGAAGGAAAGGTCGGGGGAGGATGATGCCCTTCGGGCTGCCCCTAATTGGATCGAAGCCGGAGTCGAAGCGCTGGCAAAAAAGGCAAGGAGGAAAAAAGCGGCGAAGGGAGAAGGTGGGGGAAGAGTCAGTGTTCAGTCGCCGTGCTCGTTTCGCGTCTTAAATTTCAATTATTTCGGCTCAGCATCGCGGTCCAGACGAGCACCAGCGGGCGGGGCTTCCGGGGCTCAAAATGTCGAGTAATTTGCCGGTGATAGGACGCCGACGTCGTTTCCGCCAAGTGACCGCAATTAATTAAAGTCGATTGAACAGTGAAATACCTAAGGGCCTTCGCTCCAGCCATCTTCCTCCTTTATCGAGCGATCCTGCCTTATTTACTTTATTCAGCTTTTCTGATACGCTGCGATCCCTCATTGTTGCCCGTTCTCCCTTATAGAACACATCGCTCTCCTAGCCACACAGTTAATTTTTAAACCTTATTTACCTTCTTACTTTTTTATCTCATTATCCTTTTAACCGACCACTCAAATTACATCGGCACGCGTTGATTAATCCTTTCAAGAGAAAGTATTGGCTGACTAATAGTAATTCTTTAATGAGTGTCCTACGATTACGTGATATTAGCAACATTTGCATATAACGCGCCAATAGCATTTGCATTTTCCTGGAAATTTTATTCTCGGCAAGGAATGAAAAAGAGAAAAGTGCGCGAGAAGAAAGCGGTAGAGGTAGAGAGATAGAGCGATAAGGAGATAAGGAGATAGAGAGTCGATGGGTACGATTGTGAGGCTTGAATTTCCCGGGCCTTTGCATTGGTAATTGCGTTTAGCGCAGGGTCAAGGTGGTAAGAGGTTGGATGAAAGGGCACTGGCTTGTATCACCAAGGTCGTAGACCGTCCATGACGTAAAAATTGGATTGTACCCTCTAGGGGATTTAATGGGGGGGTGGCGCGGTATAAACGGAGCTCGTTAAATCCTCTCGCCTAGTCACGCAGGATTTTCTTCGATCGTGTTTGTGCCACCGATATATCGGGTTTCTTTACTCAAGCTGGGCTTGGTTCGTCTCGTCTCGCCTCGCCTTGCCTCGCCTCGCACTGGTCGTCGACCTCCGTCAAGACCCTTTCCGCCAGGGAAAACACTCGCTAAAGATTTCTCGCGAAAGAATCGGCTATCTACTTCAAATAGAAAGCTTTGATGTACTTTAAACTTAACCGTACTGCAGCACTTTCGTGTTAAATATTTTTCAATCTACCGACAACTACTTACACTATACATACATACTATGAATGTATACTTTTAGTTTAGCCGTCAAATTTTTCATGAGAAGCATCTTTGGTGTAATAAAGGTAGACTATATGTAGATATGAGGCGAGTCGATCAAGTCTGGCGGCCGTTTGAAAATCGAGAGAAGTACATAGGTGCAAAGCAAACAGAAGGAAAGAGCCGAAGGAAGAGGAGGGGGCGCGTGCATTAAATGATTTCATTCATTTAATCGACATTCCCGTCTAAGTGAAACAAAAGGGTTCGTCGAGGGGATAGAGAGAGAGATAGAGAGATAGAGAGTGAGAGCGCTTGAATAATTGGCGAGGACGAGGACGAGAATTAAAGTTTGTGAACGTGCCGGGAGTAACTCGAGGCCGAAATCGATTTAAGTTACATACACATGAAGATACTCACTTATGAGGACGACCGTACTGCTTGGCCCTATCCTACCAGCAGCTTGAGCTACTTCCGCTTTAATGAAACTTTGTTGACTCCCGCGGGATTCGGGGTACTTCATTACTTAGCCGGGAGCTCGTGTTTCATGAGGTGAAATACTCGTCAAGTTTTCAGGCAATGCCTTGTTTGCCAAGTCGCACCCTCGGCTCGCCCGCACTCGTACACCCACCTACCCATTCCACGCTGATCCCTCGGAAAATCTCCGAGTAATTGATTGCCAGTCGATTTATTAGCTCGCGTGATTCAACTTTTTATAGCTCCCTCATCCCGACACCCCTCCCCATCCGCCAGGACAACCTAGACAGGAAGAGTCTCTGATACTCTTGTGGCATTCAATATATTTCTCGAGAATGTATTCTTCATGCGCGTATTTCCACCTAATTAAACCGAGGCTCTCTTCTCTCCTCTCCTCTCGCCGCGTCCCGCGCGACGACCGGGGATTCAAACTCGAGATGAGTCTCCGCTCTTCACTCTCCACTCTCTAACTCCCTCTCTCGGTTCATCTCAATGGCTCACTTACCCGGGACATACATATGCGATCACCCCCCTATCGCTGAGAGCTTAATCGCTCTAGTTCTTCCTAAGGATAATTTGAAAAAATAGGTGACTTTTTAATGAGGCTGCTTGCAGGCATCTTTTGTCGATTTAATCTCATTTTGGAGGTGGATCCGATGATATAATACGCGATGGGCAACTCTGATGAACTTGAGTGCAGTGGTGAAAAGGAAAGGTAGTTAGGGAGGATAGTAGCGAAAGAAAGGAAAGATTAAGCTATAAGGGAAGCTTGGTGAATGCAAGTTCTGATTCTTTCTCGTGTCAGCACAATCTGGATCACGATCCTTCCCTCCTAAGTATTATGAAGTTATCGAATGTACCGAGAGAGAAGTGCCGCCGGTAATGCGATACGCGAAACTTTTTCGAAACGATCCAAGTCAGCAGTTGGCAAGTCTGCCGAACTTTTATTTCTCCGAGAACGAGAATCCTACGTATTCACACCGTGAACTGGGATCAGTAGCCTTAGATTTATCTTTCCCATTTATTGGTCGGCTTTTTCTCCATTCTGTCGCTGCATGCCTGAATATGTAGCAACGCAGCGGTAGAATATATGGATTTATCGTTGCCAGATGGACAAGGTTGGTCGGGAAAGATTTGATATAATATCTGTGTGTAGCGGCGGAAGGAGTGCAGGCAGGATCCTGGTCGCTCTGGCAGCGCGCTGCATCACGAAAAACTCGCAGTTATTATTAAAAAAGTTGAGCTTGTTATCTCGCTGGCATTCGCCCATTAATTGCACTCGGTCTCCCGGAGGTTTTGTCTGGCTTATGTGTGGGTGGCTTGCGTCCACCTTTCGAGGGTGGCCCACCATTTCGAATACCAAGCCCCGCGCGTGCAAGGATGAAACTATAACTTTGAGTGTGCCGGATGTTCGGCAGAAAAGTTATAAATGCACTCGTCGATTCGACGAAAGTTATTTCATGCATCTGTTTCATTACATTTATTGTAGACGCTAGTTCGCTTATTCTAGCCAGAAAATCAGGTGCAACAAAATCAAAATCAAAGACTGCGCACTATAATGCCGATTTTTAACTGTAGTAGTGCCAGGCTTTACATAATTCTTGTAGGTTTTGAATTTGATTCGTCAACTTTTGGCGATCAATCCTGAAACGTGTAGGGTGAGGGAATGATTGAATTAGGGAAGAATAGTGTTGGGTTAAGAGGGAGGCAACCGAGCGTACTGATAGAGAATGGTAGTGGGGTTTCGGCAGGTCCCAAGTGCAATGCCAGTGGTTGACCATATTGGTGGAAAGGTATGAATAATTCGGCGATATCGTGATATTGCCGAGGCAAGCTACCTTGCGACACTGGCCCCTCGGGATCACTCGAGTATATGTATACCGTTCCATGGGAATGCTTTGACGCATCTCCGCAGGACCCGTCCTTCGACGGTGATGCATTATGGGCTCTGCTACGTGACGCGGAATTAGAACAAGTCTCCGTGACGAATGACCTATGCCTCGGATACCACCACACTACTTTATCACCATCCCCTTCCCCCCTTACCCCCTTCCCACCATTCACCTCCACAGCTCATACTAATTCTTCCTTGCTACATCCTTTTCCATTAGCTTCTCTTTCAATAAGTTGAAACTCCAACCATCCTTCCGCATGTTAGGTTAAACATGAAATTCGTGGGACGTATTGAATGCGTCTGCTCGTATCGCTCGCATGTCGTCCGGCATGTCGATTATAGAGTATTGTACCAGTGCCAAGTGTCACTGCTGTTTCCAAGCAGACGATCCGCGCAGAGTACACGTTCTGTCTGTTTGAGAAGCTCGTATCAATAGATTTCGGATGGGAGTACCGCACCTGCCATGCACACCTTTCTTTCCTTTGCTAGTTCACTGCCAATCTCGCTGTCTGCATACTCCACTTTACCCACTCCAAGTCGAAACCTATCGCACTTACTGACAGCCTATTTCACTCGGTCTTTTTGCCAGAGTTCGGTTAGATGGATGTAGTTGGGCTGACCGACATAAAGCGTAGCGAAGCCTATTCGAAGTAAGAGTGTCACTCGGACGAAGTCGAATTTTTATGAAAGAGTAAGGGTTGCAAAGTCTGTTAAAAAAGAAACTAGGGCCGGTCTTGGATAGAAACGAGCGAAAAATAAGTGGCGCGACGCACTCGCCCTTTTCCACCGGCCAGGTACATTTTTGCCAGACATTCTGCTGGTCGACACGACCGACTCGGCGACATACTAAATCTGTGGAGGCTCTAGGCTAGCCTCTACCGCGTGCGGCTAGATGTACTCGAGAGGGCCACTTCACCCATCTTTTTTGCAGCTCGCGTGAAACGCAATATGTCCTCCGGCTCTGGCTCCGGCTCTGGCTCCGGCTCTGGCTCCGGCTCTGGCTCCGGCTCTGGCTCCGGCTCTCGAACTCTTTCTATCGGTAATAAACGCGTACCGAGGGCGTCGCGTATTTTAAAAAACGATACATTAAACATGACTGCCCTCCAACCACCCACACACATATACACATATTTGGATCACATTCACATTCTCCTGCGTCGCTAATTAAATTCGACCAAAAAATATATTCCAGCAGCAGTGCGTTTATTACTCTGGAGTTATAATATAGGGGGTTTTCGGGCACTACCCCTTCCTAACAATTCAAGATGGTCGAATCGGTGGGTTCATCAAATTCTATCGCGCGTTTCATGACTTATCGGGGCCGTGCTTTCAATAGATGCATCTGGATTGTTGAAACTTTTGTTTTGAGTGGAGAGACTTGAAGTTTGACTTGTCGCTCGCTCGTTCGGAAGGAGGTCGGCGAAATTAAATGTGAAGTGGCAGTCTGCTTGCATTCGCGCAGCTTTCATGACAAAGTGAACCGCGGGTTTGAAATAGAAAAAAATGCGTGAGTATATAGCGACGGTTAAAATGGTAGGTCGAGCCGGCATTGCCATTCGGAAAACTGGAACGGTATCGCATGAAGTATCCGAGAGATTTGCGGTATTCGATTGCGGCCGGCGCGTCTAATGCGGTTCGGATGGCAGCCTGGATTGAATGAAAAATGGAATGGCGCAATAGGAAGGCAGAGGTGCAGAGATGCCCTACGCTCAAGAGTGGCTGGGTTATTATTAATTCAAGCCAATTAGGGAATCGTTTTGGCAGGTTTACCAAAATGTAGGTCGCGCAATGAACTAACCGCCATGCCCATTGAAATAATTACGCTCACTGTCCGTTAATTTCGAGGTTTCCCGCGGTATACCTATACGCCAGTTGCGTCTGCTCTCACATCTATACTCTGTGTCAAATTTCCGATGAAAATTCCCTCCCTATTTTCTACAATTCTACATTACACACTAAGTCTCCTGTGAGATATATCAGACTGTCGAATAATTCAATTTGAACAGAGGACCAATCGGACGGAATCCTTTGAATCATTAGCAATGGGAATATCCAATGAACTTGTCTCTATTACAAACTGCTGTGATACAGTTAAGTAACTTGCAAAATCCTTTTGAAAACCTGCTTATCTTATAATTACATTTAAGAGGGTTCATAATTTCCACCTTCTGTTTAGTCGGACTAAGGTTGTCAATGTTAATAAATATAGATAAAAGTTGATATGTATTAGAATGTTTTGTGTTGCTACTTTGAGTGAGTGATAAACTAGCGTTTCCGTCGACTTTAGTGCGGAAGGTCATGCATAATGCGCGAACATTCCAGCCGAATCGACAGTACGCTTCGATAACCGGTTAATGAGACGAGTTGCATCTACTTGAAACGGACACAGCGTATATATTACAAGCGGCGTTCACAGTAGCGAATAATACGCGGGCGAATAATCTCCGCGTGCATAATGCGGCAGCAGCGGTGATGCTGCCGGCACTCATTGCTCTTTCCAACACCCACACTCTACCATCCTTTCCAGCCGTTATCTTCTTTCTGACCCTTGGAAAGCAGCTTACCAGCTAACCAAAACTAGCATCTGCATTTCTTTAATTAAGATTCAACTTACGATCACGATTTTCTAGGCGGTTTCTTCACTGGAATTCAAAATTCTCGATTTTCTAGTGCAGGGGAATACCTTTTCCCCTCAGTAGTATAAGTCAGGCTTACTTAGAGTGAAAGGACGATGCACTGCGTCTGCGTGCAATTGCCGGTGAATGAAGCTCTGGGCGCGAACGGGTCAGTTTTTATTTGGTCATTGCGGTTATGATTGGGCCCAGAATCGGAATGTTCCATGGGAGATTGCGGGACGATGTCGTTCGAAGTGCTCGTTAAGACATAACGGGACAATAGTGTAGTGTGTCTGTGTATCAGAGGCCTCATTTCGCACAAGTGCATTAAAGCAAAAAACATCTCGGGAAGGAAGACCGCGAACCGGGAGGACATTCTTGAGGACATTTGCCTCTCCCAATCGACTGGAGAGCTCATTTACTCTCTTTGTCTATCTCTTTCTCTCCGTTCGTTTCTCCATATTCGCGCGCTCCCGCGCTCCCACGCTTGGAAAAAAACTCTCTCCTTTCTCTCTAATCTGAATGCGTTCCGGCGGTATTATATGCTGTAATTAAAAAGCAATGAAGTAACCTCTTTCCGAACTCGCCGTGTGCACAGGGAGTACCTCATTAAAACAGGCATTGGCGTGCCAACAATACCGAAGGCGTCTAGTAAATATTAATGACACTATGGATCGAGCAACCTTTTATTCCATGTGTACACACTTCTTCAGTTAGAAGAGTCACTCTCATTGTAACATGAATATGTTTCTTTGTATCGAACTTCAAAGGGTTAACTGAGAGTAATTCTGGTATTTCTGATATTCGCGGGGTCCAATTGATTAAGATGATCCAGTGCGAGAGGCAGTGAGATGGAAAATAAACATAAAGTTTGAAGAAATTCCCTTTCTTTTTGCTAGTCTGTCAGTAGCACTAGTGCTATAATAATCTGGGAAAGGGGATCAGTCCTCTTGGTAGATGGATAGTCGCTAATCCTCTCAGCAGGGGAATGAAAAGGGAGTAGCATAGTCGCGCTAGTTTTCAATAATTAGCATCCGGCAGAAGCTCATTAGAAGGGACTAGGGTGGAAAGAGAGACATAATCGCATTGCCAGCTTCGGTAGGCGATTCCGTAGAACGTTAATTTCTCAGTGGACCAGCATGCGTGAAGAATCCCATCATCCAGCTGCCGCGGCGGCACCTAATGAATGGACACATACATACGTATCGTCGGCTTTATCCGCCCTGAAACGCTGATGCCAGACAATGAAAAATTCTTCTCTGGTAATCCCCCGGATCCCCGGGAAATTATATTGAGTAAAATCCCTGGCGAAGGAAATTTTGCACGTGCTGCAGTAATGCAGAACGCGCACGCTTCGTGCATCCTTCTATTAAGGCTTCTTTTACAATTTTCAACTTACATCAGTATCCACGCGACTTCTTTCAGTTGACATTTTGCCATCCCGTAGGCTGGCAAGCGGTTGTGTGCATGTCGAGTGGAGGTTCCTATGCCGAGCTTTGCTGAATGGAGAGTTATCATATGCAGCAGGATGTCCGCGAAATATCTTGCGAACATAATTGACGTGCTATGTCATAGCTATGTTTCTATGGGAGCCAGAAAAGCATGCTCGCAGAAGCGCGAAATCGAATTGCTTCCAGTGGCCAGTCTCCCAGTTTATTGCTCCAACCGGCCACACCAACCCTCTCTGTTCATCACTCCCACTCTCTCTCTCTCCGCCGCGACGCCCCGTGCCACCCCGCGCCTCGCCGCGTCGCGCCGCACCCCGCCGCACCCCGCCCTTTATGTCTGAATAATCTACGATAATGTGCAGTCTCGTTTTGACAACGTTCCGCGGCCTGTCTCTCCCATTTCGACAACTTCTGGACACTGGATTTTTTTCCTTCTCTCATGTAGCTCCTGCTGCATTTGCATCCACATCACTACAGCTTCTGTCGCAGCTTCTCATCCACTCCAATTTCAACTATTTTCTCATTGTTGTTGTACTTTACACCTCTTGATACCCTTTCCCTTTACCGCACTTCTCAATTTCGTCGATTCATTATTCATTGTGAATACGTACTTCAACATTTATTTCAAGTTTTATTTCATAGTTTTTTTGTGGCGATCATCTATATTCTAAATCGATTATAATCAATATATCACAATGTTTTTAAAGAGAGAACAAATTTTCCGTTGCCTGTCAATATTTTTCGACCGCACACAATACCTGATTGTTCGTCTGTTTAACTTGGCGCACTTATAATTCGGTTGCATTGAGCAGCTACAAAGTGGAATCAGATTTTGCGCAAACCTTTATGCGATTACAGTTAATAAGGGTGAAAGTATGATGTTGTTAAGTAAACTACACCGGACTATGGAATCCAGTGGAATAGTGAGTGAATGAAAGAGAGAAAGAAAGAGAGAGATGATAGTGCAGTGGCCGATTTGCCTGGGGAAAAATAAGTTCAGCAAATATTGATTAGCGTGTCGTACGGCAAGCATATCGCTTTACAGTCGACTCATTATTGAGCTGTCATCTGCACGAACCATAACATTCCGGAATCAATCAATTGCAGCTCGGCCTCGTCCGATACTAGCTATCCTCGTGGGTATATAAATATATCTCGATTACTCGCTTGCTTCATGAACTCTGGCGTGAGTTCAATCTTATCCCCCCACTTCTGTCTTACACCCTTCCCTTCATCGGGATGGTTATCATAGAGAATTTGCGGACAAGTTTCGCTACACAGTGGAATGCGCAAGATTAAACCGGATGGGCAAGTAGTTCACATTCCGATGAAAGAGTGATGCAAATGGAAGATTTATAAGGGATGCCTGAAGGCGGAAGGAAAGAAGGGTGATGCTTGAAACAGTCGAGTGTGCTCGGCCCTCTGACAATTGGAGTTGTGTTATTGGGGTAAGTCGCGTCCTCCGTGAGTGCTGGGAGGAAGATTAATCTGATGATGGGCTCGGCCGTCATTTAGCTCAGCACAAAAGGACGTGGGGAACAAAAGAAAACGGTCGGCGCGTTGAAAGAAGCAGTGCCGAAGAAGCAGGCCGGCCCTTTCAGAGACTCCGGAAAAGGGTAGGAGGATATGCCTGGTGCGAGAGAGGCGATCCGACCATGCGAATCTTCATTTTACACTTTGTCCCATTAGCGCAACTCGTCCGTCCACTCGCTCACTCGCTCACTCGCTCACCCGCTCGAGCGTTAAATTCAAGGAGTCCCATGTTCAATTTAATCTCGGTACACGCCAAGCATGTCCGCCCATTCTCCCTCGTTCTTACCAGCAGCGTTTTCCTACCCCCCATTATGCATCCGCAATTACGGCCAACTTACTTTCAATGTTACCTTGCGGCCCACTTCGTCCTTCCTGCCTCCATCAAAGAGATACTGTGACCGCTGGTGAGAAGGCCTGTCCTGCAAATGCAAACGTCTTCGAGACACTTATCAGTTTGCATTTCAGCTAAGTCGAAGTGTTTTCGCATTAGTTGTTTCAAATTGTCACATTAATCAAGCACTTTGCGTATTTTTCCTGCCCACTTCTGGACGTGGTCGCTAGTCATATAAATTTTGCAGCGGATATTATGAACAAATAATTGCAATTAATAGTAAATGATTTCATAATAAATATTAGAGACGTCAATCGAAATGGAAGATTAGAGTATGCGTGAAAGCGAGGAAGAACCTTCGGAGTGAAAAGAGTTAAAGTAGCAGTTTCAGTTTTTCATTAGAGCCAATAGCTCGAATTACGCATTGTTGTTTCGTGTGATCGATTCGCATGGCTGTGTCGGAAATACACGAATTTGCGACTTGCGCCGAACCCTTTTATTCACGGATAGGTTGTTGCAGTGCTCGTTCGTCGATTCCGCGCGACTGCCGACCGCGCATAGATTTCCACGCGGCTGCTTCGGCAAGAAACGTTTATTATTTCCTGCAAATATACGTCTGCTGCGTGCATTCAATCCACCGGATTTCCCGAATTTCCCTGCTCATGAAGCTCTGCCGCAATTTTCGTCTGCAGTCACCTTTTCTCTGCTTATCCCATCGAACTTTTCCACTTACTGCAGCGTATCAGCTCCGGAGACCTTCTTCCGCCATATCATTCTACCCATTATTCTACTTTCAACGAAATATTGTTCTATTTTTTCCCTAAAATAATACCAACGGGGAGAGATTCGTGCTCGCAATCCAAACACTTCAATGAATTATTAAAATGGTCCAAACGATTCGTGGAAAAATACATTTAAGCATGTTAGATTTTGTGTAAAAGTCAGGATGAACTACTGTTCAGAAGGTGGAGTGGCTTACCCCATGTGATCAGCTGTATTATTTATTCGTTCACCGCAATATAAACAACATACAACAATAAACAAGACTCGTACGGTATATTTGCGCTGAGATATGCGGGGGCACGAAACTTTCATTTATTTTTGCAAAATATGCGTCGACCATCGACCATGAGCACTCGAGCGTGTTTCATCCTCGGTCCTCGGTCCTCGGTCCTCGGTCCTCGGGCCTCGGGCCTCGGGCATGCTTGCGTTATTTCTTCTTTTTCACCATCCCTATCACCGGTTCAGCAGCGTGTTTCATGGAACGTTACTCATCGAAGCCACGTTTGATTTCGTAGCCTTGGCTGCGGGTGGATGGAACTGTACTTCCACCTGGCTAGGCGATAGCCGAATTTCGTTGCCGAGGTGGAAGTTCTATCTATTGGTTTCCCTCGCCCGTAAAAACAAGCCTTCCTTCCGTCCAAGACCGTCCTCTTTTTGCTCTTCTTCCCTTCCCCTCACATCTGCCCACTGATGGGATCTGTGGGCTGATACCACTCACCCGCCGACACCCATTATTACTCCTCCATTCTCTCCTATTTCTTACAGCAACCTTCCTAATTTTCTTGACGCACTCCCCAACACTTTCAAGAAACTCCCCCGTTATACGTACAGGTCTTTAGTCTTTAGTAATTAGCCCATTCAAGCTGACCGTAAAAGAAATATATTTCTAAACTAAACAAATAATTCGTATAATATATATGTATTAGATACCAAGCCTTGAACCTTCTTTTTCATCCCCAGCTTCAATCGGCCAAATTTCGAAATTTAAATGAGATATTTCGTCAATTTGCACTGGAGGAAATGCAGGCTTTTGAGATAGGTTCTCTGTGGGGAAATTGTAGGGAAGAAATGCGACTCTCCTCGTCGATCGAGGTAGAGGAAAAGAGCCGGAGGGTGTATTGACCGATTGCAGTGGTGAGTGGGTGGCGGAGTGTTCACGGGGGTGGATCCACTTCAAATATCACTTTGCAGGACACGGGTCAGTCGCGGGCGAATTTAATCAAACCAGCAAGCACGATAATGCACTTATGGAAGTCCGATATGGCCTGCCTCGGAATTTCTTTCTTTTCATCCTACCATTTTCATTCCACCCTGTACACGCGAGATTTTCGAGCATCGCAGTTCAGCCTGGCTATTTGTATCCAAGTTGCAAATTTTGCCTCTGTCGAATTTGGCACCAAGCGACGCTACTACATGGGTTTCTGCGCGAATGCCTCCCTGCAGACAAATTGCCTCGCTTTGTCATAATCCGCTGTTATTATCACTCGTTTCGAGTATGAGCGACGATATTTTGTTGATTGAATTAATATTTCGTTGCTAAAATACCAAACAAATAGTGCCATGTAATTTGTTAACTAATTTAAATTATCTTTAATCTGCCACGTAAATTACAAAATGAGGAGAGCTCGTCAGTGCCGAGAGACAATTTGAAGAGAAAATTCTACTTCTCGCTCTTCCAGTACTAAAATGCAAAAATTATAAACGGAATTAGTCGTTCTAATGAATAAATAAATGTAACGTGCAGCGTCCCTTCAATTATTACTGCGGTTCGTGTTTTGCACGTTGGATTTTTGCGGGAAAAAGTTAAAGTGACTCATAAAAATTTTGCTATAAAGCCGGACGGCTATTGATTCAGCTATGATAGGACAGGCGGGACGGGAGACGGGCACGTCTACTCGGGGGGCATATTTTCTGGTGCCGGGGTAGTAAAACTTGGAAGGGGAGAAGGGAAAGTTGGGTAAAGTTCGCGCGACTGAGATTGGAGACATAATAGAAAAGCATCTTGGGTGTGATAGAGGTGACGACCGCGGCCGCAGCCGCGGCTGCGGCCGGAGACCTACACGGAAAGTGCATTTTTTAAAGTGCGCCTGACTTCTCGATGCCAGCACGGTATCACTATAAATCCCGTTTAGTAGCTCGGCAGTTCATGGCCCAGCTCGCCAGGCATGCGTTTCGAAAGTTTTGTGCATCAAATCCTTCAATAAAACTTGTCGCGGCCTCGTCTATATGGAAAAAGATGTCGGCTCGCTGTGCTTGCATACCGCCCAGACTACATAAAGCATGTCGCATAAGGAACTCATCCTTCCGGGCGAACTTTATTCAGCACAGGCTTGTCTAGGGGCATATCAACACCAACCAAGACGAGTCTCTTTGTTTTCCTATTCCTTCACCAAAATATCTTCTGTCTCCGATCACTCCTTCTTGCTAGCCTCACTTTTTACACGCACCCTCGGTCTTGCTGACCAGTCTTTTTGTCATTTCAACTTTTCACCGTACTCTTAACGAATCAAAACTGTCGAGTTTGGATCTGTGAGGAAAAAGAAGTGGGTTTCAACTTGGATTGTTGTTAGTTAAGGATAGCGGAGGAAGCAGTCGGGTGGCTATCGCGTGTCGCCCCAAGTTTTCGCAATGCGATGCCCTCAACCGGGCTATCTGTTCGCCTATTCGTCTGACTATCCACCTGTGTATTGATCTATCTGACCTACTATGTGTCTGCCTATTCATCTATCTACCTAGTTATCCATTTGCCCAGCTATTTACCTAGCTAACCGAGTATCTACCGATCTAGCAGGCTATTGATCCTCGTTCGCGTACTTGTTGATCTTCCGTTCCTCGCTTGCTCAGTTATAAGTGATTTTCCTCCTGTTAATTAGTTTGTTCAACTTACTACTCGGCAACTACTGACCAATTTGTTTGGTGCGTCTTGGAATTTAGTTAAATCTTATGCGCCCAATATATGTATTCCAGGTTACACGATACATCGTTGGAGCCATCACTTGCAATTAGGTTCAGTGAAAAACTGTTGGAAGAAATAGAGTGTTCATAAGTATAAATGCAAGTTATTGTCCGATCTTGGTAGGATATTGGAAAAAGTCGAGGATACATCTAATTCTTGTTAATAAAGCGAAGGAAGGATTTGTGGTAAAGGGAGAGTTTCCCGGCTGTCTCTCCACTGAATATTAATTGGTTAGATTTCTGGTGAACGTACTGGTCGAAGTGTCATACACAGGGTAAGCGAGAGTGGCTCGCTGGAGATGAGATAGAAAAGTCGATAGCAGGGAAATCGGGTGGGTAGGACTGGCTAGCGACTGGCAGTGCTATTGTTGCGGTGCTTCCCTGGTCGAGCGAACGGATGCGAGAAGTGCATGTATTCCGACATCGGCATCGGCGTCGGTGGCGCAGCGTGGAATTTGCAAAACCGGCCGCTGCGCTGCTATCGAGTTCCCCTCCCGGTCCGGATACACCGCACTCTCTTTATGCGAGCATGTCACTACCCTTAACAGAGCAACGTCAAACGCCACCGTCGCTGCCGCACTATACAACAGACTTTTGCCTATCATAAGTTTAGCTCACTAAGCCTATCGACCATCCTATTGAACAATAGACTCATCCTGTCAACCGCACTCTCATTCAAAGGGTTGGAGTTGCCAAGTTCGACACTCTTACTGGATAGATACTAAGATCCAAAGTGTCCTTGCGGCTGCTTTATTGTGTCCCAGGCATGAATAGACGTTTCATGAGGGTGTGGATGAGGGTAAAGCATAGGTCACGCAGCATGCTCCCAGTTGAAACTTGATTGTGCGAAACTTTGGAAGGAACATTCCTTCGTAGGGGCCTAGATTAGCTTGTTACGCAGAAAATCTTCGAGTTTACGCGATGATAACCATGCCATCAAACACTTGCAAATAGTGATAAATACCACAATTTTTTCAAAATTCTCCATAAAGTTGAGGTCTAGCTCTTTGCTATTCTATAACCTGGTAGAAATGCTTTCGGAATGTTGATGTAATTTGAACTAGGAACATTGGTCGGATAAGGTGACGGTATCGAGGAGTGGGGTGTGTCGCATGCGGGATAGTAAGGTGCAGGTGGAAGATCGTAGTAGTTGCTCGAATTGCCCGAGCAAATCTATTTCTATCCGATCAAAGAGAAGGCTCGACGTACAAAGGGCTGCCGATATTTGAGGATCTCCCGTTTCGAACGCATTATTCGCGCCTTGAAAATGCGAGCTCTCCACCTCTCCTCGCGTTTCATAAAGTGCTCCCGGGACGTGCGTGGATTCTGACTACTCTCCAGCACCGATTATCCCGCACTCTCCTTCTCCCTCTCTTTTAGGGAAACCTGATATTAGAGTATACGTATACTGTCAATCATCCAAGCGCTCGGTGAAAATACGAGTTTTCAACGATTGCGAGACTACAAAAGATTATGACAGTTCAACTTATTCAATGACCTCAAGAAGAGTCCAATGGTAACTCCATGCTGTGAGAACAACCTTTCGCAAAGTTTTGAACATTGCAGAATTTATTCTCACTTATCATCTACCTACTCATAGCAGACTGCTAATTTGTGAGAATAGTTCAAGCTCATTCCATTCGCGGTAAGCAATGTAAAATGTTTCAGCTGCCGCATTATTTACTCAAGCTGGAAAATACTTGCTAGAACCGAGGAGCGAAGACTGTTTTTCCGGATATTTGTAAGATGATTTCATGGTGGAATGCATAGGTTGAGAAATCGGTATGTATTTGCTCGGAAAGCAGGGGGACATTTTAGAGAAAAGGTGGGCGTGGCGGGCTGGATATTCCCCGAGGGATACTCTACTCGAAACGCTTTTCACCGCAATTTTCTTCTACTTTTGCGAGTGTGTCGCTCGCTTATGCGCGATAGAAATTCGAAAGTTATGCGTAGCGGAGGAGGGGAGGACATACGCCATAGGGCACATCTTTTGTAGCGGCGCGGCGTGGAACGGCCGATCCAATTTGCGCGCGGTGCGTTTTACCCGTAGAGTTGCCGCTCTCGTTCTCGCAAGTGAGAAGGCATTGTTCCTGATCTTTACTTTAACAGAGTCGTTCATTCTCGGCGCTTGGGAGTGCCGCGCAAACCTTCTCCCAGGGCGGAGAACCCGACAACCGTTTTCCTCATCCACGGCGAATGCATTAGAGTCGTTCTGCATCACGCTCACACTTCGAGAGTGGATGTGAAGCCTTCAAGAAATTATGTCACACTGCTAAAATTCTGCAAGACTATGAATTGTACTTCCCAACGTCGGCTGTATCGCTGGATTTCACTTGGCGCATGACTTTAATCTAGTATGTCTTACTCGAGCTCGAGCCGTTATTTCATTCGGAGCAGCTAGCTTCGCAACCTACGGAAAAGTCGTGGAAAATTCTTCAATATTCTTTGAAGCTCCTGCTTTAAATTTGCGTGGTTACTCTTGTTAAATTGATTGGCTTTGTTGTTGAATTTCTTGGATTAACGCAGTCTGCAATTTCTATCCCTTGGCGCGGAGTCTTCTGGAAGGTAACCAAGTGGAGTTTGAGTGGATAGTTTTTGGAGCAGGTATAGCCGTCTCTTAGAGATTAACTGTCCCAGTTGATCAAAGCTGAGATACCGCAGCAAGCCCGCTCCGAGCCTCTGGATTAAAGGGTTATGACGTGGGGGGTGGGAAAATTCCATAGGAGTTTGGAAAAAATCGCCTTTCTGATTCACCTTGGTGGCTAGGGGGGCTAAATTTGGTGAGTGCGGGGCGGGATGCCCGTTCTTCTATGTCCAGAACGGACTCGGTTCAATTCTTTTCTGTGGAAAAGCGTGGAACGAAATCGTAAGCCGCTTACGGACTTAGCGAGCCTGCCGCCACCGGCGCCACCACTGCCGGAAATTCCCCCAGAGCGACACGAGCCACTGAAATCCTCCGGCTTTACTTTACTCTCTACGTGCTGTGTGCAACAGAGACCGACCGACCGACCAACCGACCGACCGACCGACCGACCGACCGACCGACCGAGTGAGAAGCAGAGGGTGAGGGAGAGGGAGAGCAGGAGCTATCTCTCTTCCGGCCGCGCGACACTTCCGGTAGTGGCTAAACAAAAAACCGCCTGCCAGACTGAGATAGCTGCTGAGAATTTTTATTACTGGCAGCAAACCGGAGGGATTATTATGCACACCAGGACACTAGAACGTAAGAGCATTAAGTTACTACTTCATCAGAAGAAATGGGGCTCGCCTAACATTCGAACAGTTCCACCCATGATTTATTAGATCGATCCGCTAGTAACCCTTTCATCTTTCTGGTATAGGATATTAACACTTTATATTCAACGAATCTTTTAACAAGGTTAGACCTTTGTTACTTAAATATGTTTAGTGCGGCACAGGTGGAAACTTAATATTCGTAATTCCAATATTTGCAATCTTTTCAAGTTATAGATATGCGAGCATAAAAATTCTGCAGATACATTTCGGTAATTGTATAACTTACCGTTGTTTTGTTCGATGGAGGTCATTAGAAAATCAAGAGGGTCATTAGTATATTCGCGAATGCTATTTAATTTTTAACAGGGATGTCTTGAGTATACAATGAACGTGGGCGTACTAGCAGGGTTAATAGTACAAGCTGACATTAGCGTGAGTTACGGCATCCCCGTATTTTGCTTAACGATAACAATGAGCGTAATTTAAAATTCAAATGATCCAGCTACAGCTCGTGAACAAGGGACGCGGACGATGGAGCGGGCAAGCAAGCATCCACCCGGGCTGGATAGCCGGGTGCAGGTGTGGGAGGCTCGGTGGATGTCGATACAGTTCTGATTCACAAATTTTCATGCATACGTTGTTATGCAAACTCGATGAAATCGATGCGCCTCGTAAATTGGTTCGCTCGGAAGCATCCTGAGCTTCGCTCGCGACATTCATGCCGATATGAAATTATGTTTTGACATTAAGTTTCAAGAATCTCGTCCCGAAGCCCTTTCGACGCCTTCCAACCCTCGACTTGAGCACCGGCCTATTTCGAATTCGTTTGGAATTCCAGAGTTTTTATTTACTCCCTTACTGTGTTACTGATACCATCAAATAAACCCACACCCTTTGCACTTCGAGAACTCTTATCACTATATGTTTTAAAGTATCCGGAGTGTAAAGGGTTATAAGTGGACGAGGAATTACTAGTAAGTCAAAATAAGGTTGTTTTGGTGCGAGGAAGGTGGCTTTACCAAACAGATCGTTTAAATTTCAATGTGAATATTTTTGTGTTTGGTGGGGAGGCTCGTGAATTTATCCGGATCGTGTTGAGGGCATAAGGTAAATTACGCCGGAAGTAAAGCTACTGGTGAAGATAATTCGTTTAAATACAATTTGCAAATGACTCGTAATTGCATTAGTGATTTCGCGTTTGCCATCGCTTGCGCTCTGCCCCCACCCCTTCTAATTTATAACCAAAGCGATAATACGATCGCGCAATGCAGTAGGAAACTCAATCGGAATTACCATAAATGATGAAAAGGTTGCTGAACGTTGAATAAGCAGAGTGTTATTTTCTACCCTGGATTCCAGTCTCATTATTTTCATGGATTGGACAATGTAGAACGTAGATATCGATTCTTTCGGATGTCCGCCATGACGCACTGCTAGCTTGTAAATGTTAAAAGTACTATCTAATTTTTTAGGAGCAGCATCAAACTAATCTATGGTCGTTGGAATCTTTCGTGATATTTCCTGTATTTTGCCTAGACAAGCAATTAGAACGGTTAAAGATTTTCAGGGCCAGAACTTGGAGGAAAGTTCAAGTAGATCATTAGACAGGGAGTGGTAGCGTCGATGATTATTGGGAGTAACATGTCACATATTGAGGATAGTGAATAGCCGAGGTGAGCGAGCTATCTCATTAATGAGGGATAGGGTGGGCCCTGAGTGGGGTTGGGACGGAGTTGGGGCGGAGTTGGGGCGGGGTTGGGGCTGTTTTGATTATCGCAAAAAAGGTTTCTGTTGAGGTAGGGTCGGATGGCAATCGATCACCGGCGGAAGGGAAGCCCTTCGATAATTACGTGGACGTCATGCACAAGGTAATGACACTGCCAGCCCTTGATGTCTTCGCACAGGACGTCGCTACGGCTAGCTCTGATAGAGCATGTATTTGTCGATTGGACAGTGCTTCGATACAGGTGCTCCTTTCACATGATCACTCCTGCACATGTGAATGCTATTCCTATCTGCCTACCAACCTATTCCTCTCTCACCCTCTCTCACCCTCACCCACAGATCACTGCTAAAGTCACTTGCAGTGTGCTCATCATCTCTAATCGTGAAACCGGCAGCCTGCATGTATGTGGGCGTGCTTCATTTGCATCCTTTCGGCCGCGTATTTCTGTCGTGCAGGTGTTGGGTTAGGCAAAGCAGCTTCAGTACCTGATTAGTTGCAGAGCGGAAAGGGTACTTGCAATTGCCAGCGAAACAACAATCATCGAGGTGTTTACATTATTTCTTATGACTTAGCATCAAATAAGTTCCATTTTAAATTGGATCGAGGCTGGTTCGGCCTTGTTTTTTAACAACCGATGTGTACCATGTTCAACATTATAAGATAGAGTGAGCAAAATCCCGAATGAGATATTAAAAAAGTTTAATAGCGAGCACTGGCCGGTGCGGCGCGGTGCGACGGGAGCTTGTTTTTGCGTATGAAAGCCAGAATACATATTAACTGTGGAGAGTATGGGGAGTATGGGGAGTATGGGGAGCGTGAAGCGATAGGCTCGGAGACGCGAGCCAGTGAAATTGGCCGATATTTACGCCGTGTCAACTAATTGCCATGCACATTGCAATGCTAACGGAATCGTCATCGTCATTAATTCGATGGCGCGCACATTGTGCCGGACAGGGTGAGTAGAAAAACGAGAGCTAACGCGACCGGGTTTGACGTTCGAGGAGCAAAGAGGAGGAAAGCGGAGTAGAGCAGAGCAGAGCAGAGCAGAGCAGAGCAGAGCACAAGAGGGAGAAGGGAGGAAGAATGGGCCGCTTGTGCGTCCGCAACTCTGCGGTTTGATAATCGGTGACCCGCTACTCCGGTGTAACCCTAACCGCGCATCCAACCCGTTCCCCAGTCTATGCCCTAAACCAGCATAATGTCCACTACAAATAGCCCCGGGACCACCCTCTCTATCCTCTCTATACTATGGTACGTGCCTCTCTCTGCCCTCTACGACAAATCATAGATGTGCCAAACGAACCTTAATATTACCCGCCTTTATGACCAATCATTATTGCCATAATCTTTTAAACAGACGCGTTAACTGAAAGCTGCGAAACAAGCTGAACTTGATGGTGAAAAAAGTTGGCTGGGCAATGAAAGCTCTTCTCTCTTGGTAATTCTTCGGAAATCGCGTTTTACGCTTTTCTGAAAATCAGGAGAGCGTGGCAGAGCCCCTGCGGAATCGCCAGTGGCTCTTCTCGTGTGCTCGAAGCAGAAAATAGGTTGTGAGTACAGTTATCGAAGTTTTATTTTCTCACTGGGTATCAATTTCAATTTCCGCAATCCCACCCTTTACCATTCAATGCTAAAGCGTTTGACAAATGTTTCACAGAGATATATTTAACTGAGGAAGTAGTGGCACAAATTGAATTGCTTCAACTGCGATCTTGCGTGAGTTAATCCCTAATCGTGTTTGTTTGCTTCATTCTAATTTGTTCTATCTCCGTTTGCGACTATAATCACGTATAGTATTCGGTAGAAAGCGTACAGTTGATTAATAATGCAGCGTATAATCATCTGTTGGAAGGGCCTTTGATTTATCCCAGTTATGTTTACAGAAAACATACACGCCTTACTCATTCTTTCCCGGGCTTGTTTTCGAAGCTTTTAAAATATGCTGACGCGTGTTTACCTTGCTGTTCATGATGGGCTGCCTCGTTGATTTTTGCGATGATATTTTCTTTCAATTTCACCCATCCCGCCTGTTACTTCCACGACAAGCGCTCGCTTGCCTCTCGCTTATCCGAATCACAGTCAAGAACCCCCGAGGAACTTGTTCAAATACACGTTTTCATGACAGCATCAAGGAGGTATACAAAAGGTACAAACTTCAAATAATATTAATGAAATAACTCTTTGGAGTCGAGTGGACTTTATAAGATTAAGCAATTTAATTACCTTTGGATTATTACCTTGGAATTATGATTTATACTTTAATATCAACAATGAATCAATGTAAGCTATGAATGTAAAAAGATTGAAATGGATTTAAAAAGAGTGGTATTAGGGGATTCATTAGATAATGCCGATTAGTCGCAGCGAATAGAGCAAATCTGGCCAAGTGTGAATTGCGAGGAAAATGGAGGCTAGCTGTTGGTCAATCAGATTCTATAAAAGGATGCGTTGAGAATTCATTCTGTTGTTCGGTGGTTATAATGCTACGTGAGAGATGGCTTGCTCGAGAAACGATTTGTCGAGTTGGACGTTGCGAGAATGGGATGCAGGAGAGGATAGACTCCGGCGATGTGGAACGGTGGGCGCGAGTGCGTAATACTGGAATGCAGCCTCGCTGATCGAGTGGCAGAAAAGAGAAAAGAGCGTTGAAATGCGCGAGAGGAATCGAAGAATTCCGTGATATACCGGCATGTAAAAGGCGCGATCGCACACTGAATCCTTTCTCTTCCCGACTCCCGATTCTCGACTCTGCTCCCGACTCTCGACTCACAACTCACGACTCCCGATTCCCAACTCTCGACACTCCAGTCGCTAGTCGCTAGTCCTTTCCGGATAGTCTATCCTCCAGCGCTCTCCCATTTTTCCACCAGCCTGACTAACTCTCCGCAGTTTACTGCTCTCGCATATGCATACAGCATACATACATCCGGATCCCCGTCCTGCAACACCGGAGATTCTCGAATATCAGCCTCGATTTCCGCACCGCTGTCCCTTCATCGAAGCTCCGCTGCTGCTTCGACGATCGATCCTGCACCACCACTATCTTTTGTCTGGCCCTGAAAGGGCTTTTCCGCAGCGAAAGTCCCGTTTGTACTATGCACCGCGCTTCTCCCCACGCCCTCTTTCTACTTCTATCTCCTGCTATACCAGAGAGGGGAGAACCGTTCTCCTGTTGACAAGTCACTAGAACTAGACACTCTCCCCTTCACCCACACCCTCCCGCTGCCCCCTTCTCAAATAGAACCACGCTCATCACGGACTTGTCATTATTCTTCAGTCACTCCCGGCAACAATTTTCGACGCTCTCTCGGACTCTCCGACTCCTCGCCGATACAATTACTTCGAGCTTTTAATCGAATCTTTAAAGAGTTTCCAACTACACTACGGTATAACTCTATTTAATTCGGCACTACTTGCAAAAGGTGAAAGAGCTTCATTCCTTTTGTATTAAGTCTCAAGCTTTTGGACAGTTTCATCAGTTTTCAGTCTCTTTTAAACTAACCCGCAACGTTGACGAAGATCGGTGATGCTTATACTGTTTTCTTCTCGGCTCGCTGGCTTCGCTAGCCTACATTCGCCGATTACCAGATTTCCTTGCAATTGAAAGTTACTGCACTGGTGACAGTAGCTACATGTTCAGCAGGCCTCAATGGCGTCTACCACGCGGCAATTAAACTGGTTTAACAGCGCGAAATAATGTGACACACTTTGGAAGAAAGGGGTAAGAACAGACGGCTGAGCGCACGTCACGCATACGCTCTTGCCAGAATCTAGGTTGTGCGGATGAGGGTTGCTGTTCCTCAATTATTAGCTAAATCCATTCACTTGCTTTCATTGATTTCCTCTGTTGCAAGTTGCAACGATTGATGGGTCTTCTACCTCCTGGCCCGACAGGTTTCATCGACATACTTTACGCACTAGTAAGACTTTATCTGGCCAGAGTTTCATGCCGTACTTTATCGGAATTTACCAATTGCACGAGAACATGGAAGGAATCGCAATTCCAGCTCAAATTAGACGTAGACTAGCTAATGCTGTTGAACAAAACTTGTTCTAATGGATGTTCATAGCACACAACATAGATATTTTATGCAAAATTAATACAATCTGTGGCTACTTCCATCATTCAATAAAAGGTTCACCAAAGTCAAATAAATTTTAGTAACCTTACTCGTCTATGATTTATTTAGATTATACATCCTGATAATGATAAATTCTACACTTGGACATATGGACAATTACACAAGTTAATGGATGTATAATGAACAAGCAGGAATATACTGGCAGAGGGACAGCAGTGTATTAACAGAACAAGATCAGGAATATGGAGTCTCGCAGGCATTGAACTAGTGTGCTATGCATACGCATCAGTGGTTAATCCATTTAGGATGCATCGAGGCAAGCATAAATAGGTATTTCGGGATGAGGAAGATGGTAGATATGGATCTAAATAGTGGAGATGCTCGTGCGAGATTTGCTTTGGCCTCTCAGCCGAATCCTCTGCGGTGGGAACAGTGACGATTAGCTCGGTGGTTGCATTGTGTAATGTAATCGCAATATAAACACCTTATGATTGGCCTCTGGGGATATTCGAGCGTAGTGGTGCACGGGTATAAAGCCACCTATTTATAGGATCGCCGATTAGGAGGGTGAAAGCGAGCGAGACGAGGGTCGTAGCCCTGATTCCCGTTTAAATGATCAGAGAGAGAGAGAGGGAGCGCGGGGGAGGGGGGGGGGGAGGGAGAGGGCGCAAGAGAGGGGTGTGTCCAAAGCATTTCAGGGGGTCGCAATTGATGCTGATAATTGTTGCGAGTCCGGCTGGCCCTCCCCTAACAAATGTGGGAAATACTTTGGCGCTGGGGTGGTGGTGGTGTCAGCATATCACCCTCGTGTACAGTAATTTCATGTGGGTGAATAATTTCCGTCGGTTATAGAAACAATTAAAAACGTATGCAATCAATCTTCGTGCTTTATATGATAAAGCTGAAATGATTTTGGTATTTTGGTGGCTTTAATCAGTTTTCCTTGGAATTAATTTCTCTGGTGAACACAGCATGTTTTTCATATGGAGCTTTGACATTTTTCCATGATACATCGCGCGATAGTTATAATGATGAAGTTATTTAATAGCCCGGCATGAATCCGGCGGCGGTAATTCAGCATGCTACACGTCGAGGAATCACAATAGAGAGATATTTAGGTGGTGAACATGTCGTGGGAAGCGTCATATGCACGATGCTCGAAGTAGCAGTAGCAGCGGCAGCAGCAGCAGCAGCTCGCGTTACAATTTCCAACAGTGCTAGATGTAAATCCGCCGTGACATTAACAATTCATGCCTTGCGCAGACTTTACGGCCAGTGTGTACCTAATCGTGCCCCGGTAGAATAGGCGAAAATTAAAGTAGCTTAAATGAGAAGGGTGAACGAAAGAGATAGAAAAAAGTTTCAATCAGATTAAAAGTAGCTATCAGCGTGCTTGGTCCCATTTTTCTCTTAATGCACCGACTGATTCTCTATTTACATTAGATTACGAGTAATCTATTTAAATTGGCGAACATATAATTCGGATTAAACGGTTCTTTAAATTAAAAGGTAGTAGAATGAAACGAACGGTCTGGAATGAAAGATGCGTTTTTAGGACTGGGTAAAGTAGTCTGACACTGTTAATTTGTTGACGGTTGGGAGGAAAGGCCCCGTCCAATTTCGGTAGTAGAAAATCGTAGGTGGCGTCTAGCAAAAAGGGAAGAGCGACGAAAGTAATTTGCATTCCCTTAAAGCTTAAAGTAAGGGACGCCACTACGGAGTAGCTCACGCGCGAATATAAACAGAGAGAAGATCGTTCCGAAAGTGGTTCCTATGCGGAGGGGACCTACCTAGGATTGGTCTCAAGTTCTTTGAAAGAGGAAAGGTAAATCGAACTAGCGTAAATCGAACTCCGCCTTCTATTTTATTTGTTGCGGTCCGTAATTCTCTGAATGTCGATTATGCCAGGAAGTAAGTCGGCATCGAATAAAGACCGGCATGAAATGGCTCGACTCACCCAACACCTATTACAAATAGATTTGAAAGATTTGTGTTTAGAATAGAGGGAAGTTGGTAAGGGTGCGGTTGAGGGTGAGGCGGAATGGTATAGGACCGCAAATCGGTCAATAGAGATAAATTGGCATGTAAATAGGGCTAACGGCGTGATAAGCGAGGAGCGGGTGGTCGAAAAGAATTCCTGAACGAAAAAGTAACAGTCGAGTTAACGAGGGAAGGCTTTTAACGGGGAAACCTTTCTGATAAATACCGAGGATACGGAAGTGCCGACTCGCGTAGTTATAAAGAGTTTAATGAAACCGCGATTCTCTCACTGCTGAAAGAGAGGAGGAAGACTAAAGGGCAGGAGGGCGGGCGTGCGTGCGAGACCGAGTCCCTTTCAAAAAGTTCCAGAGCGAGGAACCGCAATTTTACGGCGATATAAATGCTGCGAGTCTTGCATTTATTTAAGAGAGTTGACTCGCACTCTTTACAGTATTAACTGCAGTAACTACTCTCACTGAGCGAGCCTTTCGTAAATCTTTGCGTTGAAAGGACCAACTGAATGCAGGCTCGCTTCCGTCAGGGATTGCTCCCGATCAATAATTAAAAAATTCACCCTCCACTGACATACACTTGACAGAGGCCTTCGCATTATTGTTGGCTGCTAGTAGCGTATGGGTTCTGTGTTTTGCGGCTAATTTGAATGAAAACTTGAGAGCTCGCCGATTTTCATTCAAAAGATTTCTTAGTTCGGGCGCAAACAGTTTAAAAATGCCATCGGCATATTTGCATAGTGAGTAGATTTCTCCTGCTTCACCGGCGTGGCGGCTGCCAGGAACTTTTAATACGTCGGCGGTCCATGTAATTCTCTCGTAAGCGCGTGTCTCGGTCATAAATACAAAAGTCGACTTCATAAATATAAATCAGTTTAGAGCAGGCCGCGCTCGTTATAGCCTGTTATAACTTTTCCGAATGGAGAGTAAACCTGATGAGCAAGATGTTCCAGACTTCGCAATTTACCTTGGCGTACTACAACATCTACCTAAGGGATGAACTAGCACGAGTCAAGCTTCCCGCCCAAAAAAAGCAGGAAAAGATAACGGTGTTAGGTTATTACATATTTAATATGAACTGACAAGTAATAAAGGAGTAAATCAAGGGCAAGTAGACAGTGAGATTGTGTTAGAGGACTCTGAAAACAGCACTAACCGTGGCACAGACATATTCACGTGGATTCGCTTTTATGGGAGGTGGGTGTTTCAGCTGAATACCTTGTGAAAAGAGACGCACATGTAGTGAATACCTGCGTATGAATGGGGAGCGAGAAGCGAAACATCCACATGAGCCTGCTGGTTTAACAAGAACACACAATTTACAAGCAAAATGGAGTACCGCGAGTGTTAGAAGAGAGTATGAATTATGCTTGTAAAATTCCCAGTACATCTCCACATTTATCTATTGTGCGCATCAGAAAGCAAAACCATCTATTACATTACGCTTCACATCCATGTGGCATTGCAGCATCGATCTGCAGGAATTTTTATCATGCATTCAATTTCCTTCCGTTTTATTAAGATGCGCGGCACTCATCAAACCCTCAATGCAGTGATTTAACATAATTTAATCGATGTGTCGCCATTTGAAGGTAAATCTATGAGTTTGAAAAGATGGGGGCATCGGAGAATCGAGCGAGATGCCAGTAGTAGCAGTTCAATCGGAATTTTAAATTGATGGCCTGCCGGATATTTGCTCGAAAAGCCCTCGCTTTGTAAATTATTCATAGTGCGTCCTTTCTGACCGGTGGAATAGCGCAGTGGGCATCAAAAGCCGTGTCACATAGCTTCTAATGCTCGTCGATCAAAGGCAGGCACACAGCATGTTCCCGGAGAGCATGCTTACCCTACCTGACAGCTGCCAAATAGCAAGTACGCGCCTTTTTCTGCCCTGCCCTGCTCTGCCTTTTACTTCCAGGCAACGTTTAAGTACGTGAAAGTTTCTATAAGGCCGTGTCGCGGCGTGTCGCCGTTTGCCGCAAGATTGTCGGCTTATTGGCATTCCTGGCTAGCTCTTATTGAATGAAACGCTCGGCAGGATCTCTTATCGGGCGTCCTTGTCACTCAGGGTTTGTTATTGGAAAAGCCAGCTACCGGTTTCTCCTTTCTTTTTTTATCGCCCACCTCGGCTGTGATTGAGTAATGGCTTCGGCGGCAGATCCTTGGTAATCCTGTCGCCAGTGAGGGTGCGCAGCTTCTTGCGTCTCTCCGTAATCCGGCAGACTGTTTTTTTACTCCACCAGAGACTTGTTTATCTTCGTTCTTTCGGAGCCTGACCTACCCACCTTCAACCACCGAGCATTTCAAAGAATATCACTAGCCCCGGGAAATTGGTCTACTTCAAATCGGTACTTTTCTACCATAGCCCTCGGGCTAACTTCCCGCCTCCATTCACCAATCTTTCTTCAAAGTTCCACAATAAATAGTTTAATCCTTGTCACCTCGTTTTCTGACAACCACTTTTTATGTCATATTTTATTTTTGGTGGTTTTATGTGAAAGAACTGGCAGATCTTTCTTTTCGGTGACATTTATATTCATGAAATTCGGCTTATCATTTTCGGTTTGGATAATCGTATCAGGTTGGTTTGCTTATCATTCTGCTGTCATCTCGATCACTATTAATAACGCGCTCGCAAATTTCAGTGGATGCTTTAATAAATCAGGATTGCAGGGGTGCTATGGAGATGTGAATGCGAGGGCGGTGGACGGAAAAGCGTGCCGTGTTATCGCCAGTAGAGAAGGGGATGTCCTCCTCTGCACTTCCTCTACCCTTTTCAGGGAGGATTGCGTGAATCGTGCGTGTAATTTACGTGGCATTCGCTGGCGGGGTGCGCGAGTGAAAATTCGCAGCCTTCCGCTTCCGGGCTTGTAACGGAAAGCGGCGATGATTTTTAGCTCGTGCTGAATCGGCCCATAATTGTCCAATGCCTGCCGAGAACTCTTCGTTACTCCGCTGAATTTTAATTACGCCGCCTCTATCCCCCTCTTTCTCATAGAATCTCTCTTCTCTCGTCTCCCTTCTCCCTTCTCCCCTTCACTATCCTCCTCCATCGCATACTCCTCGTTCTCGCGAGCGTCCTCTGAAATTATTGCACCCTTTGTGCGGATGCCACCCTTTGTGAACTCCCAAGCGACACCGGCACTCCCTTCTTTCCTTCCTTCCTTCCTTCCTTCCTTCCTTCCTCGATTCCTGATACGACGGGATATCGACTCCTTTCCCGTCCTAACAATATGAGCCAAATTTTCTTAGACTCTGACGGAGTTTAAGTTTTGGCATTCGCTTCTGCACGCGACCCTTTCACCGCCACGGCCGTCGACGTACCAGCCAGCAAGAATAGTTTCCAATCTCCGGAGAGAAAAATGTCTATTGAGGCTCATGGAGTCTAAACGCCGGTGGCAAAATGTTATATGTATTTATAACTAAAGATTAATACAGAGTTTCTAATACTTATTTTTTGCCAAAAGTAAAGGTGGCTTGATAACAGTTATAAGTTGTGAATATTCAAACCCTTATATTTTCGAATGAAGTTTTAGTTAGGGATTGTGTAGGAGGACAATCGAAGGGGGAGATTACAAGTTTATGCAAGGGAAAGAGGCGTGCATGTTGGTATTATAAGCTGAGAATAGGGAGAAAAGGATAGTAGGGAAATATCGGTGATTGGCAATGCGCCCCTTGTATTTTAGTTACCGTAGTACCGATGACGCAATCGCAAGTGAATATATAGAGACACACAGCCACATAGGCGAATGGATGATGACCGGAGGAACAATGCCTGACGATATCGGTATTGTCGATATCGCATGCCCATTGTTTCTCCTGTTTACATGTGATTCGCCGCAAACGATTTTCTGCTACGCGAGAACTTGTGCCTATGCATGATTGGTGTCTGAGTAGCACACTCTCTCTCTCTCCACCTCTATGTCTCTATGCCCCGTGCCTTTTGTTCTATCTTGCAGGAGGCAAGCGTGGTTATGCAATTTCAAGCAGTTCCCCCCAGTTATTGCTTGCCACGAAGGTATACTCTCAACGAATCGTAACTCGTAACCGATAGCTTCGAAGAGATGAGAGTAGAAAAGGCCGGCTGCAGCGAAATTAATGGCAAAATTTGATTAGAATTTTTCTAACACTGACACGTATTGCTGATGTACTAGTGATACGACATAATGCTGATCAGTTAGTCATTAGGGTGACTCGTCATTTTCTGGAACGAACTAGTATCCAGTATACATGTACCAGTTACTTATTAACAATTATATATATTTCTATATTAATCAAGTTATTGCAAAGGGTTTATTTAGATAGGGAATAGTTTCTATTGGATTAATAATGTATTTATAAACGTCGTGAAGTTTTTACGTACATATTCGAATTTATACGCATGAAATATGCTGGAATAAAGTTGTGTCGTGGGTCGTAACTGGTAATTGAGGTGCAGTAGAAGTAAGCCAATACGACAACCAACCCTCAGTCCGCTCGAATCGTCTGAACCGAACCCTCCAGTTCTCTTCGGCCGAAGGGAAGTTCTCCGTGAAATATGAAATTCAAGTGGAATAAGAGAGAAGGGAGAGAGAGACGGCACGTCAGCTCTCGGCGAAACAGTTTTTATTGGCGATGTCGGCGGAAAAAGTGGCGTGGATCGTGAGGATGGGTGAGGAAGCCGAGGAATGGCAAGGAATGGTACGCAGGGGGAAATCGCCGGTTCTAACTTCACGTGAAAGTTGAGGCAGCAGTCGAGGCGCATGCAAAATTTGCCACGAGTATTCAGCAGATCTTTCTTTTTCCACTTCTTCTTCTTCTTCTTCTTCTTCTTCTTCTTCATTGTGTCTGGAAGGGGAAGATTGCGCTTTGGCTCTCGCCCTCCATCTTTCCAGTTGCGCTGCCACCCGGTTATTTCGAGTTCTCGCACTTCAACCTTCAAAAATCTGGCCGCAGGCATACCTTTATACAATCTCGCACTCCCTCATCCCTCTCCCTCTCCCTGTCTGGCCGGGTGACATTGTTTATCGCTTTGTAGCGCGTCCTCGCGTGGCGATTAATTCTTTTTTCGGCCCTCTCTCTCTCTACCGCCCATCCCTATAAATTTCCACACTTTCTGCGCGCGGATTTATTTTGCCCGACGCGCGAACGCCACCTTTTTCTCCTTATTCTTTCCGTCCTGGGTGCACGCACATTACTGCTCCTCCTCCTAGAACTTCGATCGAGAGTTGTAGGCCGTTCGCACGAGCTCTTCCGCAAAATTTATTGTGTACTTCCGATCATTCTGTGCGTCGATAACATTGCTCAAAGCGTATGATCGCAGACAGCGAAGCTGATTTATCGGCTGATTACTACGAAATTGATGGGTAATTGCTTTTGTTCGGGGAACTTGGAGAGATTGCCGGTACTTTGAAACTTTAGTAGTCGAGGATCGAAGCATCACACGGCGGAGGCTTTTGGTAGCAATCCCATAGACAAAGTAATTACTTTTTGTTACTAATTATAGTGGAGAATTCCAAAGTAAGTGTTTCCCGAACATAGAGCTGCAACGTTTTGTCGGTTTCGCAATTGTGGAAGCATGTTATGCTAAACGCGGCACGGTACAAAGTGCTCGAATTTCCGCCGTGGCAGTGAAACAGTGGTTTCCGCTCTGTTGAAAAGAAAATGGCATGGCGTAGAAATCTTGGCAGATTGATTTGCCGTGTTGGCCCATGTGAATGTGTATACACATGCATCGTAGGAATTGATTGCCTCTGCAAGTACATAAAAGATTTCATTATCCGCGAGAAGAAGTTAGCTATTTACTTTTCTCCCTTCGCGAGTGCGCCTAGCCTTCCCTCCAGACTCCAAAATTTATTTCGCCGGAAATTAAACTCGATCCTCTAGCCAATCCGCACGTTTGCCCTTCGCTCTTCCTATTTCGGTTTTTCCATTCACCCTCCCTCTTTCCCCCCCTCCCCTTCCTAGTCCTTTCCAGCAAGGATAATACCAGGAAATTTTAAATTCTTTCATGATGCTTGGTGTTCAAAAGTCCAAGATTAAATAGAACATTTGTGTTGGGAATTTGAAACCGAGATACTTTATCTCTATTTCTATTTCCAAAGTATTAGATTAAACCTTTGCGTTCAAAGTGGTAACTTGGTTGTCGATCGGCTGACCATGTAAGTATCACGTATGGTAGACTAATTAAACTTTGTTAAGATGTAGTTCCCATTCGCCCGTAGATATATACTATGAGAAGAAAGGGTTAGAGTTTCTTGGGACAGGGTGGGGAACTCGTCGATGATGTCTGGAACGGAAGACTTTGGGCTCCGCATCCTCCGAATCCGAATGTCTTCATCCAGAGACACCGAGTGAGGGACGCAGAAGTATCTCGAGCTTCAGCTTCAGCTAATCAGCACTTTGGACGAGCAAACGCTGATGAAAAATTCTCATAGCCGCTGTGTGAGACGAAGGGAGGAGTCTTCTCGCTATCTCTGTGAACAATATCTTTTCTTCTTCGGGAAAAGGACGTGGAAAATCGAAAAGTCGGCGCGCGCCGAGACGAGGGAAAGAAAAGGCCGAACGGGAGAGCTAAAAAGGAAGAGGCCCCCATTCAGCCATGGCTTAACAATCTATCCTTTCAGAGAACGACAGTGCATGCAGTCACCCCCCCCGTCGGACCCTTCCAATTCCACCCACAGAACCCTCCTTCGACAATCCTTCGGAACCCTTACTTCAGCCTCCTTCTCGTCATCCTTGTTCTTATACTTAACTCAAGATCCCACTTCTCCTTGTCTCATTCTCCCCTTTCTCCTCTTTCCGCTTCCACCCCGCTCCGCGCTCTCTCCTGGCATTGAAGCATCGCGCGGATCAGGCTTCCTTTCACTGATTGTGAGTTGCATCCATCCGTCACATCGAAGACCTCCATACAAGTCTCTAATGACCTCACGCGACATTTAATCTACCGAGGCACGATGGAACAGCGGTCTGGCAAGAGTCAAACAAAGTTTGAGAAAGCGAGAGAACTCTCCTCCATGCCACGTATCTTCGTTCTTTCTTCGCCAGTTCCTTTTCCCGAGGCATTCACTTTCCCCTTCACTCGACATGCTAGCGAACAGTTAAATGTTCCTGAAATGAAGATGGGGCGCGAGAGATCCTCGATAATGCCAAGGGAACAATCTTTCCTCTTTGTGGAAATGAGGCAATCGGAGGGCGAAAATCGTCTTTTCGACGGGGATACCAGTCGCCTAGGAATCTTCTCCTTTTTCTCTATTCCGCACAGAAATGCTCTTCTGAGAAAGCATAGAATGGTTATAGTGTTTCACTTAGGTTGAGGCTGATAACATTTTCTAGTGGCGCCGACGCAAACTATATATTCCTATTTCTACTGAACAATAAGAATGACACTTATTTTCATTTTCACACTAGAAATTAAGGCTTAAGTAGGGAGTAATAATAACTTAATGTCAAGTTAAAGAATCAGTGGAATTACACCATATAAATTGCATTAAGTCTGTTAAATAGCCAGGAATGAAAAGGGAGGATTAAACGCAGAGCTTTAACCAGTTAACATGTTCTATACCACGTATCCACAGGATCTGCACATTTTGCAAAGTAAATTGCCAGAGTAGGGGAATCCTAATAAAAAATCTCTTCTGAATATAAATAGAGAGATAATTTCACGAATGGAATTAATTAGTCCTGGCCGGCAAATTTACCACCCCACCCAGCGAGATTACTGCATTAAAAAGAAATGCGGTTCGACTGTAGCATATTTAATCAGGGCATAGCCGGCAGACGGACTGATATGAAATGGTTAATCGCATCGAATAATGCGTTTCCGGACCTCGGAAAATCAAACATCATGCATCCAGTATGGAGTCGGCTACTCCTGATAATATTGAAACAAGGAATGTTATAGAGAGGATGATGAAGTGCGTATCCAATTTTGAATCGCGTAGCAATTCCTCTGAAAGCTAGGTTTTTTTATCTATCGACTAACAGAGAGTGTAATAACATGAAAAAGCGGTGTTGCTCGGTAAAGAGATGGGGAAAAGGGTGGTGGGAGGGGCTCTCTTAGAAATATGAAGATTAACGATCCGGCCCGTGTTTTTAGCACGAAACGGGATGTATTATGCCGGGGACTTGTCTCTTGCTGATGCCCGTCCTGTTTATGCGACTGTTGTTGCCGCTTTCCGCTTTCTCATTCTTGCCGGTCGGTGCGGTGCATGGTTGTTGTTTATGTGTTCGCATCAATAACGAACGCGAGTGCAAAGGGGACGCGCCGCAGACAAAGAGGGCTCAAGGACCTCTTTGATCTATTGATGTTTCCTCCAGACCTGGTCTCGCCTCTCGCCTCTCGTCTCTCGCCTCTCGCCTCTCACCCTCTCGTAATAAATATTTTTATACGCTTGTTCCCTTTGTTACGTACCCTGCTTTCCACTCTCTGTCTCACCTCCTAGCAGCTCTAAGCACCGAGCTCCCAGCCTCCCAGCCTGTCTCTACATTCTCAGATGATTTCTCTCGTTATTTACGAACTGACAAACTATAACAGATCTTTCCACTTCGGAACATTAATCCCCTATAACGCCGTTCAACTGAAAACTCACATATCCGCGTATTTATCATCGATTTATATTTCATGCTTTATTGTATGTCTCTCATAGCTCTCTGAGTAGCACATTATTATTGTATCATTCTGCATACTTGGAATAGAAAAGATATTTCCCAAAGGAGAAGCACTGAAAGGAATATCTTCTCAGTCACGGGTAACAGCTGTTTGCTATTAAAGATTCATAATCCTCGATGTTGGAGAATAAGGGCATTTATCTTATCTCGGGCGGTGCGGAATGTACTCGGAAGTCGATCCGTTGGTGGGCTAGACAAATGAAATTCATAGGTTGGAGGGAGGAATTGTGGAGTCGGGACTCGGGACTCGGGACTCGGGACTCGGGACTCGGGCCTGGAACTCCCTCGGTCTCCGTCTCTCTGCCATCCCGCCGGCTTCCAAGTAGTCTAGGAGCAGTAGTTTTGTTCGAGAAGCTGCACCGTGGGTCAAAGGGGGTCAGGAGCGAGCAACAAGTGACATTATTAGGTTGAAGAGCGAGTGCGCCGAGCGGCGAATAGCGAATCATAATGCATAACTCTCTCTCGCACTCTTCCACAGCTCCTCCACCTTTGCTTCTACCTCTGCCCCGCTTATACTTTGCCAAATGAAAGTAGAACTCTTTTCAGTTCTCGCAAGCATCCGCTTACGAGTCAATAGGTACTATCTAGACATAGAATACATAGTTCACTCCGATGAATTCTCTGGTGCGTTTGCAATTCACTCGAATCCTTCGACTATAAGTTCCGGTACAATATACTACTTAAATTGGCTCAAGAGGCTAATTGATTGTTTGTACGATTGAAATGTGCTGCCTTTAGAAAAACTGTAGAAGGCACCAGGTTAAAGTCACTGATTTGGTATTATATGTACTGCTTGTAAATTGGAATTGCTCATTTATCTCGTTTTCAATGATTCAACGGTTTAGAAATATAATTAGGGATAACAAATATTTTACTAATAATACTGCTGTATTATCAGAACTGGTTAACTTATTAATTGCTCTCAGATAGAATAAAGGGGAATGGTGTGAAACTAAATCTTTGTAAAGGTAGCGAGAGCATTCGAGCAATAGTGGTATCACGCTTGTGTTCTGAACACGCTTAATTACCGATAAATGGAGCAAACAACGAAGCGGGAAATTGCCACCAATAATGCATAACTCTAGCTCGTTCTCGGAGGCGAAGCGCTCCGGCTGGAGCATTCAAGTTGCGAGGAAGGCCCCTCTGAAAGAGAGAGGTCCGGTGTGTGTTGCACGTGCGCAAGGTGCGGTCAGAATTCGCCCGGAAACGGGAAACCAGTGTTTGCTTAATTTGTTTCCCCTTATGTATACATAGACCACCGCACACGCCAAGAATTCGCTTGCGCGCCCCAGCCATCATGTGTATCACTATTAATATCTAATCACATTCTTGCTAGTGCAGAAACCAAGCCGCCAACGAGTCTATTAATTTGCCAGGAAAGGAAGAAAGTTTCATTATGAGTTGGTTTTGTTGTGCTTCTTGCTCCTTTTTCGGGCCAAAGTTTTTCGTAACATGCAAGACCAGCAAAAACTGGCCTGTGAACTTGCATCTGCCATTCCTAACCCAATTCCTGGGATGACGTTGGTGGTTCTAAAATTCGCAAGGGCCTCAATTTCCTTACAATAGCTTCACCTTTTAACCTTTGCGACCTGCATCCACCGAGGTTGGAGCTATTTAAAAATATGCACTCTAAGATTTAAAGGATCTTAAATTGCCGCACCGGGTCACAGCTTTCGTGGGGTGAGCCGTCTTTCCCGCATCAATAGTCTAGATGGTGCATATACTGCAGAACTGTAGAAACAATTATTCCTTTGGAGCTTGAGGACCGATTTAGTTGGTAGTGAGGTTTAACTGGAAAGTATAATTTGTAAGGGTTAAGGGAGAGAGGAATTGGAGGATTGAAGCTGGTGGGGAAAGAGATACTAGGCACTGGTGAAGAAAAAGTCTGGCAATCGGGAAGAATATGAATGGGAAGCGTCGAAGGAAATGGCGAGGGTTTGCCGCGAAATGGCGCGAAGGTAAAAGAAGCCTCGTAAGCCGTAATAAACTGCGCTCTATGGATATAAGCTCGCAGAAACACCTGGCATCGCCGCCAATCTCCGCTTTCCTCCACCTCCTCAGTCCTTCTCAATTTCCAGCTGCTCTTCTCGCATAATAAAGCCCCTATGTCTGCGTCTTCCAGCAGCCACTTCTCCACCGAGTACTTGGAGTACTTCCCCAAGAACTCCCTCGCTTCCTCTCCCGCCTTCTCCCTTAGCTGCCCCCTTCATAATCTCTTTCTCTCACCCACGCCCCCTTCAACCCTCTGTCTCGCCCTTACAAACGCGAGGAATTCAATGTCTTAGGCTAATGTCAAGTCAGCTGGAGTCCTTCATGAAAACCAGGTGGATTACACGAGCTCCAACTGTCGCTTTGTCAAGATCCGAATTCCTCATTGCAACTTGTTGATAACCGTGATGTGATAGCCGATAATTTCAATGTTAATTAATATCTCATTTTACAACAAGATACCTTAAAGATCCTACTCCTTACATTCACTCCTCTTGGTGTGGTACTTACCCCTCACTCATGTACATAGAAATGAAGATGAATACTAATTGAGCGGCAACTTATTAGAATTTCAAAAGGGATGGCCAGAAGTTGTAGGTTCAGAAGTGACCGAGTTCTGAACTTTAAATTTTGATAGAGATCCTCGAAATCTAGTGAGCTTAAAAGAGCAAGAGAAAGAGAGACAGGCCAATTTACGGGGGCAATTGGCCTCAAAGGAACAGTTTATGGGTACAAGTCTGCGAGTATCTTTATCCGCGTTAGTCGAAATGGCTTAAAGGATTGTTCCCATCAGATTACACTGTTGTTTCTCGCTGGAGGTTGTTGGATGGGCCTCCCCGGTATTCGGTGATTTTTCATCGTTCGCGCAATAAGTGGAGTCACGTACCAAAGTAATAGTTTGCCAGGGACGAACCTTATTTCTCTTCTTTACCGCGCAAGCCACGAGCCTTCCTAGAAGCCCTTCTAGCCTTCAGGATTCCTGTTTTATGTTGCCTCGTCTTATGAGAATAAATGACAATCCTTCTGTCCTGTTTCTTGAGCAGTATTCGTCCTGCATGGAGCAAATTTCTACTCGTTACCCCTTCCGATCCGTTTATCATTCGGTGCCCCCAATCCTCGTGGTTTACCGGACTAATACACTCACAATCACTGATAATCTCTTCAGACTTTTTATTACAGTTAAATTCACGTTAAATTCTTTTCATGTGCAATATCGAGAGAAGTGGTGATAATGAAATACATGTTTGCAATATATTGTATAGAATAAATTAGATTTAACTGCGACATAATTCTGACTCGATCCAAATTTAACTGAAATACTATTGAAAATGAATTGACAATCTTTAATAAGTGTTGGTGTATCTATCTATTTGTCATATCGTTGGCATAACGCGAGCAACCGGTTCGAATTTATCCCGAAATTTGAGTATCTTGTTAAAGTATTTTCCGGCAGAGTCCCTTTCAGTGTCGCATCCAGGGGATAGGTGGTCTTCCTCGCTCCCTTGCTTCCTTTCTCGCAGTGGCTGCTGTTCGCTGGGATTCTGTGAGCACCGTCGAAGCCGTAGATACGATTTTTTGTTGGCACTATCCAATTTAGCCAGCAGCAGAGCACACCGGCTCGTATATCGCGCGACGGGCGACACGATTCGAGAGCAGAACGGAGTACCACTTCGACCACTTTAACGAGATCTTCCAGCTCGCCCTTCCACTCATTCCCTCCTCTCTCCCATCTTCTCTGCCAGCCACCCTATCGCCTCCTCCCGGCCTTTATCGGTTTCTGCTTTTACCCGGAGCACTGAACTCCTTTAATTCAACATTTGACCGTTGTTAAGCCCCCTATCTCCGCACGTCCTCGGGATAGCACATAAATTGGATCCTCTCGCGAGAGCAGACACATACCACCCACGACAACTCGTTGTACTCCCAAATACGTGACTAGATAGGGCTTTCGAGACTTGCTCCTCACATAAACTCAATTCCCCGAATAGTGAATAGTCCACGATATTAAAAGAATCTTCTCTTCTACATTTTCATATTCTCTTATGTCCTCGTTACACCCGACAAATTTTTACTCTCTTTATTTAGTCCTCTTGAAATTCTAAGAGACTTCTCTGGCAGGCCAATCTTGTAGAAAGCAATGTTGACTTTGAAAGCATTAATTATGAAAGGTTGATTGTATGAGTTATAATTGTTTGGCGACCCTCGATACAAACGAAGAGGTTCTAACTGAGGTAGAAAGACTACGTTAAATTCCCCTGTTATTATTCAAGGTGGCACTGCCGACAGACCACATCTTTCTTTGCGAGGATTTCTCTGAAGAAAAAGGAGCAAGAGGAAGAACGTTAAAATTTCCCTTGGTATTCAACAGGTGTGAGAGAGCTCAGACTCTCGGGTGGGATAAGTGATTTAGGCCTATCCTTCTTGCACGGACAAAGAGCCGAGCCACGACTCCAGCCAACTTTCGCGATCGATTCTATGAAGACTTATTAGACAGCGCCGCGGCGCGCCGAACACGGCACGCGCCCTCCCATCTTCTCCTCCTCCTCCTCATCCTCATCCTCATCCTCCTCCACCTCCTCCTACTTCGCCAAAGTAGATTTTCCACCGATTAACTCATTCGAAATCGACATCCAATAGCTTCGGCTATCACCGGATTATTGCCCCATCCCTTTTGTACTTTCCAGAGAGTGACTTGCGCACTCACTCATATTGGTTACAATCTCCTAAATATACCTTATCTTTAAAACTCCCCCTGACATGGTTAAACATACCAAAATGCTAGAAATTAAGGAAGAGTAGAGTTGCAGTTCTATAGCTATCTGCAGTACAGCAAACACTCTAGATTTTCACTGCAATAAACATCGAAAGCGTACATTAAAGAAAGATACCCTGATGATCTTTGGAGTAGAAAGCTTCAATGGTCTGGCATAAAGTGATCCCAGCCTTTGCCAATAAGTGATACTGTTGAAAGAGTAAAAACGTACAAGGGAATGAATCCCAGATAGGAGATAGTAAAGCAGTAGCCTGGAATTCCAATAGGTTGTTTCGAATCACTTCATTCAGAAGGCAGCATCAGTAGGAACAAAAGGTTCATTGAGAGAACGTTGGGAACAGAGGGGGAGGAAGGTGAACTTATATCTTCTTCCATCGTTACTGATATTATTTCAACGCGTGTCACTGACAAAAGGGAATGAAGTGAAGAGAAGGGGGGAGAGAGAGATGTCGGCAAGAACAAGTGATGATGAGTGTGCAGTGCGTAACGGGAAAATCTGTGGCCAGGTTAGATGGAGGTGGTGTGATATCTTCTGGTGGTGGATGGTGTGTGGGAGTAGGCAGGGGGCAGGGGGCAAGAGGCAGGGAGAACGTGCAGCAAAGGGCTTTGGGAGCAGTCGAGTCAGCGATGACGCGAGTAAAAGCATCAAACGCGTCCTCGCAAAGTGACAGTAGGAAAGCTCGAAAGGCCTTTCTCCGAGGGCCTCTATCATCGAATCCACCGAGCTATAGCTGCGTGCGTTCCACTGCTTTCTCTAGAGTCACTCAGCCCCATCCCCCAGCTCCTCCATCCTCCATCGCCCGGCACCAAGCTATATCCATGCGCGCCCGCCTCACTCACTAATGTCTTCTTCGACTCAAGCATACCCTACCAATATCTCTACTTTCCTGCCATTGCGTGCATCCACGCACTTTGCCTTTCGAGCCCTTCAATTTCCTTGCTTCGTTTTCTACCACTATACACGCATTCGCCGCCAACTACTATTTTTTTATTGCTGTCGCCAGCAGGAATTAAGTATCTCAGGAATGATATGAGCGTGCCGCTAATACTTCGCTCGCTCGACAAGATAATTAATTATTGGGACATGAAGTGCAGCTTACTTGTGAGAGTAATCGCGACAGCTGACGAGACAAGTGGTGCTAAAATCGCAAATTTTTGTCCCGAATTTTGCCCGAGGAACTTGTTATATCCGTGTGGGCATATATGTATGCGTGTGTCTATGTAGGTAGATGGATGCATGTACTTGCGTAAGAGAGGATGCGAATTTCATAGAGAGATATTTTTATTAAGAATATGTGACGCGTAAATGTATTATAAACTCATAATTCACGTTTCAGAGCGCCTCTGGCAGGCTCGTCGCCAGGGATATTTCGCTGGATATTTCTGGCCCGTGATTTACCGCGTCCACAATAAATCTCGGTTAATAAATTTAATCACCATCGCAGCGTACATTAAATCAGCTCGTAATATCCGAAAGAATCTCGTTCCACCGAGCCGCGAAGAAAGATTCATTCTACTACGTCCGAACTGGCCGTACCGGATGCATGTGCCGACCGTGATAATTTCATCTTGTCATCTATTTGAAGATAAAGAATTTTTCTTCATAATAAATTCAGAAAAAATTGCATCGAAAGGACTAATAACTATCGTCTCATCTAATCGTAACGGTGAAGATCTATGATTCTCGAAGAATGATCAAAATAGAAGTTGCACTATCCGATTCTAAATGTTTCAATTCTTATTTCCGAACGAAAATACCGAATGGAAATAGTTTTAAGAGAGTACACAACTAGAGCAACAAGCCCCTAAAAATATAGAGCTCCTCTCGTTGGTATACACGAGAGCTGATTGACTAGCAATCAATTGAGTAAATAGAAAGACGGAAAAGAGCAGAGCTTAAATATAACCACTCTCTCAGAATGCTCTTGGTTTTTAAATCACATTCTCTGCTCTCTACTAGGACATACCGTAGGTATTGGTAAATATTTCTCTGTGTTTTTTACTTTTATTGGCTCATTTCTAACAGGTTGCCCTTTGCTCTTCAAATAACCACGTGTTTTTCTCTTACACTAAGAATTAGTCGGTAAACAGAATAGGGGCCATTTGCAAAAAAAGCTGGTTAATGTGAAAATGGTGGCGTCGCCAGGACGTTGATAGTGCAAAGGAGTTAAGGATAAGAGGTTTGGCGTATTGATTCGTTTAGTTCGGGGGGATCAGGTGAAGTTGGGGCCGAAGGGGATAAAGAATAGCGCTAGCTTTAGACAAATATAGAGGATAAAAAGGTGGGGTATGTTGGGTGGTGGGTGGGACGCGCGAGCGACGGGTGGCGTTCATGCTTGCGTCGTCCTTTTTTCGCCAACCGCAAGCATGCTTCTCTTCTCCTGCCTTCGCCTTCTTCCACACCCGCATATTTCCTGCGCCATTTTTATTTGTATCTCGTGGTGATCGTCCAGCGGAAACGGACGTCCGTCCCGTGAAAAATGGCTGGCGTCGCGCGGGCGTTTCCGGCCTCCAGCACGACTGCACGACAGGACAGCCCCCCCCTCACGGACACCAGCCATCCAGTCCTCCTTCTCCTGCTGTTCCTACTCCTACTCCTGCCACTACTACTGCTACTGTTACTGCTGCTGCTGCTACTGCTACTGCTACTGCTACTGCTACTGCTACTGCTACTGCTACTGCTACTGCTGCTGGCGCTGTGTTGCTGTTACTGCACTGATCCCAACCCATTTCTACTGGCGAACCAAATGTCCTCCTGTACCAACCACCATACTCCTAATACTACTACCTCGTTCACCTTTCCTTTCATGTATTATATTTTCTCCGCTCCTAGCACTCTTCACATTTTTCTCTATTTCACTTACGCCGCGACTAGTTTCAACTAGGGGACGAGATTTTTACTTGCCAGTGGATCTAGCTTGTCTAATAGATTCACTGTACTTCGTGAGTAAATGCGACGAATATTAGATTAATGCTATGTCAACTTGAAGTTTTAATTAGACTTCGGTGGAATTTCATAACTTTCACTTGATAGTAAATTGTTAGCTGCAATAAAGAAGTGATAAAAGTTTCTCGAGGAAAAATGGAAAACTCTAGTCAGGCATATGTACGTATTGTATATTCCATAATATGATCGATGCTGTCGTAAAGTTTAAACGCCTGGTTTTCGCTTCCAATAATACCCAGGAGCATGTTTCAGCCTTTCCCATTCTAGAGTCGTCCCATTGGGAGTTGGCCAGACTCCTCGGCGATCCTTCTCAAGACTTTTCCTTTTTCTTTCTCCATGGGGCTTTCTTTTCCTACCAGTTTACTCTGGGATATCTCCTTTTCTAATCCATGCATCTTTCTTCGAGACTTTTAATTTTTGTTTCCTTGCTTCTCCAAACTTTTCATCGTCGTTTAGGGCGGCGCTATCTTACCACTTATTTTGCAATTCGCCAAGCTCTTTCTCTCCCTCTATACTCGAATATCTTTCCTACCAACCTAAGTATTCGCCAATGGCCACATCTCAATTTCTCAGCCGCTTCTGATCGCACCGACGGATATAAATCGATTGCCGATAAGATTGATGATTCTCCTGCCAAGGTATTCATTTATTTTTGAGGAGTGACGTACCATTTTTCACAATGTTTGCCCGGCCCGATCTTGCATTCATCTTAATAAGTCAGCGTACAGTGAAAGAAAAAGCTTGATATAGCATGCAGAACTCGGGGCCCTATAATTCCATTGGAAAATACCGTAGTCATCTTTCCATCATTTGTTTCACGAATTCAAAACAGTGTTTTAGTGCGATCATAGCCCCGGCACCAGCACTATTCAATTCAATCTGCAATAGCGAGATTCCGTCTTTCCGCGCGAGGAGATTGCTTTCCAGTTTCCTCTCGCACGACTGTAAAAATAGGAGACACACGTTCAAGAGTCGCCTTGTGTACCGTGTAAATATCGTAAAACTGTATAAAGACGTTGGGTAGAATTCGAGTGAATAGCGTGAATGGAAGGTGAAGGAATATATCGGGGAACGCACACCACGTACCACCACGAGCAGACAGTGTGTGCAAGATAAAGAAGGTAACGGAAAGATGCCTCGGACCTTCGAGCTCGAAGCTCCAACACGCCGGCTGCGAACACTGCACAGAGATAGACGAGGATGGGAGTGGAAGGGGAGTATAATAAAAATAAAAGCTGAAGCAGACAGATGGAAGATACAAATGGAGGCGCGTGCTATACGGCACACTGAAACATCACTGGAGATCGGCTCGGGATGAGGCTAAAATAAAAGACTGGGAAAAGGCGAGAGGTTACGGACGGCACCGGCACCGGCACCGGCACCGGCACCGGCACCGGTACACATACAGAGGACGAAGGGCAAGAGAAGGGGGTGGACAGTGATTACACTAGCAGCTAAAGGAATTACACGTTATTCCAACGCTCTCGGTGATATTTTGGTGAATTTCTATTAATTTGCATATGTACACCTTTCAATTTCGAAATACAAGTATTCAGTCGGTATCTTTTTGTAGAGCAGAGTGCTGTAACGTGAAATGCTAGCAGAAAGGGTTCACTGTTTTATAGAGGAGGGGACACAGAATGTCGCAAATATATCGTCATTTAAATATTTGTATACACATGAGACCCGGCCGTCTAGACACATTCACTCCTTTAAAGATTGGACCAAGCCCTCCTTTAATTAATGCGATTGTTGTTCTAGAGCGAGAGCTCCTTTTTCCTGGGAGGGTGGGCTTGTGGGTGGGCTGGGGTGAGTCTGTTCTTGCGCGCGCCAGCTCGGATTCCAACGGATTCTGTTCTTTTTCCTATCCGTACCCCGTACGTTACACACAGAGCAGTGCATGCATAAGCGGAATTCTTTAAGGGTCCTCGAGCCTCGCGAATTTCAACGTCACTCGAGCTCTCTCTTCTCTCTTCTCTCTTCTCTTTTCTCTTCTCTCTTCTCTCTGACTCTCTTGCGCGCGCGTCCGCGCACACTCCTACACGGCATAATAATGCGCGCTTGACAGGGTAAGCCTCTCATTTCAATTCATTCGATTGGTCTTTCTCTCTTTCTGCCTCTCTCTTTCTCTCTCTCCCTCCCGGTCCCTTGTTTCGCCGCTTTCTCGTCTCGTCCTCCCAAGAATATTAATTGCGCCCGGATATTTTACGCACTCGGCAGGATGAAATCACGTACCTCTTCTTTATGCCAGTGCCGTCTCCCACTGCTCCCCTTTTCCGCACCCCAAAACCGAACTATGCAGATTGCCTCTCATTATTTATTAGAATACCAACCGGACCTTATTAACTTTGACAATTTTCTACGAGGTGGCAACCACACAACTTTATTCTGGCGTCTTTCATTCATTTTGCGAAAGCTCCAACTCCACATTGTAAAATTAAGTACGCATATGTAGGGAACTTTAAAAATGGAAGTCGGTTGGAGGCGGAGTGTCGAGGATAAAGAGAGGAGAATGTCTCGAGCAGTCTCCATAAATAAGTTCTTAAGCGCTTGTTCCGATCTCCTGGCCCGCCGCCGCACCGCGCCGCACCACGCCGCGCAGGCTACCTATATCTCGAGTATCTACTTTTGCGAGCAATCTAAAATGCAGCGATAATGAGCTCTTGCCAAACACCACCCTCCATCCCACTCCTTTCCTATCCTCATCCCTCAGCAACCCTTTCTCTCATTTTCTAATTTAAACTGGACAATCGGGAGGTCGGCTCGCATCGTCGTATGCCTAATTGTCTCCTTTCCTCGGCTCCGGTCCTTTTTTCGAGCATGCTTCTTTATTCCAGCAAAGCACCTACATACTGGAATGGTACACTTTCAGGATAGTTTGATCGTTAAGGCAGTGTACTGGCCTAAAAGGCTAGCTTCTAGTAGAAAATAACGGGGACTATCCATTTAGGTTTACTTACAAAGCATCGTAAAAGAATAGTCTACCTTCCCTGTTTGATGACCTTTCAGCGAATACAGAAGAATGAAAGTAAGTGGATGTAGGTTCTAACTTATAGTGTTTTCGCAGGTCCGTTAGCATGCGGCCTACAATCCGGGCATAATCGGAGTCATGCTAATTGATTAATGTTCAACAGATGTAGAGGGATCGCGCTAATTTCAGCCCGATTCTATCTAGCGTGTACCACCCGGCCATTCAGTATGCCCGTTAACAGCGCCGTGAAATCTGTTAAATGCTCGTCCCCAATAAGCATTATGTTGGTTGGCAAGCTCTCATCTCTGCCTATCCTGCTACTATTCCATAACAATCCCCGAATCATCCAACTGGCAAAAACATTTCCCTCCCTCTCAGGAAGCAGGCTATTCCAAGTTTCTAGCTCTGTTTCATTTTCATTGAATATCTGTATTTAATGTTATAAATTCGATAGACCATTAATGTACTTTCTAATTGGAGTTGTCCTATTAGAGGATAGGTTTTTAAGAAGATTTAATGGCAATTCTTTTTTTCACGACTCGAAGACTTCCCTCTGAAGAGGGAAAGGCACGACTCGCAACCCTTTGAGGAAAGTTCTCGCACGGCACTAACCGGCTCTCGCTCCTCTTGTTTCAGGAAGGTTTCGAGAATGCGCTGAATCGACCACCACCCGGCGAACTTCGGCTTTGGGAATGGATTCGACCTTGTCTTTGCTCCTTTTGACTGGTAAGTCGATCCTCGTGAAAAATACTCGTCCTTTCAGCGCGAAAGCACATTAACCGAGAACCCGACCCCATTCAAGAAAAGTTAGTGATGTGAGTCAACCGAGGACTTACATAACTTCCAAAAACTTTTCCGTCGAGAAAAGCTAGAATAGAAGTTTCCAAAGTATTAATCTCTTCACTTTCAATTAAGGCTTTCCACTGGAAAAAGCCAGTGGAGATGTTGTAGACATAGGATATGTCTATTTAGAATGAAAGATAATTCCCCTAATGGTTCTGTTCTCCCTGACTTTAGAGCTTTCAAAATCTAAGTCGATTTTCCTTAAAGCTTCTACATTTCTAAATGAAATATACAATGTTTTGGAAGGTACACGCTCTACAGTTTGCAAAGAACAGTTCATCGATCACCGAAGAATTCGTTTAATATCCGATAAAGATACATTCCGAAACTTAAATAAAACGTATGGTAAGGAATGGTTCCTATGGAAAAATGCGTGTAAGAATTCGTGCTAGTCAGAGCGAGTTGAGAAAAGTGTTGGCGGGAAAAGTTTGTTGGAGCGGGGTGGTTGGGTAGTCGGGTAGTCGGGTAGTCAGGTAGTCGGGGGAATATAAGGGGTGGGTCGAGGTGGGGTTTCTCGCGAAGTTTATCTCGGCTTGAAGTGTGAAAGCGCAAAGCGAAGGAGGCGAGGTAGAGCGGGTGATAGGTCGTGGCAAGAGCGTTCGCATGAATTTTTCACGAGCGAGAGCAGCCGTCGTCAGCATCGGCCGAAGATTACCTGTATAGAAATTATAGCAGGGACGACGGCAGAGCGAGAGCGGTGAAAAGTTTCCGCTCGAGTTTGCGAACTTTGCCGAGATTTACTCGGCGCCTCACTTTGAACAGCTTGCGCCGCCGCCGTCGCCGTCGCCGTCGCCGTCGCCGTCGCTTTCCTCGTCCTTCTATTTTCGGTGATCCCACGGATTGCATCCTCTTGCCTCGAGTTGTCGCCCATCTTACGTGCCAATGTGCCACGTTATTACTTTTATTGCCACTTTCCCACCTAACGACCGCCTAACTTGGTAATTCCCTGCGGTTCACATCCTCTAACTCCTGCCCTCGAACTTGAAACGAGCGCAATACAACAGATTGAACTTCTTCTTCCCTCATTTTCACCGTCAAACCTGTCGAAAGGCCAATACTATTCCGATCTTGAGATCTCCGTTAGAGGCTGCTAAATAAATTGCGGATGCCGATTGGAGAGCGAGTTGGAATGGTGTCCTAAGCGTATCTGTGAGTAGGAGCTGCCTTTGGCAATGGGCTAGTTGTTCGATCGAACAATCGCAGTAGGTCCGAGACTCTTGAGTGAAACTGGGCGACTAAATGAATTCCTCGTCGTTGCGAAGGACTGGAGAGCCGAGGCCGAGGCTGAGGCCGAGGGGCATGTCGCACTCCTGCAGCTGTCCTGGAAAAAGAGGGATTGAGGGAGAAAAGGAAAAATGGAGGGTTGCCAAGGACAATAGAGAATTGGCAGCAATCAAGGTGCGACTCGTGTCGTCTTCGTACGGGCCGTGGCCGGGGCCATAGTCGGCCCAGGCCATTTCCGCTCTCGCTTTTGGACGTACAGCCCTCACGAATCAGCTCTCAGCCCGTACATTCCTGCCTCTCGCCTTAACAATGCCTCTGGCACCATGGCAACAGAGTTAGTTCTACTAAATTGCGGACAGGCCATCCCTGACAGCCTATCTCCCCAACTACTACTACTACTTCCGCACTCCCGGACTCTCCGGGCATTCCCAAAAATAGTTACTGGACGAAAACCAACTTCTCATTTCTCAACCAGTTAGGTTATAGATCTTTGACAGTTGTTCATGTTGGTGGGAGAGAATAGAGACATGTGGTGGAGAGTGTTAGGGGCTTCCGGATTGGCTTCTTTAGCGCTAAAGCCTGTGAATAACCACGTAGAGATTGATGGACGGATAGCACTGCTTACATTCTAGAGGATAATAGTCCTCGCTAATCTACGATCTCTCTACGAGTTTTCATGAAGGCTACGCTTAGCTAGTTCTTCGTAATAGCCAGTTAATATTGAGGGGAGTCACCTGCTGCGACATTAGGAGATCCTTCTGATAAGCAGAAGGATATCCCATGGAGGATAATAGTACTCGAGAGTTAAAGAGTCTTGGCACAATATTGCCGGCCAAACATAGCGGTGATTGGTGCCCAAGCAAATACGGAGGAGAAGGGTGATTGTAGGATGAAATCTAAATAAGCGTGATAGCCGCTCTACAGATACGTATCAACTGATTTCCCCGTTCGATTGAACCCTGCGTCTAGGGCAACCATATACATATATACATAGTCACACATACGTATAAGGAGTGGAGGGAAAGATTCAGTGCCGATTCCGCAAGGGGAATAAAACCGGAGCAAGTTTGATTTGGCAAGGACGAACCTACCCAAGAGGCAGAGAATTTCTTCAACGGCCAAGAATAATTCTCGCCGCCTCTCCTCCCTTCTATCTCTCCCTGTCTTAGAAAAGTTCTGCAGTTCAACGGGAACTATATTAGACTGCAGTACAAAAGCTTCCGCCAAATACTGAAGAGGCTGTTTTCCAGTGTGCGGCTGGTTATACAGGATGAAACAAGTATTTGATATTAGAATTCTGGTCGGACCAGAATTAGAGTGACTCTGCAACAACTGGCTCGAGTGAAGCTTGAACTTTCTAGAAGGGTCTAAGGATCAGGATTGATTCGGCGTAGATCGACGTCGGTCGAGACCGAAATATCGAAGTTTCTTGGCGGAGGAACAGTCGAACGAAAGAATGGCGGTGGTTCCTCGAGTTGGTCCACTTCTTCAGCCCTTTCTTGTGGCCCTATTCCGTTCTTGCGCCTCGGCTAGCACCTCGAGTGGCACAGATAGTGGGCTAAAAAAAGAGAAGCCTACGGTCGATGCAGCATCCTGCGAACGAAGGGAGGAAGAGGTCCCGAAGGCTGGAGACTGGAGACTGAAGGCGAGAAGAGGAGTGGGCCAGAAGGAGGGTGGGTGGTAAAGGGTTGGCTGTGGGTGGAAAAAAGGAAGAAGAACGTTTGGTTTGGCAGAGGGTGGTGGTGGCCGTCGAACTCGATGACGAGTAATCGATCACGAGCACTCTGCCAACACTCTGCTCTCTTCCGCGGCGAGGAGACCAGTGATTCTCATTTTCTGCTGGACGAACCTCATCCCCCGGGCGATTCAGTCTTATACTTTTCTCCGCGAGAAGTCTCCCGGGGTTCCGGGGTGGCGGGGTTCCGGGCTACCTAGTTTCCGGACAGTTGATGTTTGATGAGGCACCGAACCGGCGACAAGACGGATGTGTCCTCTTTACAGTTCCCTCGCATCAAATTCAATCTTCGTTTAACAAAGATAGGAATGGGACTTTACTTTTTACTGATTTCTCCTACAATAATAGACGATGTCTAACAATTCATACGAAAGTGGTTAAGTTTAGTCTTACTCGTGATCTACCGTAGATCACAATTAGACCTTGGTCTATTCGTTTTTTGGTGGTGCCACTGAACTGCAGACTATCCTACAGATATATAGTTCAGTAGATAGTGGACAATGTTCAACCCGCATTCTGCCGGACTACTTATGTATAGTACGTATAGATAGTTGGTCGGTGGATGTATGTTAGCCGAGTTTTGGACTGGAAATGTGGTGGGGGAACTGGTTCATTTGATGAATGAAGACTGGTAAAGGACGCTCGGTAATTTCCCGTACGCGGCAGGCTAGCAGGGAGACCAAACGATTCTCAATCGGATTAGCTTGATTCCGATTCAGGCGCTTGCTCGGCTACTCGTGGAAAAGTAGAGATGCAATCAGTGGCAGTAGCCGTAGCCGGTGCCGGTAGTAAAAAGTAGTTGGCTCGATGGTACGTGTAAACAGGTAGGGTTTACGCGGATGTAAAGAGCCCGGCTGCTTATAGGAGATATAGGAGATGGGTACGGCTATCGCGCGTTCGCTAGACAATCCTATTGATTTCTGATCGAGGCAATCGACGATGCCAACGAGAGCCGGCCACACGTACATGAAGCGAGCGCATCGAGGATGCTTTTTAAAGCCCTTCTCTGTCCATAGGAAATTATTCATTACGCGATCCTCCATGTGGGCGCCCAGAAGGAGAGAAGCCGAGGGCGGGAAAGAAAGGGAGAGATAGCCCGCTCGTCCGCCCGCCCACCCGCTGAAATATTGATGAATGCCAAAGAATAAAGAGCGACAGACAAAAGTGGACGGAATGCCAGCGAATGGACGATCGATTATTGATTGAAATACTTGGCGATTTGACGGCTACCTCGCCCGAAAAGGGACTCAGACTCCTTTAAACCAATATTCTACTGCTTTAGTTTTCATCAGCCGATAGTCGATAACTGGATATATCACTAGCTCTTGTTTTTGCTTGGCTCGTCTATTCAAATTATACTAGCCATTAAATTCGTTTAGAGGAGCATTCGTGATAGATGGATGCTAGCTAGATCGATGTATATTGCGGGTAGCGAGTGGGTACAGCCAAACTTAGGATAACTTCCACTAACTAGCGGTAGTTCCTCAATTGAGTTAAGCGAGTGTCAGTTGGTGGGGGGTTACAACTACTTTAGCCAACAAGCAATTAAGTCGAATTGCTTTAGGATGTCGATCTGTCAACACCCCGGCAACTATCGCCTTCGAGACCTCAACCAGACCTTTAGCCCTTGTTAAATGCAAAACAACTGTAACCCAGTATTGAACGAGGAACTCTTCTGTTTTACAGTGCAGGCAGCCCATACTCTTTCAGGAATTAATACGCGCTCTTCTTCCAATTTCGCACACCCTATCTTGATGGCACTTTCAAGTATATCGAATGAAATAACGCCATGAGAGAGCGGCGTGCAAAGATAGCCAGGATCAAACGCTTTCCCGAAAAGTAGAGATCGAGGAAAAAGAGGAGGCGTGGAACGAGGGGGTGAGGGAGAAAGAAAGCGTGCACGAAAGAGCGGGAGCGAGAGCGGGAGCGAGGGGGGTGGTGTGTGGATATGAGAGTGTGTGGAAGAGGGACAGGAATGTAGGCGGCATATATGGTCTATACGTATACATATATATGTACTTACATATATCCAGCGATATGTCCCCCTGACCATCCCTGTATCGATTGCCAACCGATGGAGTATCGCGATACTGGCACTCCTCCTTCTCCCCCTTCCCCACCCCCCTTCCCCCCTTCATCCTCCTCGAGCGCCACCGCCACCACCGCCACCGCCGCCACCGCCACCGCCACCCACCCCCTCGATCGCCACTCTTTGTGCCTGTATTCTGGTGCTCTCGTTCCACCCACCCACTCCTGCCTGCTGGCTGGCTCTCCATGCAAACGCTAAACGAAGGTACATGTCCGGCTGATGTGGATGGTGCTTCACCCGCTATTTTTTGTACGGCTCACCTATCACTTTTTTGACGGACGTGTTCGACGAGTAGGTTCTGCTCGGGCTTTAGCTATGTAGCACAGCCATCTGATATCAGTGGATCTCGTCACTGGAGAGGTTGCGACACTTTTTTGATTAGTTCTCGCGTTTTTTCCTAGAATCCGTAAAATTAGATTAAAGAGTTGGTGCACGTATTAGGAACTGCGGACTAGTTCTTATCGAAGAGAGTCTCATCGAATATTCTAAGCTATGGATGTGGGCTGGGCCGTGAATCTCGTTAGTTTAAAGTGCTCCGGCAGTCTTCAAGATTTGGCCGATTATTTTCTGGCATAGTAGTACAATAAATAGTAGAAAGGTCCTTTGATGACTGAATTATATCCTGTCGCTTGGAATGTTACGTACTAGTGAAAGTCAGTTGGAATAAGAGATCGAAATAGCTTTGTGGCAATTTATCCATCGGTTTTTCGCATGCTCTATTTGTTCTTATTCAGGAGTGTGGTTCATCGATGTTTCTCTGGTGCCAGGGGAGCGTGGAATACGCTTTAGGAGCCGCTACACTGACGTTTGGACAAGTTTCACTCGGATAAACGCTGGATAGTTCCGCGCCATTGCTCCTTTGTAATCGGCACTTGTATTTCTACGTGGACGCAGTTTCGACAGTGTTTTTTCGGGGTCATTTCACCAGGTTTCGGGCGCGTCCTGCCAAACCTTCATTCGAATTCATGGTGAAACAGCAAGCATTTTTGCTGCGTATTTCCACCGTGGATTTTTGTCAAGCAATGTATTTTTTGTCAGCCTCGCACGAACTGTCATAGTTGGCCGATGCCTTTGATGTAAACTCTACCAGGTTTTCCAAACATGCGACAAAAATAATGGATCGATTGGTTTACATGTATTTGATATGTCAGTTGCTACTACTTTTTGTAAAAAAAGTAGGTATTATCACCAGGAAGCCCACTCGCCGACAATGCTTACGTGGCCACCATTCGGAGCCTCGGCCATCCTAAACGACTGAAACGTGACCGCGGTCGCAGATCGGAGCGCTTAGTTTACGAGATAGTGGTGGCTCTGGTAACACGGCCACCAATCCCCATCAATGTTCCGTGCAACCCCATTATCATTTTGGTTGGAAGAACCATCGATCGGCTCACGCCAACTGTTTATGCAGTATCAGCGCGTCGACAAGTAATGCTACTAGAGCACTAGCCCGGCTCACCTTTTCCCTCAGCCTTCCAATATAATTGCATAATACAAAATATAAACTTCGATCCTACGAGAATGGATGCAATCGTATATTTGTAATTTATAACGAATGGAATAAAATATTTGAAAAAGGAAGGTAATCCTATAGGATGATATTGGATGGGGTATAACAATATGGTAGAAAATTGGATCGTTGAGAGGAGTAAAATTGTGGTAGAGTGATAGTTGCTATTAAAGAAGGAACTAGGAGGGGAAGGCGTGATAAAAAAAGGTAATTCGAGTGGGTATTGGATATCGGGAGGATTAATTTCTGGCTGGATATTACAGTTATCGAGGGCATTTTCGCTTGTGTACGCCGGCACGACACGGTGCGCCACGGCACGGTACAACCGCACGCGCTGGGGCGCATTGCCAACGGCGCTAAAATGTGTGCTTAATATTTAGCTCGTCCGCAAAACGGGCTACACACATACACACGGCCTCCTGGTCATCTCAAATTTCATTAGCAAGAATATGACGAGCCAATAACGCCGGCAAATAGTGGTGTCATTGATTCGAATGGATTTCCCGATTAAACGCGTTCTATTGCACCGTCGCTTTCAAGTACTAACTATTTCAATTCATCCTCTTTTCGGCAGGATTTCAGCCATTAACAAGGCCGGGGTGCTGATCTCCTCGCATTTCCATTTTCGATGAAAGGGTTTGCAAGTGTTGTTTACTCACTTACTATGTACGAACCACGGTTCAAGTTGAAACGTATCTCTGATCTTTTGATGCTGATTGGGTAGGCATCGTAAGGATGCTTCCACGAAAAATTTCGCCAAGATTCTGCAAGTTTTTCTAAATGTAAGCTTCTTGGAATTGTATTAAATTGTTGTTCGATAGTTGAGCGACAGTAAGGTTGTTCTGCAGAAGCCTTACTGGACTTGGTGTAGGACACTAGAATGCGGAATGGGTCTAGGAGGATTTGATGCCGGAGGTAATTAATACGCAAACTAGTTGGCGTCTCGGCAGCGTGTGCGGGAGCGCGCACTCTCGGCCCCGATTAATATTTATTCGATTACAGTGCGGCACGTGGAAAAACTAATTTCACGCATGGCACGCGGCTAACCCGGCGCGGCGTCGTGCACGTGGCCATTCGATTTTAATTTCGCGTTATTATGTGTACTCGCTTTCTCTCTCGCGCTTCCTCGCTCGCTAGCCAGCTCGTTCAGGTTATTCCATTTTCTGAATTGAATCGAGTCCCTTGTAGTACCGCGCTACCCGTCAAAGCGCCGGCAACCGATAGATCGAGTTCCGCTGGATTTCCATTTTTCTCCACGCCTGCAGGAAATTAATGCCCCTAGCCTAGAATAATCTCTGCCCAAATGTGGGCTTCTACTATCTTTTCGTGTATATCCAATTCACACGTCACCCGATATTCATATCCGTATATATATATGTATATATATATATATATATTTATACATATTGATACAATTCTATTGAATAGTGCACTTTAGAGATTATTAAAGTATTAATTAAACAGGATACATTCGACAATTATCGTGTGCGAAGCACGCTACTAAATAATTACTATAGAGACTCCTATGAAATTGGCCAAAGTGCAGTAGTTGAAACTTAGTGAAATAGTTTGCAATTAAGTTGGAGGACGATTAATTCTGAGCAGTGGCAGATTCCTTGACAGAGTGAGAGCGGTGGCATCTTCAGCCATCATTGGCGGGTGTTGGTCTGTAAGCTCCGCGAGTAGGGGTGCTTGGAAGAGCAATCTATTAAAGAGTAGGGATAACCGGGCAGACGAGAGAGCCATATACGCGTACGGAATGGCGTTTCCGAGCGGGCATAGATCCATCATACGTCGTTTTCGCGTCTAATCCATCACAGCTTACTGCTAGGCGTCGCGACGCCACCGCCACCGCTACCGCTACCGCCACCGCCGTGCGGCGTCGACGCAAATGCTCGTTATTGCACGTTAAACTTCGACCATGCTACGTCATACTACGACGCAACGAATTGCTCACGCTCCTCCAGCTTGAAACCCCCGAGAATTAGTGCTCGTTAATGTCCTTCCAAACTTCCATGTTCTTCTCATCTGACAACACCTAGTCTTTCCTCCGCCCGCTATACCAAACTTTCCCTTTAATTCATAACAGTGATCCTTGTTAGACCATCGGTGTTGTAGATGTTTCTTACTTACATTCACCCTTTCCACTCTGATGGATGACATTCCTGCGGTTTAGTCAATCCGTCGGGCTTATTATACGGTCGTACTACTTGATCTGAAGTTGGATCATTTGATGAATTGTACTAACGATTGTAAGATATATTCTGACTGCGAATAAGGAGAGTATCTTCGAGTGACAGACCCTCGTATCTCTCGGGGAAAGACTAATAGTATATACTGCTTTCGAAATGGGACATATAGAAAATAACTAGGCCGCCGATCACTCCTGGAAGTTGAAAGATGAGAGTCACACGTGCCGATAGGACGTGTCTCTCGTGTTTCGAATCATGTTTTCATCGGCACGGGTATCTATCACCTGTCATTTTCGCGTCCAATCCATCACGGTTACCACATCAGATCGCATATCGTGCTAACACGCCCCAGGAAGTGTGTTGATGCTGCCATTGCCGCTGCGCCGCGCCGCGCCGCGCCGCGCCGCCTCCATATCGCTAAATGGGAACTCGCATAATGACAAGTATTGCATTTCATCTTTAAACCACGCGAAATCCGATGATGATTCTTTATAATCTGTTATGGTAATCGACTATATAGCTACTCCAGTCTAACGACAATGTATTTATAACCCCTTCCTTCTCTGGTTGATAGACTGATATTTAGTTTTTGGACTCTTCCTACTTTCGAATCTCTTCACTAATAAGATGTCTTCTTCTCCTGAGATGTAAATGAAGTTCATGATATTTTTTTGCCGACTTAAAACCAGGTGGGGATGCTCAGATTTTGTTTTTATAGAATTTCATCTACACTTTCCTACACACAGCTTATTTGGTGGAAAGTAAACTAGTTTAGGGGTCTGTAAATGTCTTGAGGAGGGAATCAGGGTATTGGCATACTTCGTCTCGGATTTCAATACGCATCTTAAATGTAACGTTGTCAGAGGGCTCGATAATGGCGCTAATAGCTACATAATCTAGCAGAGAGGGCTATCGGGCCTTTGGACGCGATACATCATCGCTCGAGATGACAGAATCAGTGTCCAGTAACCTAGATACACGTTTGACGATCACGTTCATCATCAATGCGAGTGAAGTCCGGTATTAACCAAGCACTGCCTGTCCATATCGAAGCAAATAGGGGCGTAATACGTTGTGGAAGGATTGGTTCATTAAAATTATACGAAATTTTCATTAACCGCTTTTTATTGCTTATTCCTGGTACAAGCAATTTAGAGACCCAACGAAGACTCGTGTTCAAAGAAGAACCTCCCATCGTGGAAAATTAGAACTTTGTGCCAGAACTTCTTTAATCAAAGTTGAAATTTATTAGGAACCATCGAACTTGTTGTTTGCCTGTAGGGTAAAGAGTTATGGGGGATGATACAGACTTTCCTTTATCGGATCTCGCTCTCCCATTTCTCAACCAGCACAATCGATCCAGCCAGGTAAGTTACTGCTCGTTGACACATCCTCGCGCAATTCCTCATCGATTGAGGTAACCGATTCAGCAGCTCTCCTAGTTCAGATTTATGTCTGAGACATGTCGCCGTTATGTCTATATCAGGGAGCCGGCTCCATCCGCAGGATCTCATAACACTGCATTTCTACATCTAATATTGATTATTTGCACTCCTAGCCTTTTCCCAGCACTTTTATGTTGCACCCAAGTTAGATCTTGGTTGGAATTAGTCCTTCTAGTTTTTATCACTTTAGATTCCGAGTTTAAAGTACTACTGAATATAATTTTCTGTCGAAATAATGGTATATTCATTTACGTCAGAAACCGCCGGGGACATACCAGGTTTCCGAACAGTAATGGTAGCCGATGCGTATGTGTGTCAGTTTCAAATGAACAATCCAGTAGATATCTATGACACGCGATCGCGCGCTAGCGAATTCAATTACCTTTGCTTAAAGTGCCACTCTTGTTTATGCGATAATCTCCACTGGATCCGATTAAATCGGCAAAATCCCTTTACTCATGGTGGACCTAGTTGCTTGATAGCCACGATAATTCGCAATGGACAGTCGCGCTTCGGCTCTTCGTATATCGCAATTCTACAAAACTTATTTCAATTTATTCATCTATTTCTATCCCTCGGAATAGCTGGAAATCATTCTTTCTCGTTCTACGGAGCCTAAAATATTTGTCGGTTATGAAATAGTGAAATGTGTAGATCGGAACGAGGGGCGCAGAGAGCTTGTCTATGGGAATGCGTGAAATAAATCGACAGGCTCGTAAAGTTTTGCATGGATAAGCGGCGTTACATAAATTGTCACTAGGTGTTGCGAGAGAAGATGGCGGCACCAGCCATCAAAAGCATCGATGAATTTTTATCAGAGACCGTATTTTTATTAGAACCCATGCATTTGGAGCGCGTGGCGCGCGATCGACGTGCAAAGAATGAGTTACAACAATGGGCATCGAGTGGGATTTACGGTAAGTGCTTTAGATGTCCCAGAATTACCCTGACGTCGATCGAGTTGGAGGAGAGAGAGAGAGAGAGAGAGAGAGAGAGAGAGAGAGAGAGAGAGAGAGAGAGAGAGAGAGAAAGAGAGAGGACGGGGGGTGGTAGATACGAGGGAGTCAAGTAGTCGGGTTCACCAGGCATTGAATTAAATATGGGCATCTCCGTCAAGTGCTTCTTCGATGAGAGGACTGAAAAAAGCAGCCCGGAATAACCCTCCATTCGCACCAGCTTCCTGTCTCTTTTTCCTCGGGGTTTGCAACCCCTTGCCCTTTCGTTCAGCAACCTCTATTGTTCGGAAATTCGAGCGCCTAGACTTGTCCAGCTTCGGTGAGACATTCAGTTCGAACAGTGTCAAGCACGACACTTTTATGCCTAAGAAATTACAAATTTGTAAAAGGTACAATAAAAGTTTTATTCGGCGAATTGTATCCATGGAAATATTGAATTCATTGAGATATGAATGTGATTTTGATCCTTTTTAGTTTGAATGTCTAAAAGTTTTCCAAAGTCCTAAGGATCGACTACGTTGCAAGATAGAGGGAGTGTAGATGAGGGGCTGATGAAAATGTTAGGAGGTAAGCAGAGGTTAAGGATTTTGAAAGAGGTCTAGTTGTGCTAGGTTTTGCGATCCCGCTTGTTTAAACAGGCACTAGCACTCCGAGCAGTCAGAGTTCCAGTCTATAGTAAAAACAGGGCTGCATTTGCACGGTAAACATTCCTTTACTTAAAAGCCTTCTAATTATTTGGCTCACAGGATATAATCCAGTTTGTTCACGGGGTCAGTTTGCGCGCATGTTGGAGTGTGTGTAGGTAGAAGTGCTGGGACAGACCGACAGAGGCAGGCAGATAGGCAGGCCGGGCGGAAAAACAAAGCGGCGACAATGTGTAGGTAGTGCAGTGTTTGCGCGAGAAAGCAGGCGGAGCAGGTATGTGGGCTCGGAGATTTTTTTCCAGTTTCCCGTCGGGGACATCGTCTGGCTGGAAGAACAGCAGTCGTACAGTATAATGCAATAACGTTCTGCTGTTATTAACGTTCACGACTATAGGAATGCGGGGTTTGAAAGGAGTTTTAGAGAGGTACTCGACCGTATTTCCCCTTCTGCACCAGGCCACCAAGTTTTCCTGCCTTACGATTTTCCAACTCTCGGTCAGCTCTTCTGGCTTCCTCTTTCTCTCTCTTGCTTCATTTTCAGTTGTATACGCAGGACGTCCATGAGCAACATTTAATTGAGACAGTTTCTTTGAAATCAGTATACCCCCTTCCCTCTGCCACGGAATTCAACCGCTCCATTAACAATAATAATACATGACGCGTGTATCATTATAGAGACGATTTTTATATATATTATAGACATATATATATTTTGTCGCGGAAACACCGTTTGTTAAAGGGTCAATGAAAGACTGCAATTGCCAATGGGCTCTAGCTGTCCTTATTCCCTATAATACAATTGGAGATTACTTTGAAAGCCGTATAGAATCGCACTATTCAGCGCCATACTCCCCAAAACTCGGCTGTCGTTGGAGGGTATCGAACATGAATGAAAGTAAGTACATCGACAATCATTTAAAACTGTAGGAATTGGGTCTCGCGTTCGGCTAGAATCAGTAGAATGAGAGCACACCCCTCAGCCTCACCCTCGTCCTCTGCCTAGCCGTTCACCGTTTCTTTGTCCCTTGCGACCTCGCAGCTCATAGCTCGTAGCTCGTAGCTCGTAGCTCGCAACTCGCAGCGTCCAGTAGTTGACCGCTATTCTCTATTTGGTCGTGAAACTCGTGCTTCGTGCTGCCAGGCAGGCTGCGATATACGTTTACGAAGGGGCGAGTTGCCAGCGAGAGGGAAAGAGGGAGGACACGCTACACGTCACATCTGCGGAGAGTATGTGTATGTCACTACGTGAGTACACACGAGCCACGTACATAGATATAGTGAGGCAGCTAGACAGATCGAGGGAAAAGGGGAAGAAGAGGCAGGGGGTGAGTCTCAGTGCTCGGTAACGCAATAACGTTCGATTATTGGTAGTCACGGTGGCGAGTAGCGGCTTGACAGGGGTGAAGAGTAAGGGATGGGGATGGAGAGCTCGCAGCTCGCAGCTCGCAGCTCGCAGCTCGCCAGTACGAATGGCCGAGAGTGACGGAGAAAGGACAGAGGTATACACGTATGTGTGTGTTTGGGGTGTAGGGGCTGGGATAGAATGGCGGAGGGGAACGGAGGAGATTGCGAGTTGCGAGTGAGGTCTGCGCACTTGTATATCAAAGCTCTGCCGCGGATTCTCGCTTTCCCAAGCTTCGCCCACGAACGCATCCCGCTTCTCGCTCCTCGTCGATATCAAAAGCGTCACGGTACACTCGGTAATGCACAAATATGAGTGCCCGTACATACCGCGAACTGGAAACTTCTTTGCATAAACCGAAGACTTCGCCGTTATATGGAACCGTTTCCGTTTGTTCGTTGCCTCCTTTCAAGTACAGGTTACACAGTCTTTGCTAGGCCAATCTCTCTCGAGTGGTTCCTTCTTCCGTTGAGGTATAAGGACTACTACTTTGTATACTTCGGCCGATCCATTTCGCTTTCCTTTTATTTTATTCTTTCTTACACGAATTTTTCCACGTTTCATACTTTGTTTTATTATTAGATTAATCGAAGGCATTCATTTGAAGGGTAAATCGAGTTTGTATCTTGCGAATTTAGCATTTCTAATGATTGGATTTCTTTGGGTAGGCTGCCTAATCGATTTGAAATTTGCGGTACACGAAGGTAAACGGATAAGCTAAGTTAGAAGGCCAAAATCATCATGGCATAGTTGAAGGCGAATGCTGCAATCCGGTGTCGATTTCGTCCAGGAAGTTTAGTGGTATACCGAAGTTCCCCGGTAATTCCACGTCGTGGCACACCTCAAAGTACACTTTAATTACGTTAAACGGGAAGTAAATTACATTAGATTGCCAGCGCTCGAGGACGCAAGCCTTGAGCAGCATCCAACCAAACCTTCCAATCCTTCTATCCTGCGATTCCAATGGCACCGGTTCTCTCTTTAAGCTTTAACGAGTAAGAAAGGCTAAGCAAGAACGAGAAAGTGCGTTTTTCATCTAGAAAAATCTTTGATCTCCCTGGCCGAGCGACCGATGTAATTTCTTTGAGAAACTTGTGCATTCAGCAAAGAGAAATTAGATTCGGCTCTGAGATTTCCATCGTTTCAACGCCGAGGAGATTTGACAATTGGATTTATTTCTGGTTTAATAATCCGTACGATTTTAGTTCAATGTTAGCACTGATAGCACTGACAGTATCAGGATTTGGCCGCAATGGAAATAATCCGAATGCATTTTGATTAATTAAAGATATAGAACAAAAGTTGGGTGTGGATTATGGGGAGAATTAATTGCGAGGCAACATTTTCGAATCTATCGATTGGCGCTGATTGAATGGCTTTGAAAATACTTAGGAAATACAGTTCCAGGTGCGCTCCACCTCTCTCTCTCTCTCTCTCTCTCTCTCTCTCTCTCTCTCTCTCTCTCTCTCTCTCTCTCTCTCTCTCTCTCTCTCTCTCTCTCTCTCTCTCTCTCTACCTCTCTCATTCGGTGAAGGAGTCATTGTTAGTGTCTTCCGTTCTTCTCGTGGAAGGAGGTCGATTCAACGATCGTAAAAAGAATATCGTGAAATTCGTGGAACGGAGTCTCTTTACTACCACCTCCGGCAGGAGGTATACTTTATTTTTCCAAAGTTGCCAGAATCTTTCACGAATGATTGAACCTACCATTCAATTTAATCACAACTCCAATTAAGAAGAATTAAATTTTAGGTATAAGAAATTCGTGTTAGCCAATTTTACACTTCGAATTAGAGATATTTGTATAAAGGTTGTTTGGAATAAAAAGAAATAGTGTAATGCTTGTGGATTAAGGAACGATATTCCGCAAGTAATCGTCCTTCCTGGAATTGCGCGGACTCTAGGATCTTTCGTCTTTCCGGGAGAAATTGGAGTTGGGAGAATTCGTGTTACAAGAGACGAGTGTTTGGCGTACACACATTGGACATTGTTAAGCGGCGGGGCTGATTCGAGTGGTCGAAATTGTTTGGAGAAAATGGCGAGTTCGTCTCCCTCCCTCTTTTTGCCTGTTCCCCTCTGCGGCGGAAGAAGCACTCGATCCGGCGTACGCGCAATATGCCGAGGTGAAAATTTCCGATTTCGATCTTGCTCGAGTGCACTCTTCCGGCCCACTCGACGCGCTCACATCTCCGGATAATTGGGAACGGAGTCAAAAGCGGTTCTGATTGCACTTTCAAAAATAGCGCTATTCCAAATCGTTTCGGATTTCCACAGCTTGACACTCGCTCTCCAGTTCTTTCCCTCCTCCTCTCTTCCTCTCTTGTATACAGTTTTTGTCACTCTACCCCTATGGTACCTTTCTCCCCTCCCCTCCCCTCCCCTCTCCACTATCATACTTCTTCCTTCCTCTTTCTCCCTTCCACCCCTTCATCGACAACGTGCGAGCCCACCTGCCCCTTCCCTTCATCCTGTAGTTTCTCGTTGGCCAGTTTTCGACAGAAATTGTTTCGAAAATATTGTTTAGCCTTGTTACTGTACGCTTTTGCCTGGCGGACATGCACACGGGAAAGCCGAAGTAGATTTCATGCGTGGCCACCGACCTATCATGCCTTTGTTAATTGAATGAATACGATGCGTTACCACATATTTTTCACATTTATTCGTTTATCTGCCGGGTATGTGAAGCTAATAAAATCATGAAATGACATTTTTTAGTACTCTATCTTCACTAATCCTTGTTATTATTATAGTATATATTTTCAACAATATAGATAGTGGGGTTTAGTTGTTATGGTTGTGGGCGGGAGTGGGAGTGGGAGTGGGAACGGGAGTGGGAACGGGAACGGGACAGGATCCGGGTAGAACGTGTCCAGATGGTGGCACGTGCACTTTGGAGTCTGGAGTACGTGTCGTATCAAATAACTTTCATAAAGCGTTTGGAGGCAAAGGTGTATGCACTTGGTCGTCTGGAAAGCGAGCGGAGGCTTGAGGGAGTTGAGGGAGAGGCTGCTTGGAAGCAGCAGTAGCAGTAGCAGCGGCAGCAGGAGCAGGATAGAGGGGGTAGGAGAAACGTGTTTAGGAAAGGGGTCAAGAACAGTTCTAACAGGCCGAAAACGCGCGTGTACCCTGCGCCCTCAGCCCTCAGCCCTCAGCCCTCAGCCCGTTACCGTTAGCGTACATATGTATAGGACAGGGTATATAGCGTTGCCGGGAAAGAGCGCTTTAGAAACGGGAGCCCGTGCTTCCGTCCTATCGTAAATCGAGTTTATTTGCCCCTTGCCCGACACCCACTCAACCACCCCAAAATTCCAATAGCCAACTCTAATATTCCCATTCTACACCCGATATAACATTACCTCTCGACAAAAGCTCTATACTCCGCTAATGCCAGCTTCCTTTTTCCACATTTTCATTACCAACAATTGATTTCTTTCAAATTCCTGACAAACTTGTCGATATTTAGTGTTGGATCTGACTGAATTTATTGACAAACACTTGGTCCGGTAGAATTTTATGTCCTGATTTTATGTTGAGGTAACATTTAACGTGCCATTTTTCCTATTTTTAATTGGCTTAGATGCACTTATTGGTCCTTGGTGGATTAAACCTGTTTGCATTCGATGCTCGGCAAGTTCAGCTGTTGTGTTTAGAAATTCCTTAGGAAAGCCAAGAGAGGGTTGTATTTAGAGGGGGCGAGTGGGGTGAACGTGATTTTGTCACGTAGTCTGTGGTAAAATAAAGGAATCTCATGGGAATGAGAGAGTAGTGGTTGGAGTGGCGAATCTAACGATCAAAATGTAAAAGCACGCCATCCCGTTGAAAAGGAGCTTTCTCGTTCCCGGGCTGAGGTAGAGAAAGCTGGGTATAGTTATGTCGCGTAATGGGAACTGGGTCAAGTGCAGTTCGCTTACTCTCTAGACCAACGCTCCATATTCGCTCGCTCTCTCCTTCTCCCTCTTGGCTTGGCCTTCGTTGCCCCTCTGCCTCTTGGTCCCACGCCCTACACCCCACCCTTCATCCTCTCTCGAAAGTGTTTTGAAAACACGAAGCCTCCGCTCGTCTCGCTGAAAATCCCATTTTTGCATTTGACGCGAAAACCTCTTCAACTCCATGAGAACTGCTTGAGCCAACTCGGACTTGGAATCGGTCTGTTCCCGTCATCTCCACCGTCAGCTTTCCGATGGTGCCTGCATTCAAGTGCGTATGTTCGACACCCGAATTATTAGATTCAATTCGAGAAATAGAGTCCTGCGAAATTGCAACCTTGTCTCGAACCTATTCTTTTGCAAATCACTTTCAGCAATTTTCAGCTGACGTTTCTTTGCAAAGGAACGGAGGAATATTGGCATGAATGAACGAGAAATTTCGTAGTGGGCGCGTGAAGCCTTTCATTTGTGAAGTGCACTTGGGTTAGGGAATCGATATTGGTTAATAAAAGATCGTTCCAATTCGTAGAATAATGAATTGGCATGGGTACGCGGTGCTCCAATTAAGCAGTAATTACAGGAATATGTAATAAGATTAATATCTCAAAGTCGTTTTGCGGTCTCGATATATCGTTTCAAATGCAATGATATGTGAACAAGTATTCACCTGGGACGGCAAAATCGTTTCCGCGATAAATTCCTCGTATGCGGATGAGATGTGGTCGATTTTTGAGTAGGAAAGTAGTCTCGAGTGGTACAAGCAGAAATAACAAGTGGTAGACTTATCCTTTTCCACTCCAAGGTTTACCATGGCTGAGTTGCTCAGCAATTTATGTGAGTCTACTTTATTGCATATAATCAACACTAATTGAATTTTGCACTTGGAGCGAAGTATGTCGTGTTTCTATGGTAGAAAGGTAATATGTGAAGTGAGCTTTACACAGTAGGCTGGAGGTAGGCTGGAAATCAGGTCAAAAACAGACGAATCTGGCCCTCGAACGCGCTATGACGCCCCTCGAAAGCGCTTTGAAAACACGAAGCATCCAAAGGGAGACAGAAAGGGAAAGAGAGGGAGGACAGCTGCACCCTGCACGTTTCCCTCAAATTTATCGATGACCCGGATATCCTGACCCTCTCTTCCACTTTCCCAGAGCCACCCTTTCATCATGTTTCTCCAGCTTTACTTCCCACAAGCCCACATACGCCCACACACGCGCACACGCAACCTGTATAATTGCCCGTACTTGAAAGGGTAATATTCGTTTCTGCACTTTCGAAACTTCGTTGCTTTCCTGAAAGCAACGCACTCTCCATATTCGGCCGGTTCTCTCCGATAGAAATGGAGCAGCCAACGCGTCGCGTTCGTTAAAAAATCCCGTGTTGCACTCCGAATGGGTTAGTTTCCCTTTTAGCATTTCGAAAAGAAGGTCATATTTACTCGTATATCGCCGTGTTTGCGATTAGAATCTTTGGAAAAAAAGAACCAGAGATTTTTTCGTCCTCCGCAATAGATATGACGCCTTCGATGTAGGAAGTGCGAATTATTTCAAAGCAATTGACAAGTTTGCACACTTTTCAAGGTCTCGCAGAACAGAACACTCAGTTTCCAGAGGGTCGAGATTGTAACCGGTTTAACCTACTTCGGAACTACTTGAAACTTCACTACTTCCATATCATTGAAAATTTGTACGCGAGTCTGGAAGCGCGATATTGAACTTGCTCGAAAAATGGCGCCCCCTCTCCGAACATGTCGGCACCCCGTTAAACTTTTCCACGAGCAGAAAACGGCAAGCAGCACTATTCGAAGGGATGCCGCATAATGTCGACGCTTCCCTTCTAAGCTTGCCCGTTCGTTTCCTCTCACCTACCACTTACTAATACACTCTAACCTTTACACTTTACATACACATACAGAATGTATTCTCAGTTAGTGATTAGAACGTATGGACGTGTTCTCCCTTGCAACCTACAAGCAATATAGTAACAATGTAGCTTCAGTATCTCGTTTAATGCAACCATATCTTTAATTTGCAGCGTCCAGTTTCTCAAACATACAAAATTATTTGAAACTAACTTAGATACGATACAGCACTATGGACGTCCATCGAAACTAATCAGCTTTTTACACATTTTGTTTTACTCCTTTTAATTTCCATGTGCGACCCATTTGATTCCAGTCGGAATTTACGTTTTCTACATTTTATTTCTATGCCGATCGTTTCGTAGCGAGCGTTGGCGGTGCCAATTTTTCGTGGGAAAGCGTTACGTAAGCAGGCATGTTAAACGAGAGCAGAAGCGTAGAGACGGGAATGTTAAAGCGTTGGTGGTGGTTACATAGAGGTGGCGGATGGCACAAGAGGTGAGTGGAGGGGGCCGAAGGGGGCCGAAGGGGGCTGGGGAGGGTTGGGCTGGGCTGGGCTGGGCTGGGCTGGGCTGGACTGGACTGGACTGGACTGGGTTGGGGTTGGGGTTGGGCGTAGGGCGCAGAGTGTACGAGCATAATCGGCTTAGAGCATCGCAGGCTGACGGCCTGGTGAACGGACGAGCGGACTTGATCCCTAAAGCCCCAATACCTCGAAAGCTCTGATATAACTGTCCGCCCTCGCAGGACAATCCACAACCCCCCCCCCCAACCACCCACCAAATATCCCCTACCACTCCCTGCGTCTTCCTCACTCTCTTGCCAATCGAACACGTAGCATCCGGCTACCGGCGGGTGCACCGCGCGGCATCCAACAACGAATTAACCCTTTGCGCCCCTGCAAATCCTTATCAATCGTGATCATCGTTTGTACACGATCACTATCATCCCTGTTCGACTAGGAACGCTATTATCCCACCATCTCCTCTCACTTTGAATGATGACCCACTGAAACAGTAAGGGGTTTCGATCATTTCATTTCTTTGCTACAACAGGTCCTTTGATTATCGGATATCTTTTTGGTTTTATGTTCTACTAATGCACACTCGATTATTATAATGTTCGAATAATTGCTTTTGGTGAATGCTATTCATAAAAGATTCCGAGAATATGAATCGCAGCTATCCGCACTATTGAGAGGTAGCATCTAGGTGGGATAACAAGGTTCCAGCCGGTAAAAGTTTTGCGCGATGAAAGTTGGAATTTACGCTCCCCAGCCAGGCTAAGGAACAACTTTACGAATCTTGATCTCATGGGGAGAAAAGTTGCTTTGCGAATTTGAATAGCTCGATATCTAGAATCCCTGCCAACAGGAATAACCGGATGGATTCCTGCCTAATCCGGATCCAATGTTTAAATAACTGTTTTAGCTAGGAATAATAGATTCCGCTATCGTTTATGTATCAGGATCAGTGAGCCGCGTTAACGCATTAGTAATTTTCGAATCTATAGTTGTAATATAGGTCAATAATGTGTGAAATCCAGGGGCCAATACCACTTAACCTCTGCCAGGCTCATATTGGCAGAATTTCTCACCTTCGTATTAGCTTTCCAAAGCATACGAACTTGGTTGGTAAAGCGTGGAAGATATGGTAAAAATAATAAATGTAGCTACCAAGGATAGCTACTTATTGGATTGTTGAGTTTGCAATTGTTAGTATTGGTAAGGGTTAGGAATGCCTACCAATACGTACGAGAGAAATGCTATCCTTTCACTTAATTATAGCGCCAGCAATTCATAGGATGGGTGAGTTGATACTCCTGGGACGGATGTATCTGACTTTGAAAAGCATATTAATTTGTATGCTTTACTCTCGTGGCGCCGACACAGGTAGAAACGTTCGGTGACAAAGGGGTGCTTTTCTGTTTTTAAGACTCTTGACAACTAAGTTGACGTCGTCCGCGTTCCCGTGGCAATCCAACCGAAAGGGGGAATCTTATTTGCATTTTTCGAGCGCTTTCATCTACTGCCTCGCATTTCGTAATTAGCAAGCAATCTTCTTAGCTTTCCATCCCTCTTTTACTAATGCCGACGGGAAATCCAGAAAGTGTTTGTACAATGGTACTTAAAGAATTTTTCCGAGGCAATGCGGACTAAAATTTGGAACCGGGATTACGGACAAAAAAGATGGGACAGGTGTAGAGACGCGGCCTGTATCCCGAGGAAAACTCCTTTGGTTTCGTCCAAGCGGGCATGGAGGGTGTCAGCCAATCTGGACGGAGATCAAAGGCGCGCTGAGTCTGCGATAGCAGTCAAGAGCGAATATTCATATGCTGACAACGCGTGTATGATAATACATCTTTTTCTCCGGCTAGTTGGCAGAGCATGATAGTCAGAATGAAAGAGCAAAAGAGAGAGAGAGAGAATGAGGGAGACAGGAATAGGAATGATAGCTGCGGGCGATTGTAATCACGGCCAATCTAGTACTCGAAGCATAGTATTGCACGAGCTGTCTCGTCGATATCAATGGTGAGAAGTATTGCAACCCTTCCCATGTTTCCCTTCTCTCTTTGTCAGTGGAGACGAAAGCATCGGCAGCTGGGAACGGAAGAGAATCCTTCATACGCTTTTTCAAATCTCCCGCTGAGATTTTCGTGCGTCTTTATATTTTGTTTAGGTCTGGCAAACTATTGTATCACAGGGCAATGTTCTGCTAATATATAGCCGCGACTCCATTGAAGACAAAGTCCTGAATATTTTGCTGTCATTTGCAAGATTGCTCTCCAAAGGACTTGAATTAATTGGAAAAAGTTTAAACATGAATCGTGGGATACGATTACTTTTTTTACCAAAGCATGCATAGAAGAACTAAGAAAAGGGCGAGTGAAAATTAGTGGAAAATGGTGCGGACATGGTGTGAGTTATATGTACAGTTGAAAAGGAGCGATTTTTCTCTGAAATATGGGAAAGAGATATCGTTGAGAAAGAAAGTAGAGAATGTCAGGGTTTTTTGAGGCGACGAAGTCAGAGGGAGTGGGTCGTTGGTGGTGGGTCGACGTGACGGCTAGCCTGCGGGCGAGCGCGACACTCGGCCCAGGGACTAGGCGGGAATAGACGGGGGAGAGTAGGGACTAGGGATGGCTGTCTAGAGGAGGCTTCGCCTCGCCTCAGCATGCCGCGCGAGGGCGCCGGCATGAGGACAGGGTGTCAGAAGAGGGAGATTTTCTTTTTTATTTAATTAACGAGATGTACGAGGGCTACAAAGAGCGGGCGTTCTGTAAAGTTTCTCCCTGGCATGTCTCTCTGGGCCATCTGTACCCGCGAACAGTTCCGGTTCAAAGGCTCCGCGCACTCTTTCCCACCCTCTCTTCCTCCTCTTCTACTACCCCCATGGCCTTCCCTTTTTACCCCTTTCTCTCTCCCCCCCCCCTCCCTTTCGTCCGTCCCTCGCCACGGCGCCTTTCATTTCGGGATTAATATCGCTCCTGAGTTCTTCTCGTCAATCGCTGCTCGCTCGGTGATCTTTCACGGCCGTCAGCCCTCTTTCGCTTCGAGCCCTCGGGCCCGCCAAAAAGATTGGCTAATACACTTGTCGCGACTTTGATCCCGATTCGGATTATCGGGAGCCTCGATCGCTGAATTCGAGGAATCAGTGTGAAAGTGGCGTGAGAGCTGATTCATCCATAACTTGAACCACTGAATCAGTTAACTTACTTTAGCTAGTAACTTTTCCCAAAGAAGTTAGCTGGTAGAGTGGCGTGTGGCAGAATTCTGCGCGTCTGGATGGAGAATAGGATGCAGCACTTAGGATGGAAAGCGGATATAATTTGTTAAGTGTGACAATTGAAGATTACGAGAAACAAATGGATAAATCTTCTGGTTAAGTTGCGCAAGCATCTAGTGTACGCTCTAGTCTGTTGACTAAGCCGGTTCGCAGGCCCATTCAGGCTTACATTCCAGAAACGCTTGCGAGGGTAATCAACGCCATTTCGCATTCCCAGCTTAAAGTGGAGCGTTCTCCTTAAAGCGTAAGGAGGTAGAACTGCATTCCCCGAGCTAATACTCGACATATAATTCTAGTCGACGTCCAACCTGTCAGTTTCCCAGTGGGACAGGCTATTACTCCTCAAACTAGTGTACCGAAACGCATTTGGTATGATTGAAGTGTAGAGAGATGGTTGGAACGAACTATAGTTGGGAGTGGAGCTAGTTGCAATAAGATCGGCTAGAAGCGTGCTCGGAGTCGAGGCTAGGCAGAGCCGCAATAAAAAACTTATTAAAGGGTTCCGCCGTCCATCCGAAGTCCCAGTAAATATTTGACCGGTCTTTAGAGCGCACATCACGCGTTATGAGAGAAGTAGATCCCTCTTCTTTCAGCGATCTCCTCCGCCCCCCTTTTTTCTTTTCTCGGACTTGATGTTTCACTGGTCCGTCTGTATGCGCCAGCCCCGACTCGTACCGACTCGACCCAACTCGTCTCTCGCTCTCGGACTAGTTCCTTTCTCATCTTCATTTCTTTGCAAGTTCGGTCCCACTCCAACTGTCTTTCGCCGTATGCACCCGTTCATTTCTTCCCTCTCGCCCTCGCCCTCGCTCTCGCTTCTCTCTCTCCTCACCGCTCCACTCTACCCCGCTCACTTCTCACTTCCTTCACTTTTTACCCTTTCTCTTTGAGAGGCTCGATTCACCTTGGGCTAACAATGTTGGGAATGCCTCAGTTGGAATTAACTCTTCACTGAATTGCAGACAGCATGCAACTTAAGATCTATCATCGCTAAAATTGCACTCGACTTTGAGTAAATTACTATTCCACATACGTTTCTACCCGACACATTCACAACAGTTATTTCACATTTGTATTAATAGTTTTTTTTTATCAGTTTAACAATATTATAGTTGAATTGCTTCAACATTCTGGAGAGGTAAAGGCTATATTTCATTTTATACATACGCGTGAACCAAGTTGAGATTGGTAGTGCGAGAGGACGAGGCCAATTGAAAAGGCGACGCCAGATCACAATAACCGGTCCAATTTTGCCATCGGGCCGAAATCCCAGTAACAATATCGTATACAGAAATATTGTTCATTCTCGAAAACAATGGGGAAGTGGGATCGAGAGGGTGGGGAAGTAAAAAGAGGCGGTTGAGAGGTTGGAATCGGTTAGCAATGCGCCGGTAGCGGCGCGGTACGGCTCGGCCGGCTCGGCTCGGCTCGAGGCGGCTCGGCACAGCGCATCTCTAGTCGAGGCTGCTTCTCGAGCGAGCGCACTGAACAATTGCTATTTCATCATTCGCTTCGGTTTCGAATCCGAATCGGTCGAAAGATATTGACATTGTTTGGGGACGTATTGTTTCAGCAGGGAGCGACCCCCCTATCGGGCACACCAGCTCCCATTCATCCCCTTCCTCTCTTCCTCCTACAGCCACCTCGCTTCTCACTCTGTTACTCTCTGTTCGTTCGAGTGTCATTGTCAAATAAACGGGTAGCATTGTGTCGTGGTTTATCGACGGACAGAGCCTACCGCTCGTTATGCACCGCGTTCGAATTCGATTCCTCATTCCATTCACACTCGATTCCTCATTTACTTACATTTACACTTGTCTCTCTCTCGACATTTCCCGCCATCTGCATACATGATAGGCTGTCAACTTAGCGCACTCTTTTTTGCCACCCGTTAGCGCAAAAGTTTGATGGTTCAACCAGACTTTACAAACTTCTTAATTGATTCCTTTTGTTTTCATTACATAAATGTTGAAATTAATAGAGATTGGAAAACGCGGGAGTGGGTGATGCATGCGACCACTTTTTACACACTTGGCAACATAATAAGAGTAAGATAATCTCGATTTTATTAGTGCAATAGCTTTCTATTGAATATAGCATATGCAGGCATTCACAATGACCCTCATCGAGAAGAATAGCATATGGTACGATGCTTTGAATATTTGACACGCGCCCCCAATTATAAGTAGTACTATGTATAGGTGTTCCATGTACAAACAATGGTCTGACGCGCAGTTTACTTTAGGTAGAGTATAAACTCTATAGATGCACGGCAGCAAGTTGAGTAGAAACAATTAAACTCACATAAACCGCGCTCCCTATCTCGAAATTTCTTTATTAGACTTTATTAAGACCGATTAAAATCAAGTAAAATGAGTATCAGCTAATTAGGAATACGCGGGGATGCATTGTCGATATCGGAAATCCAAACAACAGCAATCAGCAGCCTCGATATCGAATTCCTGCCACGAGAAAGCCTTGTCTCGAGGGAGGAACAATGGCGTCATCGATACAGCGCGATGCGTGTTGTTGGTTTATCTTATGGAGAGACTAATGAAACAGGAAAATGATCCTGACGACGCGCATCCTACTCGACATCAGTAAAGCAGAATGTGCCTCGATAACGATAGAAACAGCGGTAAAATGAAAAATCAGAGAGCGAAGGAATGATGGATGATGGTGAGAGCGCGGTGGGTGGAGGGTCGAGGGTGGAGCGGTGGAGCGGTGGACTCTTGGTGTAGAGGATGTTGGATGCTGGATGTATCAGGGCGGCGAGTATGTGTGGGTGTCGCTTTGGGGTGCGCGAGGGTTCACCAAGGAAGGAAAGGGTTGCGAGGAGGCTGCAGGCGGTCTCGAGTGTCTTGTCAATATGTATAGTGTCATCGATGTCTCTCCAACGAACGACTATCCTTCCATCGTGCACCAGTCAGCCTGCCTCTATTCTCTCTCTCGCCCCCCCCCCCCCTCCTCCACCCCTCCCACCTCTCTCTCTCTCTCTCTCTCTCTCTCTCTCTCTCTCTCTCTCTCTCTCAGTCTCTTTCACTCTCTCGTCAGTGAGTAGCAAGTGTAGTAGTATCAAGCCGGAATTATTCGACTATGGAGCCCAAAGGATTCTAATTGTAATGATGGGGGCGACCACTTGGAACTATTCCGGATTATGCTCTGGAACACTTGAATTCGTAGTACGTGATTTAACAATAGTCACCCTTTATGACAGATTTTAATAGAAGAAAAGAATCTTGCAGTGATTTCCAAGGCAGCTACAGATTTCACACGTTAAAGCGAAGGCCCGTTGGCGGAAAAATGATCCTTTACCAATTTCGAGACGTTCATTATACGCGCAAACTGCTCGCTTTCGAGATGCTGGTAGTCGTTTGACTTGTTCGTGATTGCAGTTGCTAACAGTTTGCAGTTGTGTAAGCGCGCCAACTACTGCCACTTTTAATGAGGCCAAAGAAAAAGTTGAGACCTAATTAGCTAACTATAATTACAGTTTGCCAGATGAGATTCTTGGAAAAAGGATCATAACAAGAGGGAGAGAGGGAGAGTCCCTTCGAGGTTAAATATGAAAAAATAGGGATGGAATGCATTGGGAGAATTAAAGTCTGATTTTGGTTGCGCAGATTGCACCATACGAATTAACAGTGACTTTTGGGTGCAGCGAATTAAACGAGAAAAATGCCGGTTGTAAATAGGATGGTAGCCGAATGTCGATGGCTCGTTATTTAGATCGCGGGCGCAATTAAAATGTTGCTATCATCGCTAATTACGGGATCGTCGACGGTGCCATTATAATTGCTGGCAATTAACGTGCCATTAGCTCGCCATTGTACTTTACCGTTCGCCGGTATTTCGCTTGATTTCGACGATTACAATCCTTGATCTATTATATTGGACGTAGGACGGGCGACAGAGAAAGAGAGAATGAGAGAGCGGACGGTAGAGTGGACGCGTGATGAAATAACTTTACCGAACGCTGCTTTCGAAAGCAACGTCACTTACAAATGTAATGTATATTTCCCCCTGTGCCCCGCCATTACTCGCCGCGCACATAAATATTGAGATCTGAGTTTGTAATCAGATACATATTTCGCTTCCAGTTATACATGTTTCATATTTGGGTTAGCATCCACCGTAATGATTTGCATTGGCATATACGTAGAATTCACCGAGTAATATGTCGATTACCCGAATGCGAGGCATTAATTACAGGTAGCTCTCTCATTTCAGGTATCCCATTTGGCGCGAAAGCACCAAAATAACTTGTAAACATTAATTGGAAAATTAATAATTTGTCGATTAAGTTTACCTCGTAGGGCGATGTTGCTACAAAATCTGGAAAAGTAAGCTCTAACATGCGTATTAATTGAGAATTAGAATACTAGAGCAGAGCAACCGCATATTTCCAAACTTTAAACAGTAAAATCTAAGAAATACATAAGCGATTGTTACTGCGAAGTGGTAAAACGTTGGATAGGTGTAGACCATGATTGAAAAGGACCCGTTAGTGGAAATTGGTGATAGTTCTGGTGTTGAAAGGATTCTTTCACAATGCAATAATAGATCCATCGTCGGATAAGTGATCATGGAGAGTGGTCCATTGAAACATCCGGGTCGATCGTCAATGGATTTGGCGATGTGGCGCGGTGGGAGTTTGGAGGCGCGAGAAAGAAATGCGTGAAAGCCGGTGCGAGGTGCGAGGTGCAAGGTGCGTGGTGGGATTTGCGAGATGGCTTGGGGTAGCGTAAGGTATGCTTTGTTTGGCCTCTCCTTTCTCGTTTCGATTAATTAAGTGGAGCTCTCCCTTTTTCGGGACGCGGCTGTGTCATATGCCGTGTGCCCCGGGGGCACACTTCATTCGAGCCGAGAACGACCCCCCGCAGAATATGTTTTGTCTTGCTTTCGTCTCGCACCGCCCTCCCAGCCTAGTAAACCAATCAAGCTATAACACTCACTAAGACTTTTTCATTTTCCCCAGTGGAACATTCAATTTTTCAATTAACTAAAATCTCCCTTCGCCACATTTCCACGCTCATTCTACGTCAACGCATTCAGTTGTAGCTTTTCACTTTTGCTGTTTTATTATTTATGGAACAAATTATAACTTCATAACCGACTTTAAATGTATTGCAAAACATTGAAAGTTACTCCTGACAAATGGGTAGGCCGAAGTAATTTTTATTACAGTTCATTAAGAAACTATGATATCGCAAGCTCTAATAAATTTATGACTAAGTGGTGATGGACAGTGGTATAAAGTCGATCGTTATATCATAATGGAATAGAACTGATTTTCCGGCTTTTTATCTTAGCTCTCGATTGATCCGCTTTTCCGACAAGTAGGATTTTTATGATAGTTCGATTTGCATGAAAGTTTAAGCACCAATCGATTCACGATAATGTAGCTCGTTAAATAATTGAAAATAAACGAAGTAGTTCGTTCCATCTGTTAGAAATTTCGGCCGGCTTCAAAGAGAATTTGTTCTATTTCTATTAATATTTTCATCTCAACATAACAGAAGTCCCACGTGGCTTTCTATCGACTAGCCCTTTCCTCGGGATGTGTACGGAATTTTGCATGAATCAATCTGGTCTTCCCATTGGGGAGTACTGCGCAGCGAAACTTAGATGGGCCAACTCGGAAAACCGATAATTAGGGACACGACAGTAATTAAGAATTATTGCCGATCGGGTATTGCAAAGTTCGCCGGTGATCTTGCCCATTTATTGCTGTCTCTCGTACGACCCCTTTGTTTCTCGTTATCGGAGTCAATCGCATTGTTCACCAGGAGCTAACGAGCTCCTGTATTTGCTCGTTAGTGCACCCACTGTCGAAAATTTCAAAGAAACTCACTCTTTGTATTTTATTCTACTTTGAAGCTCTGTTACTGTGCCACATTGTTGCCCATAGTCGGGCATTAGATTAACCTCTATCTGGAAGTCTCGAACATATCTATTTTTTTCATACCAATCCCAAAGACCTAAGATATACAAAGGTAAAGGTTCTTGGATGAGAATTGGTGTGAATTTAGGGAGAATAGCGTAGCTAAAGAGTACCAATTTTGTCAAAGGATTCTGAAGCGTTAAATAATCGAGTCCCAAGGACCAGGCTTTCGGAAGTGTTTGCTCGGAAAATAAGGTCGTCGCTTGAAGAACCACTGGCCGACGGTGCATTTTAATCGGTGGTTCTTTGTCGCGGACGTCACGGCGCGCGGCGGCGGCTTTAAAAACAGCTGCGAGATTGAGTGCTTCCTTCGCCAAGTATTATTTGCAACGGCGACTCCTTTAGATCTCGAGTAGTCTGGCGAGTTGTTGGCACGCGCGTGCCTTTCAAATTAGCAACTAATGTTTCGCCGGCAGAGAATGAGCGACCTCTTTAACGGCGACGCTCACGCTCATGCTCACCCCTTCACTCTTCGGTTTCACACACGGCTCTGGTAATCCTGCCACATTTCACACTCCTTTCACACTCCTTTCACACACCCAGACTCCAACTTTTAGATTCTAGAATTGAATTACTTTTTTGTATGTCTGCAGTATGGAAAAAAATCCATGTACACACACATAAAGTGTGTAATCACATGTTCAATGTTGAAAAAGTCGTGAAGAAAGGCGCAGTCTGCGGTCTGAATCTACTTCTAAGAATAACTAGATCGAATATATTGGTTAATGGTAATTGGAATATTCCACCCCTCAAAGAATGATAAAGGGTGTGGAGAGAGTCGCGCAATTGGCAAGGAAGTCGCGCAGGGGGTTGTGCAGTTGTGCAGTTGGCATGGCGCTGCCGGTGGGATTTTGAGCGCCACTGGGAAGCGGCGACGTTTCAGGGGGCATTCACGACAGAAATAAATACGGAGTGAAAAGGGCTCGGCTTCTTTTCACGGAAGAATATAATTGCCAGAAAAATAAACGATTGCAAAGTCTGTTTGCTCGCGCCTCGAGAGTGTCTCCCCTCCTTCCCGCCGCCCTCCAACCTTCTCTCGCCTCTCCTCTCCTCTCCTCTCCTCTCCTCTCACTTACTTTGCTCTGCTCTGCTCTGCTCGTGCCATCCCTCGATCCCCCCTTCCATTTCGCAGCGTCACCAAGTTCAATCCTAGTCTGCTTGCTCGCGTACCCTTACCTCACCTCGTGTCGTCGACTCTCACTTTGCGACTTTCTGCAGCTCTTCTTTCTCTGTCTCGGCTGCCTCGCGAAAGGCTTCCACTGTCACCCATTCGCCGACCTGGCTCTGATGCCTTCCTGCCTACCTGCCTGCCTGCCTGCCAGGTTGGGGTAGCCAAGCTTCTATTGCCAGTCCGTAGAAAAGCTCACTCGACTCCGCGGGTCAACGAATTCGCAATTACGATCTTTCACGTCGACCTCACTAGTACCTCCTACTCTTACCTGCCCCTCTCCTTCTCCTTCTCCTTTTTCTTCTCCCTTTCCACCTACCAGCCGAGTACGGCTTGACTTTCGAATCCCGGCTTTCCCTACTCTCATGCTTCTTCCGCCTGCCCTCCTTACTTCTATGTATACTACAGTACCAACTCTACTTCTCCGAATAGTCCTACCCCCTTATTGCTTCTCCCTTCTCTTACGAGAGACTTCGTCTTCAACTTCATCTTTGTTTCAAGTACTGTTCTTACTGGCTCCCACTATCCAGTTGCAGAGTTTTCTGTCCTATCTTTCTCTTGTTGGGGCCTAGGTATCCTCACTCTCCTAGAACCGTGCTTTCGACTCGAAGATACAAGGCTGTCGAGTAAATCAGCCGACACAAGTATCTGCGTTGAAAATCGTTGGGAAGGGCTTGGTCCTGAATCGGGCAAACGCTTGTTATATCGCGTTCATTAGCGCTATTACGTGATTTCTCATGTTAGTAGGTGGAAACATGGTGTAAGCATCTTTGGTGGTGCGGGCCGGCTGCCAACGGTTTTCGCTTCTTGCGCCGGATCCGCGACGTTAATGAGATTTTCGAGATCCGGAGGCGGTTCCGTAATCGCCTTAGACGCTCACGGCGCCGACACTCGGGGACTTGAGGTGCGCCGCGCCGCGCCGCGCCGCGCCGCACCGCGTCTTAAACCTCCCGGAACCGGAAACTACTCGACAATCAGCCGACTCAGACCCCAAACGTCCTTCTTGCGGTGCATCCGACATTCTCTCTCCCTTTCCCGCCTTATCCTCTTCCTTCTCCTCTTCTCACAGCCAAGTTCATCGTCATTTCATTATCAATTCAGTTACTTGCGGCATGCGCAGTTGCCAAGGAATTGCATTTCAAGAACTTATTAAGTTTTTTGAAGAGTTAGTATTCGGTTATGAAACTAGCTAATGACACATGTTAGTTTTAGGATGAAATAGACTGTGAAGAATGTGTTAACAAGTATTAGAGAAGTTGGAGCGGTTGTCCGTTGGAGTGATTGTCATGAAGAGAATAGTGGTTTGAGGGTAAATGTCGAGTTCAGAAGTTGGCTGGTGGAAGAAGCGTGAAAAGTTGGCGCGATAAGGTATACCGGTAGTCACTCGATTATCCTTGGGACAACGGGACGGCAGTTGGCGTGGATTAAAAGTAGTAAGGCGGAGTCTTGGCCCGTTTCAACAGAGTTCATCCTCGAGTTGCAATGAGGCGGTTGGGCCGGCGCGGCGTTCAAAGTGCATGCGCAACAATCGCGTGTACATACATCTACACACGTAGACAGAGCGGTACCGTCAAAGAAGCCGTGAAAGTAAAATATTCCGAGGCAAGCAACGTTTTTCCTGCGCCACGGGTACTTGAGGGATTCGGCTCGTTCCATCATTCACATTTTACTCACGATCCTCCGCGCATTCATCTACCACTTTCTCCTTCTCCCCTCTGTCTCTCTCCCTCTCGTACTCCCAGTACATTTCATTCTGGCCACATACACAGCTACTCCTGGCATAGCCACGTGAAGAGCAACTGACGTCCGGACCTATACGTCCAATGATACATTTCCCGCAGAATCAAACGCGTCTACTTATCTGCCTTCCGGCTGGCATCGATTGTCGGCGGGGGGATACGGTACGCTTTCAATCTCCCGTATCAGCCTGATGCTTCTGCTCTTTAGCTTCACTTCAAGCACAGCTCCAATTACATATCAGAGTTACTTGCTATAATTTGTAAAAGGGCAATTCATCCGAGGAGTCCGTTTAAAATTAGAACAGGTTGCTTGGAACTGCAACACTCTATTAATTAATGAGTATTCGAAATGGTACGGATAGTAGAGATTATTCCGAAGAATTATAACTCTCGAAATTTCTTTTATTCTAATTGGATTATTCAAAAGTATGTGGCGTCTCCGAAAGCGTAGCTGGTGGTCAATGGGTATTAGTGGGAAATCAGTTGAGGCAAGTGTGTTTAACGATAACAGTGAAAGGGGAAGGGGTGGCTGGATGATTGTAGGAGGATCGGCGTAACAAGGGGTGCGAGTGTAGGGATTAGGAGAACTAGGGAGTTGGGTCTGGGCGGTGGTGGATGGAGGGTGGCGGGGTTGGAGGTGGGGAGGATAGTGGCACGGAAATCGGAGGGAAAACGAGAAGGAAAAAGCACGACAAAGCAGTTGAAGGGCCGCGTCGCATTGTTTTCACGTGGCATTGTCTCTGTAGCTCGTCATCGTCGCATTTGAAAGCGCGTCAAAGGAGAGGGAGACAGTGGTAGCGGCGCAGCGCGGGGCGTCGGCGGTGGGAGCAGCAGTAGTAGAGGCAGAGCCAGAGTCAGCCAGGCTCCTAGTGCGACTACTGTGTGTATGACCGGCGCGCGAATGCATCGCTCTTTTCCTCCTTCGATCACGATGCCTCCTGTCCTCTCCTCTCGTCAGCCCCACTCTACGCGCATTCCACTTCCGGCACTGTAGCCGCTAGCCGGACACTCGAGCACCGACCAATTTCACAACAAACAATCTCTCTCCTTTTTTTCTCTCCACCCCGAATTACCGGGAGGACATCTCCAGCTCAACAGGAGGTCCGAAAGAACGGTTCTCTCGATTCGCGAAAGTTGCTTTCTGAACTCGGAGAGCGATGCCGATAGATTGCGAGGCCATTTCCCTGAGATATCCAACGCTTGAATCCGAGACCCCACTCTCCACATAGAAATTCCAGCACAATAGGTAGAATGTTTCCGACAATTCAATTAATTCAACTCTCACCCTTTTTCTTTACGAAAGTCGTCTGAATTTCTAAGCAGCAAGTAAATTCTCTTTTCTGGTATTACCGACTGCAATCATTAATCTCATGAGTTTTGTGACCCTTATCGTCATTCGTTACCTGCTTTTTTTCCTTTAAGCACCTACAGTATGACCTTTTTCATCACACTGAGTTTCAGAGCGTAATATATTGGGCGCTCCCCTTTAATGCGGGGAAACACCACTCCATTTGAATTTATACGTTCGAAACTTGCGCGCAACAAACTTTGGCTTTCGATACAAGTGGTGATACAAAATTCTCATTGTCAGTTCTACCTATAACAACAGGTATATTTAATTGAAATCCGATTAATCAGGGGCTATGAATGTTAATTAAAACGCAGCAGGTCTTTCTATATTTTGAGAGACATCTCGTGAGCAACTGGGCCTGCGAAAATTGTGATTGTATAATAATCCATTATAGAATTTATCTATGTCATATTTAATAAACGTTAAGGAAGTGAAAAAGAAGAATTGTTTTGTGACGCTGCATTACATTTAACGCCTCGTGTACAATGGATTCCAAGAAGCTGCGCGGTCGCATACAGCCCTAAACAATAATTAAGACAGGAATGTCAAGATCTAATGAGAAATGGCCTTACGATAGATTACTTTGTCGCTCGCAGGCCCGTTAATCAATGCTAAGACAATAAATCGTAATTATGTGCCGCTTCCGTTCTCGCTGCTGGTCCATTAAATCGAAGATTCGTTAGAACTGCTTGCCATTTATTCATGCTTATATCATATATTACATGCATCTACCATATTAAGTTTGAGTGGTATAGAAACAATCGTGCCGAAAACCAGATACCAAACACTTGGTGCGCAGTGGTCTTTATTTCCGACGTTTAAACTCGAGAATTTGGAAAGCCTGGCATTAGATTTTAGCAAGGGGACATTTAAAAAGGCGGGGGTCAGTGCCTCGTGAAAGCCAACTGATGGTTAGTACAGCGCAGTGCAGCGCAACGCAGCGCAACGAGGAGTGGTTTGGCTTAAAGTTTAAGCGAAATAGTGACCATTAACCGGTAAACATAAGTTGAGTGTAAAAAGCGAAGAATGAAGCTTGCCAGGGGATTTAGGAAGGCGGCCGATTCAGGCGGGTTGGGCCCTCCAGATCCCGTGAAAAGGACGTTAACGAGCGTTTACGCGAATTGTAGGCAAAAGAAAAAGGTAGCCTCGCTTGTGTAGCAAGCGGTCGCCGCGTTGGAGAAAAAGAGGTAAGAAGAAGGGGAAGGAGGTAAAGTACTAGACGCTTTTTAAGTCACTCGCGTGCCAGCTTGGTGAAGGAATTGAGAGAGCAAAGCCCATTTGCTAAGCGGGGTGGTGCTGCTTGTATTCTGCTAAGAAATTAAATTGACATAATACCAGTGGCAGCGTGAGGAAAATCGCCAAAGGGGAAAGCACCCTCCGCCTATTCCTTTCGCCTTTCGCCTTTCGCCTTTCGCCTCTCGTCTTATGCCGTATATCCGCATACTAGAGAGTACAAAGCCCTACCTGCTGCTCTTTTAACACGCATTTTCCCTCGTAATTAAAAGCCTGGATCTTACGGGGCAAATCGATAGTTAGATGCTGTCAGGACTAAACGGTAACATCTCTCCCAATTGCAAAATATTAACCCTTAGTTGCACTCGGAAACATCAACAGGAAAACACAAATAAATATAAGCAGTAGGTTCTTTCCAATCCATAGTTAATTCGGAATACATATTCCACTTAATAGAATTGTTCAATGGGAAGGAAGTACGGTGTGGATTGCATGCCAAGTAGTATGTACAGAGTCAGGTAGCCCCTGTGGAAGTTGGAAAGCTTGTAGTCGAAGGGTTGATAGATTCTTCGGGAAAGGGAATTCATTTTTCTTGCTGGGAAAGTTATAAGCGCGAGAGTCCGTCACAGAGAATGGAGCGGGTGGATAATAGAATATCGGGTGGCGGGGTGGTAGGGTGGCGGCAAGACGAATGAGTTTAACCGTGGGGAGAGCAACAGTTACGGCTCCCAAGGCATCAGGAAACGACAAAGGCTACGATGCCTGCTAAGAATCATTCCCTACGGATGGAAAAGTTATCGCACCATCTCCCCAGCCTCTTCATGTCCTCATTCAGAGAGCAGAATTTGATGGATCAAGGAGCATTATCGCGGCAAGCCTTTCATCCACTTAAGTGACTGCTCGTTAATCTATGCCAAACTGCTCACAATAATATCATTTTCACCAGCTTTATTCCTCTCGATAACATCCCAGCTTTCTCTTTGACACTGAGAGGGTTGGATTCTTCTTTTCGATCGCTGTTGCATTTTGGAAATTCTTTAGTTGGCTATCCGCAGGAGCAAGAAACTAGCCAAACTGTAACCACATCAATAGGAATCTCCGGTTTCAATGTGCTCGGGACATTTGTCCAAGGAGGAAGATCCGCCTGCTCCGAGTCTTTCAAAAATGTGTCCCGAAGCATTTCAGCGAAACGGCTTCTCTCGGATTTCGAGGAACCAGTCATGTTCGTGGCCACGGTCGGAGATGTGGACGTGGCCGTGGACGTGGACGTGGACGTGCTCTAAAAGAAATGAAACGCAGCAAAGGGGAAAAAAGGAAGCATAGCTGAGAGAAAATTCTGTACGCTCGCTGAAAACGGATCGACACGTGAACATAATACAAAAGATATGATCTTCCTTCCTCCGGCACATGCGTGTGTGAGTCTGAGTGTTACACCCTTGCTGTACCTTCGCATACTCCTTGCGGAATTCGATGATTTGGGCGTTGCCTTTAAGGAAATCTGGCAACACACCGACTGCCAGCAGAAAATCTCGGAACACAGCTTTTCCTATGAAATTTTCCTAGTGCTCTTCGAACCGGCTACATCGCAGAGATGGAAACAACTGGGTAAAATATCCTTATCATAATAGGAATTTCCTTTCAGATTTTCATCGTCAAAGTTCACATTCATCAATAGTTTTTATTGTGCCTGCAGTATTTTGCGAAGGGCAAAAAAGAGTGGGTATTTGGAGGTGGAGGTAGAGGAGGGGGAGGAGGAAGGGCGTCGTATGCGTCTCTGGGAATCGATCTTGCCTAGAAAGCGTCCTGCAAGGTTTTCGGGAAAATGGGAAGCACTCGGTCTGGCTGTGCCAGAGGGACCAGACCGGGGCCGTAATCACCGAGGCACTATCGAGACTTTCGGATTAGGAAAGCCCGGACGTGCATCGATTGCCTCCCTCTTTTTATTCTGTTTCGCTTGCTGCCCCCGCGAAATTAGCACGCCGATCCGCCTACCCCCTTCAGAATGCCGCTTTTCATGCGACCGCACTGGCATTGATTAGTATCGATTGATCGGGACAAATTGAAGCCAGTCGAAGACCAGTCTCCGCGAAAATACAATGTCATCCTGGAAATTGCGAATACGGACTTGGGATAGGATTGTCTGATTTCCTCTTCAATAGTAATTCATCTGGTTGACTATATCCCGGAGGAGTATCGGCTTTGTTATCATACAAACTTGATCTACAATTTGCATTTTATTCCATATATCTTAATTTCCAGGCTGACCAAACTCGAACTCTCAGCAATACCCTTTAACTTTCATTATCATTTGCAATTCCGGGGGTCATTTCAAACTTTTTCGATCATTTTCGAATTAATTTCTATGTACGCCTCTCATATGTATGCATAAAAGTGATATTGCAACGGCGAATCATTCAGGTATCATGAGTTTAAGAGATTCAAACTCGCATATTTCGATTGCATTGTGTACCAGCAGTAACCAGGAGGAGATAGTTACCCGGATGAGCTCGGAACAGAAGGAGCATCTGATTCATTTTAGTCCTGAAAGAGTGAAGCGACGGATGTAGGAGGGATAGAGTGAATTTTGGGAGAGGAGATTATTGATCAGATTATTTCGAAGACGCGGCCAACTGTTCGGTTCGCAGACCAAATCGGATACACAAATTATTCAGGCGTCTGTTCGTGGCCGTGCTTACTGGTTCGCTCACTTTCCTCATATAGTACAGTAGTACATTCCCGATGCGCTCATGACAACTTCTCAATGCTGGTTCGTCCATTTCGCCCATTTCCAATGTAAAACTCTACTGAGTTCATGTCACCTTCACATTTTCCTGCTTCCCTGCCATCGACCAGTCAGTCAACCAGCCAGCCAGCCAGTCAGCCAGCCAGCCAGCTAGCCAGCCAGCCAGCCAGCCAGCCAGCCAGCCAGCCAGCCAACCAGCCAACCAGCCAGTGCATTAGCAAAACGGAATATCTGTTTGCGATCCCAGTAATTGGACTAATTAATATATCGTTAACATGATTGCGATTGTTCCACAGTAATGAATGCAACTATCAAATCGTTCTTGTCATGGGAGTTGGGAAAAAGTTCATTCAATTTCTGTAATTATACCGGCTATATTGATTCAGGCAATTTGCGCTAGGGTGTATTAGTGGGTTCATGTTAATCGCGCAAACATGGCTGCCAACAAACAGGAAGCCGGGTAAACATGCTGGAGTATTGGAACCAGCGCAGATCGAAGAAACAGCAGATTAATGAATGCGGTGATTAAAATTGATTGAGTTCGACTTGAAGCAGTATCACCAAATTGCCAGCCGTATCTTTCAATAATTCTGGACAATAACAGCCATTTCTTTTCATCTTCATCCGTACGGGAGTTGGGATTGCGTAGGGGTTGAGATTTTGCAATGTGAAACACGAGGGGGAAATTCAGTGCGACATCATTGACTAACGAGGGAAAATGGGGACGGTCGGGATTTTTGTCGAGGCATTTAGGTGAGGTGTTTGCTAAGGGAGGTCCTTGGGGCGGGGCTGAAATTTAATAGTAGTAAAGGTGCATTTAACGAAGGGCTCTCGTACAGTTTGATGGATTGGCGCACTCGGCGTGGATAGGAATCAACGTAAATCATGGCGTCGCGTCGCATCGCATTCGCATCGCATCGCGTCGCCTCCCTCGCACGTGGTAATGGAATGAAATACTCGCGGAATTCTCGCTCCCCGAATTCCACCAGGCAGATGTCACCCCCACGACTCCCACCACCCCCGCGATCCCCTCCTCGCCCAGCTTTTGCCCAGTCTCTTTTAGCATTCCCAGCATTAGCCTCCTCTTCGCTTGACCCAAATATGCTGATTTTTTCGCGGCTTCGCAATCCATCAGACAGCCGGACCGGCAATGAGAGCCAACGAAAGGTAATTAAGGTGACCGCGTCTACGCGTAAGCCAGGAGTCAAAAGTTCGTTACGACGCCCACTCTCCTCCCTCTATTTAACCTAGCTTTACTCTCAGGCAACTTTTCATTATTAGGCCGTCTTTTTTCTATGTCTCCAACCAAGTTATTACATGTTCGCTGTATTTATCCTCGGCGTCTGAAAATGTGTGTGCCTTCCGGTAGCTTCGTTCACTGTAAATTCGAAGGATTGGCCAGCTGCCAAGTTCGATGAGGGCATCCTTCACCGATGAGCTTCAAGTGACTGGAGATAATACACTCGCTCCAGACGAGTATAAACGTCGGGCTAACTCTCCTAGAAGAACTTGGCGCGTTTATCGGCTGTTCCTTCTCAGAAAGATGCGACTCGTTCCACACTGAATTTCTCTTTACTCCACTTGCGATCAAGAATGTCGAAAATCGGACCAAGTGCTCGTCAAGCGTGCTGCCTAACCGTCATTAAAATTCAATCTTCCTATGGTGATATGGCAAATGTTGGCGTCGAATGGTCGACACGGGCGTAGTTAAACAGCGGTGGGAATAATCGCTTTAATTGCTTGCCATCCATCTTCCTTGGCACGCGACAGTGTTTTAAAGTACGCCCGGGTATTATCGGCTTCCAATTATACAATTAAATAGAACAGGGCAAACAAATGTCCGCTTGTACGAGACACTGTCCTGGACAATGGGGCGGCGCTGGAGAATAGAAGGGGTGCGGAAGAGTGTACGGGCGAGTGCAATAAACAAATACCATAAAATAAATAAGTCCACGTGAAAACCCGTCCATACGAGGGCAGTAGAATTGCACCGGAATACGATGGACAATGCGAGGGGTGTTGGCCAATGGTAGAGGGGTATTGGAGGTGTAGGGGTGTGGGAGAAGCGAGAAGGGAGTTATTCAGGATTGCCTGTGTGTTTGAAGGTACTGGAAGAGTATCGGGGCATTGCAATTTCGAGTAATGTCGGTTACGGGGCTCAGTTTGTTGGCTGATCTCTGTGCAACAGTCAATATTGTTATTTCGATGATGACTGTGAGAGTTCATCACTCGGCCAAGTATTCCCACATGCTCATATCCACTAATGCTTTCGACCTCGTTTTGTACTTCGCAGCGATCACTCCGGGATTATAAATTCGTACTTTCCTTCACTATACATACATAGAAGCACCCTTTGCGTTTTAAAGCGGATTCCAGTCTTTCTTTTTATGAAAAAGGTAAGGAATCACATTATAGAGATTCATTTCGATAAACCTATCTAATTGGTGGCTCTGTGATAGAGAAAATTGGCGGTGAGGGTTAACCATTTTCATGTACAGCGGGCCAAAATAAATAAATAACTTGGAATTCACATTGGTTGAATATGTTTGACCATTTGCAGGAAGGTGACAGGTTGCTAACGAGAGTTGTATCCATTTCTGTTGCAGCGTGCAGTATCGGGATTGTGCAGGGTCAGCAAGGTCCAGTTTTCGTTCTCGAGCCGCCGAGCACTCTAGTTTTCTCGAATACCACCGGCTCTCAGCTGAGCTGTTCTGCTCATGGAAGTCCAACACCTCATGTCACTTGGATCACAAGTCCTGATCAGAGATCCGTCACAGCTGTCCCCGGTCTCAGGTGAGTAAGTCCTCTTCAGTACTCGAGGAAACTTCTCTCCCAGTTAATTACCATCCCAATCTCCAATTCCCTGTGTCTCTTAATCCCCGGCGCTTTCAGTCGGTTGGCCTTTTTTCGGAGAATGCACTCTTTGCCGGCTAGAAATTCGTGTCACTCACGAGTTCTCCGCATGCAAAAGCCCGGCATGGTAGGGGTAAGCGGATTAGTATGCGGGATTTGGAACTTTTGAGCTCCTGTAAATTACCCAAGTTTTCGGGCCCCCAGCTATGATCAGCCTGGTATTCTTGCCAGGCCCTGACAAAAAACCCAGCGCGTGAAATGGGAAAAGCTTTTACTCTAGTGTTACAGCAAAATTTCACAATCGTTTCTAATTTCAATGCAAATGTATTCCCACTCTCCATTATTCTGCTCTATATACATATTTCTCTCTCCTTAATAATAGTTGTACCATGCAACACAAATTTATAAAATTCCTTTCATCAAAAGCCAAATTTGTGCTACTTAAAAAACTACGGGAAAGAAATGTGGGGTGGGAATCCTTTCTCTGAAAAAGAGAAGCGGGCTGAACTTTGAGAGAATGTTCATATTTTTGCTGACTTTACTATCGAAGCTCCAATCTCTCGGATCTCTCGAACTTTATATCTATCCAGAGGAAATTCGTGAACATTGTGGGTGGTGGGTGGCGGCAGGATATCGTGGCAATCGCACGCGTGGCGCACACCTGGGGGAAACCATTTCCTCCCGGTAATTGAAATGTTCCTTAGTCCATGCCAGGCTTTTAGGACCAGTTCGTCCTTCGTCGCCAGCCGGAAAGCATAAACTCTGTCAGGACTACCGTTCCCTCCCGCCCCTCGCCTCCCTCGGTTCCTGGCTGATATAGCTCTTCGATTCGATTGCAAAAAGAAAAATTGGCCGCGAGAATGGGAAATTGGATGTTACCGGGCTGGCGTAGAGCGGTGTAGCACCATCGAAGTCGAGAGCGAGCAACGCGGCCCATTCTTCCCACTGGTTTGCCGATTGTCCACAGATAAAAGTTCCTGGCAATTTTCGTCGGGAAATTGAGGTCGAAAGAGCCTTCAATGAGCGACACCTCTATCTCTCGATATTCTTAATACTCGGTATAGGTAATGGCCCATTAAGAATCCTAACCTTGGGAAATTCTCGAGTGGCTGTCGAGGAGTGGAATTGAAGTGAAAAAGGTTCGGCAAACCATAGCATAGTGAAACTAGCAGTTTTTTGATGGTAGGGGATTTTTTGCGGATTGGAAGACTGTGGCGAAGTCCGCTCGATTTTCTTAGTTATAAGTTGAGGGCGGGGCTGGATCGGGCTTACGAGGTAAAACAAGCCACTCTTCGGATAGTGCTTATGCAGCATCGACCTCGGTGCAATTTCAGCTCGACATGATAGTGGGATGGGCGGTACGCAGGCCAAGCGAGAACCGGGGCGATTTTTATGGATCCTTTGTGGTCGCGTTGCTCAAATGACACGGAATAAAAAGGTGTGCCGGGACGCCATCGCCGCCACCACTGCCGGTATATTCAGGCCGGCGCGGAAATGAATCTGGAAAGATGAAAACTTGCGGCTTTCTTCGCGACGCCTCTCCGCTCGCCCGACCACCCGCCCGCTCGCCCCTTCTCTCGGGAGCATCTTTCCTCTCAGATTTCATTCCTACCGACCACACAAAATCTCCCCGACACTTTTATATCTCCGAACCCTTTATTTCAATCGTTCCAATCGTCCTCCGACCATTCGAGGCTTACTTCACCTGTTCTCAATAGGCCAATCTCCAAACGTTGCCCGCTCGGAAATCACTCACAACTCGTTGACAATTACTTTCGCGAACACAAGAAATTAATAGCGCAAGAGGTACTTATTTAAGACATTCAAAACAGAAAATACGTTCAAGAAAAAGCAGTCTGTTCTCATAAAGGTTTCAGAAGTGAGAGCACGTATCCAGAAGTGCTTTTAGAATCGAAAATTAACTGTGGTGAAGTCTCGTGTTGGCAGAATGATGCTAAACACCCTCAGTTGCACTTAAACGTTCGCTGCGTTGGGTGTCGGGTGTCGAGTACGCCTGAAAAGTGATTTAATATGCCGACAGTGCTTTTTGTTGAGTTAATGTACTGTCAGTTTGTTGCTCTCACAAGTTCCCCTTATTTTCCTCATTCTCTTTATTATTTTATTGCCAGCTTCCGCCGCGCCACAAGGCACCACTCAGTTGGCTGTTTAGTCTCTCCAGTCACTCCGTGGTAATTTTGCCTTCCTCTTACTTCTCCTTCTCCCTTTATGATATCACCCCCTCGTCCTTCAAGGTGATCCACATCAACTTCATACCGCAATAAAGTCAAATACAGAAAATACTACTACTTTAAAGATTTAGAAAAAAGAAGTTGTTCAATTTATATATCGTGATATCGTTGACTTTTAAGAAGAAATATACCGTTCTCAAACCTCCCTTCGACATAAACTTTTACTTAAAAGATACCTTATTGGAATTCGTGGGTGTAAAAAAGTTTGATTCCTCTTGTGCAAAACAGGTGACAAAGGGGAAAGAGGCAGGCAGAGAGAATTGGTCAAAGTGCCGACAATTGGATCGCACGGGAACAAACTGGAGAATCGTTTAGTCGTCGCTTTAATTAAAACTTGACCCGTCAGCAATTTTTTACACGAGCTACCCTTGTTGCGGCTCCAGTATGTCTCCATTGCTGTGGTATTGCGATAGGGTACAGTCAGTGTATCTGTGCTATGGGATTTCATGGCGAAATGGTCAATATTGTTGGAAATAGAACGAACATTCGCACTAATCCATTTGTTAATTGATTTTTCAGTGATAGAGATAGGGAGAGAAGTAGCGCTGTTAAAATAGACTTTTACAATTTGATTTAATTAGTCTCAATCTCCAGAAGATACATATGATCATAATAATTGAGCTTTCACCCAATCCAGACGGTTTGCCCACCCTCCTAGAAATTGGGATGATTCTAGCAGTAATTACCGAGCAAACTTTGACCTTTCCTAAGATCGATAACTATTTCCAGTGCGGCATTCGCCCCCGAATAGAGAGCTCGAATTCACTCTGTCTTTTTCCTATCATTGCATGGCCGTATAAACTCCCCGTGTCCTTCCTTTTCCAACAGGAAATTGCTGTTTTCTCGCCCGCCTAATATTTAATATCGCAGGAAAGTTCGCATTGGCCTTAGGTATTCCATTAGTATTATTAAAATTCAATGTGATAATTAGAGGGAAATCCAACTCGATTATACAGTCCAAGTTTTCCAATAGCGGCAGTTGCATTTTGCAAATTTCGATTAAAGCATTTAATGGCTATTGAATGATTACGGTTGGTTAAATATGTAGATGCTCGATTAAGGGGACAAGAGTAAGAGGAATTGTCAGGAGGTGAAAGACACTATTTCCCAAACACCTAGGCACATTAGAATAAATCATACCTTCACTTCTCCTATATTTGTTTGATTTGAAAAAGATCCTGAACTTTGAACAAGATAAAGGTCAGATATAACCTGTAGCTTGTCAGTTCGACAAACACAAGATAAGAAAAGTTATTAGAATATTTATTGAAAGATGTTCGGATGATGATGAAAGTGTTGAAGTGAAAGTTTTACCTGAATCTTATGGGCTCGGTGTAATTAGGCAGAGTTTTTTGTGTGTTACAGGCAGTTACTTGGAAACGGAACCCTCTACTTCCCGCCGTTCCTTGCGCAGGACTTTCGGGCGGAAGTCCACAACGCGCGTTACAGATGTCGAGCCACAAGCTTCGTGGGAACGGTGCTTTCGCGAGAGGTTACCCTTCGTGCCGGTAAGTCATCCGAAAGCTTCCTTGGCCAGAAAGTTTCTGAGAGACGTGTAGCGTTGTGGTGGCGGGTACACACTTGCACACAAACGTGCACATACGTGAAGTCAAATCCGAGGCCTCCTATGCTATGTTAGACTTACTTAAATAGCTTTGCTGAAACTCGAAGTCGTACCTCGAATGGTGAAATGAAGGAAATGGTTGGACGTCTTACTACAAATAGTCCGAGTGTCTCATGCAATAGTCCTTTAGGGCAGTTCCAAATAGCATTCCGTTTCAATTGCAATATGCATTGATGCATTGAAATTAAATTAAATCCTGATCTCTATTGAATTCCATCTTTTTCTTAATTGTTTACTTGAAAATTCGTTATTTTGTTCTCTATCTGTATAGATTATCTGCACAAGCAATATCCTCCGTTTGACTCACTTTTAAATTTTGCATTTCTTCATCTCCCCATTCAAATTCTACTTGCATCGAAAGATATGACTTGTACAAATGAAAAATATAATTATTCCACGAGGATATCCCGCTTAAAAGGTTTGGTAATGAAAAGAATAATTAAGAAGTGCTTTTGAGATGTCGAGTAGATTGTGCGTCCGTTATGTGAACAAACTAGTTTGAATTATAGCGTGGATGCAGTTAAAAAGAATCCATATTAATGTGATTGGTATTACGTTAGCTAAGTTACCAAGGAAACTTAGGTTCTTATGAACCTGAACGTGCTAATTGTCCCATGAAGCTAGGATTAATAACCGCTATCTTTTTACTTGCTTAACGGTCGAGTCTCTCGAGAAAGTTTTTCCTTTTTTCTTAATTAACAGGTCCCAACCTTTAATTGCTTCGGTTTCTGTATACTTGCTAAAGAAATGAATCGATTACACCGGGTCTGTCCTTTGCTGGAGAGTTCCGATATAAATATCTCTGGAGCATTTTCTCCTCCTGTATTTGAGAAGATTACTGGAGTTGAGTTTTTCCAAAGAAGCTTAAATCATCAGAGAAGCGAGTGTTGGGCGAGGAAACGGTGGTGTGTGTATTAGGGGATTCGGGAAAGAAATCAATCTAGCCAGCGGGAATTCTCGCAGATTAATGATTGGACGCAGACGACAAACGGTAGAGGCTTACAAAGCAAACAGGAAAACTGTTTACCCATGCTAATGATCGTGTGGGCGCCTATTGCGTTATCCTGCGGCCGTGCAAGCTCGATCGCGCTTTATTTGATCCTTTCTACGTCGAACGCGTGTAACTCGAAACGTTAATAACATGGAAATAGCGCAAAATAACAGACAGGGAAAAGCGTTCGCATGCTCGGAGACTCTTGCTCGCTCCAGTCACATACACACCCGCTCATGCCTGCGCATCATTCAGCTGTGTGCCCAGTCCTCATTATCGCCAGTTCCAGTACGGCCTTCATTAATCACCATTTTTCCCCCTTTTTTCCCTGTTCGACTGCATCCTCTCTCGCTGGCAATATCCGCTCCACGGGCCTGACACGTCCCCGTCACGTCACAGATACGAGTTTATGAAAGTAATTTCGAAACCGGCTCATTCTAGTCGCATTTCCTCTTGTTAACAACTAATTCCCACCACTTTTTCTTCAGATTTTATTTCTGTATTTCGATAATGAGAAAAATTCCCTCATATTCCTCCCGAATTTATATTGCACAACTCATGATTCTACCATTCCATCGAAATTCGTAGAATCGCGACAATTAATGGGGCTCCAGTATTTTTAATAGTTCACCCCTATTTCAAGTTAATAAATGATTTGAAATTTCACAAACTATTCACGTACGGGGGCATCAACGCAGTGGTACTATTTCTACAGGATTTAATTAAAATTGGTTTCAAATAAATGTTGTACTTTTGCCTAACATTAATTAGTTGGCCTACTTATTACTGGATACTGATTAATAAATGTGCGGGCCTAATAAGTAGAGAAAAAGAGGAAAAGCCTGTGAAGGAAGACAGGTTGGCGTTGAAGAAGTCACGTAAGCGGAATGGCCCTAAATCAAAGCTGAGCCGGAGGGTCGGTGTGATGGGGGCTTGAATCGCTTAAAGCGTGTGCCCGAGGAATAATTCTCGAGACAATTTTACGCTTTCTGCTCTCGGCCGAATCGTTTTTTCCCTCGGATGCATTGGCAATATTTCTCCGGGCACTCGGACACTCGAGCCCGCTTGCTGCTGCTGCTGCTGCAATGTAACAGCTTGCGTCGCTTTATTACCGAATTTAAACTAACGCGACATATGTGCGCGAATAACTTGCACGGTGCTGCCACTATCTTCGAGCCCGTACCCATTCTACCGATACCAATTTTCAACCTGTGATATGAATTTTCCTCGCGAGACAACCCCACCAGATTAGTTAAATTGTTGTTTATATATTATTGGCAATAGAGAGATAGAGAGTCGATCGTAATTACTGATGCGGATGGCCCTGAACTGATACAATATTAATTGAAATTAATTACTAATAGAGCAGAAACTGATGCGGGGCGCGTTCATTTGCCAATAATTGTTCATTGCGTATCTCGAGGTAGACTACGTATTCGGTAAAATAATGGAAGTTCATTGATCTGGTTGATGGAGGATAAGCAGGAGTATTTTCAGGCGGCGGCGGCGGCGGTGGCGGTGGCGGGCGTTCCCTAATAAGGGTGAGAGTGGGGGAGGGTCAGGCTTTCGGTAAAAAAAGCTGTGGTCGATATTAAAGGTGGCAGGGTCACAATAAATGTCAATTAGGAGGGAAAGCTCGCTTGGTGGACGTGACCCGGCGTAATAATAGCTGTTTGTGCCTCATAAAATTAATGACAGCGCGAATTGTTAAAAATTACGCGAACCGAGGCCAGAGCAGACGAGAGAGGAGACTCTGGTTGGCTGGAGCCAAGAGGCGCCAGCCCGAAAATGGCTGGCCAGTTTTGCGAGCGCAAATAAAAAAGATGGTCCAGCTAGCACCACTTGAAATAGTCATCGTACGTTAGCGCTTTTGCATTATAGAGAAACTAGCCTTTCCATATTTCAGCACTCCTTTTGGAACGGCTGGCATCTATGTATGTGTAGGTCGGTGCAATAAAATCAAGCTCGCGAAGGTTAGGAGTAGGAGGCAGGCGCGTGGAAACAAAAGTCAGGGGTAAAAAGAGGCTGGAAAAAGTTGGGAGATAAAAGTTCCTAGTGGGAGCAGTATCCCCGGATGGTCCGGATGGTCCGGATGGTCCGGATGGCCATTCTGGGGGGTGGAAATAGGATGGCGCCCTCTGTCTCTGTCGGTCTCTCAGGTGAAAGCTATCAGCGTGCAGTTGGAGTAAATACCGAAGGGAGAACGCTTTGGAACCCGTTAAATTGTATCGGAGGAAGTTCGATCCGAAGTAACGCAGGCATTGTCCATGTACCTGGTGACAAAACTTCACCCGCTTAAGAGGCTACACGTGGCCGACCATTTAAATAGCCGATTTTAAGCCGGTCAACGCCATCGAACCGTACCACTCCCTATACATATGTATATCAGCCGTACATACTGCCAGAGTTATAGTGCCTCGCCCCCCAAACTAATTCCAATTCCACCATTTCCCATAGACATTCGCCAAAGCCGAATAAACCCCATCTATCGAATTTGAAAAAAGTCTTTTCTGCAAACTAAACACCAAACTCTATTTTCTTTCTGTTATCCAAATTGCAATCTTTGAAACTTGCTTACATCGTTAGTTTGTAGTATTCATCGGTGAACGTTACAAGGTAATATTTCTCCCGATAGCGTAGCTGATAGTTAACGCGGGAGCGACGCGCCGGTAAAGTTAAGAGCCTTTAAAAGTTGATCGTCCGCCAGCTATACCAATATGTACCACCCGGGTATTTTCCTTTAATCTACATTTTAATATCCCCTGATACTTTGCGGTTAAGTAGCCGCCTTTTCCATTGGAATCACATGGATTCGCCGTTCCGAACGAGTAGTTGACATGATTCTTGTATAAAGATTCAATCGCATCCTAACTCAAAAAGTATTTATCGCAATTAATCATTCGAATGTTCGTCTTTTCGAAGGATGCAAAAGTTTACAGTGACAATTTTCAATTGGCTGCTCACCAACTAAACTAGTGCAGAGTGCTACGAGGAGTTAGTTAAAAGAACAATATTATAGACTATCTTGAGGTTCCCAAAAACAAAGGCCAGGCTTCGTTTGCGATTCTCGTGAACAGCTAATAGTGGAAAAACGTTCTAAGTGATCTGTTAAAAACCTGAAGTGTTCAGTAAAGGCTTTTAGGTGGGTAAATACCTGTGGAGCGGAATTTCGCATTCGACTTTCTTATTTCCCTTGTGGCTTTTCGCCACGATACGTCTTCGTTGACGTGAATCCTATAGCCCGGGAGCAACATCATTCAAAGATGCTTGGCCAACTTTTCCTCGCCCATCCTCGAAAACTGATATTAGAAAGCGCGGGATATGGTGAAAGTACGGAAACAAGCGGATCTGCGGAAAGGAAAGTATCGCGAAAGAATAGTGAAGAGTGGTAGAAACTCTTGCCGAGTAGTTTGCTGGAAGTTTGATGGGACGCAGAATGGAAATGCGAACGGTTTTGATGGCTGTTCCTTCAGGAAATATCAGGATTCGTCGACTACAAACTTTTGAGTGTTTAACTTGCTTCGCGAAAGATGTTCAACATTTTTTTTTAAAGACAGCCGTTATTCTCGGAGAAACTGAGATCTACATTGGATAACTTGTTATTTGCATAATAAGTTTTCTAAATAGAACAGTGAGATTGCAAAAATATACCTATTAGTCTTTTTCCTAGAGAAATGCAGTTTCTTGCTATTTGATTTCGAAGACATTTAAGTCTCGAATTGGACTGATATGGACACAAGAACGTGGTCTTGCTCGAAGAACTTTCTTGCAAACTTTTCGTCGACGACTTGCAAAGAAAAATTTTTCTTTCCATTGACTTTCCAACTTTCGACGTGGCTCGTGACAAGGACCAATCGATAAACCTTGCCTGACACAGAATTCTTCCGGATGGACTATCAGGAAATCCCGTTCCTACCACGATCCTCCGAGTAAACTTAAACTTTTCCAGACTTAATACGACAGTTTCTTTAACGAAATTTTATATTCTGCAAAAGCAAGTGTAAGAAATTGGACGGTAAACCACATATAAAAATAAGGCTCGAAAACTTGATAGAATTCAATACTCAGATATTTTTTGTCGACCATCTAATAAGTAAAATAATTAGTAGAAGGGATCACTTTGATCGCTTAGCTGAGAAGGACCACTACGAGTTGTTAGTAACCCACTAACTGCAGTCCTAATTGAATCCGCAGCATGTCCGTGCTGAATCTTTCATGGATTATCAAATCTCATTAACGAAGAGTCTCCTTTAAGCGGAAGATCCAGCAGCTAGAGAGGCAGTGAGTGGGATAACGTGGGATATATATCTGTATATAGACTATATACAGATTATATAGAGAGAGAATAGCTTCCAGTTAAGGCGATAGAGACAAGATAGCCCTGTATAATTAAATGGGGTATAGCTGCTTGTCGGAAATCCATGAGAGTCATTCGGCTTTGGTCGGGGTTCGTGAAAATCATACGGATCCCAGTTAATAGAAATTTTAATGAACTTTTATAAACATAAGCACATTTTATATCCTGTTCTGCAGAGATTGCTACAGAGATATTTTCTCTAAGCTAATAGGTCGGGAAAGCAATTCTAGTTTTCTGACAGTCGAGAATGCATGCGCATATTTCGGCGAGAGTTGTGACTGCATGCCAGAAATAACGAGGTGCATGGACAAGTGTATTAAAGTCTCAACATTCAACAGCCGGTGCTAAATAGGTGGCGGTGTAAATAGATGTCTCTTCTGAGATATCGAATCGGTATTCGTCGGGGTAGGCCGGACACGTATGGACATACATACTTGCACACTGCACACACGTAGCGGACTGAAATCACGCTCGACTCGCCTTTTTGAGAGTCTCCGCGCTTTTCTAAAGTCTCGAGAAGTCGTCGTCAAGCTTCTCGGAGATGGTACGCGACGCATCCAGATGAGAGAGAACGAGAGTCGGCAAGACCGAGATGAGAAAGCGAGAAAGGGAGAAAGGGAGTGAAAGGAGCGGGAGGGGCGGGAGGGGCGGGAGGGGCGGGAGGAGTTGGGGGGATGCGGTAGGGGGCTAGGATGCAAAAAGGTCCCGTTCATTAAAATGTGTTCCAGCCGGCGGTAATTACGCGTTTAATTATTTAAACGAGTGACCTGGCATTCACCGAGATTTCATCCCCCCTCTACTTGAAGCTTTCTCGCTCTCTTGCCCTATGTGTGACTGTGCGGCTATGTGGTTGTGCGTGTATACGCTCACCCTCTTTCTTTTTCACTTCTCAGTCGGACTTACCCTGCCCGTTCCTCCGCTTCTGTTTTTCTCTCTTTCATACCGCTCCCTTCCTCTATTACGTTTTGTTTCCCTTGTACATTACTCCTCTCTGTTCCATTTGCTGGCCACGTCTCGGCTGGACCCAACTTCTAATCAGGACTACCTACAACCGTTTCTTTCACTCCCTCCTGTTCCAGTATTAGCCTTGTTTCGCATTCCGTCCCTACCTCTTAATATCTATGGTCATTTATCTTTCCTGTCTAATAATGCAAACATGATTTTTCTTTGGCCAACAATAACTAACAACTTATTTTATTGAAGCACGGCCAAATCTAGTGATTCTGTTCGAATCCCACCTGTTGTTAGTTGAAGTACTATGTGTAGCAATCGGAATGAGATACCGTGATAATCAAAGAACATTCAGGGTATCCGAGGCTTTAAGTTTAAGTGATACTCAAATGGTCCTGGGCGTACTCCGCTGCGCTTTGCTCGCTTTCATCGAGGATCCTAAGTGGCGGGGATTAACTGGTGTGCCGCGCCGGCAGTCCTGAGTTTTAGCCGATTTCGTCAGTCGCATTTGCAACGATGCTTCAAGGGCTAGCAGAGAACAGTATACATATGTATATTCCGAGCTATCTTCCACTCGGATATCCATGGGACGCCTTAAACGGGTAGTTAATTGCTTCCTCACGAAACTCCGCCGTACGTATCTACCACACCGAGCATTATTATCGTCCTCCGAACAGTTTGCACACCACCATTGATTCTTTATTTCCGTGTTAATTATCGCCTGGCAATTAGAGAACCAATCGTCCACTTTTTCAATATTGTTGGAAATATAATATTTGCGGGAGGTATTTAACTTTTAATTAAATACAAGTCGTTTGTTGATTATCGATAGACTTAGACGCCGTTTTATTACATAAAAATTAACTTGGGTGGCAGTTGACGCGCAACTGTCAGTGTCTGTTAGTCTAATGAGAAATGTAAGGTGAAAGAAAGTAGAGTATGGTAGTGGTATAAAATGGGAGGCCAGACTGCGTATGATCGGGCGAAAGGAGAGTCGAAAGGTGGAACGAGAAGCAACACGGAGTGAGCGCTAGCCTTTTCGCTGCACGTGGAATCGAATGAACTCGGAGTGAAGCCGGCCTCTCCATTCGCCTTATCCTTGGCATTCAACATCTCATATCAGGGAGTTAAACGCGAGAGAAATATCATCCCGCTGCGAGATATCTATCTGTCTGGAGGGCGGCCGGCGGGAAGCATAGCTAATTAGAGGAGTAAACGATGTAGGAGGTCTGTAGGAGATGGGGATGAGCTGGGTAGGAACGTTACTCTCGTCCTCGCCATTCGTCGTCGCGGCCTTTACCCGCTCGGCCCTCTCGCCAACTTTTCTCTTCATCGGGTCGTCCGAGCTTTGCATCGAGTAATATGTATGTATGTACACACGAGTGAGAGAAAGCGGACGGGCTGACTGGCTGACTGGCTGGCTGGCTGACTGGCTGGCTGGCTGGCTGGCTGGTTGCTGGTGGATGGGGAGCTCGAGGCCTCTTTGGCAAAGGTCTCTCTTGACGGATGCCGAAGCTGGCATGAAAGCAGACGCGGAACTTATCTGAAATGACATCGGTGCGACCCTAACGTCCGCCAAAGAACTCCAAGAGACACCACCATTGTCAACACCACCCTCTAGCCATGCCCACACCCCACACCGCTCTCTCGCTCACTTTCCTCTTCCACGTGTACGAGTTATAAACCCCTCCTGCCCCTCTACCCCGTGCTATAAGCCTCCTACCAGTAGCAGTTACACACTTGGTGAAAACTAACTTTCGCGGCACCGGCGAGGACCTTTCCCTTCGAGCTCATTTACTTTTTCGTACCGCCACAAGTACCACTGGCATCGGAAAATTAGGGCTGGGGTGACGGCAGACTCAGAGACTCGGAGACTCAGAGAGCGAGAGAGAAACTTGATTGCACGAAAGTAGAGTTGAAGGGTCGAAATATAACTTGGACGGGAATGCATTCAATTTATTTAACGATTTTCACGCGATTTAATTACTGAATCCGGAAAATGTAATGGTACGAGAGTAAAAATCGTAAAGGCCAAAGATTTTCGTGCTACTCTGATTTGCACGGTCTGTTAAATTCGTGTTGCAATTAATACCCATAGAATCCGTTAATAAGTTATTGATCTACAATAATCTGTATTGGATCGCAATGTAGTAATTGAATATTTTAATAATAGAGCTGCATCTTAATGTTCCATATACTTGTACATTTTTATTCAATATTTCATTTCGGTTTTACTAGTAAATGTTCGTAATGAAATAGTAATAGGTGTTTCACGATAGTATGGCGAGTAGCAGTGTAAAAAGTAATTTGTCATGAAGGTACGAAAGAAAGAATCCCGAGGCAAGAGGGTGCTCGGCAAAGGCGAATCTCGAACTTTAATATATCAGGGAGAGTTATTTGGCCGAAAATACTATTCATTTACCAGGAGCACACAGTGGGCGCAGTGGTCGTCCGCAGAGAGTTATGACCGAGCACAGTGAAAGATCACCTGTTTCCGTGGAAAGACCTTTCCTCAAGCGTGCACCTTCTTTCCGTTCTGCTCCGTTCTTTCCCTTTTTCTCTCGCTCTTTTTCCCTTTTCTTTTCCGATTCCCCTGCTTTTATCAATGGGGGTATACGGGGATAAGGGAAGGACCAGCGGGATACATAGCCCAGTGAAATGATACGAGAAATGTGATGTGTAAGCTCGATATCAAGAACCACCAAACCGTTTTCTAGCAGTCCAACTTTTTCTAATAGGATTTCAACGATTTTCAGCTATCCCCCTTCAAAAGTATAACCAACCGTATGTACAAAGCGCAGTAACAAACAGTAATAATTCTATTTCGCCATCATAATGTGTTATTTATAAAAGAAACTTAGTTCGTTGCTCGAGAGTTGCATTTGCAATGTCTATAGTCACCATGGAAGTTTCCAGAGTTAATTGCCGGTCTATATTTTTATTTGTCTTTTATTTTATTTTATTTTATACTTACAGCTCTCGCACAGCTACTTAATTATCGTTTCCTCCTTCCTTGCTCTGCTTTCATTCGGAACAGTGTGCCCAAGTTTCGCATTTCCGTGAAAAGAAAGTTTCGAAGCGACGAGACGCGACGCAACGCGAGGGGGGGAGCCAGACGAGGGGATCTTTTAGAGCGAAAGTAGCTTGCGCGATGGCACGAGGCGTGTTCTGATTCCAAGAAGATGTCTCGGTATCTCTCTTTCGACAAGTTTTAAATTGCCTATAAATCTCAGCCTTTCTTCGCCCGCCTATTTTCGCAGCAAGTGTATAGAGTCTTGGAGCAGATTCCAGTGGAAGTTCGGTAGGCTCCTGGAACGCAGGAGCATAAGGGATATACACGTACTTTCTTGGCGGCCCGATAACTTCAGTTTAAGGTGGCTGCAGCTACCCTTCAAAGTTTCGCTTTCCCCTTATTCTACAATAAAGCTGCCCTCCCACAAAGCTCGGTGAAAGGAGCATCATACTTTCGCCGGAGTTGAACACAACCATAAATGTTACTCGATGAAAGTTTTGCAGTAAAGATTAAACGATTTATTGTTACAACAAAGACCAGATTCAAATTGGAATTGCTTCGCGTTAAAAAAGGACTTTATACTTATTTCACACATTTCTTTTAAAAGATAATACCTTCCCTTTCTTGAAAAACAGAATTGAAGTCTTATTTTAGCAGTGTCAAAAGAACTAATGCAAAATCCAATGGACTCGGCTTTCTTTTTCCCATTGCGGCGCGCATTAGGAACGATTACGTCCAAATAACGGCTGATAGCTGAGCTAATCACGCGAACGAAATTGCCCGAGTTTCTCCTGACCCGAGGGGTTAAAGGTTTTGCCGTGGAAGCGGCTGGTTTATCCTCGAAGGAATCGAAGAATTGCCCCGCCCTCCGTGCATTCGCATCCCTATCCCTATCCCTATCCCTATCCCTATCGCTATCCCCGGCATCGCACACCTCCAAGGAGGAAAGGAAGAGAGAGAGAGAGAAGATACATATACTTGTACGTGGTGTTGGAAGGAAAAATCCGAGCAGTGGCGTGTACTTTCGAGCAAAGCTAATTCCAGCGATTCGTGCGGCCCCGGCGAAAATATCGTTGCTCCCGGCTGACTGCGGATCATTCGCGAATATTGGCTTCATTTGCGGATTTCGTTTTCCTCCTCGGGAGATATATTCCGCCCAACTCCGGAAAGCGATCGCGTCATCTCTCCCCTTGCTCGCAACACTACAGCCTAGCTCATCCTCTAGCAGGCTTGCAGTCACAAGAGCACAGCGATCCAACTATTTAGTTTGGCTTGCTGATCTAGGTCTTCGCTCAGATTTTTGCCGACCTAAGCACCCATCCGCCTTTTCCGCCTCCCCTTTTCCCAGAGGATACTGTCTCGTTAAAGTTCAATGGATATCTTAGCAAAAAGCTGACCTCTCAGGCTGGACGTTTGCTCTTGAAAAGATTTTCTCAATTACAACCACCTCATTTTATGTCGGAGAAGCCTAACGATTATCTTCGGATTTTTATTAGCATTGATCTTAATATCTTATTGTATAATGGTTGTCTTAGAAATTCATATCCGTTGGCCTTACTGTTAAGCAATCGATATCTCTTACACATTCTTTAGCCGTCAAAATGTAATTATTGAAGTTTAGTAGAGAGGAGCAGATATTTCAGTATGATTAACTGGGAGGGTCGAAAGTATTAACGGACAGAAGTTAAGAAATCAAGACTTACAGGGAGTTGAGGACTCTTCAATGTGAAAGCCAAAGTCCACGAGGCGACAATTAAGTAATAACCGATACTTGGAAACTAGTCTTTTAGTCTACTCGTTGACTCGGTGAATCGGACTCGTCGCCACTTCAGATTGGAGAAGGAGGGAGAGAGAGAGAGAGAGCGAGAGGAAAGTTTGCAAACGCAAAGCATCCAGCGACTACCACTAACAAGGTACCGATACCTCATCGACGCCAAACTAACCAGCTGTTAGCAATTCATGGAATTTCAAGCATAAAACTGTTTATAAGCTAGCTTTCAAAGAGAAAAATCCCGCCCGGTGGCTTTCTGCTTGCTGCCACCGCTACGATTTAACGACCTCTCTTCTCTTGAGGCATCCATTAACGATTAAGAGTTGTTTCTAAATCTCTCTCGCAAAAACTTTTTCGTGCCTCGTTTTCCCATGCTGCAATTCATTAGGTACTACCACTCCACAATCAATTCACATCGTTGAACTGTTATTTTAAATAAGAAAGCTCATTCATTTTGTGCGATATTCATAGCATCGATGGCGTCAGCTCCTTTCCAAAAGCTGATGGTGTTTAAAAAAATAAATCAAGTTCCTTAAAGTTTAGATTTCGAGCATTTTTCTAACAATAAACCAGCTTGAAAGGGTGAAACCAGCCGTATGTACTCTGGCACAGCAGAGTGGAGTAAGGTCTGACTTTAGAGGATGAAGGCACGTTGAAGAATGACTTTCCTTGAGCAAGGGGCAGAGGGATCTCAACGCGCCGCACCGGCATGATTGGAATCGCGTTACAGGGCATAATAGCTAACACCCTATCGCGGGGAAAGAATGCCTCTCGTAATTTCTTGGCCGGTACATAGACTCACACACAATGACAGAGCATTTCATCGATTTCTATCGCGAGATAACTCTGGTTCGCTCGTCGAATGGAGAACGGATGTCACGTCGTAAGAGTGATGATTTATGAGGGCTGCATCGGGCCGTGCTAACTTTCCGGAGTGTTGGTAAACAACGTCGAACGCCTCTGGTGGAGAGCAGCCCCATCGTGAAAAATCGCCCCTAGCGACAGGGGGATGTTCATGTAAATATTATAGCTCGAATGCATCTTTCGCTTCGGAATGCCTCCTCCGCTGCGCCGCTGCCGGCACACGCTCCACCCAACTCCCCTTCAATTCCATTTACTCCTTAAACATCTGCAACTCCATCGGCTATTTACGATATTACGAGGTTTAATGGCCTCCCTCGGTGCGATTGAGAGTGGAAATTCTGCAAGTGCGCCAACGTGTATTTGATTTTTTATATCGGACATCTTTTCCTCTGCGGAGGTATTAAATTGGCGCACGTGCGCTTGAGAAACGGAGGTCTCCACATTTCGAAAGTAGCACGTGTTTAGTAGCACTAATTTTTCAATTACACGAGCAGTGTATTTGACAGATGATACTAATTGTTTAAGATTTAATATCAAGACAATGTAGTGTTCCAATATGTTTACAGGCTACAAACAAATAATATACTTGTATTATTTAATCTAACAAAGGATATTGTGTGTTGCAGTACTGACTGTTCCGGGGTACGATGTCAGAGTAAACAGACAGTCCGTTATGGAGGGTTGCGATGCAGTTCTCTCTTGCACAGCACAAGAGAATATCAAAGAGCATCTAACAGTGACATCGTGGTTTCGAGACGATGCTATTCTTCTTCCTGGGAGCACAGACACTGGTAAGGAACGCATCTGAGACGCAAGAACATCCCCACTAAGATCCAGAATATCCCTTGGTTAAAGTATCAAGTCGACGGTAGAGTAATTTCATGGGTTGTCGATGTATACAGTACGATACATATTTGAGGACATTTTCCTACCAATCCAATAAATGTCCCAGACATCGATTTCCAACGCAAAAATCGAGCTAATTCATAATAAACCAGGATACTATGCGAATGTTATCCCTGACTCGTAAAATCAGTATGTCCATGAAACCTGTAACGGAGAAAGTACTTCTTCTCGTCTGATCCCCTCGAAACTCAAAGCGCTGTGGTTGGAGTGGTATAGGGGAAGTCCGAGAGCGCCGAAATCCATCCACTCTCGAAGCCTTAAGAACCGAAAGTTAGACTCCCCCGTGAAAGAACGCTGAAAGAGAATCCCTCGAAAGCTCCGAGATTTATTGACTCGAAGATTATAGAAACTTGGAGTCTGAGAGAAGCCGGCAACATCTTTCCTATCCTGATGAAGTAACGCAGTCTAAGGGTTTCGAAACCTTGTTTGGAAAAAGTCCTCTAGAATTAGCTTTATGCCACATAAAGAATATTTAGTTTATCGAAAAAGTTTGCAGGGAAAGGAATACTTAGAACGTGTATAAGAAACTCGTGATTAAAAATAATTTCCGATATACTCTGGATTTGATTTTGAAAATACCATTTCCACAATCACAGAGTTTGTCGAGGAGATATGGCAAAATTCAGAGGGCATAGTAATATCAGAAGCGGATATGACATCAGCTACAAGAGAGTAGAGTAGAGTAGAGTAGCTGATAATTCGGGTGGCTTCACCTACCGAGACGATGTATTATGCGGCAATAATAATCGTAAACAAGTCACGAGCACACGGGAAATGCGTGATATTGATGATGCAGGCCACGAACAGCTGGATCCTGAATGAGCTACTGCCTCCGTCGACAATTAGATTGCGTCTCTCATACTCTCCCTCACCCTTTCCCTCCTCCCTCCTCCCTCCTCCCCCAAGCCCTTCTCACTCTCTCCCTTTCTCTCCCTCGATACCCAGAGAAACGATACTTTCTTTCGCGAATTATACCTACGTGCTGGAGAATGGAACTTACAGTGGAGAGCCACGGAGAAATTGAGTTTTCCTTCAGTCGAACCTACTGAATAAATAGCCAGTCGTTCTTCCTGATCCTCTTATCCACTGTTTTATATTAGATATCTCAGTGGAGACTACCGCTGAATACAGATCTTGGACGAAGATGTTGGAGATAGCTTTATTGAATGAAGGGAATATTCGATTCATCATACCGAAATATCTAGGAAATATATATCGCGGTTCAGTTGGAGTTTGTTAATTTAATTGATTTGCTTATTTGCAGATATCTTGCTTAATCTGGAGTTCGCATTGTTAAATGTTTAAAAGGTTAAGCGAAGTTAAAAGTATTGTAGTCGATATTTGGTTAGAGTGGAGAGAAGAGGGAAGGGAGGTTCCATCTGGCGTGGTCCCCTCGAGCTTCGAAAGGGTTTAGAAAGGGAGAAAACCGACATCGTCACCATTTTCTCCGGAGTATCGAAGGTCTGGGGGCCTTTGCTCTTAGTCACGGTGAAGTGTATTGACGATGTTTACGTAGACTCGAAGAAGGTCCTTGATGCCAGACGGCAGTGTCGTCCGTCGTCCGTCGTCCGTCGACGGTTGTCGGGTGGTGGTGGGTGGAGATGGTCCTTAAGAAGGCATTGCTTTCTTCCGCAATTAAATCGCCGCTGCTTATCGAGAGACAGAGCGGTGTCTGGGCCGCTCCTTTTCCTCATCGATTGCAAGGAAAAGAGCCTATTCAAGCGAATCTCCTTCCAGTTTATACGGACTTCCTTCTACGCAAATCTTAGACTCCTTCGGCCGAAGAAAAGGGCGAATATCAGCATTCGCCGCGCCGCACCGCGCCGCGCCCCGCCGCCAGGTAGATCCTATGGCTCTCTCTGTACTCCCTATTCTCGCCATTTTCCATCAACTATTATATCTGCGAATCTCCGATAGCTTGAATAACGAATCGAAGCCTGTCGATGCAGAATGCATTTTTCTTCGGATATCGCTCGCTATTTACGGCTTCCAGTACCTGTTATCGAGGAAGAGGACTCGGAGCTACGAGAGAAAATTGAGTGGTGCGCACAAATAATAGACTTCTCTTTGGCAATCTCCCTTGACGTTTCGCTAAACCACTTTCCTGGTTGCTTCCCTCGTCTTTTTTACGGATAATGTCTTTCAGTAATAATTCAATTTGATTTTGAAGTTGAATAATTGAAAAGAAGTTTAGTCGAGGGGAGAAACTTAACGAAGATCCATGCGTGCTTGAGATTCGAAAGATGGAGAGGCGTAAGGACGATATACTAGAGGAGAGCGATCGTCTCCAAGTGATGATACTTCTCCCACGGGATCTGAAACGGTTTACCCGCTGACATTCTATCGACAGGCTTTGCGTCCTCGACTTTTACTCTTCCTACTCGCATTTATTTTATGGCCCTTTCCTTTATATTGCTTCCCAAGATCGAAAACTCTCAGGCTATCCAGACAAAGGATCCAGAGCAACATCACAGTTATCGTCGAGTCAAGCTAGAGTTCTGTTAACAAGTTTCCTTTAAAGAGTCGGCCAAGTTTCGTTTAGAGGAGAGTGGGAAGATCAAGCGCAGGTGGTCCATGGGATATTTTATGAGCGGCATCGCGTGTCCTATTCCCGAAAGAGGTATCACACTTTGTGAGTACAGAAAGAGAGCGAGAAAGAGTGAGAGAAAGAGTGAGAGAGCCAGTCTCGAATAACTGCGACACTCTAAGAGAATGAGCAAACTAAGAGATGAGTAAAATTGCAGGCACGAACGACTAGTCGTGGCAAGAGAGAAGCGCCGCGCCGAACGACGGACACTAGTCTACAAGCAGGAGAGAAAGGGAAAGCCGAGAGGGGGGCGGAGGAGGAACCCGCAATAAAGTTGAAAAGATGGAAAGCGAGGAACGCTCTAAAATAAGCGCGTCTAACCGACGAGAGTTCATTTTAAAGTTGCCGTGGCACAGAAAGCCAGAGAGAAAGCAAGCGAAGGAGAGGGAGGGTGAGAGAGAAGCAAGGCGCTTTGCGAAAACGAGCGCGAATGGAAAATCGTCTTGGGTATAGAGCCGTGCTATGTATTTCGAGGAAACTGAGTTCTCCCGGCATAAGCTCCGTATAATCCGTCGTTTTCCGGCATGCATGCTAGCCATATTCCCATCATAACCTCGTTAGTCTTTGAATTGCCCAATGCCTCTTGCCATTTTTACCGCTATTAATTGCATTAGAATGGACTAGGGAAAGTGAGATAGAAGCGGAAGATGTTAGTGTGAGGCATGACTGATGGTTGAGGGGACACCTAAATCGTCGGAAATGGAGAAAGGCGATTGCGATGGTAAAAATGTCATGACGTCTGACGATAGGCAGTATTGTATTAACAGAGAGGATGGAGCGGGGGTGGTAGATGGGATATGTGGAATGGATGGAAGAGAGAGAGAGAAAGCAAGAGGAGAGACGGTCGTTCTTCCATTTAATACGGGTTGGTTGTTGCAGCGTGCGGAAGTGGCTTTATACTTTTAATAATAGCCACCCCCGGAAATAGGTGCTCGACCCTTTTCCGGTTTTCCAAGCAGTGCGCGAGTGCTACGCACGTGCATGTAGTCTCGAGGGTTCCAGCCAGCGAATGCAGCCCTCGAAACGTTTTCCTTTTGTCCCATGGCGCAATTCTAGCTTACTACGTTTGAATCTCGGAAGCGCGGATTACTTGGTTTTAAGGGAATGAGCGTCTCAATGTGTTAACACCCAACCAAAATTCCAAAATATTAGCACATCCTACAAATAAGATCGTTCTCATCACTATTTTATATTTTGAGTTGAGTTGACAATAAACATTTTACTTTTTTAGTTCAGCGTTGTCCTTATTATTTTATAATCCCTCACCCACTACCTTATCTTTATTTAATTTGATAATGCTAATACAAAAATATTCTAAGAAAATAAAATGTACCTAATTCCAAAAACAGCTTTGACGGAATTGAATGGTCAACGAAAAGAGAATACGCATATGCCAGAGATATGTTTTACGAGACGTATTTTAATTTCACTGGTAACGCAGGCAGAATTCTGTGGTAAGTGGCGCGCAAATAATGCCGGAAATGCCTAAAGGTGGAAAGGAAAAGTTCAAACGTTTATCCGCGAGGGCGCGAAACTCTTGTTCGAGGAGAAAGGTGGGGCGTCAACAATTCGGAAAACAATCTCTCGACCGCGGCCGCGCTCGAAAAAATGGGAGGGCACTTTCAAACTTCATTTTTAGCGCATGCCTCCTCACCAATAAATACTCCTCGAAACAATCCGTACCCAACGCAAAGTTCACCCGTCTGTCTGCTGGACCATTCAGAATGCCGTCAGTCTGTTTGACGCTTTTAATTCATTTTTTAGTTACACGTATTCGAAACTAGCATCCTCCTATCCTGTGAAATTCGTTTCCTCTTATACGTGTATAGATGTAATATGAATCGGAGCTCGACGGACTCGACCCAGCCATAGTCTGCTGGCTCTTTTTCACATTTTATATCCCCGTTTTGCAAAATACCGAGTTAATTCGCACATTTTCGAGGATGTTACTATGTAAATTAGCCCGCTCGCTCGTTCGCCCGGGATAGTAATAAAAGTGAGCTAGCGTCATGCATTATCGGAAAGATGATATTCCTCGCCCTATTTTCGGAGGAAATGCTAACCTATTGATGCTTCATTCTAAGTTTCATAGTTTCCACAATGCACACGCGTGATGGAAACCTTAATCCTGGTTTGACAGTACATCAGATTCAGTTGTTTGCATCATACTAAAAGCATTTTTGAATGGCAAACAGTCCATAGTATATGCATGACACCAATCCGCCAAACGTATTTCCCTCCATATCTTCTCACGCGTTTTTAATAAAAGATGATCTGATGATTTGAGAGTCATATGAGAGTAGTTGTATCTGTGAAAATTAGAAAAAAGTAAAGAAAAAATCTGACGCGGGAATGGGCCGGTGCCGAGGGTGAAGTCGGGGCCAGCGGCAGTAATGCCTGGCACACTCGAGCGCTTTAATATCAGCCGTGGCGAAAATAAATATGGGCATCGGAAGAAATATGGAAATTCCGAGGAAACCGGCAGCAAAATATTGAGAGAAAGAGAGCGGTGCGGTGCGGTGTCGAGAGTCGAGAGCATCAGTACAGGTAGAAGGTTGGAGTGGGACGCAGTAATATGGGAATGTACACCAGAGCAAACAATGAATTGGTTGCTGTTAGGTGGCCTGCATTATACCGGGAGACCAGCCTGAAGCGAGAGCCCCGGAGAATAAACGTTTATTATCCAGATTGTCCATTCGTGCAGCGACGAAGAAAAGACTCGTGCGCCGACATTTTAATATCCGCATATGACAAGAATACATTAAATTTTCGTCAAGAAATAGAAACTTTTCCGTTCTCTTTCCTGGAAAATCTGTATGCTTGCATTGAGTTGAAGAACAGACGCTAAACACTGCGAGAAAAAGAAAATGCTAGTTGGCATATACGCATATGTATATGCATCAACTTATAAAAGTATTAAATGACAAAATTCAATGTAAATAAAGTTACAAAATTATATTGAGATTCGAAGATATTTTATTGGTGTATGAATATAGGTGGGACACGCGTTAATATTTGCATCAAATAGCGTTTAGCTAAGGAAAACAAATAAATTTCTGTATGAAGGGGAGAACGAGCGGTAAGTAAAATGTTTAAGTCTCCCGGCGGGATGAATAATGGGAATTTCATTGGAGAATAAAGAATGCGTGGCAGGATTGTACGTGCAAGTGCGCCAGAGAAATATGGCTAGGAGCGGGGCGGCAGCGCGGCGGCGCGTGGCTGCCAGGGTAAAATGAAGAAAGTGAAAAGGAGCTGCTGACTCTGCTAGGAGTGCGGCAACATCTGCTGGAACAAAGGTGAGATTTGCCGAGCTCCGAGCGGGTAACCAGAATAGCGGTGCCTTGTTCCAGTGTTATTTCAACCGGTCAATGAAATCTCAACGTATTGCGCGCTGAGGAAAGCCCTCTGAGACGGAAGCAACGCGGCGCCTTCACTAAACAACTCCTTTAATTATTCCTCCGGCAGAAAATGAATTGCTCCGCGTGCGCACGTCCGTGAACTGCAAATAACTGTTTAAAGTGGCTGACTACTTTTAAAGATCGAGTGGATGGCTAAGGGTAGGCGCGAGAGGGTGAAATTCTGGCATAGATCTCAGTTAGCATGGGTTAGTTCAAACAAGCCAACTTGCTGCAGGGCCCATATCCAATTTGAACGCGCGGATAGAGCAATCTTGATTCATGTTTGGCGCGTGCTTAAATGGACACCGTCTGCTAGTGACGTGATGCTGGCTACCAGGCATCCTCTGCCTTCTCTGCCTCTTGTCTCCCATACTGGACACCTGACCTAAATCTCGATGAAGCCGGTCAACTCCACTGATTAATATTAGTCCCAGAAGTATAACAGTCTGTCATTTTTGACTGAGAAATATCTTCAATTTCCTCTTCGTTCACAAGATTTGCGGTTTCAGCAGGGATAGCTTAAATTCGAGGGCGGAGCTCTCCAGAGTTTCATGAATAAATTTACAATTTATTACCTTTGACCGGGCACAATAGATATATCTTTACAATTATTGCATCACTGACATTAATAAGAAGAGCTAATAATATTAAAAATACCCGAATTATCCAGGCGGTATCGGTGTTTGCCTCCAGAATTTCGGATGACGATAGGGGTGTTCTAAGATAATATACGGGATCTTCATACTTTTCGAGACTCGTTGCAAAGAAACCGAAACTAATACCACTTGGACTGTAGCACTTGCATCCCCCCACGTCCCTGGCGAAACATACTTGACCCCGTGAAGCTTGGTATTCAGGGTCCACATTCCGAGATGGAAGAAGACAGGCTCGCTTGGAGGAAGAGGGTAGTGTGCAAAAGAAATGGTAGAAATATTCGTAGGGGTAGTAAGAGTGGAAGGAAGGATGAAGGGGTGGGTGGGTAGGTGGGTGTTCGCGTGCGATAGTAGTGGTCTCGGATGTAATATCTACGTGCGCTAACTCGCCAGTTCAGATCGTCCTGGTACACGCTCAGGCATTCATGTCCCATACATATTTATGCCGGCCGGCTGCACGTAACAGGTACCAGTACGCGTATGTGCGGCCCACGGTTCTCTCCCTCGCGCTCTCCCACGCCCTCCCACCTTCTCTCACGCTCTCTCACGCGATCTCTCTCGGCGCACACGGGATATCATGGGTAACATCACGTCGTGTCGGGGCGTGATACGTTTGTTTCGTAACTAGACGGGCAACATCGCAAGCCCCCGTATGCACCGCACCGAGAGCATCCGACGAGCGAGGATCGAGGATCGAGAGCACCTGTACCACCGCCACCGGCACCGTACGCTCCACCATGCCACATGTGCTCGCCTCGATTCGCCTCGCCTCGCCTCGCCTCGCCTAGCGAGCCGTACGTGCTCCTGTGACTCGCTCTCTCCTGATGCTTCCCCGCTTATCACTAGACCTCCACTCACAGCGGAATATCGCGACAATGGCCTTCCTCGTCTGTCATTAACACGTTGTTGGCATTATCGGTTCGATTCTCGCTTCTCTTGCCCTGTCTTCGCCATCCTACGTCATAACCACATTTCCACCCTTTTGTATTATCAGCAAATCTCAGAATACTTGATCGAATGGCTCCAAGATATCGACTGAGTGATATAATGGGTGCTGAATAAAGAATTGATCAATTAGATGGATTTGTGGATTGCTTTTTCTTCTAGTTCCAAGAATAAATTGTGTATAGAAAGCAAAATAGAGATCTTGTTAGGTAGAATGACAGATGCCAAGCATCTTACACGTATTACACTTGACGTCGTTGAGATAGTCTAAAGATTGAGACTTGCAAAGCCAAGCAGTGAGCGTGTACATAAGTAGCAAGTAATTGTACATTGGTTGAGGTCTTTTTTACATTTCCATAAATAATCTAGAAAGAGTACAGCGCTACAGAATATTGGAGAAGTTGCAAAGAGAAGCGAGGATCATTAGAAGATATTGGTTTGTCTGGTTGCGACGATGTTGGTGACAATAGCAATGCTACAACGCCTTCCGTGGCTTCTTGGAGAAAATGAAAATGCACCCTCACCGAGCAGACAGCGGCAGTCATGAAAGTAAGAGGGACAGAAAGACAAAAAGCCCAGTGAAAGTCGCTTGACATGCTCGCACAATAAGGCTCACCAAGGAAAAACTTGAAGAAGGATCGATAAACCTTCCCCAAGCTCTTTCTCTGCCTTATTTCAGTCCCTCTGCTCTCCTTCATGAACTAGGAGCTAGCCCATTCCTCCCGCATCCTCTAGGAATCTCCTTCGTCGCTCCCGCGCATCAGCGAAATCCCGAAACATTGGACGGAACTTTGTCTTTGAGTGGCATGTCACCACAATTTGACAAGAAGTACCAGATTCCCTTTGCAATTTCCACTTTGCCACTGAGACTTTTCAAAAATACGAGGAATGTTGGAGATGAATTAAATGGTTTTTCCACTATTTCCACTAGGTGGAACAAAAAATAGTAGGAAGCAATTACTCAGCAGCTCCTTGCTATGTTCTTTTTATGCAGAGCAAAGAATAGAATTAAATAATCCAAAATAACTGAAAAAATTCCAAACAAACTGTCAGCTAACAAAATACTAAGACACAGTGGATTAAAAATAATGTCTTCTTTCTGTTTCACTTTCTTTAAATTTCTCGACGGCTTGCAAGTTGAACAAAAAAGTACGCATTCTTTCTCTGGATGGCAGTATTCTCGCTAGTTGAAATTCTAGTCCGCGTGAATGTACGTGTAAGTAGATTTTGGTCTGCCCCTACCAGTTGGAGATCCCTCAGGTTGGTCCTTCCCTTTCTCGGGCGCAATGGTCCAGCTCTGAGAAGCAGGGGAAAGGGTCGTAAGGGGTAAGGGGTAAGGGGTAAGGGGTAGTACCCTCCAAGAAACAGAGTCGCTCGACCTGGAACGCAATTTCTCGCGGGCAATTTCCGCAGTGCGTGACAAGGAATCGCTCGAACTCGTAATTCGTAGGGTGGAAAACGAATTCCGTCCAGAGCAAAAAGGTGAAACGACAGCGCTGTCACGCGCTTCCTCTTCCAATGAGAGATGCGCTGCTATATTGGTTTACTCCATTTCGGTCGCCCAGCGATGCATTTCTTCAAAGCAGATCCCCTTTTTCGATGTTTACTCCGTACAGCAATTGTGCTGGACAAAAACTTTCCTGCTTTCACATAATCCATTTATAGTTTTTCCGTAACTTACGATCCTGCGTTGTCGGAATTTGTAATATAACGCAGTTAAGTTTGCACCCGAGCATATATATATCGAATAATTTTTTAGAGGAATATGTGTTGAAATAAAACAGACATAAATCTCGAGATGGATGGGGAGAAACCGTTTCATCTTTAAGAGCGAAGGATAAATTCGGCGATGCTTTCACAAAGTTTGGTGTCAGTTGAGAGGTAGTCTGCGCTAAAGGTCAGTTGGCCGGATACTCATTTCCTGGGAACGACGAGACTTAGGGAAAAATCTTGGTCACGTAGGGGCGTTGGCTGGGGATGAGAAAGAATTTGCCGGCTGACTGGAGGAAAGAATCGGCGGTCCGAGCTCGGCCAAATTGAAAATTTCACGCCTGACGGTCTCCTCGCTCCCGATTTGACGGGGTTTCATCGACAGATGCCGAAGGATTTTGCATAACCTTTCCCTCCGCACCGTGCCCGAGGCCGAAAATATTGGCTGGCCACTCCAGACTGGAGATAAGCCAATACAGCTTCCAATCAGTGGAACATTAATTAGAATCCCTCGGATTTACTAAGCCTTCACTCCATCCCACCCCGATATACAAATCCTACACACCCATTTTCATGACAATAATAGCTAATAGTAAAAGAAAAGAAACAAAGAAAAATTAAATGCCACCTCCCCATCCCTAATTATGTGAGAGCCACACCACTGGGTATCCTTCAGTCACCTCTTCAAAAAAATACTCTGACTTTTGTAAATAGAATTTCTGATTTGGCACGACTCCATTTGTTCCAGGAGGAAGGTTCGTAGTCACCTCCCAAGGAGATTTGCACATTAGAGCTGTTAGGCCGGAAGACGGCAGGGCAACTTACTCTTGTTTAACTCTTCATGCTCTCACCGGAGAGAGACGACGAAGTGAACCGGCCACATTAACGGTAACAGGTAGGTACTTTATGTCTATGACCACACTAAACATTATTTTATCTTTCATTACCACATTATTGCATTACATGTTTATATGTATTGTCGGAAACGTATAAGAAGCTTCTTCAAGAGTTTCGAAATCGTATTTTTCACTATTTGATTACAGAACCGACAAGTTCTCTATCCCCAAGACTGACGCAAAGGTCGCAGATTGCAATCTCGGCTGAAAGTGGCTCGGAAGTTCATCTTACCTGTTCGGCACAAGGCAGCCCGCCACCAGTATTCACTTGGTACCGCGATGTTAATGGTACGCTTGCATTTAGCGGACAAATTATTTGACCTTAAACTTCGACCTTGATTAAGGGTGCATTATATTACGTTAATTAGATGTGTAACGTAGCGGCAAATTGCTTACGACTACTATTCCAATCGAATTTTCTTTTTTCCGATGATAAATCGGAGTTGTGTACCGGGAACCTCTGGTAATTCCGGCGGCGAACGCGTAAGGTATTTAATTAGAGAAAGCAACAAATTACAAGAGCCGTCGACATCGGCCGCTCGACACTCAAGCAGAAGAAATAGCGTAGAGACGACACAGTTGCTAATAAAAAGGGTTGTGTATTCGGATTTAGTTATTTTTCGATGGCTCCTTTAAGTTTAACTATAGCTTTGACAATTCTTCGATAATAAAGGTTTTGGCTGGTGGCGAGGAATATTGAGTAGGTGGAGATAAAGTGTTTTGTTGTCGCAGGGCATTCGATACCGGTGGAATCGTTCGGTCGAATTCAGATCTGGGGTGATTTGATGCAAATCCGCCGTGTGGACGCCCAGGACGCAGGAAGGTACATTTGCCGTGCCAGCAATCAGGTCGGAGAACAGAGGGCCGAGACACATCTCTCTGTCACGTCCAAACTTAATGCTCGCATAGAACCTCGTGTTCAGGTACCCATCGTTTCTTTATTCGTCCTCGTGCGTGTCAACAACATCTCCATCTCCCTCCCTATTTAAAATATGGGTCACTTAACTGCCCACATCACTGGGAAGTGATGTAACTATGACAAGAAGTAATTGTGACTAAATCAATTTATCTTTAGTTGGAAAAAGGTTCGATTTTCCATAACTTCAAACTTACAATCCTTGTCAGAGTATACTACGTTGACTATAATTTTCAAAAGGGGTTTCATTTTGTTTCATTCCAAAGGTAGCTCAATGTTGCATGGATCAAACATTACGAGTATTAATTATCATGTCTTATTTCCGGAACATATAGAACTTTATTTGCGGATCCTTAGTAAACGAATAAAGTATTAATTAAAATGTAGGTTAGGTATTTTTCGTATTTACTCTTCAGTAATTTATACTATTCGAAAAATAGTCTGTACTTTCCAAGGCTTGAAACTCATAATACTTCGTCGCTGGATAGCAGGTTGTGTACAATTTCGGGGACAGAAGGGGGCTGGGGGGATACATTTCCCCCTTTGAGAAGCTTACTCCATCTCCTCCGCTGGGAAATTCGCGTCCTATTACTGGGGAGAACTCGTCTTGCTTTAAGAGTGAAATGTAAAGGGCATTAATTCCAAGTGCTCGGTGTATTAAATGCTTATTAAACGTCTCCCTTTACGACAGACGGTATATTTTAATTTCGCAAGCCGCGACGCAACTCGCACGCGATAATTAAATAACCCATTATCACCCATAGGATTAAAACATTCAAACTCATGAAGACTTGGATACATTTCATATGTTATTTACTGAAATCTCATTCGCGTCGACAGGAACTCATTGTGCGGCTGATTAAAAAATAGAAATGTTACAGCACAATGCAAAACATAGGCGAGTATTCAGGCTTTCTGTTCTTGCTCGCTTGAAATCCTATCAAAGAACACAGACAGTTGCCCCTAAATAAATTTTTGCTGCGCTTGTTTTACAGTTGGTGTCTATTATTAGGGGGCAGCCAGAGCGTGTAATTGAACATTTGAGGAATTCAGCTAACGAAGGCCTGCTTTTATAACGCACATCCAATTAAAGGATTTCTGCTGCCATCGGCAGAATTCACGCACTCGAGCTAGGGCTGCATGGCTTTAATTAAAAACATATCTCGCAAACGAACAATGCTTATTCCCTTTCCCGCGAGAAATGCGGATGCTCTTGTGCATCGCGTTGTATTACCACCCCTATTATGTCATTATTGTTTAATACCCAAATACACTTCAACACCTTCAGGCTCAGGAAACTGTTTGTCTCGAGACGCTAATTTTAGTAACAAGCATTTTCATGCGGCACTCTTATTCTTCGAATGACATACGGAAAAATTCGATGAACTCTATATATGCTCCGCGACAGAATCTGCTCTCTAAAACTGGTTCGAGTATTACCAAAAACTTCGACCCGCGTTCCCCAGAGTACAATCGTCTCTTTCCACGTGGTAGGAGTGACTTTCCTTTGGTAAATTGACTGCAGAGAATCGCAATGAGTCAAAGGAGGAAAAAGAGAAGGAATATTGACGAGGAGTGTTAATCGTATCACAGGCTACTTTACTCTTCGGTTCATGTTCATTTGAGCATTGTACTCTGAGAGGGAAAAGCGGAGAAGGATAGATGAGGACGGAAGGACGGAAGGAAGGAAGGAAGGAAGGAAGGAAGGAAGGGAGGGAGGGGGGGGGTGGTAGAGAGGGACAGTGGGAGGGAGATAGGGAGATCGATCCTGTGGAGGATCGCAAGGGGACATTAACCCCGAGCGTTGAAGCGAGCCTTTGCTACAACCGCTATTTACAGATCATCAATTCCGGCGAGTCGGCCACGATGAACTGCACGGTCGAGGGCTATCCAGTCGAAAGCGTCGAGTGGTTACACGACGGCATGCCCGTATTGACCGCGCAGGACGCGCGGATCAAGTTACTGGCACCGCTGGTCCTCGTAATAGGCTCGGTTGGTCGCAAGGACAAAGGGATGTACCAGTGCCTCGTCAGGAGCGACAAAGAAAATGCCCAGGCTACCGCTGAAATCAAGCTAGGAGGTCGGTATCCTAGGAACAAGAAATCGGCCTTGCACTTTCCATGCGCTTCCTCCTCGACTCTTTTAATGTCAATGAACATCAACTGGGCTAAATCTGTTCGATATTCCATCTTCGAAATTCCCGATTTAATTCTCAACTCAAATATATGCCATCACCTTCGAATAATGATTCAAGAAATCCTTGTAGGAAATGTTTGCTTCACAGAGTTCAAGATCCTTTTTTCCCTTTCCCTTGCAAAATTGTCATTCGGTGGATTTTCCTCTGGATACCATAGTAATGCGGGGATGAATTTTAGACACAGTTCCAGAATTGCAGTACACTTTCATCGAACAAGCCCTGAGACCAGGACCTCCGGTATCCTTGCGATGCTCGGCCACAGGTTCTCCTCCTCCATCCTTCACATGGCTACTGGACGGGGAACCGCTTGGCGAGATTGCAGCTGGACACAGGTGCAAAGGACATCTCTGCTCTCTTTTTACCTTCTTACTTGCGGATGTTATTTTGCTGGTGTTATCAAACCTCGCTTTAATCGCATGTCTCGTAATTAGTGAGAACCTAGTTGTTCCATCAGTTTTTGTCATCGCTCGAGTGACCATTTAATTCGGGCTTGCGGTTCCACAATAAATTGACAAAAACCCCAGTTCGGTAAAGATAAAATTTTGTGTGAATAGGTATGCAATTGGGCAATACGTCGATCAGTCAGGGGACGTAATCAGTCACTTGAACATTTCTTCGGCTGGAGCCGAGGATGGCGGTCTCTATGCCTGCGTCGCTTCCAATACTCTGGCTACAGTCGAGCACAAAGCCAGACTCAACATTTACGGTACGTCCCCAACTGATTATTATCATGGATATTTGATAATCAATAATGTCGCTTGACGATTAGTACAAAGGGACTTCGATAAATAGTGTCCCCCCTCCATAGCTAAAGGGGATATCAATTACACAAATGATATCCCTCATTTAGAAAGTATAATGCCATTCGCCCGCTTCGGACAATATAATCGATACAGCCGAAGATGGAACGCAATTATTCATTGTTTAAGGTTCAATACCCTCCCCCACTCCCTCTCTCTAACTTATCCTCGGCCTTCGGATGTAATTAATATTAATCATCCTCTCACACCACTGATCGCCGATCGGAGACTTCAAATCGAGTTAAACTACAATTTCTTTTCACTCGATATAACGAAATAGCAGATTTCTTGCAAAACAAAATGCATCGTATGGTGACGACTTCATTGACAAATCACGAGTGTCCCGAATGCAGAGCATGTATCTTGATGAGGAGATTCCGTGAGGAAGCTGGGTCAGACTCATGAGGGTAATTAAGCGTGATGTATGCTACTAGTTAGACGAGACTAGCCATTTAAAGGTGTAACGACGTCTCATTAAGCCCCAACAGAACTAACTATTGCTCGTAATTCTTGTTCCGACTGGCAAGACAAGTTCCGTTCTTATTTCTGCCCGGTTAATCCACTCTTCTCGATGAGCATATTGCTTCTTGACTTCCGATTGAAAGTCGGCTGGTGGATACTTTGAGGCCGAATTTAAGAGAAAATGTTATTTTAGGTCTCTAGTCAGATTGTGTTGGCCAGACTAATTTCTCGATCAGTATGGCAAGAGCAGGAAGGGTGGCGAGAGGGTTGGCGGGAGGGAGCGGTTGTGTGTGTATAGAGTGTCGTTGCTGCTCAACGGTGCGTTCAACCGCGAATTCCAGGTCCACCGTACATTCGATCCATTGGTCCAGTGCGTGCTATAGCAGGCGTGGACACGAGCATAGCGTGTCCTTATTCCGGCTACCCCATCACGTCGGTCGAGTGGTCACGCGATGGTGTCGAGCTGCCTCTCGATATAAGGCATCGCGTCGATTCCGAGGGCCACCTCACCATAGCGGACGTCCAGCCCAAGGACGCTGGCACTTATACTTGCTTGGTGCGCGCTAGATCGGGGGAAACGGCCAGCAGGGACATCCGCCTCACTGTCAGTAGTAAGTCATCACTCCCCGTCATCTGCAGGACATGCGAATCCATGCCTGCATATGTTACTCTTATAATTAATGTTGCATGGAGAAGACAACCCCTCCTCTGTTGCACCACTTGTGTATACAGAAAGCCCTGCCGATCCTTTTAATCCCATCACTCATGCTTCGATGCATTTTTATACAAATATTTATCATATGCGATATTGGCAAACCTAAATATTCTTCAATTTATTTCTCGGTATATTACCCTGCAAAATGTATATTTGATTTGCGTAAAATTCTAGTTTGCAGGATCGTAAAGTACTAAAACATTGTGTGTTCTACTGGAAGATTGTAATTTTGCTATTTAAGACTGTCAGATAAACAAGTACGAGGTCCCACGTTAATGGGCGACTCGTTGCAATCCACCCGTACCATTTTTCTTCCTTCCACGACCTCGTGCATTTACGTTCCCAGACGCGTAAAAGTTACAAGGCTTATTGCAAGAAGTAGATTGCGCCGGCTAAGAGAATTCGCGTAGCGTGCTTTTTTAAGTTTCTCGTTTATCGTGGCCGTGTAGATGGAGTGGGCCGCCACGGGAACCGGCAAGAACCGTATGAACCTGCCAACATCAACCACTTATTTCTATCCTCGCGTAATTAACTGCTTTTTACCCACATCTACGGACATTACTTTCGGCATATATGCGTTTCTCATCGTCCCACGTATTCCCAGTTGTTATTTGGTACGATAATCCCATGAATCTTTATGCAAAATTCACGTATTTCGTACATGCATCCTTTCGCTTATCAAACTTTCGCAATTTACCGGAAGTGTTCAAAGTGAAAATGGACTTTTATAATTATGATGTCAAAATAAAGTAGGAACTAAAGGGTTTCGGGTTCGATCGCTTTAAAGGTCCACCGCTGATGAGCCCGTTCAACTTCCCCCCGAACCTACAAGAGGGCAGTCGAGCCCAAGTGACCTGCAGTGTGACATCCGGTGACCTGCCGATTTATTTCTCATGGCTGAAGGACGGTGAACCGTTGCCTTCATCCCTTCGCGTAAGTAATGATGAAACGGTGTCGAAGGAAGAGATCAATCGAATCTTTGAGATACAAGGGTTAATGCATGATTACAGATCGAAGAGAGGGCGGCGGAGTTCTTTAGTCTGCTGGTATTCAAGGAGCTCTCGTCGCGGCACAGTGGCAAGTACACGTGTGTCGCGACGAACAGCGCGGCCAAGGTGAATCATACGGCGGAATTACTGGTGAAGGTTCCACCGCAATGGATCTACGAGCCTCAAGATGTGGCGACTCTCCTCGGCAACCCTTTGAACGTGCACTGCGAGGCTAAAGGATTTCCCCAGCCGAGGATCACCTGGTTGCGAGCGAGAGGGAAATCCTCCAACGACTACCACCCTCTGGTCTATTAAATATTCCATTATCTCACGCTCCCGTTTATTACGACAAGTTTCCCCACTGATTTACCTCCTGCAGGAGCGTCCTCGCTCCACAAAATTGTTAGCCAGTAGCATTTAACTGGATGTCGAATTAAGCATCCATATTCTCCTGAGAGAACCATACATCTCCTTAAGCTTTGGATTTAACTTTGTTTCATTAATCGACAGCCATTTGCCGGGGGAATTTATTGCAACTGAGACGAACGTTTCATTATTTTCTCCCCTTTAACAAGATTGCTAGTTGGAAAATCGTCTCAAGATTAATACGGGGAAAATCTGATTCAGATCGATGGGTCCGATGGTAGACTGACGATATTACCAAATGGCTCCCTATGGACGGCTTCCGCCAGTCCTCAAGATGAAGGACACTATCTCTGTAGGGCAAACAATGACATCGGTTCTGGTCTTAGTAAAGTGATTTACGTCTCAGTACACGGTAAGGCTGTCTCAGATTCGCCCTTTTGGGACCATTTAAATCCCCATGACTAACCGTGAAATCCTATTTAAAAGAACCGGCAAGGTTTGAGTTCCAAAGTAAGAATGTTACTATCCGGCGTGGTGAATCCGTGACTCTGGACTGCACGGTGATCGGAGATAACCCGATAGAGGTTCAGTGGATGCACAATAGTGATCGTATGGACACGACTAGCCACAGACTGAGTATAAGTCAAATTAAAACGGATAGCGGCTTAAAGTCCCAGCTATCGATAGGAACGAGCGATCGCCAGGACTCGGGGGTTTATAGATGTACTGCGGACAATGCTTACGGGCGGAGTGAGCACCTCATCTATTTAGCTGTCCAAGGTATTGCCCAGTTGCAATATAAAAAGGCTGTGAAAGAATAGTATTATTGCATTTTAATGATCGATTGTTGTACAAATAGAGAGGCCAGATCCTCCTGCTTCTCTGGAAGTGATAGAGATCGGCTCACGATCCATTAGATTATTGTGGAAAAGGGCTTTTGATGGGAATAGTCCGATACAGAATTACGTGATCCAATACAAGTCCTTAAATCATGGCAGCGCCGATGATTGGTCTGCTTCGAAGACGCACAATGTCACCCATACCCCGGGAACTACCAATACTGGTAACACTATTCATCCAACGCAGAATGGTACGTCATATTACCGGATAAACTTATTTACTTCCAAAAATACATTCGAAATCGGATCTATGAAGACTGATATGAGTTTCGATATTGAAAAACATAATTCTCGTGAAATGTCTGGCGCAATAGGGTTGTCACCGTTCGAAGCAACCGGTGAGGACCAAGAAGTAGCTTTAGTAGGTGGGCTCCACCCAGCCGTCACCTACACTTTTCGCATATTTGCGATAAACTCGATCGATGCCAGTGCACCTACCAATCCAGTGGTAGCGAAAACCCAGGAAGAAGGTTCGTACACTTATTTGCCAAGCACTTCCACTAGCAGCGATCCTCGACAATTTGATTTCTGATAGTACACTTTTTTGGCCCGACGTCATATGCATGGGAGAAAACTACTCGAGTTACTTGTACTCTAAAGAAATATATGTCCGGTGCAGAGACTTAGCAATTCATTGTTATTTTCTAATAACTTAGAGTTATAATGGCTCTTTAACTTAAACAGCGCCAACAGAACCACCCCAAAACATTAGAGTGCAGTCAGCTGGACCGGGCGAACTAATAGTTAGCTGGCAGGTAATGAAACATCCATCCAAAATTAATCTGTTCATTTCCGAAACCCTTCAAAGCCAAAGACTTGTTGAGTTTGTTCTCCGATTAAAAGTTTACGAAAGTGGTTGACTAGTGCTTTTACTTTTGTCAGCCTCCACCCAAGGAGTCTTGCAACGGTGATCTAGCAGGGTACATCGTAACGTGGTCTGAGCACTCATCCTCTACCTCGGGGGTGAATCAAAGCAAAAGTTTAACAGTTAACGGCTGGACGACCACTAAAGTCCAGCTTACAGGTCTCAGAAAGTTCACGAAATACGATATATCGATTAGGGCTTTCAACAGCATTGCTAGTGGTCCTGCTAGTATTCCCATTGTAGGAACTACTCAAGAAGGAGGTAGGGAAGACATTCCAAACGTCTAATGACACTTAGACTATTACCAATAGTCTGAGGTTTCTTTCTATCATCACCGAATTCTATACTTTAGTGCCAGAAACACCGCCAACCCAAGTTAGTTGCGATCCTCTGTCTTCCCAAAGTGTCAAGGTCTCATGGACTGCACCCCCGCCACACCAGCACGGTGGAATCATTCAGGGATACAAGGTGTACTATCGACCTGTCCCCACTGATAACAGTAAGTCGTCCGATCATTACAACACTAGCCGAATAAACAAATTATTCATTGTAATTTTCCGATTAATTGTTTTAAGAAGATCCTATTACCCTGTGAAATTGTTTCTAATTTTTCAGTGGACATATCAACAGTGGGAGAAGTAAAAAAGACCTCCAGTGTTGAGACCTACCTACACACCTTGTACAAGTACACCAATTACTCGATTCGAGTATTAGCATACACTGGAGCTGGAGACGGAGTGCTCAGTCCTCCAATATTTTGTACAACAGAGGAAGATGGTCAGTCTTAGCTGCTAAAATTCTCTCGATAAGTGAGGTTCGAGAAGTAAAAGATATGGTAAAAAGGAATATTTGGGTATTTTAGTACCAGGACCCCCGGCGGGCATAAAGGCTTTAGCTCTGACAGCGGAGAGTATATTAGTCTCGTGGCTGCCACCGTTGCAACCAAATGGGAACGTCTCCAACTACACGGTTTACAGCAGGGAGGCTGGCTCCAGTAACCACAAGACGCACACTATGCATGAGCCACCCTCGCCCACAGACACGCTTACTATGGAGTTACGAGGCCTAGTCGAGAGGCATGTTCCACATATTATCTACAATATACATATGTAGTATGACAATATTAATCCCCTGGCATAAAACCCAAAATATTTCTCTGGCTTTTATAGGCGGTTGTACGAATTTTGGGTATCAGCGACAACTGGTCTTGGAGAAGGAGAACCCACAACTATAGTCACCCAGACCACCAATACCAGAGGTCTGCCAACAGTTTATATACTTATTTTATTACTTTACGCCTATGACAGGATTCATAACTATATTTGTTATAGCTCCAGCAAGGGTAGCATCCTTTTCACAGCTTTTGAGAAGAGCAGTGAAATCCTCGGTTACTCTTTCTTGCCTGGTGGTGGGCAATCCCACCCCCAGACCCATTTGGACATTCAGGAATGGTCAAGTGTCCACAGGCAGACATTACGAAATCACACCTGATGGACATCTTAACATAAGAGGTACGTAAAGGTGTCTCTTGTCAATTTTTATTTAAACTATATTTGTATTTTATCTGTAGGTTTGGAGCAATCTGTAGCTGGAAATTACACGTGTTCAGCCGGCAATTTATTTGGCGATGATTCGATCACATATACTTTGGTGGTCGTAATGCCACCAAAGGCTCCAACATTGGAATTACAGTATACAACAACCAACAGTATAAGGCTGAGGTGGAACCATCCAAATAATGGAGGTGCAACTATTCAAGGTACCCTTAATACATCTGCCAAAGGTATGTTTAACATTCACGTAACTTAAAATATTTTATTTTACGATTTTCAGGCTATGTACTAAGTTACAAAAGGGACCAAGGCGACTGGGAGGAAATTGCACTATCTCCCGAACAGACTGAATTCATTTTAACGGGACTAAAGTGCGGATCATCCTATTTGGCCTACCTAACAGCACATAATCGCGTGGGAACTGGAGATCCCAGTCTTTCAATTAGCGCAACTACAAAAGGAACTGGTAAATATTGAACAATAAACCAGCCCGAGTCACTATCCTCATATCTTCTCATAAGTTCCGCTGTTCTTAGTATTAACATTACTCATTTTTCTTTAGCCCCATTATTACCAAAAGAAAGAGACATAATCGCTGCCAATGGAACATCTGTCAAACTAAATCTGCTATCGTGGCCTAATGGTGGTTGCTCGATTCAATATTACACAGTGGAGTACCGAAGGCGAATCCCAACCGAGTCTTGGATTTTAGTAGCGAGTCGGGCAACAGAGAACTTAATTATACGCGATTTAAAGACTGCCTCTTGGTACAGTTTACGTTTAACTGCACACAACGATGCTGGATCCACGCAAACTCAAATGGAATTTGCGACTACCACACTGAATGGTGTTAGTATTGGACCACCGAACGATTTGATCATGGAGGACGATGTCAAGAAGACTTTACCAAATCATAAAGTCCTTTACGTGGTTGTACCGCTGGTCTGCGCTATCGTTCTCATAGTTTCGGCTGTAATATTAGGATATGTCATGCTTAAACGAAGCGGCAGGTTTGTAAACCCTGCTTACTTCACCAGCAATGGCTTTTTCAGCTTTTTATCTGATCCATCATCGAATTCGGGATTCCAGGGCGAATTATCTCGGTGAAATTCTTCCTGGACAGCAACAGTCTCAGCAGTCAGGGCTGGGATTAGTTCAACAGCAGCAGCAGCAGCCGCAACATCATCACTTGTCGAGTTGCATGTCGACGGTGCAGTTAAAATCCATGGCAGAACGAGATAATAGGCGCAATCACCAGGTGTACACGAGTTCGCCCGTGAAGCAGGACAACCATAAGGCGAATGATCACGGATCTGGTAAGTCTTGATCATCAGCAACTTCTTTTCATTGCAAGGCTCTTTTCGTTACAGGAAACACTTGATTTTTTGATTGCAGAAATGTATGAAATCAGCCCCTATGCAACGTTTAGTGTACCAGGGCGGGAAAATAGATCGGTTACCACTGCCACGTTGGATTACACAATGCAGTTCAAGACTTTTGGCCACTTAGAGAACGAAGACATTAATACCATCGATTATGAGAGGTCCACTGTGGGATTTGAAAGGTAATTGCTTCTTTCCAGCTGTTCATCTTCCAGGCCTGTTTTACTCTCTTCGTTCTTCTGGTGTTCTTTCACTTACAGGTCTAAAACATCCAGTTGGCACAAGCAACGATACTTCCCGAGCATCGCGGAAGCCGAAAGCAAGCTTCGTTCGAGCAGACAGGGTTCTGGAAGCGACACCTCCGGCAGCCCTTGCGGTGAATGCGCTGGACCTAGTTATAGAGTGCCAGTCAAACCATACAGAGGTACTTCCAATCTTGCATATCTTCACTTTAAACCCCTTTAATGAGTGTATTTTAATGTTGGATCCCCAGTTTGATTCAGAAAAGCCCAGGCTACTGACTAGTTGTCAAGAGTATGGCATAATAAGGATCCCCTATCTTTAATGTTCGAGCGATTAGTGCCTCGAAACTTGAACTTCAAGAGATTTGCGACCAATTTAAATATTCTAGAATTGTTTCTGGGTTCAGGTAGTCCAAATATTTTTCTAGACGTTTCCTCGCGAGGTGTTGAGTCAAGTACAGAATCGAATAACGAAGGTTCACCCTCACTCGCGAGACGGAGGAGCCGACAGCTCAGCCGGTCCACTCGCAGGTAGCCAAGGTTTGTTTGTTTCCACATAGCACTCAGTTCTGACTATTCAGTATCGCTGTCACGGTCTCATCAGTTTCATGTCGATGCTAGGGAATAATGGAAAAATGTCAGCTCATCTCTCTCTTGCTCTCTGACGACATATCAGTCACTTGTACTCCACTTGAAGTTTGAATTGGCGCACGCGGATACATTGTTCCATTATTAATCATAGCGAAAGCTGGCCCAAGATTGCCTTCAGACAGTTCCAATTCGGTTTCGAGACCTTCGAGCCAGTTCGAGACATGAGACGCACGTCCCATTAGAATCTTGCTCCATGCCACTGTGAAAGCACGTGATCCCAAGTCATCTTGATACTGCCAGCAAACTTTCTTTGACTAGTCTTCGACGAAACTAAGGGGTAAATAGCATTGTATGAAGGGGGTTTCTTCCACTCTGTTGTGCTGTAGTTCGGTGGAGGACATGACGCTGTTGCCGCCAAGCGGGTTCAGCGACAGCCGTGAGTTGAGCGACGTGGAGTGCGACCGTGACCGTGACCGTGATCGCGATCGAGATCGGGATCGTGATCGGGAATGGCAGGGCCTGTCGACCGGGACCCGCCATGGCGGCAGCTTGGGTAGACTACCGATCGAAGCCGTCGAATCTATGCTCGCTAGGTATCGACACGAACCTCCGTAGACCGTAGTAAGCTGACACGTTCTTGCCTTTTTATCTTATCCCCTCCCTATAACACTCTTCAAGTGGTTTTTAATCCGATATCAGATATCCTGAAAAAGCTCGCTAAATCCCAGTTATTTCTCTTTTTGTCATTTCTTTCTTGCATGCAAAAGAACCAAAAGGGTATCAAATCCCTATCGAGTGTTCCTTCGCAATTTTAAGGATTAAGAACCACTACTTTACACTCTCACAACTTACTAGATCCGCTTATAAACAGTACTGAAAGTTATACCTTCCTCATTAGAGTCGCAATATCATTCGTACTTCTAGTCGCATTGTACAGACGTTTAATGTTAAGTAACGATAGCTTTGTACATAAGACTGCACATTCATCCAATGGTTTATGTATGTATTGTACATATTTACGATTGATCATCTCATCTAGCGATCATAATTCATCATGTAAATAAATCATACGAAACTAGAAACAACACTTGCGGAAGCTGAAGCATTAAATAATGAAACATGAATTTTTAAAGTTTTAGCAGTGCAGTATCCACTATTCAGAGGTTGTTGAATCGCTTTTAGATGTAAAGCATAAATTGGACTTTTGCTAACATGTTTCGGAGAAAACATATACATAAACACTGCATGCGGCCAAATGTAAGAGTAGTTTCTAAGGCAGGATACCAAGAAGGCTGTGTTTTCTATGTTCCAGATACCAACAAAAGAAGGAACAGGAGAGGCAAGAGTTCACGATACACGTATGATCGATATTCACGAACTCCATAAGGCACCATCGCGTTTTAAGTCTAGTCATGCTCAAAACTTGCGTGAAGAGCAGTTGGTTCTGGAATTATCCCGTCGAATACCAATACGAATGGATAATTTAACTCAGCGTGCGACCACTTCCCGTCGCGAGAACTATTAGGAACAATCGGGAGTGTTAGACACTCTCTCGTTGCTCTACTTTACTGTTACCAATGCTGCCATTATGTTACTCCTTTGTACGAATGAAGACTTTATAATTCATTCACTATCACTTAGGTTTCGCGACCTCCGCGATATCTTTTTACATTACATTACTGTAAGACGCGATTGTACTTCGAGTCTAGGTGTAATAGAGAATGTAACTATAACAAGAACGAGATAAACCAAGTATTAATGGTCATAATCACTGAGCAGCACTAGAATAATCCAATTGGTGGAGAGCCGAAATGTGAACGGTTTAACAATTAAGTAACGTATGTTTCTCGAGGGTGTTGCGTATTAAAGTGTGATGCCCCTCTGCGGGAGGGAGGAGTTTCGCCACGGAAGTCAATTTAGAAAGATACTGGACGTATGTAACAGTTGGCTATGATATAATCGTTTTACTGCTGTACAATACGAGAGTACGAGGGCTGCAAGTATCAGTGGGCTGAGCGAGCGAGAATAAACGAGAGTGTCCGAATTGTATAGCTGTGTATCTACACACGCGTAATTTAAACCTACTGCCATCGCACGTCACGAGCCATTATCGTTCGAGGAGAAGTTCATCCCACTTTTTAACTCGGCCACCTCCTTGCCAACGAACGGAGGTGCCTTTTTATATGAGCTTTACACAACCAAAATATTAGGCCGGTTCTCGTGTTGCGTTCTACGTTACCCGGTTGAGTTTGCGTCCGTGCTGGGGGACGATTTACTTCTCGGGATCTTTCAATATATTACGAGGGGGGGAGAACTTGAATAACGAACGGAGCATGAGTGAACGATGCTTGAAATTGTTGCATGACATCGCAACAACATTTGAAATTTAGCCTGCCGGGCTAATTTCGAAACTAGCATTCCTAATTATCGGCATTATTGTTAATGACGGACTCAGGCATTCAGGTTCCAACTGTCACGTGAAGAATTATGCTCAAAATATGTAATTAATAAATTATACGTATGTACTTTCGAGATGGTAGGAAGTCTATAAGGTTTAACATTATAGTTAGTCTTTAATATTATCGATACGTTCGCGTAATGAGAAATCATAGGAAATATTAGTTAGCTTATATTACTGTTTTAGATATGTTTTTATACTCTTGTAAAGTTAATATTATAAACATAATTTTAACAGTATTGAAATGAACACCGTTGGAACCTCGGGTGCCCTCGAGTTCGGAGTGCGCAGTGTGATTTCCCAGAGACTTAGGGTAATTTAAAATTGTACATATGATTGAACGCGCTCGTGTACGTTACGACATAATAATTCTGTTAGTTTTCTTCGCTAATTTACAACTATCGTCTAAAGGTTTGTTGTACCAGGCGAAATTTTATTTAGATTTTTTACTCCCTTCCTTTATAGGCCATCCCTATAAAGGAGAATACTCTTCCTATGTACTTAGGTTTGAGTTCTCTAGCGAAGAAGCTGTTTCTATATTGTAAGTTCCAAGTTGTGCAAAGTGAGACTGAGATAAACTGACTACGCTCGCGAATTGATTTTTAGTTAATCTTAATTAGCAGCGAAGGCAGTTCTCTATAATACCTTAACCAAAGCCCGACTGAACGCGTATGTCACAAAAACACAATCTCTGAGGCACGCAAAGGTGGTAAGGACGATGTCCTAGAAGTGCTTGCCCTTTGGTGCATACGCACTTCCATTACCTAAGTATCAGAATACTCATCAATTCAAAAGAAATGTAAAGAAAAAGTAAGTAAATCCTCTCGATGGAATTTGCATAGCACCACTATGAGGGTACACATATGTATAGCTTAATGCAACTAGGAGAAGTGAATCATATCCTGTAAATCTGTTTACTGTCTCTTTCTTCCAAAATTGACAAGTATCCTATTACTTAGGGCCTATACTCTGTATCCAGTTATACTTCCCATAACAAATCATACCCATAGTAATAAATAAATAATAAATGATCACTTGCAAAGAATAAGGGGGTGTTCAGTCGGTGGATTTAACTTGGGAGAGTGGTAGGGACTGACACCCAAAGATTTGCAGTTTCCAAGGGGAGCACTTCTAGCGGGAAAACCCACAGCACCACCAAAACCGAAATAATACCAATGCAATCTATCCCAATATGCTTTTGTTGTCGCAGAGATCTTAAGGTGTATCATCCTTGAAGGACTATAAAGCAGGATTTACCATCGGAGTTAGTTTGCCAGGTGAAAGAAAGAAAGAGACAGAAAGAAAGCGTAGACGGGCAGAACCAAGAAGTATGTGAGTGCTAGAATGCTGAATGCGTAAATTGCCGTGTACCGATGTAAATGCGAAATCTCGGGCGCGCGCGAGCTCTAGTAATTGTGTAAAGACAAATCTGTGAACCCTAGGACACTTCATGTATCATATCCCTATACGAATACACGCGTGCGATGTCCGACGCGTTCATTATTTAAGAAGTTCGTTGTCATTAATCGGAGAACGAGAGAGAGGACGAAATTGGGGACGAGTGTGTCGATAGGTCGAACTTTCACAAGCTATGCTGATTCGGCTTGTTAATAAAGACGATGGAGAAATAATTCCTTTGACTTTTAATTTTCCTATTCCTCGGAGATATTGAATTTTTAACCCACATTAATAGATTTAGCATCGCTTCAACATAAATCACTTTAAGACGCGCAAGTATGTCACATTAAAACCAAAATAACTACACTAAGTAGTACTTTGAGTTGATAAAAGTTTGTTATAAACACTTGTAATCTTCATATGCTTATCTACTCTTGTGTTATGGAAAACAATCAACAGCGTCCATTATTCAACAATAACTAGTATCATATTTGTGCATTATACATAATTAAAAATCTAGTAATACACTTATGCTATGAAAGAAACATTGCACAGATATAACAATCAAACATTTGCAAATAAATCTTAAATAATTATAGTGGAAGATCATACAGACAATTTTCCCGTAGATTAAAATAATCTTTATGGCAGAAAATACAATTTGTATTGGACTTAAAAATTTAGGAAAGACTCGAGAAAAGTTAATCTTTGATGACACCACATCACATGTTATGTACTAACATGTGTTTGTATTTCATTCAGCCGGCTGGGAAGAGAGAATTTGCCGCTCTCCTTTAGATAAGGTAGATTCTGGATCCTATCCGATGATACAGCGGACTCCATCTACTCCGGGAGTTCCAAAACTTGTAGATGCCAGTGGAAGTAAGCTTGAGAGTGCGGCTGTCAATGTGGCACCGCACAATCACTATCGGCCTTCACTCAAGCGATACCAATACTGAAGTGAGCCCTTGTCCCGCTCAGCCACTTGTTATAAAGGAATACAAGATTGATAAGGTCTTGTACCTTTAAGCAGAGAGATCAGTCAGCTCGTGCTGGGATCGATTCGCGAGTGCTTGCGGTGTGAACGGCGCGTTCTGGGCGCACATCGAACACACACACCAGACTCCAATTGTCAATCGCAACTGCGTGGTGACGAGCTGTGCATTCACGATCTCCCAGCATTATGTGCGCGAAAATGGCTTTTCAGCATCAGGCGGGTACTGCTATGGAATGCCTCAGTGTACGTATCGTTATGGCCCAATCTTTACAACTACAACATGTTAGTTTTCGTTATTAGACGTAGATTGAAGTCGCCTGGCTTCTGGGTGTGGGTCTGACTCACTGCCTCCTCGCTTATTGCGTGCTCGCGCGTGTTCTGCTTCATTTCTGCTTCACAGGATCAAACCAGGCGTAAAAACCTTTAAATCAAAATAAAATACCTTGTTAGATTGTACTGTATTTCATGTAGTATCTTCCAAAACCACTATTCTTACCTTCTTATATGCACTAAGCAGCCTGACCTGTTTCTTACAGATACCAATAACACTATATAAAGAAACAGAGATCAATGAAAATGGGGAAGAAGTAATGAGGTGCGGTTTTAAAATTGGTGGTGGGATTGACCAGGACTACAGAAAAAGTCCACAGGGATACACAGACAATGTAAGAGCTAAATCGCTATAAATATGTACTATAATACAACAGCATTATATATTCGTTGCCTAAAAGTATTGAATTTTAAAATACTAATGCCATCGTTCTGCTCATCTGTTCAGGGGATATACGTAACAGAGGTGTACGAAGGTTCTCCAGCGGCTAAAGGTGGCCTGAGAATGCATGACAAAATATTGCAGTGCAATGGCTATGACTTCACAATGGTAACACACAAAAAAGCAGTGTCTTATATCATGAAACAGCCAGTATTAAATCTACTAGTAGCCCGCAAAGGAGTGACCAGCACTTAAGTCAATCTATCAGTGTCTTACCAAAACTGTGCTCATGCGCAAAGAATATTTATTTCCAATGCATTATTAAATGAGAGACAAAGAGAGTGAGAGTCCACTCTAAGGAGTTAAGTATCTGCCAAATATACCGCGATTAATCACTGGTACACGCGAGAAAAAGCAATGTATTAACTTGATCGTCCTTAACTTGACTCCAAATCCAGTGAAACGAGGGCCAGGAGGTAACCGACTGACAAGATTTGTGAAAATGTATTATCATTCAGTGTCCTTGTTAATGGGAACAAATAGTAATACCGAGACTCTCTTCCAACATGTATAGTTATGAACTTGTCGTTCTCACGAGAAATTATATTCGATCGTGCCTGCTTGCAATGATATCTTTTATATGACTAAACGTCCGGTGCCAAGTACACAATGAAATATTATTAATTGATGCACGAGAATTTGTACTTTTCCATATATGATCGTTCATTGTATATTCGGGAGTACCGAGCAGGCAACGAGAAAGCTATTAAGTTCGCCTCTACATTACGCGAAGTTACAATAACTTAATTCTATAAGTGTTTTTATAATGTAACACGTAACAAGGAGAATGCCAAAGCATATAACGGAGTTCATCTAGTTCTACATAATATACACAGATACACCATTTCTATGAAATTTTTATGCCAGTACATATACTAACATAATCGATATACAAATGAATGCAAAATAAAATATTCCGTCACTCCATCGAATAACTGTTCAATCATACGCAATCAATAATAATCATGTTATAACATGTACTCGATAAAGCATGAGCCACAAAACAATCACACTCAGTATACACTCAGTACTGCATTTACGAGCATTTAACGAAGAATTTTGGTAAACGAGATTTCGATTTCTATGTGGTGATATTTTCTATAATGTCGCAATTGTACATTTTGTTACATTCTAAGCATTAGGATCGCTGGCAAGACTGCTACGATGATAAACGAATATACGAAATCGTTTGAAAGTTGTCAGTTTTTCATTAAACCCAAAAATTCCCAATTTCTTTCATAAATTTAAGGTGGAAGTAGAAGTCCGTATTAAATATAACACAAGTGACATCAACTTCCAAGATACAAGAGTATGTATATCAATGTACAACAATGCATGTTTTATATGAAATGAGAGTATGAAAATCAAATGCAAACAGGCATGCAGGATGTACTCACGGCATCGCCATTCAAAGCCTCATCCAAGCCAGCTCGTTCAATCACTGAATACTACTCCAATACAGCCTTGTCTCGCCAATTTCGTTCGCCCTGCACAACGTTCACCTCTCTAGCACTTATTCTGCACTACACTATCACTGATTCAAGAGAATATTAGAACGCGACAGAAATGTTAAAATTCCATTCTGCACAAAGTAACCACGCACGCCAAAAGCAAAGGACAAACTGGTGCGCCTTGATACAGCCGCTCTGTCATTGGCTGAAGAGCGTGCGCAAGATGGACGCTCCGTAAATCATTCAATTATTGATGAATTTAAACAATTCTACTCACAACAATACAATTCGCATGTTCTCGCATGACTTTTCTTTATAAATATATGGGTAAGTATGTTATTCGTATGTCTAATCGCAAATCAAATATATATACAAATATTATTGTCTACGCGCATTTGATTGAAAATGGAGTGGGATATGAGACCAAAAATTTGAATGGGTTGTGCAAATAAAAGCAAGCAGTGTGTGGAAGTAATGGACAGTGATTATTTAAAAGTATTCTTATCTCCGGAATGCATATATACTATAGCAGTTCTATTTTTTCCATTGATAAAGCACAATAATCGCTTTTATAATATATATATATATAGATTTTATACACCAGGAAATCGGAGCGGTGAACAAAGTGAGAGCCGCGGCTGATATAAAGTTCAAAGTAAACCGTCGCCATAAAGCTCGGCATTTGAACCGGGAGCAATATTTATCCGTGACTACATACAGATACATAGTACTATATATTATACTATAATCAGGGAGGCACACAAAAAAATGAATCGGGTCAGTGACCCTAGGGAGAGGTCGGTCTTCGCGGTAGATGTCGCCGTCCATCATTTCCGAGCAATAATTTTTGGGGAAGGAAGGGCAGGAAGAGAATCGCCGTACGAACATCTGTCACCAGGCGAAACCTACTGCCTATACTACGTCCACCACGTTCGTTTACTCCCCGAAAAGCGCACTACATACCGTCATGGCATCCAGTTTTCGGACTTTTTAAAGCACCTCCGCCGTGATCCCGAGGCGATTGAAGTCGCGCGTGTATTGAAAACACATCTCCGCAATCGAGCGTTTTATCCTTATTCGGTGAGTGTCACGTTAAAACCGCTCATTCCTCCTTGCACGAGAGCCCGGCCTTACACGGCACGAGCTTTAAGGGCAAGCCCTTCTATCAAACGGCAGCTGTGTACACTTCTGGCTAACCTTCACTTCATGACCAACCCTACCCTGCCCTTTTTCACACCTTTTTACACTTATTCCACCCTAAAATTCCCTTTGCCCAATGTCTCTTTTCATTCTAAATTGTCAGTTACACGCATCTCTCCATTAAATCTAATAATCATTCTCCCATTCACACCTGAAAACCATAATTAATATACAAAAAGTCAGTGCAAAATTATTGTGATTGCATGAAATTGATTGCCCCTCTGTCAAGTCAATCTTCAAGTTTTCCTTTTCCAAAGTAATAAAAACAGAATACCTTGCTGTGAATTCTTAATTTAACACATACAATAGACTAAGTTACTAGTGTTTTATTGCCTGTTTCAGTCCGAAGATCATGAGTTCTGGCAGGCCCATCAAATGTGTCGTAGTAGGGGATGGTACCGTGGGGAAAACCTGTATGTTAATATCATACACAACAGATAGTTTTCCAGGAGAATATGTACCCACAGTGTGAGTATTAATTGTAATAGTAATAGATTCAACAAATCTATTTAATTTATTACTTTAGCTTTAGATGCTAATATTACTCCGAAGTTAGAATTTATTCTAAAAGTACTACGCTTTAATAATAATAGCCCATTATTTTTGTGCTTTATGCGAAGAATGTATATTTTCTAGAATAAACAAAGTCACTTCTATTATAAGGGAGAGTCAGGTAACATAGATACAGCTTTTTAAAGACTGTGCCTTTCGGAGCCATGTAAAGTGGGGTTGCTAATAATAGTTTGGCAGTATTGGGCACCCTTCTTCCACTTACAGGAAGTAATCCATTTAGAATCACATCTTTACAGCACTTTTTGTACTTCTTTAATATTCTTGGGGCTTTTCGCAAACATTTATTCAAAAAACACAATAAAAACTTGATGAAATATTTAATCTGCCATAACTGTAACTTGAGTACTGTGTATGCCCTTGTACGTCACTTGTATGACTGAAATAAGATTGTAACTGAGTCTGAGAACGAAATAAAACTTGTACAGTATGCGATATTGTGTAGAATTCGCAAAGAGCTTTGATAAGGAACTTTTCTTTATGTTGCAGATTCGACAATTATTCGGCGCCGATGGTAGTGGACGGGATACCTGTTAGTCTCGGCTTGTGGGATACAGCGGGCCAAGAAGATTACGATAGGCTACGCCCGCTCTCCTATCCACAAACCGACGTTTTTCTAATTTGCTTCTCAGTGACAAGTCCTTCGTCATTTGAAAATGTAACCAGTAAATGGTATCCCGAAATAAAGCATCATTGCCCGGACGCACCGATGATACTTGTGGGCACGAAAATAGACCTGCGAGACGATCGCGAAACACTTACTGCCTTAGCTGAGCAAGGACTCAGTGCAATCAAACGTGAACAGGGTCAGAAACTCGCGAATAAGGTAAGACCTCCTTGAAAGGGTGACTTTTATCCTAATATCTTTTCAGTCCCAAGTTAGCCATCTTGGCTATTTTCACAGTGCGATTCGCCAGCCTTTCATTACTAGTTCAATTTAGCAACTAATTAAATAATGATTCATTGATCCATTGAAAGCCACCATTTTCTCATTTGCGTTACAGATACGTGCAGTAAAGTACATGGAGTGTTCAGCACTGACACAACGTGGCTTGAAGCAAGTCTATGACGAGGCGGTCCGTGCTGTATTAAGACCAGAACCCCAAAAGCGTCGGCAAAGGAGGTGCATTATGTTATAAAACGTGAGAGTGCCGTCATCGTAATCACAAAGGTAAACCGCACAGAAAACTACAGACTGAAAATAATTTGCTTACCAAAAGCGATGATACGGGGGTGGGGATTGGGGATGTGAGGGAGGTTGAACGTTTTATCGTGAAGTTAGCAGCCCAATGCATTTTAACAAATTCCTCTGGCAGCTGCGTCGTCAACAAAGTACAACGTACGACTTCCTGGTCTTAATGTAAGCTGTAAAACTAAGGTCTAGAGTGTCTAGGTACCAAGAAAGTACATCCTGCTACAATTTTATACTGACTATCGCGAGAGATCTGACAAGAAAATGTAAAGTTTACACTGTACACTGCTGAACCAACCGGTTCCAGCTTTCCGAATCTCATATATACCAAGTACACGAATCACGAAAACTAATGACAATTTAGCATCTCTGTCGCTTGGCGACAACGTAAGATGTTCTTCTAACCAGAGCTGCCAGATCTCGGAGTATTACACGAAAGGACATGCGTCTCGATCAACGCAACGTAAACACACACAAACACAGACACAGACACAGCAATCTTTACGCAAACACAATTTTTACAGACTGTAAAATAGGAAGTTAAGAACGATTTAAGCGTCGAGTGCCATAGCAACGAAGAATCAAACATACGTCGCAGGCAAGATTCAATGTCAGTTCTAGACAATATTTCTGTGTGTATGTATGTATTTTTCTAGTAGCCCTCCCCACGGGGAGGGTGTCACGAGCAAAACAAGGAATTGAGCAAGCTCTCGCAACGCGAATGACCTATACCCATTAGAATCTTTGTACTAACGAGTAGCGCGTGTGAATGATGTTGAGCTGCGACATCATAGAGTACTGCCATAATCTACCTGATCCTTCTTGACCCGTATTGTCTAGAATTCGAACATTTCCTCATACATCTACTAGCAAGGGGCTGTAGCATATTGTGTGTATATTAATATTTATTTTATTGCTATGCTCTAGTGAAACAACGCGATAAATCACAAATGAACAGACGATCACACAGCAGTGATCGCTGGAACCTTTATGATACCGTGTGTCTTGCTGCACTGGTGCAATTCGTCACTCCATACTGACACGAAAGGCAGAGGTTTCATAAAAGTATTTTTCGTATGGGCCGAAACTGCACTAGAAACGAATAATCAAAATTCATAGTTAATCGAGTCCTTCGAAACCTAATCCAACTATCATCGGCGAGTAGCATGTATCGGATATACAATTTCATCTTTTGGACTGACACGCCCGGACACTTTCAATCTTCCATTATTAGTTTTCGTCCCTTCCTTTACACTGATTTTTATACTTGGACTGGTACTGGTGTGATGCCTTTATCAACAGTTTAACATTTAACCGGCGCAACTATGTTGCACAGGCTAATTGATATACTACTCCGAAGATACTCGCTTTTGTAACAAGTGCACGCGGGAATTTTCATCGGGAATCTCTTAATCCTACATTACGAAGAAAGGTGGTACAATGTACTCACGAAGAATGACACCACGGTCTCTATGACCAGAAAAGAAACTGAGTAACTCAAAGACAAAATAGTGTAATGACGAGCAAACGCGTATTCCTCTCCACTTACGAACACGCTATTTTTTATATTCGAGAATGCTTAGGCTAGAGAAGCGGCAAAAGGTAGAATATACGTGCCATATCTTTTATTCGGAAGTTCTAAATGGAACCCAAAATTGGCCATTGCGTTCGTCTTGATAATTCAGCTGTGAATGCCGAACAATTAGAAGATAAAGAAATGAGGGAATGGAAGGGATTGTGGAAGTTTCCAACAGAGAAAAGGGAGAATAAAGCATATCTGTGCTTGGCGGGTGTACATACTGTAACATAGGGGGCTACATACTCTGGGATTTAATCAAAGAAGGCTCTAAAACTTGATCGACACGCTGTGCATGTTAACAAATTTTAACTCTCTTCGATATGTTACAGATATGAGAATTATATTCGATATTTGTTGTCTCTGCAACATGCATCTAGTGTATATTGTGGATGCTTAGATCTTTATTACAGATTATCCACTTGCGGAATGTAGGTTTGCCTTATTGGGATATGCATTTCTAGTCTAATCGTCAGACTTGAATTACCCAACTATTCCATTGGTTAGTAAGCTAAACGTTTGATTAAATGACAGAGCATGTCGAAGGATGTTTGCAGTAACGCCTTCAAGCAATCGTGCGTGTATCGAGAAAAATTACGAGGGAATTGATATTCACGAACGATTTTTGTAGTCGCAATTAAGCATTAACGCTAGCTTAGAGAAAGGGGGCTTAAGTTAAGAATGTGCGACCAAGTCTCGAGGTTTCTTTGCGAGAGACTCCTTTTTTTCTTTTTAATCTCGTGTAGCGCAACTGAAGACTCATTTTAAACCAGAGACTCTCTTACTTATGTATCCGCGTACATAAATTGTCAGTCGACTATCCAATGCGACAAAGCACATTGTACGAGAATGCTTCTGATGAGAATTGCATTTATTGCAAGTAGTGCATTTCTTTTATGACTTTTGGAAAATACTTTACCAGAATACTTTGTATTACTTCCTACAGTATACAGCAATGGATTTCACTTTCCCCAATCTAGTACACTTAATCGACTGGATTTTTACGGAATTGCTGGAATGCTCCGCCAAATGGAATTTAATTAAGTGAATGAATGGTAGACCATAAATGTGATAGGTGAGACAATGCTGAATACTGTAGGAGAACCGATAGACTTTTGATAATTCTTTTATAAGACTTTTTCGATCAAGTTTCGACCGTAGGGGAAAATACAGTGAAAATGTCAAAGCACAACTGTTCAAGTAGGACTGAATTTTGTAGGATTACGAATGATAATCCAGTAGGACTGTAAGTAAGCCGGAGTAATTAGTCGCAGCCGAAACTATTCCATTTGTAATGCGTTACCGGCTAAGATATCCATGCTCAGTTTTTCAAGTTGCTTCGCTAGGACCTAGGACACTGTAACGGCGAGTCTATCTTCGACTATTTGTTCACGAGAATAAAGTACTAATTAGAGGTCTTTGAAATAGGAATAGTTTTACCAATGGAAGACCAGCAGGCAGCTAAACTAGACTACTTCGTTCGCTCGAGCGTTCATTCTGTAGGTGTAAAGCTATCTTTCGTTGCTAGCAATGGATATATTCTTAACGAGCATTTACTAAACAATACGTTTGTGGGCTTCAAGAGCGGACAGTAAGGCGTCATTTCAATTCACTCTGTCCTCTCTCCGTTGTACCATATGAAACAGAAAAGTCAACAGAGAAGACGCTACGAACCAAAGTTTAAATACTATATTACGTTTTTCTCTATCTCTCTTTTTCTTTAATTAATTGTAACGCAAACGACTACGTTTATTGCGTAATGTTGCACATATATTAAGGATACAGACGCAGAGTAAGAGGAATGTGTGAGGTGTAGAGATAATATTCTAGTCACCGAGGGGAATCTGCTTGATTGTTATTCGTATGCGAATTGTATTATTTGGAAATTGTGCTTGAGAGCTAAGTCTTTTTGGTTTTTAAATGGAAAACTGGAAGGAAAGCGACGAGGCGGGTGAGAAAGACGAGAATCAAATCAAGATACGGTGAAGAAAATTGTGAGGTTGAAAGTATCGATATCTAATTTGAGAGATTTGTCGATTTAGATAGTTGAGGTGGAATGGACCGAGCGACCATCTACTAAATCGCATTAGAGGCGCAGATCTATGTACATGTACTAGGCTACGAATTTAATTGTCGGTAATTTATAAACATAATGTTTAATCTATTTTCATAAGACTTCTCTACAGTGGCTGGATGACCTTTGAGTAAAAAAGCAGCACAAAAGAGGAAAGTCAAACGATATTCTCTGACGAGACGGCAGCACAATTATGCTTCGTCCTCACAGTTTGCGATTATTCCTGTCCACCCATATTTTTCCCATACTTGAACAACGTTTTTCAAAGTTTTATTAAAGACGGACACCTTCTCTCTTTTGTTGCTGCTGCCGCGTATTAGCAATAGGAAAACCGCCAAAATAGACTCTTGGTTCTCCTATTCTCCGATGCAAAGCCGAAACCGAATAACTATTAACACGAACAATGTAATTGCATAAATGCATGTTTTACAAGGCACTAGGAAACACTTATTTTTTATTTATATGTATTTTGAAAAGGACTTTTGAGAATAAACTCTATACATAAAATGAAGCCTCTATGCTTCTTTACTTGGATTAACCAGAATCACGAGCCACTTACCCTTCATTCGCTAGATGAAATGCTGTGAATGGGCTAAACCTTTATCTCTTGTATAGAGGCCAACGGGAAGAAAGGGGAGGGATAGAGTGTTAGAGACATTCAAGACAGACACCTTCTTATTTCGACAATGTTTCTATATTTACACGACTGAATTTACATGGATCATATAAATAATTGTATTCTCCGACGTACACGAGTTACAATGTCAATTCTCACTGGTCGCGAAACGCGCTAATTTCCCTTTGACATGGTATCCTTGGAGTCAGAGTAAACGAGGCAAGTTTACGGCTGGACAATCATTTGAGACACCGAGCTCCTTATCCTCCGAATCCACTCTCGTACCTAGTACACGATTTTCAATCGGTATAGAGCCTATCGGAAGCTTCTGTTTCGATCAAGTTTAACTAAGAATGCAAGAGAATGTCCACCGTAAAATCGCTCGTCAACCACAGACGGACCTACGAGAGAAGAAAGGCAGCTCTATAGCCTTCCTTGCCGAGAGACTCGACAGTAACGGAGCACGCACATACACTTCGAGATTAGCTTGTCTAGAAAAACAATAAATATAGTGGGAGCTAGAACGAGGAAGAGAAGAAGGAGAAGAGGAGATGGAGAGGGCCGGGCAGATTAGGTGGGTGTGTACCTGTGTACGTGTACTCGTGTGCCTAATTTGTACGAGCGATGCAAGGGGGATGATAGGTGAAAGAGTAAGCGCAAAATCAGAAGAGAAAGGTGAATGTGAGGAGGACGAAAGGCTCGCAGAAAGAAGGACGAGAAGAAAAGACCGATTAATGATTGGAGAGATTGAAACCGTGTATTGGTACCGGCTGGTTTGCCTCGCTTATTCCATATGTAGATGAAATCGAACAGTGCACCACGATCAAACCAAGCTGGCTATTTGGTATAATTGCATTTTAAATATCATTCCTCCACGAATAAACTCATTTATATATAATATGTATATATATATATATATATATATATATATGTATACGCAGATTATCCACGATATATCTGGACCAAAGGCCGTCCTACGAGAGGCTATAATTAGGCTATCTATGTACAGTAGGTTTAACGCGAGGAAATATAAATCGATTAGTACATATACGATAAACTTTCTTATATTGCTCTACGTTTTTCCGCGCGTTTTCTCTCCGTCGATCGCTCTTTCTCCTTGGAATGAATCTTCCGGACGCCAATGGGACTAAGATTAAAATTCTAGAACCGCTCGCACCGATTAAACGGGCCAGAATGCAAAGTACGTCTACGTGAGAACGATCGGTTAATCGTCACGACGAGTTAAACGCGTTCCTTATAACATAACATCACTGCTTCTGTCTACGATCGTCTGGTCAACTTGGTTTTCCGCTCGTAGACACACAGCGCTCCTAAGAACTAAAGCTCGCAAAAGAATGGGCACCTTTGGCCTCGCGGCACTCGCGCGAACATACAACACTAAAGAATAAATAGAATCAAAGTACGTATGGCTAGCTTATCTCGTTGTGTAAAACGTATCTTTGGATTTAAATGCTTCGCGGTGCATTGGCCAGACTCACTTGTCCACCGCAAGGACCAGCCGCCATCTCCCACTGCCTGATACACGACGGCACCTACCACTCGCCTGACCCTAAACTAGTTTAATTCACATATATACATAATACCGAAACATGTACGTACACTGCTGCGTTCGAGTGAGACCCGATACGCCTTGGTATCCTCTTCTTGAGAGAAGAAACGAAGATAGTGGAAAGTAGGCACAACCAAAAACGAGGAGATTCCCGGTGGGCATGAGCTTCTTTGCTCTCTTCACTGTCAGGAGATAAATGTTCCAGGAACTAGGACGTTCTTCCTTATTTCTTAAAATCCGTTGCGGCTATAACTGATTCTCCGAATGAGAATACTGTTATGACCGGAACAAATAAACAGTAACTGGGCGGCTCGATCCCTTTAAGAAACAAGGAGTTGCATCCTATTGCTGATACTTTATACCTGCTGGGACATTTATCCCGATCACGGGTGACGTGGCAATAAAATGCAAGATGGTATTAGTGAACGAACACGATCTGGACGAAAGTCAGTCCACCAGATCATCCTCCAAAAGACGAATCTACCGAATCCGGCGCGCCTCAGGCGCGCGGAACATAAGGCACGATCGTGAAGATTCAACCGAGACTATGCGAGTCTTCTTCACTCCTGGCAACGTTTAATGCCCAACAATTTGGCAGCATCGTCCGCGGATGCTTGGAGCACCCGGTCAATGAAGTTCTTGTCACGAATGCCAAGAAGATTGGAGATCAAGTCATTATCAGCCCCGTCGTTGCCCTCGTGGTTCGCACTCGGTGGGATATTGGCCAGTTTCCCGGTAAAACTGGTCAGTTTCTCGTAAGGGTTGAACCTCATAAGGCCACTGGGCGCAGCATCCGCCGTGGCAACCGGGGCCACCGTAGGCAGCGAGATTCTGTCCTGGATCAAGGCATTTCCGCCATTGGCTATCAAGGCTGGCGTCTGCTGTTGGCTTCTGGGGGTAATAGTCGGTGGTTGACTAGGAGCGTTCTCTTCGTCGCCACTGGTCCCCACATACATCGTACTGTCTATCGACTCGTGCTTCTTCCGATGACGCAGCATACTGTGCTTCAAAGTGAATCTTCTGCAACAGATATCGCAGGAGAACGGCCTTTCGCCCGTGTGGGTCCTCATGTGGCGCCGGAGATCCTCGGCTGACCAGAATCGCCGCATACAGAAGGCACAGACCACCTGCAAACAGAGCAAAAAATATTTTAAATAAAAGATACCATTTCAAGAAGCCTGTTCAGAAGTTTTCAACGAGCTTGATTGTTTTTTGAGGCTTTGAGATCTAGAGACTGAAAAACTAGTAGTTTTATTACCTTTCTGTTACTGTAATCTGGGAATCGGCCACGCTTCTCTTCACCGTCACTAGGATGATGTGGTGGCGGTGGCTGCGGCTGATCCTCCACTCCGTCAATATCCATGTCCAGAGCTCCCTTTGCTACCAGCATTTCGTACGATCGTTTATGGTTCATTTTAATATGTTCCAAGCAGTCTTGTCGTTCGGCGAATCCACTATCACACAAGTGGCACTTAAAAGGTAAGTCGCTTGGTCCAGGCGATGATCTCGGCGAGGGCCTTCGGGATCGTGGCGTATCATTCAATGGGGCGGATGGTTCCGAATTCGATTTCCCACCATCCATTACTGATGGTGGCTGATCCATATTTTCAGAGACACTCGATGACTGACTGTCGTAATCCGTCTGCTCGTTTTGTTTTGGACACTCCTCGGGACTGTGCTGTGGCTCACTCACAGGACTTTCTGGCCTGCTCTTAATCTTATGAGAATGTTTTGTAGATCGGTGCTTCTTCAGATTTCCCAAAGTCGAGAATGTCGAACTGGGACACTGGTTGCATTTGTACGGCCTTTCTGGAACGTTCCTCATGGAAAAAATATTGTTGTTGCTCATGGCGATGTGGGATTCGGGAGAAGAGGATGTCCTCACTCGTCGAATCTTATTTGGATTTGTTTTGTGCTTTCTTAACAAATGACGGTCACAATTGGACTTGGTAGTAAAGAGTAGTGAGCAATGCACACACTGGTATGGCTTTTGTCCGGTGTGGGTCAAGATGTGTCTATTCAAAGATGATCTCCAAGGGAATGGTCTCTTGCAGTACGGACAATTCACCCTATTCGGTGCCATCGAGTACGCCGATTTCTTCTTCTTCTTCTTTTTCTTTTTCTTCTTCTTCGACGATCCTGACGTGTTCACGGAGTTCACGGAATTCGTTGAGTCTGATTTTTCGTCACTGCCGGAATTGTTGCAGTCACTGGTTGAAGCCACCAGACCTTCTTCATCGCTGAGGTATTGGGGCTGGAACTGATGATATTGCTGCGAGGCTTTGTCTAATAATTCTGAAACACTGGCCAAGTCGGTTGTGCCATCCTCAGACTTCTCTTCCATCTTATCATTTATGGATTCGGCTTTGAAGATTTTCGCCGACAAATTTTCCGAATGTTCTTCTTCAATGGATTTGTCCATATCTTCAATTTTGTCTTCCATCGGTTCTTCAGATTCAATCTCGCCAGATTCATCGATTTCCTTCTTGATGGTATTCTCTTTAGAAGCTTCGCCCGCTTCCAGTTGTCCCCTGAGTAAACTGGTAGGGTGTTCATTCTGCTCCTGTGACTCCTGCGTATCTTTATCGTTGTGTTCTTCGTCGATGACCAATTCTTCTTCCGAGTCATTCTCGTCGACTTTGTTGGCTTTGAGCTGCTGCGCCAGTATCGCGTACTTCACTTGATCCGAAATGGAGTGCTTGGGCAAATCTGGAGTAGCGGACTGCTCAACCTTTGGTAAAATACTTTGATATGATTGAGTTACTTGAGAGGGAGGTTGACCAAGGTTCTGTAATAGGGTTGGGTGACTGGAGGGCGGCCTGCCTCGAGTCGAATGACCACCTCTGGGTCTCTGACTCCAATGCTGAGGATGCTGTTGTTTGATATGTCTTTCCATATTACTTCTCAAGGTAAATCTGGCCGAGCAATGCTCGCACGTGAACGGTCTCTCCGTTCTGTATCTTCGTTGCTTCTGCTTCGGCATCAGAACTCCGTTTTTGATGACCATTTTTACGGAATTCGAGGACGGAACGCTTTCAGCCTTTTCGCGGCTCATCATAGACTTATTGGCGATTTTTGACGCCAAGAACTTGGCGTATTCACTTTGTTCACTAGCTGACTGCGTGTTAAGGTCTCTTCCTTGCGGGAGTCCGGTAAAAGCAGAATTGCCAAGCGGTGGTTCGATCAAAGTGCCACCACTGGTCAATTGTAAGCCTCTGATCAGTTCTTTCTGGAGTCTCTCTTTCATGGAGAAGTCCTGGCCGAAGACGTGCGGGTTGAAGAGATAGGGCGGCAAGATTCCAGCGCCCATTCCAGCGAAGGATGTACCGAAATTGCGATAGAGCAAGTGAGCGTTCGCGTAGAGAGCCTCGAGTGAACTGGGCTGGGAACCACCTTGACCCGCTTTTAACAATGCTTCCGTGAGGAGTAGCTGGCTAGTGGCGTTGTACAATTCCTTCTGACTCTTGCCGTACTGATCCTGGGATCCGGCCAAGTCATTATCATCCTTTTCCTTCGACTTTTTGCTCAGGTCCAGCACGTCCATCGAGAGGTCCAATGGGGCATCCTCCCCAGAGTGCTCGGCCGACGGGGCGTTCAGAGCCTTCTTCAAGTTCATCGGACTAGCTTGTATTCTTTGGTGCGAATCTGATTTGGTATCACTGACTAGAGAGACGCTTCCTTCCGATGACCTTGACTCCTGGTCGTCGTCCAGTTTCGAGTACTCGGACTTCCCGATGAGATCTTGTGGCGTGCGTCCCTCCTCAACGTTCCTCTGCGCCAGCTCGAGGGCTTGCGTGCCTTTCGGGTAATCATTCTTATCGAAATGGTTCATGGGCAGCTTGTGCGCCAACGCGAGCCCTGAATTGTGCATCTTGGCCTCCTCGATCATTCTGAGATCGCCCCGCACGTCCATAGGCACAGGGGGATAGTGCATCTGCGATTGTTGTTGCATGTCATCGCGCTCGCTAGGGTAGATCAGACTTTTCCGAACGTCGTCCTTTATCACTCGCGGCGAGCTCCTTTCCAAGCTGTCGTTGGTTGAGTCCTCATTTGGATGGTAGATCAACACACTTTTGATGTCTTCCCTCGTAAGTTTGCCATGCCTATTTCTCACGTGTCTCTCGCAGTTCGCTTTGGTTGTAAAGGCATAATTACAGAGGGAACATTCGTAGGGCCGATCGCCATTGTGTGATCTAAGATGCCTGACCAGGGTAGCTTTGTCGGTACTTGTGTAAGGGCACATGTTACAGGGGTATGGCATACCAGGCCCGACACCCATATGCGCCCGGTTGTGACCCTTGAGGGCCCTAAGATTCGGGAATATCGCGGTGCACAGTCTACAAGGGAATTCTCCCTTGAGCTTCATTTTCCGGAACTCCGCGGCAAAGGCGTCCTGAGCCTCTTCCTCGTGGTACTCCGAGGAGAATGTGCCGGAGGAGCCCGAGGATCCAATGTTCGGATTGTATTTAATGTGGCTCTCGGGCGTGCTGGCGTCCGAGCGAGGGAAATTCTGTAGGATCGGGCCCGAAGTGACCGAGATGATGCTTTGGATATCCGCGAGATCTTTCCCCTCCTTGGCTTCGGTGAGCGCGGCCTTGTTTTGAAGGTCCAGACCGGCAAAGAAGTCATCTCGCCTGGATGGGCTGTCTTCGAGGTGTCTGCTGTGCGAACTAAGATTGCCACAATCAGTCTCGTGCGCCTCCAAGGCTGATCTGCAGGGAAAAGCTCTCAAACACTTGGAGCACTGGAACTTGGTCAACTCGCCGGAGGCTGGCCGATGAAGGGACTGTTCGCAGACCGCCCGGGCGATCGCCGGGAACTTATCCGAAGAGAAGTCGACGAAGGTCAGATCGTTGAAGCCGACCACGGAGTTACGGAGATTCCTCGCGGTGTTCCCGACTGAGTGTTCCGCGAAGTGAATCATGAACCGATGGAGATTGAGGACCCGATGGTTCTTGAAGGACAGGTTGCAGGCGTCGCACTTGGCCGGGAATTCCGGATGGCTGCGCTCGAGATGCGCCTCGAGGAGTGCACTGGTAGCGAAGTCCTGCCTGCCGCAAACCGGACAATTGTACGCGTTCTGATTATCATCGGCGCGTGGCTTCATCTCGCTCCTAGAGTTACTCAGGAGAATCTTGTGCTTCCTGAGGCCGGTCTCTCCGTCGCTGAGGAAGTCCGGGCACTTCCTCTTGCCCATCAGGCTGCTCGGCGACTTGCCGCTCTCCATCAGATCGGGCGAGTTGCGCTTCGCGATCTCGTTGTTGTTGTACTCCTCGATGTGTCGCCTCTTCGCCGGCTTCTCCGAGTCGCTGCTACTCTCGGAGTCTGTGCAGCTCTGCGGCGATGGCGAGTCCGCCCTGTGCGCCGTCCTGAGGTGTCTGTTCATGTTGCCGTTCGTCGTGAACGCCATGTCGCAATACTTGCATTTGAACGGCCGCTCACCCGAGTGCACCAGCACGTGCCGGTCCAGCGAGCTCGCCGAGCTCAGCACTTTGTTGCACACGCCGCAACAGTAGTCCTCCTCGCCGCTGCAATCTGTGCTTCGAGGCGAATTGTGCCCCCGTAGGTGGGTCGTCAGCTCTCGCGAACTTGAGAGCACCGTCGGACAGGCTGGACAGGGATGCGCGCTCTCCGATAGCTCCACCTGTCATCAACAATATTATCCCATTCATAGAAATACCCAACTTATATTCAACATTAATATCCTATCATTCAACATTCACATTGTCATCACTCTCGCAAAATCAAACATTCACTCTAAACACTTTAATAACTTACACTCGACTGCGGGGACGCAGCATCAGCTGGCGCTTCTCTCTCCTGCTCCTGATCCGAGCCGCTTTTTGCCGTCACTGCAACATCAGAGAGAAAGAGCTGCTTTAGGAAATGAGTCACGAGCTTATCGACCGAAAGAGAGACGAGAAATTCCTCTCAACTTGCACAGGGACTTATCAAGGAAAAGAATGGACGATCTGACACTCTACCGCAGCCCACTGCTTTTCCCACTCTCATCTTTTTTACAATTCATCTTCGCGTCTCGATGCAACGCAATCTTCTTAAGGAGCCGGCTGAGTATCTATTAGGCGGATCAGGGGCTGTGTCGTCCGTTTTATTACGAAATCTCGGAGATCACCGGGATGGGATGTCGTTACGCGATGAATTTAATGGGCGCAAAGTGCCGTCCGTCTCTCATTAACCTCCCGCGTTGCGTCGCGCTCTGCCAAGAGGGGTCCATCCGATGTGGACGTATGATGCGTCCAAGTACGCGTCAACATGCGAAGGAGAACGGAAGCTGATAGAAGAACCGCAGATGAAGCCGGAGAAGTACAATAACATTTATCAGGCCTTTTTAACCACACTCGTCCTTATTTACCAGAGCGACGAGCGACGAGGCCGAGTGGTCGAGCGGTACTAGCGCGAGCTATGCCACCACATCTTGAGAGGCTGACAGCATTCCTTGCTGGAGTAAGTAGTCGTGGCTGGAGCACACTTCCGATTCTGATACCGAGCCGGTCTACTATCGCAACTCTCCACTGCCGGACTGATCGAAAAAAATCCACCTCTCAGATACGCTTCCTCGATAGATTGCCCCTCTACACTTTACACCTCAAACTGTTACTTTGTATCACTTTCCTCTACTTTTTCTACTTTCTGACTGGGAACCCTTTATTCCGAGAATGAGTTAAATTCAAATATTCTGAGATGTTAAATTACTTGATTAAGCTGATCCACTTCACCTATCCGAAAATACTTTGAATCTAATGAAGATAATCATTTAAATCGCATTGTTATAAATCACATGTACGCATTAGCATACCAGGGTCAATGGTACATGGTTCTCGACTGCTGATTTGGAGAAAATTGTTTGCCTCGGCGAAAGATGGCAGGAAAGAAATGGAGCACGGCAAGGTTGAAGCGGGCCGTCTTTACGATCCCGTAATTTTCCCGGTATCTGGCTCGGTGCTATTCTCGCGTGACACGGAATTGAGATTAAACGGAGCATTATTGACATTTGCGCGCGGCAATCCAGATTATGGGAGGCTCTATGCGGCAGGAAGTAGGTACGCGGGGCAAAATACACCTTACACCTCTTATCAGTCTCTGCTCACGGTTAACCGACCTTAAGATCATTGTCACGAGTGTTGACTTTCCTTCTCGCCTCCAACTAATGATTCCCCATCTCCACTTATCTCCCGACGAGCCACTCTTCGATCGATTGATAACAATCGACCTCCGCTTACCTAGTCTCAAACTCATCTACTCTCTTCAATGGCAAACTATTAATTACTTTACACAACTTCACCTACGGACGCTTTAATCTTCCATCAAGAACGCTCCTTACGTGAAACTATGCATCTCCCATTGGAAACCGTATTTCCCATGTAGTTTCTTCGTGTTAGAAAGTACAAGCCACAAGAGGAGGCACAACGTCGTCTACGAATTCCCCTCATAGAAGCAAATAAAAAATACAGAATCTTTGTCCAATGGAAATGAAAGAGGAGACAAATTGTATAAAGAGTTTGGTTGACTGGAGCGAGAACAATGGTGAAACAAAGCAAAGTCCTATTGCGATCTAGTATTAATCAGCGTTTAGTTTTAAACGGGTGGCAATTGCGCGGAACTGGTAAGTGTGAAAAAGTATTGTATTACGAGGCGGTTCGCTCTTCGATCGAAGTGATTGCGAACATGTGTCAAGTATGCGTCGGACAGGTTGCCGGTGAATAAGAGAAGGTCTCTCGATGTCGATTGTGTGGCTGGGAGGACAGGTGAGTTCGGCAGAGTAAATCAGTGAGCAGATCGAGAAACTGGTTTTTGCCCGCTTTGCTTGCGGTCTACGTGCACGCTTATGGCACGCATTACGCTTAAACGCCTGGTGGAACGTGAACCCGATACGAATTAGTCACGAGCGCTTTAACATCATATGATCCTCCAACCCCAGCACATAAATCTTTACTACATACATGTGTAATATGAAATGGAATGTCTCTCCTGCATCTTCTCCATACATCGTATGGCCAGTATAGTTTGCAAAGAGTCTCCAAGGAATCACTGACTACTTTAAGTGGTAGTAGTAAAGCAAATTAAGCACAGGCAAGCGAAATCAAATGAAATAAATCAACGAAAGACACGATAATTCATAGGTAACCAAAAAAATACAGGCTAAAAGAACGTGCTGTAACAAGCGAAAGTAAGAGCACCGCTTCAGGAATGCAAATTACCGCTTCTGATGGGAAGTTCAAGAAGTCCAGCCGATTCAGGACTTGAAAAAATCTAGATTTTGCGAGGAATTAGTGCTGGGAAGTGCAGAGGAGGAGCTCCTAGGAAAATTAGAAATCGCTTGCCGTGGTTCACAGAGCGCCGTAACCATTGCCGTTCGTTCTTCGAAGATCGTTAGAAATGGAAAGCACCCACTGACAACCTGCGCTTCCACCTGTCACTCGCCAGAATCTATAACAGATTTCACCAGAATTGCGTTTTTTGCCGCTTTTCACACTGCCAATTAAGCTCAGTCGTTTCATGTCGATCTCGATCTATCTAGGCGTTCTACTTATACACCCCGCAACAACAATGACTTTGTTCTTGCAAAAACATCACGTAACTTTTACAGAAATACACACATGTGAACTTTTACATTGGTTTAAGTCTTAAAGAGTTTAATTAATCGGACTATTAAACATGAAATCTGAAAACCCGAGCGACTAAATTACAGAGTGTCAGAAAATCCAAAATTTCCTCGAGGAATCATCGATGGAGAGTATGTGTAGATAGATGTGGTGTGTAAGGGTGAGTGGACATAGTGTCGGAGGGTGAACGCCACGCCTATATCTGCAGTGCACCCTTTGGAAGGGTCGAGAGAAGGCGGAAGGCGCCCTGCGGAAAAGGGAGCAGTGTCAGTCCATTGAGGGCGTACATGCGCACTTCCGCCAAGCGGCCTCTATCCCTACTACCGCTCTCAGGATGCTGCGATTCCACTGCTCTGGTGGGGAGGGCCGAGCCATTGGTACCCCTCTTCATCTCTCGCCACACTTTTATCTTCTTCTCTCTCACGACGCCCCCCGCCCCACCTTCCATCTCCAACCAGTACCCTACCTAGCATACTCTCCTTCTTACCTGCTCTTCCTCCCCTCCCCTCCCCTCCCCTCCCCTTTCCACCCCTCCACCTCCCGCGCCCTCCTCCTCCTCTCGCTTTTCCAACTTTTCACGGCTCGGTCTCGATCGGAGAAATGCCTCCTCTTTTTTTTTTATTAACACTCTTCCTGCCTGTCTCACCAAACCAGCAACTGATCAAGATTTCGACCGGAATCCCCGTGACTTTTAATAAGATTCTATTGATAAATCATTACTCGCCGGAAAACTTTGAAAAAAGCAGGAAACGAATGACATGCTTCTATGGGACGAAAGAACATTTGTACCTCACCATACAGAAGAAGTACGTCAGGTTTTTCTCGCAAACCTGGCAAAACTGCATCTCCTTGAAAATTAATGAGCGAGAGAAGCTAATTCCAGCATGGCAATTCATTTTCCTCGCGCGCCGTAATTGGAACGGCAATGGGATCTCGCATTTTCATTGCTATCATCGCCGAGATCTCCTCGTCTTTTTTCCTGTCCCTTCATCAAAGTCCCTCCGGGGTAGCCTTCGCCCTACGTGCTGCCGCGCCGCGTCGCGCCGCGCTGCTTCATACGCCTACCAACACACGCGCGCACACACTTCTTCCCCTTGCTTCCTTTTTCGAGCTATCTCTCGCTGATCTTGCGCGTTACTTCGCCACTTTTCCTCCATCCCTCCCCTCAACCGCCCGGCCACCCTCCCTGCCACACTCTCTCCTTATCTTCCGCCCTGTCGCCGCGCTCTCGCTTCCGTTCCTATCATCTCTTTCTCTCCGGAGAGCTGCCCCCACCCCTTTCCTCGCCGCCGCCGCCGCCGCCGCCGCCGCCGCTCCCGTCGCATCTCATCTTCCCCTCCACCGGCTGAGCCATCGTCTCTCTCTCGCTCTCTTTCTCTTTCTCTGTCGCTTGTAGCCCCCCACTCCAAGGATTGCTCCATCCCCGCTCTCTTCTAGGCTCTTTCCCGCGGGTACACCCACGCAAATGGAGAAAGAGAGTGACAGACGAAGATACAGAGAGAGGGCGAGTGTGTGAGGCAAAGATGGCGGTCGGTGTTAGTGTGTTTCGAGAGTCGTAGCCCTGACAACCTTGGACTTACCCAGCCGTAACAAACAGCCACCCTCTTTTGCCGGAGCCAACTATGGCTCCCTGCTGCCTACTGCCGCCGGCACAGCGACCCGCCACCTCTCACACACACACACCCACCATCACTCTTCTTCTACTATTTTCCTCCTTTGTTCCCTTGCAACCACGCGCAAACAAGTAATATTCTGCCGAATTACTCGCCCGTCCCCATGGCTACGCACCCCCTCGACCCGCCGCCGATGAATTATGCAAGCTTTCGGCTATTAACATCGATGAATCTATCAAATGGATGGATGGACGATGGCATCGTAAGACCTCTTGAGTTTTTAGGGCTTTATCGCACCGACAATGAAATGTTTTGGTAGTAATTGCACTAGTTTTTACGTGGAGCTGAAGGTCATTGCGTTACAATTAATATGTCTATACATCGAAATTGAAATGATCAAGACACGAGTATGATAGTGGACTGATGATTAGTTCAAAATCTCTGCTCAATTCTGCTGATGCACGCCGGCGAATGTCCCGAGTTCAGCGTTTCGCAATCGGCCGATCGGAAATGGTCAAGTTTTTAGTGGTGCCTTATCGACATCAAGATAACCAGCTCATAATATGTATAAGAATACTTGATCTCGCCACGCTTTATCACGCCACATTCTTTCGTCCCGTCACTTTCTACCAAATAAAATCGGCAATAAAATCTTCTAGCTATTAGACTCCACCCCAAAAGTATACTCTCATCAGCCTTATTTTTCTATAAAATTCGAAATTAATACTTCTAAACATTTACAAAATTAAATCTCAAAAATCTTATAATCGATTCTGCAAGTGAAAGCTAGAAATTTCCTGTGGCGAAATTGGGGTGTTTTAGGAAATGAGTAGATTTTAGCGTCCACAGTTCTCTATTTCCGACAGAATGAAATACCATTGTTTTAATTAGATGCTATCGGCTTACGTGCTGCCTTTTATCAATGCAGATTGATAAAGTTTCGCGTTTTAAATGTCACTTCTGGCAGGGCAAGCTGATATTAACGATGCCTTTAACCAAAATGAATGAAATCGATAGTCGCGAGGTTATATCCACAACAATACTTGACCCAGCATAATATGGTGCGAGCCAGATTTAAATAAAGTTTTATATCCTACTCCGAGACTGCGAGAGATCTTTTCAATGGGAGCGCTAAGTCTTTATTCTGAAACAAGCTGATATCTTGGCAAACAGCGATTGTCTCGGCTTTCTCGAAAAAGGCTGATGCCCCTCGGTAAACCGAAGGAATGACCTCAACTTGAGATAAACAGGACGACTACTCTGCTTTTCTTCGATAAAAGAAGAAAGAGGAAGATGTTCGGTTGGAAAAAAGAGATAATTTTCTTTGTGCCCATTTATTAAGACGAGGATGAAACAATAGTTAATTTTATTTAGCTTTAAAGAAAAGATTGAAAGAAACTAAAAACTTCAAAAAACCTTGGTGGAAATGTACGAGATCCGAGAATTGACCATTGTTCGCAAAGTTAAACTTGCGTAAGTCATTACAGGAGATGTCACGTGAAGTCAAGTGAGTGTATGTCTCCTCGTATACGTGGCCCAACCGAGTGTTTCCGCATGTACCTTGCCACGGTTGTCATACCTACCACCCCTTGCACCCTTAGATCGACATTGAATGACGCTAGCCTAACTCTCGTCGAGACGGTAAATCAGAAAGGAATTCTTTTCATTTTCATATTACCAGAATAATGGAGAAATATCCAACCGCTACTGGATATCTCTTGATTATTTCACATAAGTTGTCTAATTGAATGTTAGGCCAAGGATTTTAGTTGGTAAGAAGATTCTAAAGTTATTCTAGTAATTTCTAAAAATACCAGACATGTTAATGCATATTTTAAACGAGAAGTGAGTTTTATCTGTGTGATGCCGAGGCGATCTTAGTAATATGAAGAACGCGCGCCAGTTGCGGCGTGTTCCTGTTCGTGATGGACAATATTGCTAATTAGACTACCTTAGCAAGGGGTGGAACTCGACTGGGGGTGGAAAAAGGGAGCGGTTGACGTTGCACGCCACACCCTAATTCTACCTCCGCCAAGCTGGAGGGAATGGAGGAGCTGTCTTTTCACCAGGGACTCCAGTGACAAACTAACCTTGCATCCCTAGCGAATCAATGAAAAGAAAGGCCATGGGAAAATAATAATGTTGCAAAACTTGGTCCAACTAATTATTGATCAAGGTGAATGAAAAGGATAATTAAATGTGCTTCCATTGAAATGCAGATAATATTAGTTGGTCCTTTCATCGCGTAGAGTAATTATAATTAAAAGCGACTAGTACCCAGGTGCACTGACTATAAAAAAAGAAAGCGAGGAGCGCTCAATGTCCGCGCATGACAGGAGCATGTGGAATTGGAGTGGAGTGGAGTGGAGTGGCGTGGCGTGGCGAGCGCGAATCTTTGGAAGCGCAGATTGAAGAGCGAGTATGATTTGTAGCTGAGAGAGTTGGAGGAGAGGAGCGCTCGGCTCGATCAATCTTATCGAGGAAGGTCTGACTCTGGCAGTTCGCTCATCCCGTCGCCGCCAACTTCCACGTACAATGTGCCAAGCTTATCGGGCTCTCTCGATTAAGCGGCACGCAGAATCTTATTCGACAGAGGCTTCAGCGAAGCGTAGCTAATCTATTGGTGGTACGCGCTCTCGCATGTATTACGTACGTCAGAGAGCGCGCAGCTCGAAACGCGTGCCGCCCGATTTTCAACTACATACACCGCGCACCACTCCGTCCTCTTTTTCACGTGCGAATACAGAGCGCGATAACGATCCACTCACGTACTAATGTCTCATCTACGTCAGGCTACATCGTCCAAACTCACATCACTCACATTAAAATCACTCTCTCCGCCTCCTCCGTTACCAAACTACAGTAACTCCGGCTATTTGGCTACTTGGGGAGTGTAGTTGACAGATCGGATATGAAATCGGTCCATGCTGTTGCCCCAAGCAACGATTAACCAAAGCCACTCAGATAACTTTAATCCCTTGCTATGTAATAATGAGACACACCCGTATTTCTCATCGTCCAACGAGAGACAGATATACTCGCTATAAGAAGGCGAGGGACTACTAAAAGTGTCTGCTGTAAGACGCAGAGAGATTCTGACCAAGAGACGCTCGCCTTCGACCTACCAAATCAATGCTACCCCGATGAAGATTGTATCGGGCAATGTTTTGGAAGGATTTGCAAAGTCTACATCCGTCAGTCAAAGTGGAGAATGCAGATTAGAAAGGAAGGTGGGAGAGGGTCCAGAATGGCCGAGAACGAATGCTGCGAGAGTTGAACGCGAGGCAAGCAGACAGGCTTTCACGAGAGTATTTCGACAGAGTGTGTCGAGATAAGGGCAAGCACAAAAGGTCCTTATCTACGTGGACTTGGCGACTACCGTTCGCTTAGCTTAGTCTCTCCCTCTCTTGCTCGCACACGCAGCAGACACGCACACGCATACACACACACAGACACAGACAGGGACACGCTCTCTGGCTGTCTCTCAATAACTGTTGATAGATTAGAAAGCTTGACACGTCATTTGGAGCTACGTGCTCCCGCTCGGAGCGAGTATCCGGTGTCATCTGCACTCGAGCGTCGTCGATTTCGAAGCTATATCTATTAATTGCCAAGGCAGAATGCCGATTCCGATCCCGATCCCGATCCCGATCCCGCGAGAAGGGAGAGGAGTCTCTCACCGACACCTGGATAGAAACTGGAGTGGCTATCGGTGCTGGTGCTAACGCGGCTATCAAAGCGACTCCAAAAAAGAATCGATACCAGCTTCCTGGAAACTGCTTGCGGTAGGATACCGATTGCGTCACGTCCGTGGTCCGCGTAATCTCGTTATCTCGTCAGCTTTCGTCCGCGGCCCGCCTCGATTTCTCAGATTTCGCCGGGCGATTAGATCCCCAGCCTCATCCCAACGGCAAATAATTCTAGCAAAACCTTCGACTCGATCGAGTCACTCCAGTCATTGTCACAATCTTCCAGGATATCAGACTCTTAAGAGACCAAGGGGTGTGTTATGAAAACCGAGCACCTTGCGTGAGATGACATGAGATTATAGGGAGATAGATGCCAGTAGTATTCAAGGCACCATAACATAAACACTGGAGCCGTTAGCAAAAATCTGCCATGCAGCATCCGAGCTCGTCATTTCACATATTTCGAATGTGTAGATGAAGAGAGAATGGGAGCAAGTTTGCGAGAGAAGGCGGGAGTGCGAACTGGAGCAGAGGTACGATGGAGAAGGAGTGTGAGGAATGTTGTAAAAGAGTAGGTGGTGTACGGGCTGGTCTGATGACATACCTTTCGTCGAGTAATCCATGGTCCAGTCTATCCTCTGGGGCTCATAGGGCAGGTGAGCGAGGTGTATCGTGGCACAGGGTTAAAATCCACGGGAACTGGTCGCGCTGGCGTCGACACACTCTGTTAACACGGGGGGCGCGCTCCGGCATCCGCACGGGATGCGAGTCGAGCGTGAACTGCGGTCACTGGGTTCCGTAAAATCCCGAGGGCACGCTCTCTCATGCGTATAGGGGTGCCGTTGGCGAGCGAGAGGGAAAACAGGGGGCCCCGTGCGATCGGGCGGACAGGTGGACGGAGGGTAAGGGCCTTCCTTCTCCTCCTCCTTCTATCTCTCCCTCTCTCTCTCTCTCTCTACCCTCTCTCCCTATATATATATCTCTCTCACACTCTTCCTCCCTCCCTATCTCCCTGAGACTCTCTCCCTCTGGCTATCTATCCTTGGAGCTGCTGGGCCTTCTGCTAGCCTCTCCTCTTTTTCTCTTTTTCTCTCTTTCTCCCTTGCCCCCTCTATCTCTGTCTCTATTTCTCTCTCTCTCTCACTCTCTCTCTCTCTGTTGGTCGGTGTGTACCGGGGTAATTCTCACGTAACACACACACAGTCCATCACCTCGGATTACGCGCTCACCGTTCTCGCGAGGGCTTCTTCCCGCGAGAAACCGAGAAACCTCTTCCTCCGCGGAGCGATATCTCGCGCGATAGTCACCGATACCGTTTCTCCCATATCCATCGACCGGCTCTCTCTCCCTCTTCCCAAGTGAGACAACTCTCCGCGGCACACTGCGCTTACGGGTACGGGTACGGCTGCTGCTGCCGCCTTCAATAGTCCGCTATCGTTCTGTTTCTGTTATCACCGATTCTACCACAACACCAAAGCGCCCCGGCGTTCCCTTCTTTCACTTGGGCTCCGGCTCCGGCTCCAGCTCCAGCTCCGGCTGCGGTTGCGGGTGCTAGTGCGGCGCGAATCCTCCGGGAGCGAGGAGCAGAAGAAGAAGGGTGGCGGCGGCGGCGGCGGGTGCCGGCGTCGAGTGATCGGGAGGGGATTGGTGGTACCGCCAGGTGAGACGGGACGAAGCAAGGTCCATGAGACACAGGTCACGCCGAGCCGACTCACCGCGGAGAAGTGACACGGCGCTTCTGACAATTTCTCTCAGCCTGCGCCCCGAGCAGGCTCATCATCCCTCCCTCTCCCGGCTCTCTCGGTCTCACCGTCGCCGCTCCGCACCGCTCCACGCCGCTCCGAGCCGGCCCAGCCCCCGCACCCGCCCGCACACCCTCCAAAGCCAACCTGCTCTCACAGCACACTGCCCATCCCCACCCCGCACGCCTACTTCTCTCTCCGACTCCGACTCCGACTACGATCCGACCAGTCTCCCTGCCTCCCTGCCTGCCTCCCTGCCTGCCTGACAGCCAGCCTGCCTGCGCGCTCCGCGTCCTCTCTCTCACTCACCTACCTTCCGCTCTCCTCTACCTTCCTTGCTTGGCTCTCGCGCCTTCTTTCGCTCTCGATCCGCTCTCATCAGTTCCGCGGGAGATCTGGCCCTTCGTACTCCCCCCACCCATCCCTCCGTACTCTCTTCGGTCACTCTCGTGGGACCCTACCGTCGCTTTTACCCCTACCGCACAAACATACACACACACACACGAAAGAGCTCTCTCCATCTATCTCCCCCACTAGCCGCCCCCTTCCTGCACTGCGGAAAAGGGGCCCTTATCTTCACTTCTTTCTACCCCCTCTGCAGCTTGGCCGACGGGCCCTTCGTACTTCGGCTGATGTGACTTCGTCACTCGGTGCGATCGTTCGATAGCTAGCCCCACTACGGCTGCACCTACATACATGTCGTCGCCGATGTACCAACTGCCCGGGCATCCAATCCGAGGAACCCACTACACATAGCCATAAGACTACTCATGGTTGGGACGCTTGCTCTTACAATGCTTCTCCACTCTTGACCTTTTGCACTTGGAAAGTTCTTCTCGGACTCTTGTTTCCTCCCTCCCATTTCCCCCCCGCTGCTCGCAGTTCAATTCACTTCTTAGCACTTGGCCACAGATTAGAAAAGGTCAACTCACAGATTAATGCATGTTCTATTGTATGCGAGAGACAAGCAAGTTGTCCGGTGTGCCAAGGGGCAAATGATAAATGGAGCATTTGAAAAGATTTGTTTCAAATGAACGGACCTCTGGAAGGATGCTGGTATCAATATTTGCAGATTCTAATTAATGTATCAAATATTTTTCCATTTCTATTAACAACGGGTGCCTAACTCGAGCATCGCGCACAGTTTTCGCAGGATAGTTCTATTTAATGGAGAACTCTCGCTTTCTTTTATTCGCAATGCTGCGCTTTGTATTAGTTGGGCGTGCGATCTGCGATCAATTCCGAAGATTTCGAAGGCGCCGTACAAGGCAACGTTGCACTATTTCTTAACCTTGCGAACTTTTCCAATCAGCTCATTTACTTACAATAAGCGATTTCGCATCTACATCGTCATAGAAGATCCATTCGAGACTATTCTTGGAAATTCGCTAATATGTAGTAATAGATTAAGTGCGTCTTGGAGTGCGCAGATAGAAGGCTCGCACAAGCGACAGACAGAGAAAAGTATAACCCCCTATTAAAAACATTTTATTATGGACCGCCAAAGTCTACTATCTTTACGTACTTGCGTTTGTAGAGCGTTGGTCCACTTTCAAATTCATTGCAAATATCTATAACCATTCGCAATAAAAAGAGAAAAGGGTAGTTTTCCATCCTACTAGAGGAGAACTTGCTCAGAAGCACGAGGAGCGTGGATGAGAAACCATAATCAAACCATCTTTCCTGTAAGCTTGTTTCACCAGGTGAGGAGCTGGTATTATTCAAACAAGAGCCATTGAAATCGTACATACGTAGCATGAAGCGACCAAGAATTATGCAGTTTCCGATAGGAGGATACGATAGTGATGGAAGCAACGTGTAGGTTCGAGTCACGAAATTCTCGATTAGACGGTAGCACTACTGGGCGAGGAGAGTCTGCGATAGGTCGATCGGTACGGTGCGGCGACGCCGGCGTTGCGGATCGTGAAAAACGGGCGACGATAGTTTCTCGACGATAAGGTGCAAGGTCAGCGTCATTCGACGGATGACCGAGCGCGTTTAAGTTTCGTAGATAATGTATGCTGCGAGACTTGCGTCAGGTTGTTGGCAAGGTGTGCGCGCTCGCGCGCACCCACACACCACACACCAGAGGGAATAGCCAGGGGCGAACGATGCCTTACATGTGCAGTGTACGCGATATCGACAATGCCATTCGTCGCTTTCCCACTGTCTTTCAGAAAAATTTCTCCTCCTCCTCCTCCATCACCTCCTTCTCTTCTTCACTTCTCCGTATTCACTCTGTCTCTTTGCCAATGTGAATCGAGGAAAACATGCTTGGGAAGTCGCGCCATTCAAATATTCGGAGCATTGCAAATCGCTCCAGTATATTTGATCAATTATTGACTACTCGTGCCCATTTATCCCACAACATATGTTCTTAGTATTTGGACGATAGGAATGAGGAATTATTTAGTGTTCATTCCAAGCAAGATCCACGTGCGGATGGTCACGTGTGAAGAACCAAGGATGTCCAAAGTGGCAAAAGTGGCGGTGCCAGCTCCCTTTCCAGTAGCCCTATTCGGATTAAGAATAAAAGTCACTGGATGGATCTTATACCTGGGTTGGATAAAAAGCGCATAATCTGCCGAGTCTGTTGGTCAACAGACGCATCTCAAGGGCCCAATAAACTGATGCAGGACAATAGTTGACTCCAGGTAACTCGGAGACATTAGAAGCATCCGCTGGCTGATCCAACGTCTTTCACCTCACCCTCTGGCCAGCCATCTACCTATGCTAATTCCGATACCTGAGATACTTCTCCTGACTTTCTAAGTCTCACCCTTTCACCCTTCCGGATGCCATACACTAATTTATATACGTGATTTCCTTCTAAATGCTCTTCTACCTCACGTTTCACCCAACGTTCATGTCAGATCGAACTTTCAAACCATTCAAGATGTTTCATTAGGTATCCAAGTAACTGATATGCAAATTCCCCATTTTATACGACAGATAATGCAGTGAAACATAGGTTGCGCGGGAAACACCGAGCCGACGCGACGTGGAATGTAAATTCTTCGGTTTACACGAAGTTTTATTCAAAAAACCTTCGAATATGCATCAGTTTAAAAATTCTACAATTTAAAAAATGCTTGGACATTGCAATTCAAGTGTGATACTTACAATTAGTTTATTTATAAGATAGTCACTCCAATAGATTCATTTAAAACCCTATGTATTTCGATAACCGTCCAAAGATTTAATTTTCTCGTTGAGTCTAAGTTCTTAATGATGCGTAATCTCCCGTGAGACGTATCTGAGACTAGGAAAGGGGTTAAGCATTGACCGCGATGTCCAGATGGTCCAGGGGCGATCCAGGCTCCCGGAAGGGGCGCCCGGACGAGAAAGTACCCTTGTCATTATACGAATCTTGCGTCAGGAAGGCAGCGGAAGTCAAATTAGATGATGGGAGAAAAAAATTGGGATGGAGCAGTTGACTCTCAACCGTTTCCCCGGCTACCTGGGAAAGGGTTAATTATTCCGTTGGTCAGATGCTGTGTGGATCTCACTTCTCTCCTCCTTGAAAGAGAAGAGGGCAGTCTTCCCCTTCGGTTAGTAGAGCTGCCCTTAAAACCAATGTTTCATGACGAGTCTCCTTTCTCGAGTACAAAGTTGAAGCGCTATTTAGCAAGGCTGGTATTGAAGATGAAAGGATGGGAAATACGTGACCATCCACCAGGCTTTCTTCGGGCCGGAGTACCTGCTCGCGGCGCTCCGAGTATACCTGAATGAATAGCTGTTTACCAGCGTACTGTCGGCCTGTTAGATAATTAATCCGCCGCTGGCGTAAATGGCCCTGCTGTGATCGCTAACGAGAAGCCAGAGGTAAATGCTATTGTGTCACTGAATTGACGAATCCCTTTCCCGGGATTAAGTCGGAGCAACACGCTCGGATACTTCTCACTCCACTCTACCCAACATCCTCTACATATTACTATCTATCAAACGAGTAATTAATACGCAGACTACGAAAATAATAGAACAAGCGGAGTAAGGAACGAGTTAAAGTCCGAGTCAAGTGTCGAGAGGGTAAATTTTAGTCAAGTGGCTCGTTCAGTAAAATGTATAATTAGAGAGAAAAGTGGAGTGGTAAGTATAAGAGGCAGACGGATGCTGTTAGGTTAATAGCGCGAGCAATTGCGCGCGACGTAAATCTTTATTATCCCATGGAAGGGCATTTAAAAATCATTTAAGGATGCAGATCCGTCTTATCTGGTCTGGAAGAGGGCGAAGGGCGAAGGGCGAAGGGCGAAGGGTATAGGCTAGCGACTGGGGATGCCGGGCTTACGATTAGGAGAAGGAAGCTCTAAAAGTGTAGGCGCGTCTCGCCGTCGCGGTGCCAGCCAGGAGCAGAGACGCAGACGCGCCTGTCTCAGTGGTCGTCTGCAGGATCTACGCCATTAACTGAACGTCTACTCGCCGGGAAATCACTGGCGAGGATCGGCCGAGAGCCCAGACCAGACCAGACCACTCTAGAACGTTCATTTATGGCGTGCTAATAACGCGATTGCGGATTAAGGTGGCTTTGGCCTGACTTATTCACTCGGCAGCCCCACCCGGGGGCCGGTCCTCGTTAATCCCTTTTATTGCCCCCGTCGTTTTACCACCCTCCAGGAAAACACGCACCCCCGAGATCCCCAGGACAGACCGCCCTCCCTCTTCATTCCTAGAACGCGGATTCGCATGCTTCTTCGAGTTCCTCGCCCTCCCCCTACCCCTACCCCTACCCCTACCCCTACCCCTACTCGTTTTCTCCTAAATGTGGGATTAAGTCTCCTCGCTCAACTCCCCTAAGATCGCTCGATGCAAAATAGACTGTGGTCACTTGAATGAGGCAATTCAAGAGTCAAATTGAAACCCGAGACGCCTGACGCGTGTGAAAGTTGTAGGATCTGGAAAACAATACTGCACACTGGTTTCAAGCGAAAATACACCTCGAGAAGTGGGATTATAACTGCTTTGGCCCTTGAGACTTTGTTAAGAATGGATCCTTTCGGTTCTCCCCTGCAAACAGCCAGGGTCTGGACTGCACCTCACAACTTGTAAATCATCCGAAAGGTCCATGGACGAGCTGAAGCAAGAGAGGAACAAAGGATTGGTGAGGTAGTTGGTGTGGTGCTCGCGGAGGTTACTCATCGAGGGCAAACATTGCTCCGAATGCTTTTGGCTAATCAGGCTGTCTCTTGAGGCCGAAGCCTGCGCGCGGCCACAAGATTAGAGCAAATAAAAAACACTTGTGCCGATATCGGCCGATGGTTTTGGATGCTCAGGAGAGGAGAGCAGCAGGTAACGTTCGATTTTTTATCGGAGACTCGAGAGAGAGACTTTGACCTAATCCCAGGCCGGATGGACCAGCGCTGACATCACCGTACAAATATGGGCGGGGAAGGAGCAAACAAGAGCGATCTAATCGCGTTTCACTTATCAGCTCGATGTTTTACGGTGCCCAGCAACTTATTGACGTTGCAGCATCACACTCACTGCACTTACCACTCGACTTTTTCACAGGGAATCCCCCTCTTACATCCTCGGGGAAATTCCTCATTCTCAGTCAAGGTTATCTCATAGAAAATAGCCATTGGAAAATCATATTTCACTATTATTTCTTATTCTTATTAAAACCATATTACCAATTTAAAGGTTGTGCACCACCCTGAATCGCGTCAGATTTTGTATAATAATAGCAATGCAAATTCCTATTTGTTTCCTGTCATTTCTTTATTGGGATGCATCAAACAAGAGTAAAATATCTGCTGGTTTCTGGAATCATTGACGATGAGATACTGGGCGGACTTTTTCGAAATGTGACACTGATGACGTATGAGTGTGTAGGGCCTGGGTGAGGCTTGGGCCGATCGGTGCTCGAAATATCTTGGTTGTTTGCACTTCGGGAGAAAAAGCGTTTCGTGAGAAGGCGCACTGGCCTGCGAACGGGAGTGTCTATCGGATGAGTGGGATGATGTGTTTACTCTGTCGCGTGTCTTTTTACAATGCGGGAGAATCGCTCCTCGTGATCTCCTCCACGAAACGATATCCACCGACTATTTCCTATCAGCTTAGTCCAAAACATCAAACTTCGAATCAATTTCTTTTATGAAAATCACTCTTATCTATCATAAATCTTGCATTTCTAATCTAAAAAAGGTTGTGCAATTGTGAGATACAATAAAGCGATTCTCTGTAACATGTTAAAACCCCCAGAGTCGATTTTGATTGTTGATGTTATATGAAACACTACCTTTTACTTTTACATTAGATAGGCGAAGGTGGAGTTGAACGAAATGGATTCGAAAAGTTGTGACTAAAGATTAAGTTGGGTGTTTTGAAGATACACGTTCCGATGAAGGTTTTCTATCGGTGTTCCGGGATTCGTGAGTTGGGCTTTTATCATCCGCGGAGATCGGGCAATAGAATCTTCGAGGCCTCGCGTGAGAGTGGACATTTTCATATCTCTCATTTCTAGATAATGCTGTATCTCCCTATCTGGCTATCAGACAGCCGTACCGAGGAGGAATAGTCAGAGTCTACCTATCGATTCCGGCGAATCAGATTAAATCACTTCGTTCTCACTGGGTCATACGCCGAAATGCGTAATTGGCAACCTTTTCCGGCCCGAGATCCACACTTGACAAATTTTAATTGCGTTCTACTCTTCATCCGTCTCATACAAGTATTGTTCTTTCAGCAGCTATTCTTCAAAAAGGACTCGACGTCTTTTTAAATATAACTTTCAATATTTAACAGATCTAATCATTCATTTATACATAATAATTCTAGTATATAAGCGCCATTTGTTCTGAACTGTGTATACTAAGTTATAATTGAACCTTTCGAAACAACTAATAATTTTCTGATTGCCAAGAAGAGACAGTGAAGAGAACAATCGCGTTAAAGTTAAAAGTTTCGAAACTCCGGCCTGATATTGGTGTCAGCATATTTTCTCCTTTCCAAGAAAGTCGATACATTGCGATGGCAAGATTTGACAAGAAATCGACGAGAAATCTCTTGTGTAATGGAACTCGAGTCACAATACAGCCAAGAACGCTCAAGCACATACACTTTGACGTCCCGTCATTCGTGAATCATCCTTCTCATTGTCGGATGGCGTTTGCTAGCCGAATGTTTTCAGGATTATCTTTGGCAGCGAGCGGCTAATTACACGCAGGTATACTTCTAACGACCCTCTAATAACTTAGCTAATCTCCTTCAGCCAGCAATCTGGCGTCCACTATGCTTTTATAACTGAGGAGCTCCCACTACTCCTAACTCACTCTCAGAAAAGGATCACTTTCTTAATGGATGCAACAATTGAATCTGTAATACCGTCAGTTAATCCAGCATTATTAAAAGTTTGATGATCAACAATTTCCATGATTCAACAAGTATTTTATCCTTGTATTATAATTAATGTATCCTATTGACACACGGAAGAATACAGAAGTCGATCACGTTGATCAAAAGTGTTATCAAATGCGTGTCAAAATATCGAAAGAGGCATTATGGCTATTTATAACAGAGATCGTATCTCGTTAAACCGAGACCTCCCTCAATCTTTATTAAATTCGTCTTATTAAATCCTACATTATTTTTCAATGAAGACGGGGATATCTAAATAAGAGCTTCCATTGTAGTTGTCATATGCACGGAAGGCAGAAGATAGGAAGGAAAAAATCCTCGGGGAAGAGTCTTGAAAGACAGTGAGTGGAGAATGCTGGGAGACCCACTTCGAGAGACGCGAGTACTTAGTTGTATGGGCGAGTGCGCGTGCACGCACGTAAGTAGATAGGTAGAGGCAGAGGCAGAGGCAGAGGCAGAGGCAGAGGCAGAGGCAGAGGCGCACATACTTACATAGGAAGGAGGATAAAGGAACCGAGGCCGTGCCACGGGGGGAAAGAAGGTACGAAAGTTGCATACGAAAGGGAGCCAGCTAATCCACGTGGAGGAGACATCGGTTCGTACGTATATCAGTTCGCCTGGCGAATCTGGGTTATCCGTTAGGATATGCCCGGCTATTCCAAGCACTCTTACAACAGACCTGCCTGCTTGCCTGCCTGCTTGCCTGGCTGGCCTCCCTCGAACAAGGGAATCCTACCTCACTTTATGACCACACGAATCCTAACTGCAAATATCTCCACCTATTCTTTCTTCCTACGGTCAGACCTATTTTCCGTATCTCTCTGACAACTTTATCTTTTCTACTATTAAACTTCTAACTTAGCTTTGCCCATTAGATCATCTCTGTACCTTCCCTCCCCTATTTTCCTAATAGTATACTCAATGGATTTACTATCTATTTCGTGTCTTGGTAACTTCCAAGTCTGTACTAGCTTTGTCTAATGTCTATTCGCCCGTTCTTTGCGATTCTGTGTAATTCTGTTCAAATATTTGCGTTAATTCGTGTTTCTTACACTTGGATAGGTAAACCGAAAAAGAAGACTCTCGGGAATCTGTGGCGAAGTCTAATTAATTGCTATTGATTGCCATTATTAGCGTTAAACCCCTGGACTCCGGTGTCACTGCTATTGTGTCAAAATATACAGTAAGCGAGTGTTCCTGGAATGCAAAATTGCATTTGTGAAGGCAGGGCAAAGGGTAATATATGAATTATATTTAATTTTCTACGGGCTCCAATCCATAATACAAATTTTTCCGTGCAACTGGTTGATAAGGAATAGAAAATGAAGAAACCTTCGTTGAAAGTATAAATTATGTTTGGTTGGAGAAGTATATTAATGAGATGTATCAAGAGCGAAACAGCGAGGTTTGCGGTTTAAGATAAGTGGTGCCTGTTCTTAGGTATTTCAGGGTATAATCTGAACAGAGGCGAGACTCTCATTCGGCCCGTTCACCATCGAGTGTAAACAAAAGGAGACTGAATTCGAACAGATCTCTCAACCAGCGGCAGAGATAACGCGTCCGATGTACATTGTAATTGTCCTCTGTTTACTTATTAAACCAGGAGTTCGTTCAACCCACGAGCCGGCACAGAACGACAGCCAGGAGAGCGCTACGACACTTAATGTGTCCGCGGAGAAAAGAGGCAGATATCTTGAGAGACCACAAGGTCGAGCATGTGTATTGTGTTTGGCATTACGTCAGGGAACGAACTCTGACGTTCGCGTCGCTAGAGTTCGTCGCCTGATCTCTCCTCTGATCCTACTTACTTTCTATATCATTCGATTCTATTATTATTTTGCATTATATATGCTAGCCATCTCCTGAGACACGGCTGCTATTCATCAGATACCAAGAATGATAATTGTATTCTTGAAACACCGCTTAATCCATTACAATTAGATTCGTAACAAACCTATCAATGAATATCTACGAAGAGCAGCAATGATCAGGAATGGAAGTATTTCGAGCGGTAGATTGAATGAAAAGATGCCTTATTGGCAGGGTGACCTGCATTCGGTAGACGGTAGACCGTAGACGGTAGTTGGTAGTTGGTAGTTGGGAGGGAGATCGAAGGTCCGCACTCCGCAGTGTGGACGGCGATGTTCACGGCTCAATAAGGAGTCTTGTGCGCCTGACAGATGTCCGACTGGCTTCTGTAAATACGACTACCTGTCTGAAGCCGAGCCTAACGCGAGCAGACTATTATACGCTCGGTAGCGACCTTCCACCAGGCCACATACTCAATTTCCAGCATGTGTTACCCTATAATGTTTACGGGGCACGCGAAAAGACATTCCTCCCTCGCCTGTCACCCACTCTCTCTTGGCATCCAAGCCTGCCCTGGCATCCACTTCCCCACCCTAACATATTCTACCGTATTAAGTTTCCGATCGCTTTAATATATTCCCTTATCCAAAAATACATTTTATATTAAACATCTAATGAAAAATAACATAAATCACAAATATAAATGGAATGCAATATTATGATGATTTGATCGTGTAAAAAGTTTGAATGGAATAGAGTCTACTTCGGTCCAAGATGTATTCGAGAAAAAACGGTGAGGAGAGAAAGGATCTTTTTTCAAGCGGAGATCCTCCTAGATAAGGACCAGGCTTGAGATGTTCCTAGGATCTTCTCATGCCGGCCGTGTTTCCAAAGCCTCGTTCGTCTAAGAAACTAACGTGCCACGACTAGCAAACAGCCACAGTCACCTTCTCTCTCCCGTTTCTCGTTTGCTTTTCCATCGGGAGTAGCAGTAAGTCCCGGAAATTTTCCATTCAACCTGCCCCGCTGCTACAAAAAACCGCGGCTCTATTCTTACTTCCTGTACACATTTCACATCCGATCAAAGTTGCAGTTGGTTTCTAATAACGGGTTGACATCTCAAGATGGAAATAATCGGAATGAAGAAATTTATTATCGAAAGAATGCTCTTGAATGATTTGGAGCGGTATGCTTGGAGCAGGATGCACGTGTTGGAAGTGTAGTGTTCATAATGCGTGCCCGAGGTGCAACAAGGTGCACCTGTATGCACCAAGAGCGAGAGGCGGAGGATGAGGAGGATGAGGAGGAGGAGGGTGAGGTAGGCGAGTGTGTGCTGCATTGCATTACACCGGGAGGCTGCATCACACGTGGGAGACAGGTAGCTCACTTCCGGCGGCGAGAGGCCACTCCATAGGATCCGCACGAAACGCGGAGACCTACCACACCACACGACACCACATGATACCTCTTTGGATTCTGCGTACGTGTGTGTCACACCTCGTGCCCCAGGCCCCCGGTCAACTCGCACACACCCACACACACGCGATATCGTGTAATTTGCGATTTCCTTCGGGCAACGATGAGAAACTTTATACAACTCGGAACCGTGAAATTCAAGTGGACCCCTCGCCTCGTCAAATCCCTCCCGGGGCATCCCGACCTCCTCCCACCGATACATATTACTATCCAGATTAAATATAACTAGACCAATTTCAGTCGAAAATATCATTAAGTTTCTCTCAAATCAATATTTCTATTAATTTTTTATTCGAGATTGTTTCAATCTCTCAGTCTTTAAACCTTTAATTAAAAGTACCTTTAATTGCTGATGCCTCCAACATCCTGTGGAGATAGGTATAGGATCTTACGCCAGATTTAGAAAGTAAAAACAATAGAATATAATGTAGATCCGATAAAGGCGGAGAAACAGAGATACAGCATCTCGACTGTGCACGAGCAGGCGAGTGATAAATTCTGAGTTGCATCGAGGGACAAAAGGCGAGCATGTAATAATATTGGAAGAGTGCGAATGAGCGAGATAGTTGGGAAGGAGTTTTCCCGAGTTTTCTACGGAAAGTAACCTGAGGAGGTAGAGGAACAATAAACTGCATTCGATGAATACAAACTAATCTCGTTCTCGGTTCTCAGTGCTGTCGGTGGCGCGAGCCTGTTGGGAGGCTGCATCAGACGTGGGAGACAGGTAGCTCACTTCCGGCCTAGGCGTAGACCATTGTACCGGCTACTACGTGGTACATCGCGAGAGACACTATATGGGACAGAGTCATCGTGGTACACTGGCCCACACAAATATCCCAATGCCAATCTCGCTTCTCAACTTTTGTACTTTTTCGAATTAGAAGGGATGGAATTTCCCTATCTTTAAATGGCAAAAGAAACTCCAAAGGAGTAACCCTGAAAAGTTCCTATTTTCGAAAAAGAGCTTCCTATGCACGCTATTCGAGGCATTTCGCTCCATTTCTTTTAATTAATTAATCTTGTTATCAAATTGTCCATTTTTCATTCGGTTCCCTCTTTTAAATGACGGATTTCCATTGTAAGAAGAGCATTGAACGATTTGAACTTTGCGTAACATATTCTGTGGACAATAGGAAGATTACGACTAATTATTATTTGACCTCCACTACTTTTAATGGTTGGTAGTGTACCCTCATTATATCTCGTCACAATATGTATACGGACTCCAATATAGAGAACCGAAGACGGGAATCTTCTTTTTCCGACGAATATGTAAAACGCTCGGAAGAAGTGTCTTTCTGAAGGCGCCATGTCTTTCAGAGGGGGTTTCCGGTTTCTGGGACTAATAATGGAGCAGCCTGGTGACTGAGCTCTTTAACTATTTCAATAGGTTTCTCGCTCTATTCATGAGTGCAAGATGAACTGTCTGAAGAACTAACAAATAAAACTCGGCTCCACGATTCGTCGTCCATAAGCTGTACCATATTGTTTGCCAGCTATTGAGTTATTGATTCGTTCAATATGCATCCTAAAGTTCTCGTCTGGAAGGTAAGTCCAAGTAATTTGTGCTCTCTTCAATCCCTATTTCCCTCATTCTGGATCAGCCGATTATTTGCACATCTGCGATCGACTTATCTGACTTATCTCTGCTGGCATGGTTCGTTTAAAAATGTCGTTAAAAATCTCCCTCTCTTTGGGATGCTCTGCTGGCGAGAAAGAATTGGCCACGTTCGTAGGGCATTGAAATTGAAACTGAAGCACCTTAAGGAACTGAGAGTGGACTGATGCGAGTTTTGGAACCTGACCTCCTGGACCCGGCTGGAACTGGAACTTCCTTGACACAGGAGGAGGATCTACATTCACGTCTATTTCTAGGTATCGAGGAGATACAGCAGTTTGTCGAGCGGATGACAAAGGCGTGTTCTTTCACGGGAGAAGATAATGCTCGCGCGTTCGTGTACACAGGTGCCGAGAAGAGGCCACCACGCAGATGCTGCGCCTCTAATCGTATTCTGAGCGAAGCTGCACGTCGACGGATCACCGGCTCGAAATCTATCCCTCTTATCAGCCGACACTCTTAACGCCTCGATCATTCGAGTATCTTCTCACGAATTTATCGTTCCTTCGACACTTTCAGTCTGTTTTATCTCATTTCGAGTCACCAAGAACGAGCAAAAGCTAGAAAAGAAGTCTTATATCGTCGATTTTTGGATTAACATTATTCATACCAACTAGTAATAAATGTTGGAGTGCTACATATCAAGAGGAATAAAGAAACCACCTTTCCGCCGAAGGGTTATGAATGTATCAGTAGGAAGTGTGAAATAAAGTGTGACTTGACTATTGTCAGGTTCCTAACAAAAGTAATATTGGATGGAAATTCTGTAATACATAGAGTGTTGGAGTGTGGTGGTCGGGAAGAGGAAACCCGACAGGATTTTGTCACACTATAGTCACTTCCTGTTATGCTCGGCCTCGTCGATTTTTCAGAGGCCACTTTCGGACGTGGCATGACTAAAGGCGAGCGAGCGAGCGAGCGAGCAGGCGCGCGCGCGCGCGCGCTCGTGCCCACCAGACCGCGAAGATGTAATAATTCTTCTTTGTGCTCATGCGAGCTGCTCCTTCTGCTCTCTTCCGAGATATGTCTTCACGGTACGCCAATTTCCGCCTTCCCTCCGAGATTCTGCTCCGTTTCCTCTCGAGCGTCGACGCTCCCACCACCACCGCAACCGCCACCACGCCATTTCCACCGTGGTTTACTTTCCTCGTCGAACCAATTTCTACGAAAACTCGCCTCCTCCGACTTCCCGTCCACTGATACCGCGATAACGTATCCACATCTTCTCCAATTTCTCGATGCACATCGACTTTATCGTCAAATGTAAACCGCCCAAAAGGCCAACGTCAGAATTGGGTTAGCATTGAAATAATTCTAATAAAGTGACTGTATCAAAATTAATACCAAGATTAATTAGTAGACGTGAAAGAAAGAGGCGTATCTTGGTTGGAGTGTCGATAACGAGAGTGGCGTGACTAACAAAGTCTAATAAGACATCGTAACATCTCGAATGATAGAGTTGCATCCGACGAAACATCCTGCGTTTCAAGAGTTTCTCCTAGTTTTTGAGTGCGTTTAATTATCCTGCGTTGCAAGTTACAACATGCCGTTAACTAAATTAGGCCGGTTTGAAAAAGCGTGAGGGTGGGGTTGGGGGTGGGGGTGGGGGTGGGGCTAAGTGTGTTGTAATTAATGGGCAATTAGAATATCTGGCTGCGAAGAGGAAAGATTAGGCTAGATCAGGAGGCGGAAGATGGCCGTGGTTTGCGGAGACTTATTCTAGTTCATTTGTATTTGGTTGGTAGGCCAGCTCGTTAAGTTCGCGATCGCATAGCCCGATAGAAGAGCAGAGCTCGTAATAGTTTTCCTCGAAGGAGGATGCGCGTAGGCAAGCTTGAAAGAAATATCCGAGCGAAATTTTATCTCGGCGCTCGTTACCGTGACGCACCTCAGGCGCGCCGATTTCTTCTGGCTTCTTCTTCTTCTTCTCCTTCTCCTTCTCCTTCTCCTCATCCCGGATCTCGGGGATTCTTTGACGAATTGTGGGAAACTGATTCGCATAATGTTTGAGAAAGACGTGCACTTGAGTTGGAAAATGCTAACGCAAAACCTCCACGAGATTTATCACATCTACTGAACTTTAAACTCATTACTTCTCCTACCGGAATACGCCTAAGATAAGACTTTTTGGAATTCGAGATTCTATTAAAACTGTATAACCGTAGAGATTATTCAGGAAAGAAGCAGAGAAATCATAAAGCGCGAATTTCTTCTGCACGAATAAAATCGCAATAACTTCTGGTTGTCTCGTTATCCTAGATAATTGCGGCACTCATTCTACCGAGAAGAATTTCCTACCGATTGTATTATCATCCTCCCCCTCACACTGATGGAATCAATTAAGAACTAGTGGTACTTTCATTCTACAGAGTAACTCGAATGAATCGAATCCTGCTGCTTGAAACTTTAGCATTGCAAAAGAAAATCCAAACTAACAAGATAAAAAAGAGTTTTCAAAAAGATATATTTATTTTAAGTTAGTCTATTAATTCCAGTTCTATTTCTACAAGTTTATCAAGTCGTTGGACTTATCAGAATGATTAATAAATCTAAAGGTAGAGTGGAGAAGGAAGGAAGAGCGGGGAGATTCAAAATTCTGTGCTGTTTTAAGTGATTTGGGATGCAAGTCAGAACAGGACTTGCGACCGGAGGGTCACTGAACGCATCGGATTTCCTGGACAAACTTTCGTTCGGCTGTATTTCCGCACACCCTTCCCCTTTTACCAATATCGTCAGCCTCCGCCTCCGAAATAAGATAGTCTTTACCATCGCTGCACGTCCACTCTTTCTCAAACACCTAACTTTTATCTCCATGAAATTCGCTGCTTGTTTATTGCAATTTTATATGAGAGACGATAAACCTAAAGTAGAGGTAGGAAGCTTATAAATTTAGAAAGCGATTCTTGAGGTCAAACACCGGTGCGTATCGAAGCCGATTGCACCGATCTCATCGGTTTTTTTTGGCCCGGCTGACAGTATGGCATGATGGCATAAGCGAATTCCAGAGAAGTGCACACGCGCGGCTTCCGGTCCACGGAGCATCTCTTGGAAAGAGCGATGCCTCTGCGTACGATCTTGGTGTAAGGGAATGTTGATGTAATTAGGATGTGTCGCAATATCCATGCAACGTACACTTAATCTAACAATGTGATTGAACTGTTTTCATTAAAAGAAGGATTTGGTTTTGGTATAACATAGGGAACCTTTACGGAAACTAATAACTATTCTGTATATAACAACGGGAAAATAATCCTTTGACAGTTTCCTGTTTTTTAATTTTGAGAAAATGAAACGGAGTCTGATATGGAGGACACACGGCACTATTGCGTACCATTGCTGACAGGAGTAGCAAAGTATTTCGAAATTGCGCAAACCTTTCTCATGTGACGATGCAGAAAGGAGACGCCCGCGATTGGCACATCAGCCGGGTCGGATTCGATCGGCGGAACCGTATCTTCCCTCAGAATAGCGATCGATCAGCCGCATTCTCCGATTAGCATACCAGTCTTCTCACTGATTGCAACGATTGCCAGGCCCGATTAGACGGAATTACGAAACAAGCTTTGATAAATACCAAATGCAAACTAATATACTTTGAGCGGATAAGGCATTGGTCCTTGATGGTACCAAGTTCTTATCTCTTTCTTAAATAAGAAAATTTTCCAACCCAATATCTAAAAGTAGACAAATTGACGAAAAATTCCACTTATCACTTATTGAATTAGCATTATTTAACTTATTCAAGTATCTCCATTCTTTGTTTTATTAGGCACACATATTTTTTATCGACCTTTGATGGAAGTGTAACGTATACGAAGCTGCGTGATTTCGAAAGACTTAAACTGATTGTGAGTATCGATAAATTTATCAGCCAGATGAATGGTAAATAGCTGCTCTAGCAACGAAACGCATAAGATTTTAAATGATCGGTCGAGGAAGACTCATTAGCACGTTCTCCGGCTGAGGTATATCGCGATCTCATCGATTTTTTTGCGCTCCGTATGTTCGCATAAGCAAATTCCATCGAAGCCCGGCCGTTTCCGATTCGCGACTGGAGCGGATCTTGAAAGGAAACTCCGGAGGAGGCACATGGAACGCCAGATCGACGTCATTTGATCTCAAGATCGTGAGATGTAATTATACGTATCGTCTGCCCGATGTCCTTCCTCGAACGACTCCTCCCGATTCCGTCTCCACGCGATTTAGCATACGTTTCACTCTCCTGCACTCTTCTAGATTCATTCCCGACACACTCATCCAATGGAAATCCCATTATTTTTTAGTGTTCTCGCATCAAATCTTCGAGATAGCAACTTTAACGTTCTAGAAGTACTAACTACTTTCCATTGAACAATGAAATATTGCCAAGTATAGTGTGCAAAAGAGTTGGGATCTCGAATGCGATCTAATTACGAAGTTCACGGTTGCATGCACCAGGAAATAAAGGAGATGCTGGCTGTGCGAGAACTTATCTCAGTGTTTCTCGCTGAGATAAGAAATTTGAGATGGTCGAGCGGCTAGACGCTAGCTCCTCAACATCTCGAGCTGGTCGCAAGGTCGCCCAAAGGCCTCATGAGATAAAGGAGCGCTACTCTTCTCAAATTGCCGAGCTACATATGCAAACTACCGCAAATTGGTCACTCATCCATCTTCCATCTCCAGCATCATCCTTCTTCCGCCTAAGATCTCCGCGACGAGTCGATAATGCGCACTAACTCCCGCAATGAACATCAAATATTTATCTGCTTCATTACTTCAATATTTATTGTGGGTAATTCTCTCTGGTAGCAGGTGCGTGTGTGGCTGTGTGGAGTGCGCGTGAACAGAAAAGAGCTCACGCCCGCGCGCGTGCACACCACACGACGCGTTATCTCCGAGATAACAAATACTTGTGTAACATAAACAAGAAATATTTGACTCGCTACCTAGAGTTATGGAGGTGCAATTCAACGACGCTGCACTACCGTTCTCTAGATAAATAAAGACTGCTACATGTCGATGACATATCAATTATCGACCATTCCAATTCACCCAATACTATCCACCAGGATAATCTATATGAATTGCAATTTTCTCCACGTTCCTTCAACAATTCATAATTCAATCATATAGGAATTGACACACTTTCAGGAACAGAATAAAAAAGTTCCACTGGAGTTTCCTATAGCAGCTCTAAACATGCATGCCAATTAATAGTTCCTTCCTTCGAGCGATAATGAAAACTCGTTGTCAGTTTGAGTGAGACCAGCCAGCGCAGGAAGACTGGAGAAGTAAGTGAGTGTCCATGTCCATCCCTTTGTTTCGTTGACCCGGGCCAGAATTGTGACATCGTCGTCGAAATTTTCACCGTGCGTTTGAGAAGGAGGAGGCCAAAGAGAAAGAGCACAAGAGAAGTAGGAGGAGGTGGTGGTGGAGGTGGAGGAGGAGGCGGTGGGGGTGTAAGGGGGGCATGCATCCGCAGGAATCTGTCGCGTAATGCGTGTCACACGTCGCGCGTCGTGGAAAGCAACGGTCCCAAGTCCCAGTGCGAGTGTCGAGCCGAGTACCGAGTACCGAGTACCGAGTCCGGAGTCTCGAGTCGGGCCCCGAGGGCCCCTCTGTCGTTCTCTCCTCTGTCCTCTGTCCTCAGTCCTCAGTCCTCTGTCCTCTGTCCTCTGTCCCGGAGTTTTGTTATGCGCGAAGCGTCATTTCCTTCTTCCATCGCAAGCGGGAGCGGGCGTAGGAGAACGAGGGAGCATGTCTCCTGCTCGGTTCTTTGGTGAGGAGGCCCAGCAAGGCCCAGCCGGCCCCGCAGGCCCGCAGCCCCGCACCACCAAACCAGGAGAGAACACGAGCTCAATCGAGAGCAAGATTTGTAAGCACAATCTTGAGGCCCCTCCAAGACGGCGCCACGCCATGAAAGCTTAATGCATTTGCGGCCAAATTTCACCGGGCGACTATACATGCGTACCACTCGCCTCCAACTCCCCATGACCTCAAACTCTTCCTTACTCCTCCGGTACAACAAATCACCATCTAATCTAAAACCTTCTCCTCGTGTCCATGTACTCAAGACCATCTGCCCCTACCATTTCGTAATAAAAATGTACTATTATATAATTGACTAATGTACGTGTCTAACACAAATGAATGCTTTTTGTACATAAAGCGTTGTGTTGACCGATATTTTCCATAGAGTTTCAATTAATTCATTAATAATAAAAATAATTCGTTTTTCTATTAATTATAATTTCCAAGTGTGACATCAATTGAAAAATCTGGTAAATTAATTACGCTGGGATCGAAGTAGTAAAGTTGCTATAATTAAATGTATTACATATGAATCATTGACGCCTGCACGATTGAAAGTCCGTGCGTCGAACCTGCATCGACTTGAATGGTTGGTTCGCGGAAATTTGGAGCTAAAACGGAACTTCTTAACGTGACCAGTCATTACGTAACCCATTACGCGTAACAAGTAAAGACAAGGGAAACAGCAAGCCCGCTGATATAAGTGGCAACGGCAGTTTGTTATGCACAGTACGTTATTTCCTTCTCGTAGAGGCGTAGTGCGACGAGAAGAACGAACGCCGATCGAGTGAGAGAGGATTCCAAGCTGAGAACGATGCCACAATGCCGCTGCTTAATAATAGACCGCTTAACACTGTCAAAAAAATCTGTCGGCTGTTTTTTAACTATCTACTACTTCTTCCACTTTTAATTTGCCACTCGCTTCTAAGTTAGAATGAGAGAAGATTTTCTCTTAGAACTATTACGTATCTGAGGATCCAGGTTTTTTTCGATAAGGATTAGTCATCAACCTATTTTCCCACTCGAAGGTGTCCGATCACTGGGGATTCCCTGCTATCTGATTTTACACCATTCTAATATAATTACTATTGAAACATGAAGCTCTTTAATGAACCACGTCCTGGCAGCCATTCGACTGTCTTTCCCGTGGCACAGAATATCTAAAGAGCACGTTTCCCTCTGTTTAGTCCCGAAAATCGGGCCGGATGTTGCAACACGGAGCAGGCGTGCGCCGTTACCACAATTCTTGACTCGGAATAAGAAAGAATTGGGTCAAGAAACACTCAAAGTTTAATCCAGTATTCGCTGTTCCTTCCTTACTAGTAAAGTTTTTACTCCATTTCCCAGCCATCGCTTCTTACGATTATTACATCTGAGACTAATGAGAATTAGCATCAAACTAACCAGTTGGTTGATGCTGGAGAGCGTTTTCAAAAAGCGGAAAGAGGAACAAGAGAGGGTAGAATGAGAAAGAGGACCGAGCGGAGAGGCAAAGCCGAAAGGAAGGAGAGCAGGAAGAGGAAACGGCGTAAAGTCGTGATGGAGTGGTGAAACGGCACGTGTTGCACGGTGATGGCAGTGGCCGAGTGGCCGAGGCTAGTCCTCGGCTTCGAAATGTTCAAAGGGTTCCGGTAATGGGCAAGGAGATCGGGGGGTCAAATGACGCGATAAAAAAAGGGCTCGGACGTCTATCATCTACGTGTCTCGACGCTTTCTTAGTCCTGTTTTTGAGCCCTCGACACTCCTATTACGTTATACTTGACCTAGGCTGATCCTGCCAGTCTACTATGTTACTTATGGTCCACAAATCTACCTAGTAATCTTTGCTCTCGTGCAGAAACCACTGTATCTTGATAAAGCTCTCGAGGACCAAGTGAAGAACCTCTAGAACCTATGTAAAGAACAATGCCCAGAGGCCAACTAACAAGTTGCTTCACTAAAACGAAAGAGTTCAACTAAGTGGAGGGCCTGCCTGGCTGCCGCTGGCCTTTATTACGAGAAACCACGCTCTAGGTTTAATCTCGTGACAGGTACCGCTGCTTCCTGGCGAACATGCTCTCCTTCTTTTCTCAAAAGTCACTTGTTGACGTTTCTAGTCAAGGGGACGGCCTTTCAAGTTCTGTTCACAGTGGAACACGCCCTCCTCTACGCCGCACTAAAAACTAACTGGCTCTAACAACTACTAACTAGTATTAAATACCGATCACAAAAATTGAAAATCTGCAACTCTTTTTGTATGTTACTTTCGAATGTATTTTTAAATACATTTGCATCAATAATCTATAGTTAATCTTAAGCAAATTATTATTTGCTCGGGTGCGAAAAATAAAAGAAATTGAGGTGGAAGGTAAGGAAAGTGTTTGGTAAAGAGGAATATCCGTCTGGACAGGTATGAGCGTTCCCTAAAGGGAATAACGAGCGGGACTAATTTGCTGGTAAGCAGCGAGAGTTGAGCGCGTAGCACGTTCTATTATACTGGAGGAATGAGCGAGCGTGTGTCCGCGGGGGCCTGATGCCCGTTTCGCAGGAGTCCGGTGTCAAATCTTCGGGCGTGGGACAATGGCCGTTTAAAAAGCCATTTCCAACCGCTTGTAACGTGGAACCACTTGCAAATCGCCGGCGTTTTAGCCGTGAAAACGGGAAGTCGAATCTCGCTGGCTAAAGCGAGGCAGAGACTATCGAACTACCCATTGTCATAGACTTCCTCATCTTTAAGAAATCTCAGGCCTTTATTATTTTCTATGGGAGGAATTATATGTGCTCTCAAATCCCATCAAATTATGCGTGCTATAAAATCAGAATTAATTCAAATGGACAAAAATAATATTTTATAGAATTAATAAGCGGATTAAAATATTTCATATAAGAAGGGATTCACAGTTGAATATTTTCAATACGAGCATATTAGAAATCGAAGAAAGAGATACGATCGCAACGCGCGATCTAACAAGAGGTTTCATCCGTACGTGAGCGATTAGGTCTGATCATAATAGACCACTCGGAAAGACTTGGAGATCCGTGAGACAGTGTATCTGAATTTCGCGAAGACTACGTTTGATCGGCGCTCTCTCACATGATCGAAAGAGACTTCTTCCCTTATCTTATTTGTAGCGCGCTTAATCCGACAATGATTAAAAGCGACGAGTGTAGCCTGGCTAATCTCACACGGTGGTCCATATCGCGCGGAGCGGAGACACGCGGTTGCTTTTCTCGGAACGGTTCTAGCTCCAATTCGTGATTCCCTCGAGCTCTGTATCATTCCGATAAGCGCTGCAATAATCTCTCGGGAATACGCGCCTCTTCTGATAAAGGTCTTGCCCGGAAATGATCGACTATTGATACCGGTGAGACAAAGGGATGGCGCGATGTTCCTGACGCATTGCTCAAAAAAGAAATTCTAATCTTAAAAATCAGATGACAACTTTAAGATCTCTGAATTTCTTTCGATCGTAGAAATTAGTGATATAGTGATAAGTGAGTGACTAATAATATCCATGAGGTTTCTTCTTACATCTCAATATAGCAATACAAGATGGAACAAATGGGAGACTAGTTTACACTAAGTACTACATACAATCTTGGATTGAAAGGCAAGTGAATGACAGAGAATGAAGCTGCTCCCGCAGATTCCCATTGCACAACCAACACACGGCCCAACTAAAGACTCGTCAAATTGCCGGGACAAATCTGGTAGAAAACGATTAGCGCGATGCGGAGTATCTAATGGTGAGAAAGAGGAGGAAATTCATGATGGAGAACAAAGCGTGGAAGGAAAGAAACGGGTTTTCCTGAATTCCTGAACGAGCTGGCCAATTGATCTGAGGAGAGGTGGTGCAATGAAGTAATGCGCCAGGAATTAACTAGCTACACGCTTTCAAAACAGTTCTCAGGATTCTACAAATCTATTTAGAGAAAAATAATCTAACTCGATTAATAACAATACATGATTATATTCTCTGAAGTTTACTCCAAGTCTCTGTAACTTACGATGCTGAAATTTCTAAGAGATTTGAGATTATTTTGTTAATTACAAAATCGCAAGTTATAAAAGCAAGAAGAAGTTCTTCCGTAAGTTTTGACGAGCAACTAGGAAGAAGTTTATGGCTCATGCTCGAGAAACTCGACATTTCTCCGAGCGGTCTTCCAGATACTAGAACTAGAGCCTGTAGAGACTAGAGCCAACCTGGAGGAGGCAGAATCAAAGAGCGGCAGGTTGCCTTTCAATGCGCTTAATTGCGAGAGTGGCTTGGTGGGAACAGGAGCCCATGTAAAACGCGTTACAGCCGCGAGAGTGAAATGAGCAATCCACGAGATAAATCAGAGCGCTCGCTCGGTTTCTTTTTTCTCCCCGACTCTAGAGCGGAAGCGAACTCATATCCCGAAAAGAGTACGTTCTTACGGCTCTTCTGTTTCGCGATCTTAACCACCGATTACGCCAAATAGTTCCTATTTCAAGTAACCATAAAACTCTCATGATTTTCGCGTGGAAAATTTAGATGACACCATAGATCGCTATAATTTATTATCTACACTAATTTAGTATCATTGCAAAGAAAAACGATTAAAGGAATAGAGAATTCTAAAATATCTCCTTACTCTAACATCTGATATTAGCAATCTCGTTTGTTGAATGAGAATTTTCGCAAGAAATTTCCAAGAACCAATAGGACGTGGTCAGGAAAAGAAGGCTTCCTTTCTGATTAGAAGATGGAATCTGAAATGTTTGATATGGCGAGAATACAGTGCTCTCCTCTCCCTCTCTCTCGACGCTCTTTCGGTATATGTAACCGGCTATCTCGGCTGGCTGGTCGCTGGTTTCTCCCGCGTTAATTAGCAAAAGTTCGCCGTGCAATAAATGCTAAGCTCGCCTCCTTTTTACGTAATGCGCAGACTGGACACACACTCGCCGTTTTACTTTCCGTTCTTTATGAAGCTCTGGAATCACTGCCATCCCCGGATCGCACACCACACATGTTCCATAAGTTCCTGGCGCTACGGACCAGTGAAAGTGGCCAGTACACTCTAGATCTAATTAAACTAATCATATTTATTCTTTCTATGTTAAATTACTCGTAATAGAGACAAGACCTCAATGAATTGTGACTTCCTTTCTTTAGGATTTCAATGAAGTATTTACATTGCAAAACATTAAATGCCAAATAACAGATTTTTAATTAGATTACAATCTTAAAATCAATGTGACGCTTATTTCCTATTTCTCCAATTATTTATTGAAGACTGCCGATAGTGAAATGTTTATTATTTGATTTGCTTAGCGCAGTGCACCGAAGAATCTCTCGAATCTTTAAAACAAGTTGGATCGCGTAACGCGCCGAGGAAAAACTCGGAAGGGCTTTTAGATCGGACATAATTAAAGAGTTAATTAAGAAGCGTGAAATGTATTTCGCAATGATGATACTGCGGAAAGAAAGAACGAGGCCTCGAACAAACCTCCTGAATTCTTTTAATTAATACGGGAAGCCCGATGCACTCGCAAAATGCTTATTCTGCGTTGATAAATACGCTCCGGCACCACTTTCACTTGTCTCCTTTACTCAATTATACATATCCATATTTAGTTCATCGAGTTTCATCGCATCTCGCTTCAGAGTTTCCAGTGCTAATGTGTACAGTAGTTAATACAAATAGAACCCAGATATTTATTTAATTTCTAAAGGACTTAATCCTTACTGGGCTTTCCCACAAATTAATGTTATTAGCACTTGCAATTTTTTCTGAATTAGGTTCTTGAATTCTCCGTTTTAAGATTGTGATGGTGAAAGCGATATCGAATTCATAAAAAAAAAGTGAACCACGGTCAGATGCAAGGAAGAGCCACGTGCACAATACTACCTGTGAAAGAGCTCTGTCTCTCCTACTGAACAGCAGCTGTGACACCGGAATAATGACGGCTACCTGACAATGCTCCTTTGAACAGGTTCCCGGTTAAAGGTGACTCCTGGCACGGGCCACTAATCGATTTTCGAGCGGATCCCTTTCGAGTGTAACATTATCCTGATTAATTTTTTCCCATAAAAGGAAACTAAAAGTATTACACAATGCATTCTATTATCGACACATCAGCATTACCAATATATATTAATAATAATGTATCAATATGACGAAATGGGTGAGAGATTGTTTCATTGTTTCTCAAAAAAGTGAGGAGATCTAGTCCAAAGATGGATAAAGAGTCCGCAGACTGCTCTAGAAGAGGGAGACAACGAACTATTCTTTCAAGATGTGAACGGAAGCCGGATTTCTTACTGGCAGGAGTGCAAGCCGAGGTTAGTGGTGCTCGAATCTCGCTAGGAAGAGAACCCGAGCTATTAAACGAGTCTTGCTACACGTGTCAGCGCGATGCCGCAAAGTCCTAACCCCGGGTGAATGGTCTCTGACGTGCATCAAGTCTGGTATTCTTTATTATTTTGATCTTGCCGCAAGAAAGTACTACGCGAGAGGAGAGTTCAAAGGCTTGGTGCCCTGTTGATGACACTATGAGTATGCTTGATCGAACCAGAGATACAGGGGGGCCAGCTTTACGTGACTTTCCGGATGGAAACAGAGCCTAAGAAGACGCCACTCCTCCTCTCGGGAAAGGCCTCACTACCATTGCCATTAAAAATCCGATGGCAACCACGAAATTACGAAATACAGTCCCAAACATTTGCCTCTCCCGTTATATGTACAAGTTCCAATTTCGTCGATACAAACTTTATCAAGGAACGACAAATTTTCCCACTATTAATTAAAAAGCTCACCAATAGAATTAGCTATTTTTTATAAGGGTGTGTGTAAAAGGGAAAATGAATGGTGGCACGTTCCACAGGATAATTTGATTCAATTATTAAGGTAATGTGTCTTGGAGTACGAGAGATAGGAAGACTGGGAAGACTATGTGGTAGGGTGACATTGGACACAAGCATTCCGGAAGAGTATCGCGTGGCAGGACACGCTGATAAAGGTGGGCTATCTCATGTATCACGGCGAGGAGAGAAGGAGTAAGGCGAAGGCGAAGCCTCGGCCTTTAAAATCGTCTGTCGTCTCGTGTCTTATCTCGCGATATGCATCATTTCAGCAACTGCACTTCAGTGTCTCGTTGCCACGTGCTGAAATTAATGCCATCCTAACCACCCTCTCTCTTCCTCTCATCCTCCCTTTCTTTCTAGTAGCCGTGTTGAGTCTGCACTCGCCTTCCTTCGATTACAATTACACACCCATATTTCCTCACCCCTTCCGCCTTTCAATTTGGTCAATGTGCACTATGAGTTTAAATGATGTTATCCAGTTCTTATGGCTGTAATTATTATGCGGAACGGAATCATCAATATGTATACATTTATCAATTTTGCAGAGTAATTAAGTAATAGAATAATTGGAGTGAATACCACTCGTTGATAAATGGTGATTAAGTTAGTAAAAGCGAACTGAAGACTTAATAATTCAAATGGACTTTATGATAAGCTATGGAAATATTGATGACTCGAGGACCTCAAGTGTCGAGCGGTGTGAGTCATTGGCCATCCCAGTGGATAACCATAAAATCTGAGTGAATATGATTTGAAATTCTTATCGTCTATTAAATTCTGTATGTAAGGCTGGTAATTATTCATATAAAAACTTGAAAATTACCCAAATTCCAACAGACTTATGCACAATCATTAAATGTAAAGTAAGTATTTATGGGTTTAAAGAAACAATGTTTAAAGGTGAAAATTAGTAGGAAGTATTGAGAGAGGAAGGAAGAGGGAAGTAAGAAAGCAGAGGTCAATTCGGAAACAGCAAGTTCATCGCCAATGCAGATCGCCCGGTTGTCAGCCCGATGAATCACGTGCTTTCCGGCACGCATTCACCGAGTCCTGCATGACTCACGACTCGATTCTTCATCTCCTAACTATCTTTCTTATTGTCAAACCGCACTACCACATATACTACACCGCATAAAGTATTCACCATACATCTCTCAGATAAGATGCTAAACTTAGTCTCAAATCACTCTCACCAACAGAACAGATAAAAATTCGAAGATTTTTCGGCTCGACGAAAAACTTTCCTCCAATTGCAAATGAAATTGGTTTTTACACACCAACCGAAGGACCTGGACAAATCTGTCATCCTTAAACGTACTAATATGACAAATTCCCAATTAACTTTGTTAGAAGATAATTCGAAAGCAAGCAAATAAATTCAATCCTAATGAAACAGAGAAATGCCCCGCTGGGATTTGGTGTAACCAGAAATACGAAAAGCTGAGAAAGGTTATGCGAAAGTCGGAATCTCGGTGCGGCAGAAAAACATTTCGAGAGAAGAATTTGGCAAAGAGTGATCGATATTTTCTCACTTACCCATCTTCGCCAGGAATTCGAAGATCTCTCGCTCGGGATTGAAGTCCTCCTCGGGGAGCCAAGGGCCGCTTTCAAGACGACACGTCATCTCACCGGATTTAGTAAATGCACTACACGGTAGACACTCGAATACAATGCGACAGGTTAAGACGAAGAGAGAGCGAGAGAGAAAGTATCAGGTAGCAGCATCAGGCGTGCTAGCACGAACAAGCAAAACAGTCGATATCTCGGATAACTTTGACGACCTTAGCAACGGGCACGCGAACTCTTCTGGCCTCTGTGTATTGTCTCCGGAGCTGCATCGACGCCCTGGCTCTGCCTGACCGAGACAAGTAAACAAATAGGTCCAAATAGACGCCCGCCAAGATCCCACTAGTTTCCGCAATCCTCGCACTCTCAGACCAATCACTTTCAACGCTATTACAATTGCTCCAGTCACCTTCGAATCTAGCAAAAGTTACCACTCGCAATTTCTATATCTATTGCAGTCAAGTTCCAAGATTTATATATATTATACTTAAAGGCTTTAATATTTTCTAAATGAACAATATCAGACTGTCTTTGCAATTGAGATTGTAAAAGTAGCACAAAAGTGTGTAAAATTCCAAATTTGTTATATTTCAAAGAGGTAGCACTGCGCTTCAGATTACTGGGACTTCGTAATTTAAGAAGTTCTTTACGACAGTGAAGATACAATTATCCGTAATAAACTGTTGAAAGCTAAAGCTGGAGCGTGAAAGATATCACCGTTACGTTCGCGGAGGTCTCGCACATTCCTGGACCGCGTCCAGAAGTGATCTGAATTCCGGCTGCGCCGTCCAAGCCCAGAAATTCAAGGGACCATGCGCATAAATATTTCCGAACAATAGACTTGGTGCGGGCCTTGAAGGATAGGAGAAAAAACTGGGTCCACCCTGTCGACGTGCTCTACTTAACGGCCAATGGGCTACCTGGTCTGCAAGATCCTTTGTGGGGATGCTCGATCTTTCTACCGAAGGACAACCCCTTTCTTTCTTCGAGTAGTAAAGGATTCACAGGAAATATACCTTTATGCCACAATCACAATTATTTACATTAACTAAGATTTATTGCATTTCAAGCTAATCCTGGATAATTCTCATTTTGCTTAAAAAGAAGTTACTTAAACATATTAACTCATTATATTCCAGTCTTGTTTTTCCAGCAGGCGTATCATTTAATTATTTAATTATTTCGAATGTAAATTATTCTCTATTTGATTAGGCTTTAGGGAAGTGCTATTTGAATGAAGAGTGGTGTATTATCGCAAAGAGTGTGTGTACCAAGGCGATCGACGTTGTTTCGCGTAATTGCTCCGTTTGCGAGGAAGAACATTGCGGGTCGTGAAGAAAATCGAGTATTGTAGGAGGAGGGAGGTGTGGAGGGAAAGGGGCCGCAATGGGAGAGGTAATTATTCGCCAGCACACACTGCTTATGTTCCTCCTCGGTATTATCGCCCGCACTCTCATCGGAAATTCAATGCACTCCTCGTGCGCACTCGAGTCCCTCTCGCTCACCCTCTCCTTCTCCCTCTCCCTCTCTCTTCCTCTCGCCCTCTCGCCCTCCCGCCCTCCCACCTTCTCTGCTTCTAGCATTCCTCGAATCCGACCGAGATATCGATGCTAACGGGATTTTGCCTGACTAAACTCTCCGTACTTTTCGCCCCTCTTATCGCTGGGGATGCAACTGTATTTATTACACAACATAAAATTAATTAATTTTAAATGTGCTTCGGATAAGAGAGCTTAATTATCTTTGTTAATTGCTTAATTCTGTTGCGCATTTGGTATGTACTTCGCCCCCGTTGTCACTGGCTTGTAACGTAGGCTCGCTCTTATCGTCCCGATGATAAAATACTGCAAGAAACGAGTGCGCAGCTCGATAGTACGTCCTCACTACTGGTTTCTCTTGTTCCGGGGATAAGTGGCCGGAGGAAAATTGCTCGACTATCGGAGGACGAGCGTCTCGTAAACAGAGTACGACGACCACTTTTCACGTGAGCCGAGGTGAGCTCCCACACTAACAGGAATAACCAATTGAACTGTTCCTTGAACCAGAAGGATACTGAATAATTAACTAAGAGAGGCTAACTTCCTACGTTCTCAAGTCTCAATTTGTCGATAGTTATGCAACTTACGATCAATGACTCATTAGTCCCCTGTATTTCAATTTCATTAATACCAGCTGATCATTATTTTAACGGCAAAGAGTTGATATTACATTGCAAAGATCTTTCATATACTACATATGCATTTATCTCAATCAATATTGTGTGTAAAAATCATCTGAAAATCATATGAGAATTAATGAATGAGGGTTTCCAAATTTGTTGTACACATTGAGTAGGTGAATTAGAGGAATGGGAGGTCGACACAGTAAATAAGAGTGATACACTTGGGAGGAAAATAGGCTGGACCAAGAAGCTGATGCTCCATGGTAGGGAGTTCTATATTTCCATTGGCGAGAGAGCGCAGGCCAATCGAGAGCGAGAAGATCACGCTTGCGCAGCCTCCCGCCGAGATAATTTATCTGCCGGATCCATGATGCTGCGCGAAGCATTTAAATCCCTCTATCAGTAAATCTCGGCTTTACAAGCGAAAGATACTTTATCCTATCAGAACCTTATCAACCTTGCAAATGTTATAATTTAATTACTTTTTTTTCGTTGGGTATAACAATCATTTTCAATCCAGTTAGCCAGGACATATTTTTCGAGAAATAGAAATTTAAAGACCGTTACACTTAATGCAAATAAAATGAAGTATAAGTATCATAAAGGGCTATTTTTTACAGTCCTGTTATTTTTATCTTAATTACGAAAAAAAAGAATCAAGATAAAGATGACGTCAAGACAACAAAAAAGACAACAAAATAAGGAAAGTAAAAGAGTGGATATCACTGTTGGATTATTAACGAATTCGAGGAGCTTTGGCCGGCTGTCCGAAGGATAGGGATGTCCACCTGGTCGGAGGATGAAAGGGACAGGGGTCAAAGTTCGTATACCTGCACGTTCCAAGGCTCGAGAGAGCAGGATCTCGGCGAGGGCTACCTGTTCGATTAGGAAAACCTGATTGGCGATGTCCAGGTAGGCTTCCGTGTCCTGACGGCCCTCGTGCCCTGGGCTAAGGGTGGAACGGTAAGGTTGGCAGGTCAGAATTTCGTCCGGGGGGTGAATTAGCGACGGGTGTCCGGGTCACGCAGGTACCTAACCCTTCCAGCACCCATTTAAATGCCCTTATTTCCTCCTGCCAGACGTTGAAGACCTCTCCTGATATCTTTTGGCTTCCACATCCTCCTAAACATTCCCCACCATTGGCTGACCCCAAGGAAAATCGTCCTACCATTGGGCGAATTTGATATCAAGCAGAAGAAGCGTCCTGGCGTACCTTGGCCCCAACAGGGGGAGGTAAATGACCGTTAGGAATCGGTGATAGAGGAAAGAGTTGGGGATCCGGGCGAAATCTCCTTGGACAAGATAGCAGAAAGAGTGTGATCGATGACACCTGGTTTTTGGCCGACAGTCTTGCCCATGCAATAACTCAAATTATCCGGCAGAACGAATGTTACTAATGGATTAAGCATGTAATCGTTCGGGTATTGCCTTCCTATAGCAATATCGTATGACGATATTATAATACACGCAAACTTTGGCATTCAAAGTCTTATTCACCAAACAGCACTAGGCTTAATAGTGATTTATTTAATTATTTCAAAATTATATTAGATACTTTAAATGAGTGAAAAGGAGAAGCTTCGAGTGAAGTCGAAGAATTTTCTTTGATATATTTGTGCCAAATAGTTTCATCACTGCTGTGACTGGAATTTGTTTTCCTCATCTGCTAAGTCGCCTCGTTTTTAGTCCTCGGTATCTCTGCCTATTGAATATTGTCGCCTGTATGACGACATGCCTACTCCGATAAGCGGCGATAAACTCTTCCTTCGTACCTGGTTAAATTTCAAGGCTCACGACACTCGCCAGTCGTTAAGAAACTAAAAGGAAAAGCTCTGAATTACTGTTCATCTTCTCCTACTTTAATCCAAGGTAAACTGACACATTTTTTTATCAACTTAGTTACTAAATCAGCTGCCTTATAAACGTAGTTGTGCGTATGAAATCCTTAAGAGACGAGTGCGCGGTTCCAACGAGTTTGGACAATGGTCAATCCAATTTTTAAGATGCCCCCACTACTGGAGCATCAAATGGACGGTTACGAAAAACGTCCGTTGCTCTATTTAGGACCCAGTCATCCAGCAATGCCTTGTCAGGCAAGAAATCAACCGAAAAACCTTCAACGGTCAAGATTCCGAGTCTTTTCTTTTAGAAAAATTTATTTACTTCTATAAAACTTTTTTCAGAATGCACTATTCCTAATATTCCAACTTCTTCGGTGTTTCTCTCGGTTAATCCTCTGCTTGCTGAATAGAATCATAAAAGATTAAAGTCCCAAAGTTGAATTAATAATAAAAAAATAATCAAATGAATCTAACCAACGAAGCTTGATAACTTAATGTCGTTAAATGGAAGAAAAATGGATAAGTTGCAAGGAATATTTGTAAAGGCAAGGGGCTATAAATATCCAAGTGACTTGGGGAGGAGAGCGGGAGGGGAAAGGTGAAGGGGTGGGGTGCGATGGTCCGTTGCTCCAGTTACGAAAAGTGTCCGCGAGGCTGAAAAAAAGGTTAATATGGAGCGCAGGCCTTTCGTCCAGGTGTACAAGGCCGGCATCCCCCAACGGTCGCCGTTGATATTAGGCGCGAAGCGTCGAGACGCACTTTTTCCCATCGTAGGACAGAGATCCCATAAGCTGTGTCGGGCGATGCTCCGCGAGACTGTCCCAAGTGGACACGAGGAAGGTCAGTCGAGTCTAACGGATTTTTTCGGCCCGATTTAAATGGGTTCCGGACGATATCGTGGTCGGAATATAAAGGGCGCAGCGAGGAGGTGAGGTGTCCAGGTAAAATCGAGGATGACCGCGAGGAAGAGAAGGTATATGTGTAGTAGGTAGAGAGACATATAGATCGAAGGCTCAGGTAGCCGAGAGGAGACAGGAGACCTCCATGGGAATCTAGGCCACCACTGACCATTTGCTCGGGTCAGTCCATCTCAAAATTAGAATACGCCAACCCTTTCTTTACCGTCTTGCGCTTGATTATGCAGTTCGGGGATCCTATCCTCTCATTCAGACCTCTCTCCTCTCCTATCCTCTACCTTCCTTTTCATCCGGATGGACCTGCATTATCGCACCAACTATGTATGTATATTCTTCCGCGATTAAACATCCTCTTGGACCTTCCTCTATTGTACCCTCACCCGGACATCATCCTTGGTCAGCATGGGAACTCTCCATCTGATCCAGACTCGATTACGTGGGAATTTCGATCCTCGAACACTCGAGTTATCCGAAACCTTTGCGAGATCAATTTTTCAAGCACCGAATGAAACTGGCCGTTTCAAGTTCTCGAGTGAAATAAGGGCGAGGGATGTTGAATGCGTGTTGTTGCGATAAATTGTTAAGATTAAGGGAGTACAAGTGTTGATACGCGGGTGCATCAGGTAAGGTTCTCCGTTCCGTTTTTCCGTGGCAGCCAACCGGCGGAGAGTACACTGGTCGCTTTAAACCGCCAGGACTACTGATACATCGCGATTAACATAAATTTACAGACGGAACGTCCGGTGTACTGCCCTGCGAGTGGCTATCAGCGTGGTAACCGTCTGCTTTGCATACGCTTGATCCCTAAAGTGCCATTTATTTGTATGGATGCACGCACCGCTCGCCCTTGCCCAGGAATTACCTCGCTGTATATCATCCTCGCCGCTTTCCCTCTTAATCTTCCCTCTTTCATTATCCTCTTCCTCCCCAATTTTAATAACATTCGCTAATTAATAAGTAGCACGCGTCAGGAAGCACAATCTTAGGACATATCACCAGTCTAACTTCTACCTCATTTAATTTCTTCATATCTATATAAATATAAATTTTATATATTTTTAAGAGCCTGCCTTTTTGAAACTGCGTTAATTAATTCTCACCGGGTTACCAATGTTGATTTAGCCCTTTGTTTGCCATTAATCAAAACCGGTGTATACAATGAAAGTTCACTGTTTTATTGATAAGTAAAACATGTATAAAAATACGATTAAGACGAGAAAGGGTTAAAAGTAAAGATCGGTGACGTTTGAAGAACGAAACAGAAGTTAGAGCATCCTCCTGACCCCGAGTATCAATGAGTAACCAACGAACCATCGGAGTGCACAGATCACGGATCCATATTCATCAGGATTCATGAGGCAGAGTAGAGGAAGTCTGAAAGGAGAGAGAGGCGAGAGAAGAGGAGAAGAAGAAGAAGAAACGGGTGGACGTCTGACAATCAGTGTAACCTCGAGCGACTCGACTGGCTCATTTGCGTGAGCGAAACGATGATGTTGCGACGTAAGCAACGAACCGGGTCGCAGGTCGCCGCAAACAATATCCCGCCTGTGGGAAAGGCCGAGCAGAGTGAGAAGGAGGGAAAAAACGAGAGCATCATTTCGAGCTCTCAGCTCGGATTCACCCAAATGACACTACTTTACAGATTCATACATTTCCAGATGAATTGTCAGTCCGTATCCCACAAAAATCTTTTTATTCCTCGCATCTGCATTAATTCCACAATTGATGTATCCCAGATCCGAATGGAGGTTGAAACAATAAAATCCCCAGGGAAAGATACATTTCTTCAGGATCAACAACCTGTACCATTAAATTGCACTACTCCCTGGATTTTGCAAAGGTTAAATCTGAAATGTCGTACTAATTCAAATATTGTGTATTACCGGCGGGCAATATACTCGTCTAGGAATGACGGCAAGTTGAGAATTATGCGAGAACTACGTCGCAGCGGGTCTAATTGTCGGCGCAGATAGTCGGCCCGGTCGGCGCAGTGTGCCTCCGGTGTAATTTAAAAAGGCTGTCCGCGATAGAGCTGTCTCCTCTCGCTCGTTTTTTCCATGTGGATAATCGTTAAAGCAGGTGTCCCTGGGGGCGAGCGTGGGAGAGAGTGTAGGAGACATTGGCGAGGAGACGGACGGTGCTGTGCGGCGCGGTGCGGTGCGGTGCGGTGCGGTATGACGGCGCGGTGCGGTGTGTAGCCCGCAACTTCCAGCCCTAGCCATTACTGTAACGAACGCCAGGCCTGGCCGTCCGGGCCCGCGTCTCCATGCCAACCCCTAGAGAAACACACGCGTCGACTTGCACCACCGAGCACACTCTCTCCCACCCTCTCGGAAAGTCGGAAAGGCCGGCTTCCTCACCCTCCCGCGATCTTCCTCACCCTTTACTCCCTTCGCTCGCTTTATCTCCTGGCTCCTGCCTCCTTCCTACGCCCACCCTCGCACGACCCTCGCGCGACCTCTTTCGCCGGATAGTTCTCATACGTGTACATGGAATGGCATTATTTATCCCGATCTCAACCTCCATTGTCATACCATTTTACTAAACCTTCTAATCCCAAGCGACGCTCCTATCGAAGCAATATTTCGTTCAGGAGAAGCATACATTTTAGTATTATCTTGGATATGATCCTTGGATTTATCTTTATACGAGAAATTGTTAAAATTGGAAGGATTATAATAAGTTAGGTGTACTAAGGTGATTTAATTTGATATTATTTAATAGGAAGTTTGAGATTTTATGTCAAAGGTTATAATATATCGCATAAATTTTTAACAATCTTACAGACATGCTAATCATTATGTATGAGGTGTGAAAGCAGCTGGTTTTGCCTGAGAATTGGTGGGTTGCTTTTTTCCGGTGTGATGTACACGAATATCCGGAGGCAGAAGCGTACTCGGTAGCGTCTCTAGGTTTGTGAATTAAAGCCCGGAATGAGCGAAGCGTTACCATGGACACGGGCTCGGTTGCCATCGCGATGCCCGGCACAACATAAAATCACTTTGACGATTTGTTTGGGGGCCATTGATGCCACGTGAGAATCAATTTTGCTCCTCGTCCGCGACGACCTGCCACCCTCGGCCACCACCCTCCACCCCCTACACATCGCCAATTGCCTCAGCATTCCCATTACTGCCCGTCCGAAACCTCTCTCCCATCACCTGCCCGACAATTTTCCATGACACTTTCTCCATGATAAATTATCTCCCCCGTCTAACTTTAATCAGATGCGCGAAAAGACTCTACTAATGTAGAAGAGTTGGAAGTTTCGGATTCTGTCCGATGATTACAAAGAGAAAGACTTGGAATTATACAGGGTTCTCTGGCGATGGGTCTATTTTCGTTGAATCGGTTTGATATAGCGCGGTCATTAATTCTTTAGAATCTATGGACAATGGCCAGGTGGTCTGCGTTCGAACGCAGCGAACGCAGTCTGCTCTTGGTTGCAACGAGTGTTTCTGACTACTGACCGCGACGTGTTAGCTAATTGTTTTTACGTGCACTCCTCTCGGTAAATAGGAGCAGGCTGTTTTCCCGCGTCTCTAGCTACCAGGAAGATGCTCCACGCTTTGTGGAAAAGTGTGTTCTCGCGTGTAGAAAAGAAAATGGGGATCGCGTGGCATCGGGAGCGAGCACTCGCGCGCGCAAGCAAGCAAGCAGGCAAGCAGGCAAGTGAAAGTGGAAGTGGAAGTGTGCAGAGTTGTGCCGGCTAGACACGCCTTGGCCTGGCCAATATACGATATCTCCCACTGGTTAGAATCGGAGCCCATCCACGCTTATTCATCGCAATTCCTTGCGAAAATCATTGCAGTGCATCGCTGCACCCTCTTCTTCTCCGCTCGACCGCCGCGATTACCAATCGAATTACTCGCTCTAGGCTAACCTATATTCGTCAACGTTCAGTTTTAATCCAGGCTCGAACCCTAATAGGATTCCATTAAGTAGATCTGTTGGCGAAACCACGCTCATATGCCACTCTCTGCTCATTCTCCGACCTTATACTCTCTTACACTAGCTAACCGAATTTCGCCTGCTCTGAAAATATCTTCCCAATCACTCGATGGGATGACGAAGAACAGTTCTTATTTTACGTATCAAATATTATACACCATGATAAATAAAATACAATTGTAATATATGAACCATGTATACAAAAATTAATAGCAACTGGTATGTGAGCTGTGGGTTAAAAGAAGTTTTCAGCATAGCAGGATTTTGGAAGGTTCAAGAGAAAAAAATAGTGAAGTTCCACGCTTTTACGGAGGAAGTATGGTGACCTCTTTTGCAAGGGGGAAAACAAGAGCAGGCGACTGATAGGCATGATGCTTCGTATTCCAGCTCGACAACTTTTGTAGAGAGAGCCTGGTGATAACGATAAACGCGTTATCAACGTGTCGTCCCCTTCTTCCTTTGGTCTTCCTCGCTACGAGGGGCTCTCCGTTCTCAACCAATTGCATATGTCCTCACCAATGTTTTCCTCATTTCTCTTCTCACTCTTCCTCTCAATTTCGCCTATTGTACGATGGTGAGCATTTTCCTTTGATTTACACTGTTTAGGTGTAAATTCAAAATGCTCCTCAGTTCTTTCTATGTTTTATATCAAACACATTATTGACCAGTGTTTGCGTGTATAAAATATGTTAACAACCGTCAGTAATGGCACGAATCAGTTCTTGCATAAAGTAAACGATCAAGATTGTGTTAAAATAACGAAGGTTATTAATTACTTCATTTATATTATCCTTGCGCGGGGTCAGTTTGAGTATTTGATGGTTGGTGAACAGGTGGATTTATAGGGTTTGGAGTTAATGGAACGTTCATTGCGTGAAACCGCGAGGCAGACTGTATCAGTGGAAGAACGACACCGTTTATCGGTTTGGCACGGCCGAGTGAGGGTACAATTTGTGTTTCGAGCTGCCGATATCGCTATTCTTAACTCGTCGCACGTTTAATGTTCCTCTCTGGCGGAGTGGAGGCATAGATACGGGCGAGCTAGCGGTAGTTGGTTTCGTTCAACTTTACCCACCTCGCACTCCCACATACTTCAAACTTTCATTCGGCTCGCTTTGTCCGCGCCTTTCCCAAATTTATCGCGTCTTTGACTCACCGGAAATAGTTGATCATTCTTCAAGAGTAGTTGATACGTCGAACTTTGGTACTGCTCAGTGATTAGAGGATAGAGATATCTGATAATTGACTTTTCGACCGTGTGATTTGAGGCCAATGACCGAGCACCATCGGATGAACGCCCCTTTTCCCTGAAAGCCACCCTGCCTTTAGGATGAGGGTTCCTCTTGGAGAGCACCCTCGTTTCCCGGGGCGCACATTGGGCCAGCAGAGCCCCTCGTGACCAATGAACCATTTCGTGGGGATTTCCCGGCGCTTCGAGTAACAGGTGAATGGCAGACGAACGTCGGGACTTGTTACCATTAGGAAGTTTGGGGACTCGAGAAATGGATCCTCTACTACTTCCTGGTTCGAACTAACGATACCGCCTCAGGATGTTACGCATTCATACCTCTGAATATCAAACACTTCTTTTCTACCCAATGTTCAAACAACTAAAAGTTTAAGTAGTTCTGATGAACTTGTATAACAAAAGACTTTAACAGTTCAACCAATGAAAGATCAGGTGGAGGCAAACATTTGAAGGAGGGCCTGGAAGGCATGAAAGTTGAGATAAGACGATGAGAGACAAAAATTGACGGCAGATATGTATATTGATAGGTCGGAGTTGATGGGAGCAGTTGGTGTGGCGGGCAGTGTGTCAGGCTGGTTTCCCGGGCGACATTTTCATCTGCGCGGGATCGTTGACCGTTACGGCAGGAGATAGCGATTAAGCCCGAGCAAGAACGGAGAGAAAGGTAAGGTAAGGCGTGATGTAAATGCGGACTGTGCCGTTTGGCGCGTGCGCCTGCAGTAGGGCAGGCCAAGACGACAGCTGTTTCAGTCCGGAGGCAACAACGTCGGTGTTGCACCTGCCTGACTACGTTCGTTCGTTCGTTCGTTCGCCTGCCTGCCTGCCAGCTCGGCTGCCAGCTCGCCTGCCAGCTCGCCTGCTTGCCTACCCGCTTGCCGCCCGCTTCGTTCTCCTCTTCCTTCTGCACAAGTCTACACTTCACCCCACAGTATCTTCACCCGTTTGCCTGCTTGCTTCCCTTCCTCGTCTACCTCCTTACTTATACCCACCTACCACTTAACTACTATCTATGCAGGCTCATTCCTCTTCACTGACCGATTCTACTTCTTTTCGCAACTCTTACGCCTGCGTCACGTCGGCCGGCTTACCACGCTCGCTCCAGTAGAATGAGTCGCCGAACTCGATCCTATGGAGCATTGGATTGAAGTTGGTCGGCCACCCTACGAGAATCTGCAGTAGAATAAGTCTCGAAATCGCAGTCCCCGAAGGCATTGAAATTAAGTGGGCGAAATTCCTGAGTGTCGAAGAGGAGAGAAAATGTGGAGAGCGTGTCAATTTCTTACGGGCAGTAGGAGCTGTTTTCACGTACTATCTTAACGACGGCTGACGTAACAGTTGGAAGGCTCCTAGACGTCGTTAAGCATCGACACCCGCATAAGCACGCGGGGCACGCGTCGGTACGTCTCGTCCCTCGTAAATAACCTCCTCGAAACGAAGACTAACGGGATTTAAAGAGCGATCTCCCTTCATCTCCTACTGTCCAATGCATCATAACTTGCCTGACAACTTGCAAATTGGAGGCCTGCATGAATTATTAGGCGCTATGCAATTTCGTTCATGCTCTACTGGAATACCGTGGCCTTGAAGAATTAATGAATATAGTTTGGACGGGAACTGGATGAGTTGGCGATGGAGCGATGAATAGAGATTAGGAAATCTGGGTTTCCGGACCACGAAACGGAAGGTAACGAGGTCTCTCCGTCGGCTAGGCGCGGACTGGGCGTGATCACTTTGTAAATCGATAGTTTTGATGCTTCGCCCTGGCAGATACCGATATCTTAGCTGGTATGGGAGGTCAAGTATTGAGATCGCCACTGTTAGAAGGTGACCGCCGTCACGGCAGACCTACTTCGAGACGCTAACGGAAGTCTTCTTGGCCGATCAATCCACGGATTCTTGGTTAAGAGGTCACCGCTCGACTTGTCACACTCTCGAGACATCATTTTAATATCCCGCGGCCAATATTATTAACTGGGACAGAGCAATACGAATCTCGGGATCCAGTTAGTCGAAATTGTCCTCGTGGAGATCTCTCGATTTTCAGTAATGGGATTGAGCTATTTGTCTAACGGTGCAGCGCATTGTCGAAATCCAACTCAGCCAGAGATTTGATGTCGTCGTCAGTCTAACCAGCTCCATTACTTTTAGTAACAAGGTATTTTCTCATATTGTACGGCATGCACATCTTTCATGGCACGTAAGGATTCTTAAGAATGGGCATACTTCTTGCAGATAACTGTATTGCTCTCTTCTCATTACTGCTAATGCAAGTAACCTGTACCCGTTCTCCTTTGCTTCTCAGAATCACCAAGGCTTCGAGCTACCACAAATACTTGATAAGAATTAGAAGTGACAAGGAATAACAGACATTTTATACCCAACATATTGCAGGCTTTTTAATGGTTCTATTTAATTTCGAAGGGGACAAAGTTGAGGTGACGAAGGGATACAGACACGAATGAAGCAGAGATCGCAAGGAGATTAGTTTGCGGAGATGAGATAAAGGTGTGTCCGAGATGAGGTAGTGATGACAGATGTTAGGATCGCATTAGATAATTAATCCAGCAGCAGGATGGATGCCGGGCGGCGGGTGCGGAGAAATGATTACCAGCCGCGTTTAGTTTTATTAGCTCATTGTCGGCGGGGGAGCAACCCCGGCCAAGGGAAACCCCTCTGACTTTAGTCATGCACGCTCAATCCCTACGCTAGTGATTTGAGTAGCGTGGACACGCGATGTTCACGGTTTACACTCGATGAAAACACCTAGCCTTGTCCACAAGTTCTTCGATAATCCACAGCTATTCCAATAAAAATAGATCCTAACCCAATAATATCGCATATAATATTGAATCTTCATTTCTGTTTGGTAAGTCTTTATGATGGGTGGACAGGTTCGAGAGGAAAGTTGCAGAATGCTTTGAGGTCAAGTGCAGATGCACCGGGTGATTGTCGTCGGAGCTAAGAGCGGAGGATATGAAGGTGAGAGAACGAAGAAGACTATTGTAGCTGAAAGTTGGATGCGGGATGAGGGATCAAGAAGTCGAGAGGAGTGGAAAGGCAGGCAGACAGGCAGGCAGGCAGGCAAGCAGGCAAGCACTTGGGCGGCGGAGGAGCGGGTTTTAGGGGGGCTGTGTGTTCGGAGCCGGCTTGCGGCGCGGCGGCTGGCCACCCTGACATTATCTGCCGGTTTATTATATAGGTACCTGGTGGCACGCGCCATGCGCCCGGGCTTCGGCTTCGGCTTGTGCTTGGGCCCCAGGTAACAGCTGCTCCCGCACTCGGATGAATAAAGTGAGAGGCACACCTTGCTGCAGACGCGTGCCGCCAGCTTTCGAGATGCGAACATCCAGATCTTAAAGGCTGTCTGCTCTTCTCTCCTTGAGTCGGCTCGACTCTTCCTCCTTCCACTCTCCACCACTCTCCTCCACTAGCTGGACGTTGCCCTCTCGCACGGAAACCACCGAGCTTCCTTCCTCTTTCTTGCCTTTCCGGCATCGCTCCTCTCCCTCTCTCTCTCAACCACACATCTCTTCCTGTCTTATTTATCGGACCCTCTCCAAATTCTCCGGACCATTGTTATCCACAATGACTATCCGATTTTACACCTTAGCAAGATTATTCCTTCACGCGAGATCCTCGACATTGCGTAATATCTTCAATCTCCTACCAGTCCTTCTTCGAATTCTTTCTATAAACTATTCAACATAATCGCAGGATACCTTCGAGTCTCTCATCTGCGTTTACTTTCGATAAGGATAAGGATCTGGAGCAGCCGGTTTGGTTATCCTTCGACTAGGGTGCGATGCAAACTTTGCAGGACTTTGACGTTGAAGGGCCCCTTTGCCTAACTTTAAAAGGCAATCTTCCAAAGTAAACATCTACCAGAGTTCCTACCGATTTTTAGGCAACTGCCGAAAGGTGCTGTGTGTCAATGAATGAGAAAAGGGGGTGCAATTAAACGTACTAAGAATGCCGGGAGTCTCGAAGAGTGGAGCGTGCGCGAGGGGACGATTGCAAGAGGATGGCTGGCATTCGGGTTTTCATCGTAATTAGTCTGACAGGTGATACCAAATGGAGGAAGGCTGATTAAAAGTGTTCTCGACGCGAATGCCGAGATATACGTAGAAACTGGTGCGGTACACGCACTGTCGCCAGTCGGATGTTGATACGCATCTCGATGTATCGCGGTGGCTCTGTATGAGTGTCTAGAGTGCCTCGGTAACCAAGGTGGGCCCACGTGCTGCTGCCGAAGCAGCAGGTGACATCCATGAATTTCCAGGGCCCCTGTATCCCGCAGAAGAGGAGCAGATGAGAGATGCCTTGCTCCAGATCTTTATCTTCACGCTCGTGCCAATGCTTCTGCTCTCTCATTGGCTCCATGTCTCTTTCTTACTACGCATCTACTATATTGGCCATTCTCCTCAAATATTACCATCTATCACATTAAACAAAAAATCCAGGCATATCTCCAGCCGTCTACTATGAAAGGAAGATCTTAAAGGATTGAAGGAATGAATTATCGTCGCTTATTCAGAGTCTTGCCATTTATCAGTGTTAATTCGTCTTCGCGGATGTTAAGTAAATATGAGGGCCATCACGAATGGATGATGTAAGGAATGATAAGGTCGAAAGGTGTGGTAGATCGGATAGATTTGCATGAAAATGGGAGAAACGAAGGACACCGACCAAAATTGGAACATCCGTTTGAGGCGAAAGACAGAGAAAGGGAGGGAGGCGGAGGAGTGAGAGAAGATGAGGAGTAAGAGAGGGAAAGAGCACCTTATTCAATGCTTTTTTTAAGACTTGTTCCCCATATGCGCCTCTCTCGCATCTTCGAGAACTGACAATAACCTACTGATCGAGGGCAGCTGGACCTTCCTCCACCAGTCATCTGCCTCGGGCTTGCTTGCTTCGCTGGCTGGCTGGCTGGCTTGCTTGCTTGCTTTCTTGCTTGCTTGCCCAGCGATAACTAGTCCCCTTCCTCGCGGCATTAATGGATATTTATTATCGTCATCGAGGCACACTCGATACACTCACGAGACAGCTGACTCGTTGGAGAGAGCAGCTACCGAACGAGCATCGGATGATGTCGAATTATCTCCCGTGTAAGGAGCCTGCCTTATTCTACTCAAGCATCAACGAAGCATCTTCTTCCTAATTGACAAATCAACAATTTCTCTGGTCAAATCTAATCTACGATAGAGTAGAATTTTCCCATGGAAAACGTAGCTTTTGATGGGCATTTTTCGGATAGAAATCCGATCTACGATACTTAGGAGATCCCAAATTATTTCAAGTACCTCTTTTGAAGAGACACGAGAAGGTAAACAGTTGGAGGACCATCGAAACATGCTAGTAAATTTGCGGGGAACATGAATTAGTGTGGAGCATATAACTCCTGTGGATGTCTCTCGAATTGTCAGAGAATCACTAGAACGATCAGACCTATTTGCCTGGAAGTGGTAGGTGAGGGGGTCACACGAGTTTCGCACGTGCGTGCCATCGGATGATCGTGTGGGAAGTGCATACACGAACGTAGTACAAGATATTACGTATCCGGTGTTAGAGGGAGAGAAGGGTGGATGCGAGGGGAGAAGTCGGAAGATGTTCTCTCCTAATATTGGCTGGTCTCATCCTAATACGATCAGATAGGAAATGGTCGTGCGGGGGGCTTGTTTAACGAGGGGTGAGACTGCCGAAGCTAAATGCCACGGCGGCGCCCGGTGAAATGTCAGGGCAGCATCCCTCCGATATAATACGGATAATAGACTCCGGTACAAGCCAGAGTCGACCTATCACCCTCTATCCTAGCCACCCCACACGAGATGCGCTCGCTTTTGTCACGCTCCGCCTGGCAAGCTGCCTTTTTTGAGGTTTGCCCTATTGAACCATCCGCCACCGCCCTCATCAAATGAATCGTGAAAGGTTTTCTCGTTAGTGCCTGATCGTTTCGCTTTTCTCTCGTCATCCTGAGATCTCTTCCGTTCACTCCACGAGCGCGTTTCTCCCCCTCTCTCTCCCTCTCTCTCTGTAAAGGTGAATGTGAATGTCTGTGGCTCAATTATCCGAATACCCAGTTCGTATTTCTTAATTGACATTTTCGCAGGCGCTTATAAAAAGGTCTTGCAAAGATTTTCTTAATAATATATTCAGGATTATTTTGATGCGGTTAGGGGCCAGACTGCTTGGGACCGAATGGGATAAGAAAGGTATGAAAAAGGCAGGAGCTACCGGCAGACGAGGTTGGTGTAGATAGGTGTGTTCCTACGTAGTAAGTTCATCGGACACCGTATATCCTGTTATTCGTCCGAGCAGAGAGACGGGAGTCCCGAGTCCCTCTCTGAAAGGAGAGGAATCATAAGACTCGATGTCGATATGTCTCGACTTACATGCTCGCCATCGGATACGCTTATCTCTCGCGTGCAAGTTAACACGCCTCGTTGGCAATACCGATGACACTCTGCTCCGCCTCGCGCTCTACTCTAAATAGCTCGATAATTCCTCCTCCAATACTGCCCGGAAGCAGTCTGCCAGTTATTAGGGAGCGCAAGCTGGAATTTCGCTACTCAAAGTAGAGTTGCCGGCTAATTGGAAGAATGCTCCAAGGTGGGAAGAGCAAAGGTTGGATAGTCCGTGTGGCGAGAGATCGAAATCACAATACGAGCTTGTGTCTCGAGGTATGCGAAGCCGTATGAGGGCCCGAGGCATTGCCGATGAGTCAGACAACAATGTGGAATGTCGCTAATGGGCGCTACTCGCCTCAGCAAAACGCAACAGTTAACTCTCGGTGGCTCACTATTCCAATTTGCCAGGTTCTAATGGCAGCTTTCGTTCTTCGATTAAGCTCGGTCTTCTCAAATTCGCGCCATAGGTTTTACTTTCGCGTAAAGCAGATATTTTGAAAAATGCTTGGCAGTCCACTCTCAACCGTTTGACAAGTTGTCTCACGAGTCCTTCGCGATTCTCAACCATAAAAGCAGTAAAAAGGCAGTGCAGCAACACGAGAAACTCTGAATGCAGTGTGAAGGTATAGCGCGGCTGGGATAGTGGGGAATTTAATGGGTATGCCATCGAAGGAGACACGTGATATCATTGAAGATGATCGTTCGGAGATGCCTTAGTCATCGGCAAGTGACAAGGCTGGGCTGAGAGTGGAAGCGGAGTGAGAGACAGTAGCAGCAAGCAGCAAACAGCAAGCAGCCGGGCGAGCGGCTGGCTGCTGATGATCTTGGAGTCAGCAATGCGGAACGCGGCGAACACCGACAGTCCTCGGCATTGTTCTACCTCCTGAACAAACACACTAACACCGCTAACCCAGCCGGTGCTCTTGAAAAGATACACTACACCAGTTCCCACGATCGGCGAGCACGCGAATTCAAGGTACAACCGCTCTACTACCAAACTGATTACGGCTATCTAGCCGAGCTAGCGCCGCCTGCGCCACCACTCTCTCGTCTCCTGCCTCCCGTCTCCCTTATCCAACAATCGAAACCCAACCATTCTCACTTTCAAAACATCTCACTCACAATTTGTCCAATAAATCGTCATTTCATTCTTCCAAGTCGAGATGATCGTGTTGATAATCATATTTATCGATCTCTCTAAGGAAGAGAATCATTGAAATTCGCATAGTGAATAGACAATCGATTAAAATTAAATGTAAAAGCATTTGAACTTGTTATGTCTACTTGATATTTATAGAATCGAATTGTTCCAAGCGGTGTTGTCGGCTTATCTTCCAATCGGTAGAGGAACCCCCGGGGGTCGAGGCAATCCTTGGCATAGATTCCAGATATTTGCTTGATGGAAGCCTGGTACAGAGCAGCCATTGCTATCGGCGCCAGACTTCCTCGAAACCGCCCCTGAATTACATTCTCTTAGAAATCAGTCCGCAAATCAGAGCCTTGGATCTTTCGGTACTGTTATTTCCTTCCAAATTCTCGTAAATTAAACTTTCACCTTTACAAAGTTGTGCCTAATGTACTTGATTTGCAACAATAGTTTTGCAAGAGTTTTCTAAAGGTTTCCTTTAGTGGAAACGATTAGAAATCAGGAGACGCATGTGACCTGTACATAGTGCGACTATTACGTAAATGCCAATTGGTGCCTCGTCGAGCTAACACGCGGATTCATCTCGTCGTCGTGGAACAATGGTGGCATTGCGCCGCCGGTAGATCACGCTTTTCTCAGGTAGGATTCTAGTTTTCCTTTCTGAAACCATTGTAATGCTGCTCCAGCAAAAAGTCACAAAGAAGGAACAGAAATATAAAATTCACACTATAGTTGCGACAAAAGAACAAAAAATTAGGACAGCTCCAATAGTGAACGTAAAGTAACGCATAAATTAATAAGAGTCCAATTCGAGTTGGATATTTCCATGATTTATTTATCCTTCGGTCCAAATCTGGACCCCACGATCCATCGGGATTGGAAGGCCCCAAGGCGAAAGGGTAAAGGCTAAAGGTGAAAGCGTGGAAAGGTTGGAAAGAGGAATAGCGGTGATAGGTTTTTACGGGTAGATTGGAGGAGTTGAAGGGAGTGAGTTAGCGAGTGAGGGTGAGTCAGTGGGAGATAGGTGAAAAGAGAGGAGAAGAGTAAAGAGAGCAGAGTAAAGCGGAGGAGAGTCGACGCCGAGGTCCCCAGGTATTGATCGAACCTCGGGGGTTTGCGGGCTTTGCCGGGTTGGCTTGCTCGCCCGTTGATTTTACTCTGTGTCCGGAGGAGGACCATGCTGGATGTACTATGGATATACATATGTAGCTATCGCGCTCTGCTATAGCTGCCAGCCGTAGCTGGCACCCACACCTGCCACCGCGGAAGCTACACGTAAACCAGCCGGTTAGTCGATGCGAGTCCGAGGAAACCGCGCAGACAGCACCGGGATACCCCGATGTAGCTGCTTTTCGTAGCCTGGCAACCTCCGCTGCTTTCACCCATAACCGCACCCTCCACTCACTCCGATCCATTACTCATCTAATAGCCCAGACTGCTCTTGCCAAGCTGCTAGAGATACCGCTTTACAGATTTTACAATCATCTTCCTAACCACTCCGAACCCAACCACCCTTTCCTCCCAGCTTACCCTCCTCCAGCTTCTTTTCTAATATCCCAATATTTTTTATACAGTTTTTTCTAGATAGCTCTGCGAAACTATATGAAATCTCAGCCATTTTGGTACCCCACAGTGCGTACGCTATATTATACACGTGTAAATAAAAATTGTCTAATTCACTGGTCCGTTTGTACAGCAAGTGACGTATCAAAATTGGTCCAGGGGGAATAAAGATTTATTTGAAGTAAATTATATTCGGCTAAAGATTGCACGTAAGGAGGATGCAATTCCATTAGAGAGTCATCCGAAGGAATATCAGGGGAAGATAGTCTATCGGTTTTGGAAAAGGAGAGTGCGGGTAGGAAAGGAAGTAAGTAGAGTTTGGACCAGGGTGGAGTGGGGTGGGTGGCGGCGAGTTGGCGCGGAAGCCTTAATGATCGCGGAGCAGTCTGGGCCGAACCCGAAGCCGAGGCCGAGCCCGAGCTCGAGCCCGGTGAATCTGCTTGGGCAGGGCAGGGCAGGGCAGGGCAGGAGGGGGTGGAGGTGAAGAGGTGACCAACGATGTCCGCGATGGAGGGACGCCACGCCAGAGGAGGAGGATTCGGAGCTGGCAGAGGGTGGCGGAGCGAGGGTGGCTGCCTGCCTGGCTGGCTCACCGGCTAAAGTCAGATCTCCAAGGTTTCATAGGTGTGTTGGCTACAAAGCGTTGCCAGGCAACTGCTAGGGAGGCAACCGGTCAATACCTCGGGGCTCTCCTCTCCTGGCTTACCTCCGCATAAGCTCAAACGTCATCGCCGAGAGAGAGACTTCCTCTCCGCGGCTTTCTACCTCTCCCACCCACGCCACCCACGCCTCACCCCTCCTTCCTCTCAATCCTCATCCCTTGCTAAACCTTGTCTCATGTCGTATTTTTAACGCAATAATTCTCTAATGGACCACTCGAATTTCATTTCCCCCGAAAGTTAATAAATCTTTGGGTGTCCCCGACCCGATTTGAGGTAGAGTCATTTGGGATTACGAGGGACACCATAGTTTTCACTAGTAATCTCTGACAAAATCGTGTTATCCAAACTTTATCGCATAAATTGGATGTGGACCATTGAGGTCCATCTCTTTCTAAAGACTTTCGCATTTCTGAACTTGCTCAACTTGTCAGGGTCGCCAGTAGGCGATCAATCAAATAATATAATCTGAATTAGATAAATGGCAAGCTTCTCAAAATGAGCCCCAAGTTTTTTTGGATCCAATTGATCTGGATGTAAATTTCACATTTTCGAGGATAAGGTGGTTGGTCGAGTTATTTCGCAGGAGGGTTCCCTAGGTGACGCGGCACGGACATTAGCAGTCCCATTACACCCCTTATTCCCTGTAGACAAGCCTTAGCTACCAGCAACCGTCACAGACACCGAACTTTTTACCGCTAACGACCGTCGGCAACCCCTCATCTGCCCTCCCACGGCACATCCTCCCTCTTTCTCACCGCCTCTATCTGCGGTTTCGATTTCTGGCCCTAGGCAGACTGCTACACCATAACTTTCCCAATTTTTATTAGCATTCAAAGCGATTTTTTTATTGCAGAAAAGACTTGGAGAAAGGCTAAGGATGATTTGGACATTTTTGGCGGCAAGACAGCTTTTAGGGGTCCAATTACTGGGACATTTACCCCAGCACCCTTCGCACGTGTGCCTTTCGTGGCGAAAGCGGCAACCCACTCGTTTCCGGGAACCGCAGAAGCCCCTGGGACGAAGCGGACCGTCCTCGCACTCCCAACGCTATCAACCTACACTATCAGTCTATCTCCCTCGGTGTCACAACCGAGCTGCACCCTACGCTCCCTCTGGCTACCCTTCACCCTACACTCATATTCTCCTCATATTTTTTATGCTGCGCGACGCCCCTACACTCTTAGTCCTCACAACTCTTTGACGCATCGGATTTTCCACATTGTTACCTGGCCCGAGCAGATCTGCGTTTCCATAGTATGAATCAACTTTTTTAATGATTAAAATACCAAATCTTGGGAATTGTAAGTATATTATTTCTTAATGTCAATATTAGTCAGTTTATAATATCAGAGGATGTCCTATTCGATTCGAAAATACTGAGCTAATGTAAGCCGGCCAATTTCAGCTGGACTGCAGAACGTTGTAGAATGATGCCGGAGTTTTTTTCGCAGTGTTCTGCGATCTACAGATGCCCTACATACCTTCAACGAATTCCTCTCAACTGATGAAGCACGCTAGAGGCCTAATTGGGTTTCATAGTTAAGAGATCGATAAGGGTACCGTTTTCTGCTTATGCTTTAGTGATAATGAGAGCATCATCACCTAATGACTTTACGAGGAAGTAAATGCGCGGTACTTTCTCCAAAATCATTAGTAGCCGACCTTTAGTCTGGAAGTAGACTTAATTATTTCATGTAACGAGCTGATTTTATCTGAGAATTCTTCTAGCTTCTGCTACAGTAGCTCCTATTATTATCAATGGCAGATCTTATTTCGCCGGAAAGAAATTTTTAAATAATTCCTGGCCCTTTTTTATTGGAGAAACTGCCTTTATCAATAGTTGCTTTAAGTTGAATGTTGGTTTCTCGCGTAGGTACGTAGTATCAGAGTTATGATAAAGAACTGTATAGAATCCGGAGATTGGATGACCGCACCGGGCGAAGGTATCTCTCTGGCACAAAGTCGATCGGTTCCCCTTCTCCAGGGCTGACTCTCCCCGTATCTGTACGATGTGCTCACATCCGCACCTGCGTTCACCTGTCTTCCGCTGGCTTTCCTTACCCCATCGCCCATCGCCCATCGGCTCAGCGCTGAGCACCCAGCGGCCCAGCATGCGCCGCTACCGCTGCTTTGTTCCTTCTTTCTCTCTCTGCGGCTCTCTGCCTGCCTGCTTGCTTGCTTGCGTGCTTGCTTGCTTGCTCGCTTGCCTCTCCTTTCTCTCTAGCATATCGCTTCCGATGCTCGAGCTCCAAGCATCATCCACGCCGAGCATTTAAATGCCACGTTTCTCGGAAAACCACTCGGCTCCCACATTACCGATTGCAGACGGGAAAAACTCACGTTTACACGCGTGTATACGGGCACACCACCTCCCTTCGTAATCCTAACGCTCTATTCCTCGAAAATTATGTAACCAGCACGACTTTCAATTACTTTGAATAATTTACACTCACTCTCCAACAACGAAACAAAAAAACAAGGATGGAGACTCTAGTTTTCGAAATTTTAACTAACATATTGAGCTCTTATTGCAAATGGAGTATGATATGTAAAATTTTTACACATTAATAAATATCTATTGCATATTTCATATGTTAGAGTGTTTTAGAATGTTTTCCTTTTATTCTCGATGAGAGTAGTATTGTTCAAGTAAGAGCACGGTGCTTGGTGGTATTTTGCGAAGGCATAGCACAGGTGGCTTCTTAGCATTACCGGTTTTAATTTCCACTTGAGAGATCGTAAAGAGCCACGCCACAGAACATGCGGCAAAATTTTATCTCGACCGTTAAACTCGACTAATTACAATACTCCGACAACTTCCTTGGTCAAATACTTTCCTTAAAAGCGCAGTCAACTGTCTTTAACCTGGTGTTCTGGATAAAAGAAGAGCTGTAATTAGTAACGATTCAAGGTCGGCGTGAGAAAATGTGAGCATTTAATGTAAAAGAGGGGTTTTCCTTAAAACCTGTACGATTTTTTGCCCGACAGCGTTTCCCAAACGTTTCTGCGAGAGGAAGACTTTATTTGCCAGTAGAACTTTAAAAAATACGAACCAATAATGATATTTTATGTCTTGAATGCCAATATTTTTGTATTTGATGCTGACAAATTTTATAATCTATTTCAAAGTCAACAATTTATTGCGATTGAGTTGTAGACATGCATCGATTGGGATTTACACTATTTCCAGTACAAAAAAACTTTAATCCAAAGCCACAAATTAAGATAAAGGGAAATTTTATGCGTACTTTAATTAAACATTCAAGTTTTCCATCTATATTTTACATTTCGAAGAGTTCTCTGGTGTTTTTATTTCTGAAAAGCAAAGGAAAGATTGGGAAACACTGCGGCAAACAAAGTCGGCGAGCAGTTCAATCCCAACAGTAAGGTCAACCACGGCAATGAAATGCAGTCTCGGTGGGAAACTTAATCAAGATCACATCTGAACGTCCGAAAGGCTTTCGTGCACGTTCAATTAAAAAGTAAGGGGCCTCCCTAATTAAGCGATAGGATCGTCTTCGGCTCGGTTTGTTCCAACCCAGATACATACACATGTCCCTTTGCATTTTCACTGAATTTTCCAGGAGTGTGCTCGTGTTGTAAACTCACATAACGACACGGGAGTCGATGAACGCGTCGCTGCACTGCCTGTCGTTGGCAATTGTACAAGATAATTAAGAAATCCCACGTGGAAAAGCGATGCTTTCCACTTTTCAGTTAGAAAGCAAAACGCCAGACGTAATGTCTGCAGTCTATTATGTAACGAGGAAGACCATCGCGCACTGCCAACCGCGAACTTGAACCTCCCGTAACAACAAATCCTTTTTTCTCTTTCTTTTAATTGCATTTCTATAGAAAATATTCTTCCTCCTATCAAGTATTCGATGTTTATAATAAGTTTTATAATAAAAGAACTACTTCAATTATGGGCCGCTAGTATATAAGTTCTCTATTCTTTGTAGTAGAATATTTTCTTTTCTGTTGAGTGACGAAATTCATAATTCTGAGAAACAGGAGTTGATCTTAACTCTCTATCTCCCATCAACTAATTTTGCTTTAATTATTTCTACCTGAAATGTTAGTATCGCGAAATATTGAGCTCGTATAGTGCATTTTGCTCACGCAGTCCTGATAATAAGCTCGTTGACCAAGCACAAGCCCACCCACCAGGATAAATACAATGCTGGCTATCAAGCTGATTACAACTTACCTAAAGATTACATTCAATTGAGCTATTTTTGACTGTTGCTCCTACAAGTGTAGCTGCCCTAGTTTTTATTAGACTCGCCAATGTGTTTGGTTTTGTTGTTAGCTAAAATGTGCTATGCCACAGCATTAAAAGGACCAGGAATAAAATCTCCTGTTCTGCTGCTGTGTTAAACGATCTGTCCAATTTACAGGAACTGTGTAATCGAAGTGCAAGTAGTGCTATAATATAATACCAACGAACTTCAGAGATAAAACGGATAACTCGATTATATTTCTGAGGCCACGTGCAAACTCGGCGAACGTGATCGCACTCAGAGATTTGCGGATCTCGCAGAATTTCCTCTCCTGCTGTACGAAGTCCAAGCATCATTAGTCCAATGCCCATGTAGTTCAATACACTCTTACACTATGAATTTATTTGTGAGTGTATTAGTTATTGTTTTATAAATTGTCCTTCCAAACAGTGTTCTCATTGCATTTTCAAATTTCCTTGCGCTTTTTTCTACATTTTTCTTTTGAATTTATTATTTAATTAGCACGTGATCTTATAATCCGTTTTAATAACATAACAATATTATAGATTCTTAGTTAATTATTTATAAACGGCTAGTTTGTAGTTTCAATGAGTCCTCGAAAAACTGTCGCATTTCTGAAAGGGTAGCGCACACACGTAAGCGCGTGTGTCCGAGAGCACCTACATTTCACTAATTGTCGTGCATCTGTTCATTTTCTCAAGGCGTACACTTCCCCACCGTGTAATTTCGTGTCCTCGGACTGTCATTTAAATATCATCCGGCGCACCGTCCTTTTTTCACGTAGCTACTCGCTCGCCAGACGACAAAGAGATTCGCTCTTTCTTTCGGGAAAAGAAGAGCGTCAAAACCATACCGTTACTTCCGACCCATATTTGTCAGCAATTACTTTCATTTTCATTTGGTAAAAATAGAATTGATAATTATACATAAAATGTCTTTGCTGTTCCAGTAATTGCGCACAAGTCCATGACTAATGGAAGTATCTAAAGATAGTACTAGGTGATAATCAATTGGGTGATCTTGCAAAAAGATTAGAGGAAAGAGTGAATTTCTCGCGAGATAAAGCACCAGAGGAAAAGATCGTCACGGGTCAAATTGAAATGCATATTTATTCGATCGTCTAGAGGGCCTGATACACTCCGATTCGGAAGATCAAATACGTATGCGCCGAGTGCTCATTATACTTGAGATGACCCTTGATTGCCGAGCGCTTCACCTACCTCCAGCTGTTAATTATTCATTAACCAAGAGCGCGCACATCCTCGATATTCGTCTTTGATAGCCCCCCTCCTCATAAATCTCACTCGATATTCTAACATTCTCCGATAATTCTTCGAAAAACAATTGTTAATCAAGTTATAGGAAATATTCTTTATTAATTAATCCTGGGAGAACTAATAGACAACAAAGTAAAACATTGTTTCCGATCTACAGTTAATATGTATAGTTAGTGAGGAAACAGCGTTCCCAATTTGGATAATTAAGTGGGGCACAGTATTTCCAAATAGTTGGTCTTCCGTGAGTTTGGAATCCGTGAGAACCCCCGAAACTCGCATCCCACAGCTCTCGTTCTCCTACAAATAAGCAGAACACAGTAAATCTCTTAATGATATGACACAACATCATAATCCAGCCCAGAAGCCTAATGAATTAGCATAGCCAGTGGATTGGTACGATTATAGTATTGTCAGCTGAATAGGCCAGGTCATCTTGCTCCCAGGAGCGTCCAGTTCGCAGATGGTTCTCACTCGGGCTTGGATCGAGGTCTTTAAGATAATCAGTCGGCATTAAAGAGAGTGATATCGGCATGGTGTGTTTATAAAGGAGGCGGTATAGGTTGAAGTGTGGAGAGGAACAGTGTTGCAGTCGGTTGGAGGCAGTTGGAAGTTGGGGCCAGTTGCTCAGGAAGGTGTCTGGCGGTTCGTGCGTGGAAGTGTGTGTGGGTCCACCTGAGCGAGGGAAGCATAGGATAGGTGAGTGTGCGAGTGCGAGTGCGAGTGCGAGTGCGGGGCAGAAGCACTGTAGGTAGAAGTTGGCAGAGAGAGGAGAAGGTGTCTCACATGGGTGCCTCTGTTCCCTGCAACGCGAGTCCCACAGATGGGGGAGACATCCGGGCAGCTGACGTTCCAATGAAACTGACTGACTGACTTCTGCTTCTCTTGGCGCTCTGCTCCTCTCCTTTTAGTCTCCTTCGCCTTTGCCTTCGCCTTCGCCTTCGCCTTTGCCTTCACTCCGGTCTGGCTCGGCTTGACTTGACTTGACTTGACTTGGCGCTGGCTTAACCGACTCCACATCCTCCTTCGATTAACGCGAGCTACGTCCGGAGCCGGAGAGCACCCGGGGATGAGCACTAGCTACTCTTCGTACCTTTACCTCCCCCTCTTCTTTCTTTTCTCCCGCCCTCCGCCAAGCTAAACTAGCGTAACTGCTCTCTCCGAAGCACAAGTTCCGACACTTTTCCTTCCCATGTTCATTTCGACCACGATCACCACTTTTTCACCGTGTAAATCAATAGAAATTGATATCGTTGCAGCTTTGTGAAAGAATCCAATAGTTTATCCCGTTCCTCGATCAATTTTCCTTATTTATAATTGTAAAAAAATATTCCTCTCTTTCGAACCGATTTATCCATGACGACATAATCTTAATTAATGCATCATAAGTTTTTCAGGCCCGTAAGATAGGATTTGCTATATTCTTCGTCAAGTCAAGATAAAATCTTCACGCGTAATCCCCGTAGTGCAGGAGTCCCCGGGCAAGAATTGCATATTGAGCCGGTGAGTGAAATGAGATCGTCTTCCATCTTAGATTATTTTACACTGACTCTTGTAATACGAACGAATGTTCGTAACGCGAGCGTCACCTCGCCTGGCACGCGTGTATGTCTTTCTCGCCAAGATTCTGTAATCACTCAAATCCATCTGGCCGATACATATAGCTGATTCGTGCTTAGAAAAATTGTACATACATACTAATTCCGATTGAGCATAGACGTTCGCACATTATCAACAAAAGAGGGACTAGTGCTCATAGGCTAACACTTACTCGATAAGATTGCGTGATATTGAGACAGCACGCCATGCCAAAGCTGGTTAAAGATTAATTCGGCGGTTTCATGCCAGTACGTACAACTCTAACAGCGACTAGAGCGGGAAACGATCGAGCGTGCCTTTTACTCTATGCCTAATTGAATTGCTAGTGGGAAATGAATCCCACACTTCGTTTTAAACATGAATTCCCAATCGATATTTCAATTTCGAGAACATTAAAAATATACTTTAAAGAACTATCGAAGATGAATCACTCAAAGGATACTAATCATTCCTAAATAATGAAGATGGGGGAGTAAGCGTTACTATATACCAACTAGAACCCATGCAAAATCGGTATCTGCATCGAAAATCGATTATTATCATTGAATTGTCGGAGATAAAGCATATGTAAGATAGAGAAGTGGGAACAGTGACGAGCGGAGGGGAAAAAAAGGAGCGTAAGATAGGATGAGGTGGTAGCGTTCCACGTCGACGGATACGGATCCGGGAGACAGGAAAGGAGAGCCGGGTGAAGAAAAGGGCGAAGTGAAAGAGGCGGTGGAGAGACGTTTCGAAGTCGAAGGAGACTGGAACGAAGGTGAAGGAGGCAAGGTAAGGCAAGGGAAGGTGAGGGTAGAGAAGGGCAGAGGCGAGTAGGGTGCGAGGATCAGAGGAAGCGTGGGCACTCAGGTGTGACTCTCTCCCGCGGGTTCTCCTTTGCCAGCCAACAGCAGCAGATATAACGCACGCGCGCGCGCGCGCGCAAGCGGACCTTCGTCCCTCCGGAAGTGCTCTTTATCTCTGTCGGTCTGTCCCCTCGTGTAGCCCGTAGCCCCGTAGCCCCGTAGCAGCTACGGCCAGCTTCGAAACGTGAACGTCTACTTCCTAATTTCAACCCGGCCACACACACACACACAAACACAGATCCCGCAACGCGCCACCCAACAAACTATTCCTAGATAATATTCCTATCTATGCTAATTCGATGCCTCCTCATCCAATGCCTGGGAACATTCGGGCATTAAACTCGTTGATAGCGGAGAAATTAAGCTATCTCTCGTTTGGAATTCGGAAACGGCTCTGCCATTACTTTTGCCTCGCAGTACCACAAATTCGTGGATGTAATCTCCTTTCTAGCATCTTGATACTGACTGAGTTGGAGTGCAATAACAATGCTATAACAGTGGTGATTTGCATTGATTGGTATTGGTGGGCAAGTAAATGTCAGGGCGATTCGTCGGCGAAACATGACGTTTGGTAAGCCAAGAGAAGCTGGAAAGATGGAGTAGAAGGCAGAAAGGCCGGGCGAAACTGGTGGGGCTTAATCGGATGAAGAGATCGACAAACTGAGCGTCCTCTCGAGCTTTAGAAGCTTCAAACTTATATATTAGAATAGAAAAAGCAATGGTCAGTGTGGCATGTTTGCAAATGGAAGCTGGAGAGCCATATTACACTTGGTTCTTGGTTCTTGGTTCAACATAACATAATTTCCCCATTAAAATCCCCATGTTACCTGCCAAGTCTCGGTGAGCAGGCTTCCTGCCTTTACTTTAAAGTACTTGTTGGGTAGAATATTCAAAGGCAAGATTTGATCATCCATAGCGATTTCCCCAGCGGGAGGAGAAAGAGAACGGGATGGGAGCAATGATTAGGAAAAATCGGAAGTAGAGGTGAGCAAGAGAGCACGTCCGAAGTAATTATAGGAGCGAAAGCCTTCGGGAAGGAAGCGTTTTTTGTCGGGATCGGGATCGGGATCGGGGGGAAGCTGAGTGAAAGAGAGTAGAAAAGGGGGAGGCATGCTGTTGGTGGGACTCGGAGAAAGGAGATAGAAGGGAGGATAGCGGACGGGAAGACGAGAAGAGATGCCGGAGAAGCGAATGCTAATTCTCTCGAGCTCCGAGCAGTTGGGAGAGACACCGAGAGGTTTCCTACCTTCTACGGTTTCCCTCCTCCTAGACAGCGCACTACCGACATGTACATACTGCTCTCTGTCTCTTACGTGTTTGGGGATCATCGTCATTCCTTCTCCTACGACATCCTCTTCCCTCCAGACCTTTCTTCAATCCCTTCCTCTAGCTCTTTCGCCCCTGGCTTTACACTTACAATTAGTGACGACCTACCAAACGGCCAAAACCAAACTAAACAATAACCGTGAATTAATATGCGAACATATCTCAACATAGATAGAATGACGTGTATGTCTTTGGAAAAGAAAATTTGGTCAAATAATTGAATCTCCAATTAGACAATAATAAAAGAATAACAATAGTATAAATCGCAGTGGTTTCTCCGAGAACTTTACTATTCTCGTTATTAGAAAGGTAAAACAAGTGATTAACGGTTCTAATACAGAACCATTATCGTTTGTATTCATGTCGTTGGCTTCCTTGTAAAGCAGCACATCTCCTATGGTTTTCCGAGAAGAACGAGCGACACAAGAGCCATGTTATAGGCCTGGTAACATTAAGACGTAATACCAAACAAAATCGATAAGGAGATAAGAGTCATGCATAATGTGACACCTGATAAAGTCACTGGACTAGCAGTCCTTTCAAAATTGAAGGGTGTGTTTTGTCGCTGTTCATGAGGGGATAACAGATAAGGCAGTGGATTCGGTCAAACCCCGGCATCTGGCGGACGGACAACCAAATATTCCCAACTTTCTCGATAAACGGCTTATTATTTATTGTTATACTGATCTTATCATTATACTACATAGAACTATTTTCACAATTTAGATTCTTAACTTCAGTCAGCCAGATTACGATTTATTCTTTGAAATTTAATCGATTTCACAAATTGCTCCTTTAAAATGAACTAAAATTGAAAAATTTCCCATGAAATTTATAAAATGTAGTCGCTGAAATTTTTATCAAAGTGAATCATTAATAAACTTGTTGGATATCTTTGGATTCTTGTAGAATACGCATGGAGTGTGGCTTGGCGGGTTCACTTTAGCAGAACTTTGTCATCTGCGCGAGTAGAAAGTTCGAAATTCCCGAGCAGAACGGACAAGAGCCTCGATCAATGGTCGAGCAGTTGTCATTTGGTTGGATAGTTGGGAGTTAGGCGGTCAGCAATACGGGAAACGCTGTACTCATCCACCCTGGCCAGGCAGAACGACCGTTACATCGTCAGTTGCCTCTCTGCATCAATGATCGTCCTCAACGTGTGCAGAGAAAAGAGCCTGGGCATCACGCGTCCATCATTTAATACGGTCACTTATATGAACTTTCAAACTGTCCTCTTTTCAAATTAATCACCAATACGCTAAGTATTACCGAAATTATATCAAACGTGTTGGATGTCTGATACATTTAATCTGTGTTACTATAGAATTCGATTTTTAATTTGGGTCACACTAATGTACATTTCGGGTGTATAAATTTAATTAATTTTCTAAATATCCCTCATCCACAAAAAGTAAAGTGTCTGGCATTTAAATTCGTAAATATTTAATGCTTAGAGATGGAAAATTGAAGCCTCCTTGTTTATAAAAGTATAACTTCTAACATCTATCGGAATATAATTGAGAAGAAGGAGAGATTCACTAATGATCGATGAATAACCGTGCAGAAAAGATTGGTCGGCTTAAGAGGATGATCGAGGAGCGAGAGCCTGACACGGTACCCGCTGACCGGAAGCTACGGATACCGTAATGTTCGGGTTCCAGCCAAGCGGAAGTAAGAACTTCCACGTGTATCGTGTGCTACAGAGCCAGCAGAGCGGCTGGAGAGAAGAGGGGGAAGGAGGAGAAGCAGACTGCCTCTGGTACATACTTTCTTCGCGAAGAACTCAATAAATCAATCACGTAAAGGAAACTTATGCGTGAAGCTCTCCGCGGAAGCAGGCCGCGTTATTATGTCTGCCTCCATTGTACTTGCCTGAGTAGGCTACCACTTCTACCACTAGCCATTCTCATCCATCTGGAATTTCAGTAACTTCATCTTCGCAAACTCCCCCTTCCCTTCCCTTGCCATAGAAACCAAACATTCCTATTTGCACGAGCCTTCTTCCGATGTCCTAATCTAATTGCAATGTTTCTTCACTCTGGAGATCTCGCACGAAAGTACAGCCAGGTGGGTGCTTACACGGCCCCACTATGCCAGCCAGATTTCAACTGGAATCTAGCAGTGAGGAATTTCAATAATCGAGAGGCAGCAGTACAATGCTCGATCGGAAATCAATTAGCATTAATGAGTTCGCGCGTGTACTCGATTCCGTAAGATTTCAATGAAATCGGCAGGGTGTAACACCAGTTGTTCCCTGAGTGGAGGGGCGGGGAGGGGAGGGGAAGAGAAAAGCGTTCTTTGATGAGCGAGAGAGGAAGAGGCATTAGAAAGGAGGAAACTTTTCCACGATTACGTGGATATTGAGTGGTATGATCGATGAGAAAGCTCAATCAGAAAAAAAAGGCCGATCTCACCGCATCGGAAATCAATGCCGGATTGAGTATCCCATCTGCCATTCCATGTTAAATGACTGCGCTTCATGCACACACCTACTTTGATCTAATGCAATTGAAGCCGCGCTTGCCAACAATTAACCCACTTGGTACACAGATATCTTTGCTAAGACACGTTAAATTTACAATTCGTTGATTGATTGTTTCGGTGTTAAATACTTGTGCTCTGATCGTATTAACACCCTCATAGCACAGAAGGGTTAGCCCGTTGCACTCCAAAGGTTTCTACAGTCCCTTTTCTCGCAGATGGTTTAGATTTCTGTTGCCAGAGATCTTTCTAGTCTTTACCAAAAACTGACTACTTTACTTCCGTCTACAGTACTACAAATGGTCCAATTATTTCCTAACAATTTGCATACCAGGAACTTTCCGTTATTGTACTTACTCCGGTGTGAAAAAGGATACTAAACACGATCGTTGTCAGATTTTGTCGACATTTGTTAAATGAAACGTAATTAGAGATGAGTGGCAAGTTGTCGGTGGGAAATCTTGTCTATGATATGGCTTATGATTGTCGCTCTGCAGTGGCTATGTATTAATTCACTTGACGGAAGGCGGAATACGGTGTGCACCACGCCGAGTTCATACAGATGCGAGCACACTCCCGCTGCGCTGGCTGGCTGGCTGGCTGGCTGGCTGGATGTGGAGACAGCCACTATGCCGGTGGTGTGTGGTATTGTCTTCTCCTCTCTCGGCTCCTTTCTCGCATTAGCATAAGAATTCAGCGTGTACCTGATCCGCCTATCAATCGGATCCACCGGTGAATCAAGACTTAAATCTTGCGCCGTGATCACTCGCCCGAGCATTGCCTTAAGGCTCAGCGCCTGTCGAAATATCGCTACGCCTACATTCGAACCCTCATCCCCTCCAACCATTCTCAACGACTATCGGTTAGGACCGAAACTTCTATTAGATTCTTCAATTTAACATACCGTTGACCTCTTACGTGTATGCCAGTCTTTCACCAACAAACCTCTATATAATTATTAAAGTATATAACAAGTAGCAGATGATATTATCATCCATGGACCACGCGCCATCTCGATAAAGCAGAGAAAATATCGAATTTCTAAAAAGAAATAGAGGATCTCTAGAAAATCTAAACTAGAATTGATCCAATGATCTTAATATCCATGGGAAATTCATTCGTTCATTGACTTACATATTACTATCCTTTTTCTATACTTCAATAATTGCATAAGCCGATGCATGTGTAAAGTGTTAACTTCACATTAGATTGTTGGTAGTTAGCTAGAGATCTCTAGCGAGGAAGTTAAAATGAGGAATGGAATGACCTAACATAGGGTAATAGTGGGATGCTTTGGTCGTCGAAGCAATGCATAAGAATGTGAGTCCTGTCAGAGGAATGGCGAAGAGGCAAGGCGCCAGGAGAGCAGGAGGAACGTCCTGGTGAGCGTCCGTGTCCGCATGTCCGAGTGTCCGCGGTATTGGGTGTCTGCGGATACATTGGTCTCGCGAGCCAAACGAACAGAACGAATCACCGAACGATCCATCCACCGAGGCCCCAACTCCCGAGAACAGAAATTGTTACGTGCCCGCTTGCTCGTCGTGACGAGAATCCCTTAGAGAACCCGACAATCGCTTGCGGTCATCCAGAGAAGTCAACCGGGAGACGTGGAGAAGAGGCAGAGAGAGAAACAGAGTGAGAGAGAAGAGAAGAGAACTCCGAACGATAGACGTAGAACTTTCAATGCGAACGCCTTCGGCCTCCCTAGTTCTCAGATCCCACCTTTTACACAATCCTTTACTCGGACTTGTTCCAATTTCCAAGCAAACCCGTCCCATATGTCCGAGTAAACCCTTCACGCGTTATTTCATTTAAGTTTTAGGAAGTTGGAATAATAGAAGATAATTTAAAAAATATAGAGTATTTCCACTTAGAGGATGTAGGATGTAGGGGGTCCATAGATGAGAGTTTGAGATCATGGAAGAAGTACGGAGTAGGATGGAGGGGAGTATGGTGTAAGGTGGGTCGATCGTCGAAGAAGTGTGCACGTAAGCGTCAAAGGCGATTGTCCGTGGACGATCGCGGAAGCAGAGAGCATCCATCCCTCGATCGCCTCTCACTCTCAGGACACGTACACTCCTCGTGTCCCCGTACACGTTTCTCTTTGACTCTCTTCTCCTTTGCTGTGTACGTACGCCTGCACGTACACTTCGCTCTACGGATGTTTGTATCCAACTGTCTCTTTACACATCGCACGTTTCAGTATCTTTCGCTCCCTCTCTCTCTTCCTGCGCTCTTTCGCTCCTCAAATTACTCGGATTTCTGACGCACTCCTCGCTTAATTGGTCACACGTACCTCTCTGCCATACTTCCCCTTCCATTCTATCCGCCTTACGAAACTTGTTGCTCTTCCCAATCAGTGCTTGCACCCAAATAACACTGACAGCTTCCAATTACATCTTTGCACTGTTGCTTCGACAAATGCGAGAACTAATGTATTCTTGATTCATTGACAACTAAATTGCCCGAATGTTAATCAGTTAACAAAAGCGAGTAGTTTTTCTTGGATATGATTAGCATTGAAGTTTGGGCGGCACGTGGTAAGATTCCCAATAAATATTGCGCGGTCGATAGAGTCATTATGTTTGAAGCTCTTTCCATTTGATCGGCGACACATAGAGCGTCAAATGAGCTCTGAATTCGATTTGGCAGGCAGGCAGAGAGATAGTGGGATGCCTTTATGAATGCCAGTGGCATTGTCGATGGGTTGGTAAACCAAATATGGTTGTGGCTCGCGAAGATGAGAGAGGGCCTCTATCGAATAAGGACGTGACGTAGCCATATTCACGCTTATAAGGCAGAAGGATTTGCTGTTAATAGTCAATATGCATTAGAGAAACAATGAGCGGATCTTCGGCGATGTGCGACCGACCACCAAAGGGGCCTGCGTCGTCGTCGTCGTCGTCGTCGTCGTCGTCGCTGTCGCTGCAGACCTCCAAAGTTTCACTCAATATAGCACTGCCATTCAACTCCTTTGGCATACCGATCGAACTCCTCGTAAAAACTCAAATTTATCGCTGGCGTCGGTCATTCGTCTCGAGATTCGAACAATCGCCATTATTTCAACATATCCAAATTTATAATAATTCTCCTATCAGATAATAATGATGAAGTGAAATAAAAGTAAGTAAAACACGTATTATTAGAGCGAGATGTCAATTAGGTAAAATTGTGTGAGAAACAAGATAAAACTAAGTATAAGTAAGAAAAATAAATAAGATAAAGTAAAAGTGTGGGAGCGTGGCAGGGTGTACGTGGGGCTGCGTCGCTTTCGGAATCCCTAAACGCGAAATTCCCGTCGATTTTCTACTCGTTATGGGCAGAGCATCACGCTAAATGCTCCCGACAATTAGGCATTAATTGCGCAACGCGAGCGCAGGCGGAAGGTGGAGCCGAGGCTGCTACATCTTATGCAATGGGCTACGTGCATAGCAGCTAGCAGTCTTCGCTGTTTTCTCGGTTGCACCGCTCGCTGGATTCAGAAGAAAGTACTGTCTGCGCTCATGAAACCACTGCCTCCTACCTCTCCAATGCGTCGAAAGCGATCGCCTTAGTCTGCAGGGCCGTTAATCTCTCTCAAAGACTTAACTTAGAAATACTTTGATCCCATTTTTCTCAGAACCATGTCGCCACTCTCCATTACTTTGAACTTTCGAATGAATGTCTTCGATCCAAGTAAACAAAACGGATTTAATAAATGACATGTTAAAAAGTATGTTAACTAAACTTTCGGAAATATCTTTAAAATTCATTAAACTAATTGTAGTGAACTTTAGCCAGGTTCTTCATTCAGCTCTTTGTATCCCAGAGAATTCTTTCACGATAGTTCGATATGCACGCGTTCTAGATTTCAGTTGCAACTGATCAGTGGCTTCACTAATAGATTGCTGTACCACATGTAATCTATGTAGATTGAGTGTACATATAGTGGGGGATTCGATTGAAGAAGTTAATGGAGTATCGACCTGCTGGTGGAAGAGAAATCTCAGCGGAAGAATCGGCTGGGAGCATCGACTGGCTCTGGCCGTGCATCCACGGCTGCGTCCGTCAATCCGTTATAATTTCTCCGCTAATAGAATCCGAGATTTCGTAGTGAATCGTGCCACGCATCCAAACACCAGCTTCCCCTCTCGCACTGTCTGGCCCCCTCTTTTTCCTCGGTGATATCGCTGCAAGTCCTCCCACCATCATTCTTTCGCCGATCCTAATGTCGTTCTGTTCTCGGTTATCTTGAAGCACAGCTACTACTTCATCGGTCATCCTTCGCCCATTGCTCCTTTGGCTCCATCTTATTGTCAGAGTGGGGAAACGGTAATCGAAAGCCGATTAGTGTCCCTCCAGTTTTATAGACAGCCTCCTTTGTCAACTACAATCTTTTATTGTACTAACAACTAGTTCAGATCAGACGATACTCCATTTTATTTCTCAATCCAATGGATTGCTCCATTTCAGTTCTGAATGAATACAGCACGACGAATTAGTAGAGAAGGGGTTTAGACAGTGAGTTATTGTTCGAGTTGTCAATCGCAAGAATTCATCCTTGAAGTCGGAGAGACAATGAGGAGTAATTGCGACGGTAGACAGGGAAAGCCTCATCTCGTGAGATCAGAAGAGTTTCACTCCAAAGCTGGAGTCTCTGCCACTCTTGAGCACCATCCGATTTGGTCTTTCTCAGAGAAACAAACCTTTGCACTTGCACTCTTACGAAAATATCTAATTACTCACTCCAGCATTTTAATTATTATTACCAAGCACGAGACGAGCACTTTTACTTTGAGAAAAACATTTGAATTAAGAGTAAAGTGAGTCAATTGTATTTTATCTTAGTGGTTGGTTTTAAATTATGACTTTGCTGCTAACTTCATTGTGAAACATCGATTTACACATAGGTTTCAACAGGTTTCTCACTAGTCAACTTGTCAAAAATGGTAACATAAATCCGAACACCAGGAAACCAAAATTTTAGTTTAACGGTTATCGCATTCGATTTCTAAAATTGATGATTAAAATTTGACAAATTTCTTGAAAGTTCGGCGTTCGTTCGAGAAACTTGTGGTTCTCCAAACGAATTTAACATTATGGATTTGGTATTGTAACCTTTCAACCTGCATTGGTGGTTGAAAACTGAAAATTGCTGTGAGTGCTTGTCACCTTTAATAATTTATTAACATCTAAGTATCGTATAAATCGTAATTTTCAATCAATTTAAATTCATTTGTCTCTAATTAGTTTTAACAGGTACAACCCCATTAATAAAATGTTAAAGAAGTCTGTTACTGATATAAGTACCTCCATTCCAACTACTTGAATGTAGATTTCTGGATAAGAATAAAATCAAAATTTTTAGTTATTTCTTCAACTGACTCCATAAAACAGATATTTCAAAGTACACTACTCTATGGAAAACTTTATAGAACTAAAATGGAAGGTACTTGCTATAAGTCTTTAAATATTGAATGAACTTTGGAAGAACGTGGGACTCATTCTAAGTAAGATGCTCAGTGTTCTGAAATCGCTCTTCCAGAACAAAGTGGAGTTCACAATCACCCAGATGTCATAGATATCTTCGAGTACATCAAAGACAGACTGTATTTCGCGACCCTGAGCCATGGAAGGCAGGAGGCAAAGAGTACCTCTAAAATTCATTTCTTTACTATCGATGATGAATTGATTTATAACAACTTTTACAACGATTTTGGACCATTGAATATTGCCTGCTTGTATAGGTAAAATTCGTACACAGGCTTTTACTCTTTAATAATAATATGTAGTAGTTCAACTAAACGTTAACTAAAAACATATCGACAGATATTGCTGGAAATTAGGAACTAAACTAAACAGCCCCACCAAGAAGGAGCAACAAATAGTTCACTACACCTGCCAAGACAGCAAGAAATGGACGAATGCGGCTTATCTAATCTCTGGCTATGCGGTTCTGTACCTAAATAAAAAGCCAAAAGACATTTACGACGTGTTTATGTCTATGGCCCAGCCCCGACTCAAGTTATTTTGTGATGCCTCGATGGGCCCTTCGATTTATCGGATTTCTTTGTTAGGTACTCCGATATTAAACAATACTTCTCTCTAAATTTAATGCACTTACTACAGCATTGCAAATAATTGCATACTACTAATAATTTCTAATCATTGAAACGACCCATCGATTCCTTAATTAGATTGTTTGAACGCGATCGAAAGGGCGGCTGCCTACGGATTCTTCAATTTCGAAGATTTCGATATAATAGAGTACGAGAAGTACGACAGAATCGAAGGCGGCTGCCTAAATTGGATCCTTCCAAAGAAATTCGTGGCATTTCTCAGTCCCTGTGCGGAACCCGATACTTTCTACAATCCACCCGAGACCTATGTCGAGTATTTCTTGCAAAATGAAGTTAGTGCCGTAGTGAGGTTGAACAAGAAGACGTACGATGCCGAAAAGTGTGTCATTTTCTAAGTTTACCCATTAACCGATTGAAGTTTCGTGGTTTCTGACACTTGATTGTCTCGAAGTACTAATACGGAATACTTTAACAGATTTCTAAGGTCTGGCATTATGCACTACGATCTATTTATGCCCGATGGCACGGTTCCTCCAAGGAGAATCCTTCAGAAGTTCCTTCATCTAGCTGAAAGCCAAATTGGTGCCATTGCAGTGCACTGCAAGGTAATTATAGGTGCGAAATGCATCCTGTTAGAGGATGGAAGTGTGATTTTTAGGAATTTCCAGGCAGGACTAGGAAGAACGGGTACTCTAATCGGTGCCTACTTGATAAAACATTATCAAATGCCAGCCAAGCAAGTCATCGCTTGGCTTAGAATTTGCAGGCCGGGCTCGGTTATTGGACACCAACAGTCTTGGCTCGAAAAGATGCAAAATTCCCTTATAGACTCGGGCTACCAATTCAAGTTATTACATACTTTTTTATAACAATCCTGCACTTGTTTAGAAAATCAAACCTCGTATAAGTTTAAGTTATCAAGATAGAGAATTTTTATAATATTATGAAAATGTCAATTGAAACGCTTAGATTGAAGTACTTCGGGAACACCGATGTCATCATCCGCCACAAACGCGGTATCTATTCACTTCTAAACAAGCAGGAAAGACAAGTGCCCGTATCACCATTGAATACTGCGTGCAGTTTTAGTTGTCCCCGTAAGACATTGTTTCGCTTTCAATTAAAACCCTATGTCAGCTAATAATGGCTAAAATAAATGTCCAGCCGCCACGAAGATGGGGACCATACGAAAGGAGGACAAAGAAAAGTCGAACAACGCTGGAGAAAAGAATCAGAAGTACGTGTTGACTCAAGGGGACCGTCTGAACAAGATAAAGTTCAATAAAAGTAATCTGAGAAGGGCTGCCGGCCCATTAATGGATCGGCAGCTATTCAATGCACGCGCTACTACACCCAATCCGAACAGAAAAATATATGATAACAATGAAAGTGCAAAGACAAGTCATCAGCATGGATAAATAAATATTACAGAAAATGAGAACCAGTAAAGATTCTAGTCTATAATTATGTTTCTATAGTTACGTTTTGATTCCATGTGGAACTGTAGTCGTATGATCGTTCGGAGAAACTGCTTTAGTTATATAATAAGAATATAATTATAACAATGATATAATAACGTAATAGTGATATTAGATATAATAATGATATATTTTGACACTTACCACGTATGAACATTGTGGGATTGGAACTATTCACTATAAATGGTAAAAATGGTGTGTGCTATTAAAATATCAAACATAGACACTTGGTGGGAATTGTTTGATATAATGTCCAACAAGTTCAGCAATACGTTTGTGCAAGAGGTTTTTTACACAAACCTCACATTAAATACAGTATAGCGAATATAGCAGAAATTAAACAAGATTTTATTTCAATAAGAATTGGATAGGAAAAGTATCGTAGAAGAAAAGTTTTGTGTATTTCCTGTTAAATGCGCATGACTAATGGATCGCCATTAGTGTTCCATGCAGTAATTTCAATGGATATTCGATAGAACCATACAAAAGTATAAAACCGTGCAATGGCCTGATCGGGAAAGTATTCACAGACTGGGCAAGACAAATGTACTTGTTTGTACAAACAATGTGCCAGATGCAGTAACTTATAGCACATTAATGGTTGCAATAAATATGCAAGCTTTCGAGATCAAAGCACAAAAAGCGGCAAACAGGTTGAGCGCAAGTGAGGCTAAAATTTTGATTTGTAATTTCGTGTACGTTACCGTCCTGCCGACTTGACTTTTTCCTCCATCTGGCTCCTGAGCATCTCCTCCAGGTCTGACGTACACTTCTTGCACTCGACACTTAATATTCACTGCAAATTCGGCGAAATTCTTTTCTCCGATTACGCGGTACTTGCACTTCAAAGGAATGCGACGACGCGAACTATAATGGCGCGCCCTCTGGCGGACGTATTGTAAACCGAATGCCATATTACTGAAATGCAATATGGCGGTCGATTTGAATTATTTATGTGCGATATAACACAGCACTTTTCTTCTAATTATCATAATTGAAAAATATATTGAGACTTAGACCTGTAAAGTCATCAAGAAATAACTCAGTGCTTGTTCTTAGAAACTGTCGAGACACAAATTCTCCTACGTCTGAATTCAATCGGTTCAAAATAATTCATATTAGAGATTAGAGTCTTGCCTTTTTCTACCCATCAATTTTATTCGGGAAATCTTCGAATCAATCATTGTAACAGAATGATATATAAACGCATTGCTCACTTAATTTGCAGGTAAATCGGACAATTATTATATCAAGTCGTCGGCCAACTTTGAATGCTCACATTTGCCAAGGTAAAGATCGCCCAATAATTTAACTTAGAAATTTGGGGAGCCTGGAACACCATCCTAGTCGAAACTAAAGACATTGATAGTTAAATTTAAGGAACTAATTGCGTAACTTAACTAATAGTGAGGAAGTTACAATTGAAATGTACACATTTGAATCTAGTATAGTGATAAATCGCTCGAAATTGTGTAGGATTGTAAGAAAATGATATGTATTACGGATATGAATAATAGAGCCTTCATTACGAATTGAGAAGATAGTTTTACAGCCTTGGAATCATAGAATTGGTCCAGCAGTACTTTATAACACTACTTCATCAAATATTTCAACTGAAAGTTGGCAAACTAAGTGCTACATCATCCTATTCAGTTAGAAGAGTTTGAATGCCTATTCACAGCTTAACTATTAGTTAAGATAATTATCGCTCGTATCACGTTGCAATGAACATTATTACTTACAATACCTTCTCAATAATTACCTGTTAGAGCTTGTACGGTCAGCTGTGAGTGGCTTAGCTAATCAAAATCAATTACGGTAGACAGAAGGTATTTCTTTATACCCTATATTTAACATGAACCGTGTCACAAGGGTAGAAACAATTGGGCATATCCAGTTGTGCAAGTGAACAACGTCGAAGTGAGCTGAGAGCTTCGGTAAAAAATCATTCTTCCACTAAAACTCTAATTACAATTCATCCTGAAAAGGTCAAAAGCCATTTCGACGTCGGGCAGAGATGCGTATTTACGTTTTCTAAAATTTCTTTTTTTGTACAGATTTCTTCGCTGCTAATAGTACCATAGGTATACCAACTTTATCCGACCGAACGCCTTTCTAAAACAAAATTGTACAATTGCGAATAGGCAATATAAGAAAATAGGATTTCTCTAATATTATCTGCCATTAATTTCCTAGTATTTGCCATTCATTTTTTTGTGTTAATGCAAATCAAACGATAGTAACGAGTTAATAATTGTCGCGCGATATATAGCCTACGATGTATCACAAGTACACAGAAATACGGAATGCAGGCAACTGATTATTACAAAAGCCTGCTTACGACACGTGTCTGTTGTATTTCTGTCTGGCGATTGTAAACATAAAGGTGCGCAAGAAGTGGAAACACGACGAAAGCAGTTGTACTGGCCGATGTATCGTGGAGTGAGAATCTTAAATACATTTAGCTTGCACGGTTAAACAGCTGGGTGATTGAGGCTTCCATATCGGCCAATTTGATCATAAAAATCATATGCACAATTACTTTAACGCCATGAGATGTCCGAGCAAACCTCAAGTTATTTTAAAACGGGCTGTAATTCACCATTCCTTGCGCACCTCAGCATACAGCTTATCAATTATGCTCCAATAGCATTCGCAATTTGTCATTATTCGCAAATCACGAGGATGTGATATCACATCACAGATTAATTGATTCTCTAAGCGATTAAAAAGTTATCGAACCTAAAATCTCGTCAAACATCTAGAATTAAGAATTGAATGATCAATTCCGCACGAAGCACGTAACTCGCGCGGTTATTATGCTTCAGAATTAAACAATCTCGTGATATTAGTCCCGCCCCTTCACGCCGCTCCTTCGTTACCCGAAACATTCATTACAAAATTTTGCTTTACGAAAGTTAAATAGTTTTTATGTCGCCTACGCACATTGTTACATTGTTAAGGGTATTAGTTTAGAACAGTTGTTAGAACTGTCATAGATTATCAGCTATCAAAAAATTTGTATTATTTTGTCGCCCACGAATTACGGAGCCACGTAGACCGCACACACTTTGCGCAGAATGATCGTTTGCTTGATAGGAGTCGCAAGAAACCATAACGAAAACATAGAAAGGACATTATTAAATACGTGTGATATCGTGTTACATATTGCAGAGTTGTACCCCGAGATTGATCTTTTCGATTATTCCTTATATTAATTATTTGAGAAAGAATGTAAGGTTTTCCTTCGAGTAAGATCGCACCGCCTATACTCAAAGCGATCTAGGACCACTTTCCTTTCCGAGCTGAGCTTATTCTTTTCTCGCTTCGCCAGTCTACTACACGCATATGGTCATTACTTGATAACATTCTTGCACGCTAAAAGTAACATCAATGATAGAAAAACTGCAGCAGCTCGCAACCAGGTCTCCAGCAGCAGTTTATTACCCAAGTGTCGCCCAGCTTGCGTTGAGAGGTGTCGTTTATGCGAGAACAAGCGATAGAACTTGCCTACGTGTGTGTTCGAACCGGCGACATGCCACACGCGGATCAGCTGCTCCTCCCTCGCGGAGTATATCGTACAATGCACCATGATGAATGAATTATCAAGGTCACGCGGCCCTGTATAACGTTACGCTCGCGATATGTTGATTTGCCATCACCTCGACAATCGCGTCGCGTATTCCGTAACAAAACGTACAACCGAACGGATTTGTCGTGTTCGTCGAGGAGGCACGGTTCAGTACCACCGGGCGCGCGCTTGCCTTTAATTGCTCGCTTATTCTATCCCATTTCGTGTAGGCAGTGATCTGCAAACGAGAAGAAAGAATTTTCTAGCCATATGCCTCATTTTCACAATGAATTACACACAGGTGTGCTGTTAAAGTACAGGTTACGAAGAACTGGAGCATTTAAAGTACCATCCACATTATTTTAGGGATACAAATATCATATTGTAAAGATTGCATACCGTAACTGGAGAGGGGGAAACATCTATGAGCTTTCCCGGCTCCGTGGAATTATTTTCGGGAGGTAAAGTTAGGGAGAACTCGCAACGGTGGTACATGTTAAAATTATAATGCCCCGGGTAATTTGTGTGTAACACAAACTTTTTAACGCATTGCGTTTTAGCGTCAAATAACACGTCCTATAAACAAGAGACACAAGGATTAGTACAGCACACCAAAAGAGAAAGAAAGAGCGAGCCAGTCGCACTTGTGATTTCGTAACATTTGGCACCTACCAATCCTAAAGTAAAATAGTTGTAAAAGAAATCGGATCGTCTTATTTTGTCACGCTTATGCGCGTGAGGACTATGAATTCGCATTTTGTCCTCGGCTTTAAAGAACACACGAGAAGGCGCACCCAAAGCGCTCAACACGTCTTCGCACGTGTCGCCAAATAATACCTGAGAAACAACAAAGACATTAATTTCACTAAGAAAACACATTCATTGAGAAATATGAGTTGTTCGTTATAATAATCACCTCTTTGGTTAGACTGCGCTTTTTTGGCTCCAACAAAACCCTCGTTACTGAACTACCCTCGGTAAAAAGGTGCAGCCGAAGGCCCCGAGTTCGCGTCTTATCACGCATAACTTCGGCTTTCTCAAGATATAAATTATTGTGGTAACATACCTAAGAAATAATGGCACATGTAGTATCAATTTAACTTGCCAATTAGCACTCTTCCAACATAAGGACAATGTAATTACAAGTGGTAGTGGTGGAGGTGGAGCTTTTAAGTTATGCTCATCACTTCCACTGCTAGTTGCCAAATTACCAACATATATGGCTGTCTTAGCTACAAGAGGGGATACTCCATTAGGGAACTGCAAAGAACCCAAACCATGAGCATAGCCAGGCTGGAACTTGGAGTCAACTGGGAAGTAAAATGAGAGACCCCTGAAGTTCAGAACAAAAACCTGTCACAGAAAAAAGGCCAGAGGCCATTTGAGACCTGTTGGATACATGAATGATGTTTAGTTAGTTTAGGTATGAATGAGGGACCTGTTTGTCACTATCATAGACACCAGGATGGGTTGCTCCAAATGAGTGTTCTATCTGTTCAATGGATGGCAACACCTCCGGTGAGTTAAATGGCAAGCCACAGTACTTGAGCTTAACTAGTTTCATATTGTAAATTTCAATAATCTTGAGCCTTTGTACCACAGGATCAAATATCAGCCGTACTCCATCATGAGGTAAGTTGATCACTAGGTCTACGTCTAAGGGGTTCTAGAAAGAAAGGCAGCAAAGAGAATATAACTGTTTGGTCACATGAAATGTAGGCGAATGCTAACTAATGAATAATATACCCACACTATCGCTATAAAGTACTTGTACTCCTCTTATAATGCCCACTTGAGATTGTATTATCGACACCGACTGGGAAAAATGCATACCTACAACAGCGAATGAACAGCAGATAAAAATAGAGAATTAGATTTGTCTTGCTCGAGGGCAGGAGTGCGATGACTCCATGAAATAACAGTAGTATGCTCGAAAAGAGAAAAAAAGAATGGAGTATCGTGCATAAGCGATAAGAGGTTGAAGCGTTAGTACTTTGCCGCTTTGATAATCGGAATTTCCGAAAGAAAGTGCGCTCTCACGCACTAATTACATAATAGGAGGCACGGGTGTGCAAAATAATTCATAATCGTCCGGAGCGCACTTCCTTTGTTTACGGGCGGGCAATTGTCAATACGATGTTTACAAATAGCACACCCGCTGGCGATAGATAAGGAGGTGAGGATGGTGTGTGAACGATAGAGGCGATCTATTGTCATCGGGCTGGACTCTTTGTCTCGGCTGGTCTTTCGTTGCTTCTTGAGTGAAAATTCGGAGAGCAGAGATTGACGAAATCCAGGAAGTTGGGTGAGCCGAGGTGATGGCGAGAAATAGTGCGTAATAGAAGCGTGTGGCATGATGATGCGTCGATCGGAGCGAACGAGCGAGCGAGGGAGCGGGCGAGCATGTAGCTCTGCTCCGCGGAAGAGGAGGAAGAGGTTTCGTCACTCGCCTAAAATAAATTCCCACTGCTCGCAGCCGAGTGATCTTTCGGGCACCACCTCGAGCTCCAACATTTCTCTCGCTGGCGTGCGCTGTCTCTCGCTGCTGGCCTCCCCGATTCTTTAATGATGACTTAAATTAACTACGGCTCCCAGCACAACGCGGCTCCCCGATTGGCATGAGCAACTGCGTTGTTCCTTTGTCTAGGCTGTATCGCACTACTACTTAATCACCAGATAGCCATATTGCTTGCTGCTCTGCGCTGCTACCAAACACAATAAACCTCGACACTCAGCTCTACGCCTGGCAAACTGTCACCGAACAGCTGATAATCGTCAGAGAACACCGAGACTCAACCAAGATCATCCATCGGCCTAGTCCTTCTAGCACAACAAGTGCCAGGCAGTCCGCTTCGTACATCATAGTTCCTACCTTTCACCCCAGGTGTAGCCAACTGCTACTTCCCACTGGCTCAATGCCAGAATTACATTACTACATGCCTCTCACGTTCTTTGGCACTCCAAGCAACCGGGAACATTGAATTCCTACCCTCGGACAACCACACTAATTTATAACGTTTTGCTATTTCATCTAAGGGTATATAATTATATATTTCGCAAGACCAAGCCTAGTTTGACATTTGCCTCTTAATTTAATAAATCAGAATCATATTCATGCTTTGTAATACATATTATTGTCCAGTTGAACAATATAATAACTTTGCACTCATGATTCTTTTGCCTCGTGCTGAGTATTTCAAAACTTTGGGTTTAATTCCCATTGAATACCTGGAGAAATTATTTTCTCCGGAGTACGGGTCCTTATTTAAAATTAAATTCCAACTATATATTTCGGAAAATTATAAAGAACTGGGCGCACAAAAGCATGCCAAGCGTTTCCATCCATGTTTGATGTTGTACTGAAGTGAAGTTAGCGACATTTAGCTCAACACTGCAGCCACTACACCGATCAGTAGCCGCTTGGCCATGGAAGGAGGAGGGTATTTTGCGGTCCATCATTTCCCGTTTTCTTCTCATTTTCACAAAAAATATGAGATTCATGAATGAAAAGTCACTCAAATCATTTTTAGGCCTACTGTTAACAGCACGTAATAGGAATGACTATAAAATAAAAGCGGAAATTAAAGAAATGTGGGTATTAGGTCGAAATGCACACACATATTCTTTAATATGTGCTACTGCAAGAACCGACATTAAATCAAACCACAGCTAAGTAGAGGACCTTTAAAATAAATTTAGCCATTAAAGAATAATCATAGGCTTGTTTGAAAATGATTCCTACTGGAAGGACATTACTTTAGCCTGCTAATAAAATCAATATTTTATATCAGCACGATCCTCTGGGAATATGCTCCAGATACAAAGTCGTAGTCCTCTTTATTTCTGCCAGTGTTACGAAACTCTTCTCAAAATAAATTCGATTGTGAAACTCATGTTGAACTGATTGGCTGAACCGCTTTCTGGCAGTTCTTTTGGAAATATGAGGGGCAACTGGTGATTAAATGATAGCAGAAGAAATCAGAGGGTTCGGGGTACTTGGAATCAACATATCTTTACGATTATTTTTAGCAATACAAACTGACTTATGCAATTTTACGAGTTAGTACAATTTTTCCATTAAAATATGCCACTCTTCTTTGAAAATCAGCAAATCATTGTCTACAATATTTCGTAAGCGCATGGAAAACTTTGGCTAATTGGAAACTACCAAATTCAAAAATCTTTCCACAGAAATAAAGTTCTTAACAGATATTAGAACAGTTTTCATGCTTACTCCTCCACCAAATTACTCTTTTATATAAAAATATTAACTATTCGGCAGCTAGTACTATTTCGAATATTTGTAGTAGCTGATCCGCTTAATTGAACAATCCATCATGGATTTCTTCAATTAGATAGTATAAAATAGTTATTCAGTACTGAACCTTATAATAGAAAGTGATATAACTCTACCGCATAGGCAATAGACATAACCCGAGGCTAAATGTCATCTTGTTTTCCAGTGGATGCACCCTGGCACGTCACAGACTACGGTGGGTGAAAAATAATGCGATTTTCGCTGATGTAAGACTATCGGATGCGGAATTGACGAGGAATGACGTCAAACAGTGCAAAGCAGAGCAGGAAGGCAGACGTAATCGTAGATTACCGTTCTCGACGACGTCAAACGCCATCCGGAGAGTCGTGTGCCGTTCAAAAAAAGCCGGAATATGAAGAGAGCCGTGCTATCTGTTCTTAACACCAATTACCAATCGCAGGACCTTCCAATCTTCGATAACCAATATTGAAACAATGTAATCCCATTCCTGATGACTCCAAGTGCAACTAATGTCTTTTAATTCCGAAAATTGACTTATAGAAATCTTCCGTTAGTCTAACATAATGAAAGATTAAATCTTTTGCAACACAGTTAATATTACAGATGACAAGAGATATATAAACAAGACAGAGCCAGAGGATGTCAACAATAAGCAATGCTCCGTTAGAAAACAAAAGCCATGCAATGCCAAGATCAAAATTAAACGACCAACCACAGTTTATCAGGGGTGGAGAGTTTTTTTAAACACGTACTAGTGTAAACTGGCAATAAAAGCAGCGGGATTGATACACTTGGAGGTCTATCGTTATAATTGGTCCACCAGTATACTCGTACATGTGTACATATGGATAGGAATTGCGAGAGCACCGCGGGTGGCATGATTCTCCTCGTTCGTTATAAATATTTATTACTGATTCTTCGCGCTCTACGCTCCTTTCACGATTTATTGCTCTTTTCTTAGCAGGCCACCACTCTTGTAAACAACATTTATATGTGGATGCTATTGACGAAAGTGTTTAGCCAGAAAGTGCTGAGGAAATCAGTGCGCAGTCTTCTATTGCTGAAACAAACATGGAAGAATTTCCTTTGAATCCCAGAAAACTATCGCAGCAGATTTCTGGGACCCTCATTTCCAAAAAAAATGAAAGTCTGAAGTTTCAACTGCTACGCAATATGCCTCCAGAATTTTATAACAAATCGTACAAACCTTTCATTGTATTTGCAGGAGTTCAAAGGCAATAACGGGATTTGGTTTTTAGCATTCTAGTCATCAATAAAGATCAGTGATTTTGCAATGTCCTGGGACAAATCGAGTGGGCTATAGCGAGTGGAACGATACAGGCACCCCGATTTATTAAGAAGTGACCCACAAGGTTAAAGGCCAACGATAATAATCGCTGCAAACTCGCGTCGCAGGGGGTTTCTTCGCTCGGGTAAATATGTTAAGCAATGCGCAATCGCCTCTCCACACCGGGAGCCTCGTAATCTAATAAATGAGGTCTAATGACGAGAGAGAGAGACAGAGAAATCGTGTAAACACCCGCACCCGATTAATCCGGAATAATGTGCTTCGCTCGAGAGCAACTCAATCGTTAAGCGGACAAAAGCCTTGCTATTCCACGCCCATTTATCAAAAAACAATATAAAATCAATATAGAAAAGTACAGTGAATAAACAGAAGAAATACCGGGCAAACTACACTCAGGATTCCAACAGTCCGGCTTCTCATAATTCATCAGCTCAAATGGAAAACAGATATCAAATGTGAGATAATAGTTAAATTCAATAAAATTGATATCAAGTTTCATAGGAGATCGGAAAATATGTAGTAGCGATGTCCTGATTTCGCTCCTGCATGACGTATGCCACGCACTCGACAACATTATTCATGCAGATTAGAAGTGGAAGGATTCGGTGAAGTCTAAAGACTACGAGTAAAACAACTTTCTATCGACAGGCCGTATGGCAGAAAGGGGCAATGCTCGGGTGTTCGGTGCACAAAGGTTAATTCTAAACACCGCTTTGTGGAACATTTTCAAAATATAACAAAATCCAAAATCTGACAGTAAATTTGCCCTACTCTTCAATTGCATTCATTCTGTCAATAGTTCTGTTAACTGGAATGATTTAACATCACTTAGACACAGCATTGAATTGAAAGGCAAGCGGTTTAGATTGTCGTGGTGTTTCCGGAATCTAATCTGTCCCGCATGGGGTATCAACCACTTTCAACTGATGCAATAAATTTCTTCTATGTAGCAGTTTGCATCCGGATACCTCACACTCTTGTACGCTTGCATACAAAAAGAACCTGTTCTACTTTCAGCCGATCATACAATAATTTTGCCAGTAGGAATACTCCCAAAAAAGTACGGCTGCGATAATAATCAGAGTGAAAATAGAGGAATAATTTTGGGGGCGTGACAAAGTAGCACGATTGAGTGTCCTATTAAAATCGACGAGTCCAAAGAGTGACAGCGCAAAATCTTCCACGCGATAGGAGCTCGAGGCGAGCCGAGCCCCCCAGTAATCAGTGCCAGTTGCAAGGAGTATCCGAGAGAAAAACAATAAATCGATCAAGAAGCGAGCATTCCCTGTCAACAATGAAATCAATATTCCGCCGGCGTATCAACAATCAGCACTGAAAAGGACATCGGCGAAATACGTGACATTTTGTTTACCGAAATCAAAATCTGTTTATTACGATGAACTGAAGGAGTTTGGATGGAGGAGATGCTACGTCATCATCGGAACTGTGCCGAGTAATTTATTATCGGATTCATAGTTTGTTCAAGTATCACCTGGTCGTTTCAGTCGGCCGAGGTAGATGTATAGGAAGGGGTGGTGGATGAGGTGGGGTGGGGTGGCGGAGGTGAAATGCGAAATGCTATTAGCCAGCCTTATGAAATGGTAAGGGGCATATACATACATCGCGGATGGTCGAGTGTCGAGCCTACCGAGGCTGACTGTGTGCGTTATGCAATCCTGCCAGCCGATAAACGGTTATCGTAGGCCACATAGGCGAGCCTCCAGATACGTCAGGCCACGCGCGATTATTCCGCCGACTCTGTATACGTGCCACGCACACGCTGACCTCCAAAAACATACCGAGCAATACCAGAAATTTAGCACTAGTCGAAGGCCTCTTTCTTCGAAAGTCAACTGACAACTTTCACCCTCGTCCTGGGGAGGGTACTGAAGGGGATCGAAGAGACAGTAAATATAAGTAGCTTAAATAATTAATAAGGGCTTCCAGAGACAGGCCACAAATCTGAAGCCTCTTGTTGGAGAGAAGGGGTGCTGAATTGTACTCTTTCTTGGGGTGGGACCAAAGGGGGTTGAAAACAAGATAAGAGTTAATAAAGTTGTACTGGAGCTAACGGTTTCCATCTGTATACATTGTTTGAAGAGGAATGTATAAATATTTAATATTAAAATAACAAAGACTCGTACTATGCTTTAAGTCACCATATATGTGGGAATCAGTGGCTCGCGCACTTGCGGGCACACATGTGCCGCAGGATATTGACATGTATCGCGCATATCACCAGCGAACTTATCGCCGAGAGACACCACAACGTGTAACCAGCTACAACTGGATCGGAGCATTCAACGCTCTCGCTGTAATTATTCCCTCGATACCGTGCGGCTGGACCCTTTTCGAGCAAGGAGTAGCAATGACGTAGCTGCCCGCACTTTTTCGCCGATACCCGGCACGCGCACCGAAATCAGTGCTCTTGAACTTCCGAGTTTCGTGTATCTTCCCACACCAACCACCACCAAAAGGGTACTCATCTCCGAATAAATCATGATAACAATCATCTATGATTAAGGTTGCTAATTCTTTAATAATTTTAGTTTTATGCACAGAGTGTTGGAAACTATGGTAGATATTTACTGTCATATATTTGCTAAACAAAGAATAACTACTATTCTATTTAAAAAGTACACTTTTTCAAGATTAGATATACTTGGATATATTTCAAGTTGAAATCCTAGACGCTACTGTCTAAAAATAAAAGAAATTCTTTTATTCAAGATCAAGTTCTGCCCTGAAACATGATTGTTTACCACTTTGTCATTAACGACAGAAATGGCACGAGCCGTGCTATAAATAAGTACCACAACAGCACCTTGCCATCATCCCCGCTTAATTAACCCCCAAACCAATTTTGCAAAAATCTGTATGTTTACAAATTCCCAAAATAAGAACTCCGCAGTAGCTCTGGCGGACTTTCATCGACACGCGCCCCATTCTCTTTATTTCTTTCTTCTTTCTTCCTTTTTTTCAATCCAAAATTATGTGAATTATGCAAAGGAGAATTCGGGCAGTCGATAGTGAAATGTATCCGGTGATACGTCCGATTAATTAATCGGGTCGTGTGTATTTTTATATCGGGTAATTGTTATAGCGATTTCTATCGGATACTCGTGCGGCCGCCTCTCCAGTTTAAAGTTTAAGGGATAAATCTCAAAGTTTATTGATGCGCCGATCAACAAATATCCGATTCACGCTGCTTATCACTGGCTCGATTGAGAAAGTTCGTCGGTCGCGATCCTTTTATCAGAGACCGCAGATTTCACGGGAATCGGAGTTACTTTACCGTTATTATTGTCGCAACTCCTTTCTTCTTCTCTTTCCCTTCGGCAATTGCCCGGCAAAAATCTTAATTAGCCGCCGCCCGCCAATTAACTAGACGCGATTAATTAAAACGAGATGTCCAAACGGGCAAAGTATTCCCGAGAAATGGATTCTCGATTATCGCGAGTTAGAATAACGCACTGATATCGAACTACTTACCGAGCGATCCATAAACAAGATGTGACTACTTTCAACCTTTGTTAACATTTAATTTTGGAGACATTGTTACGTCATTGAAGGGAGAGATAAAACTATTTGCAACTTGTGTGGTAATCTTTTAACGCAGACACTTGCTATTTAAATTGCATTAGGAACGTCATAACTTATTCGAGATAGAAGTTGAATTCTAAGTGGCTGAAATATCAGTGCATTGAAAAGAAAAACAAATGGATTGACCTTTGTGTCAAATGTTCCAATTAAATTCACAAGTGGCGAATATTGAAGTCCTCGAGAAACTGCGTGGCTATGAATACGTTGTTCCAGGACTTCATGATTACATAAAAACAAAGGAATATGAGTGCAAGAAAAAAATCAAAAGGTAGAAGACTGTGTTGAAGGGGAGAAAAGTGCAAAGTATCGTGTCAATGCCACGGAATAGGTAAATTTCCGCGCACTTTCATTTGCGTGACACTTTCAAATCGCAGCGGCAACACGGGCAGACGAAAGTCTAAAGTCTGACGAAAGATCGAGTCTCACTCGGCAATCGAGGATCGAGACCACCCATGCTAACTAGTGATCCTTTATTCCGGTAGAATTAATCACTCCGATCGGTGATTGGGGGCCGGCTTGCTACAAATACAAACCCCAGCCAGCTTCTGAACAATAGAATCGTCCGTTCACAGGCCTCTTGATCAAAGTACATGCGATTCTCATTCTTCTGCCTTCTGCGCAATTAAATGTAACGGACCAATGACTCAAAGCGGAAAATATCAGAAGTATATTGGATCCGATAATCGCTCACTTATCGCTCCTATTAATCGATTAGAAATACTGAATCGTAGTTTCAGTATAAGTGGTGACCTGTACCATTTTTACTAATATTTATGCACTGCTAATTAGCAAATTATAATGCAATAGTTTGATTAAACTGTAACTTTTAAGATTCATTGAATTTCTACTTCCAATTTAATAGAACTCGAATGTCTAAGATAAATATTGAGAAAACTCTTATGTCTCTTATTGAAGTGGGTGTTCGCCAGTCGACGAATGGCTCATCTTTTCTGTCTCCTCTTTCTAGTATGAATAAAAAAGGGTATATATGTGTGCGAGGGTATCGTCGGCTGGGAGTTCGTAGTCCAGGCACCGTCTGCTTGAGATAATAATTCATAAATCCCATTACGGATTGATAAGCCGGGGCAACCTAATGGCAATGTCGAAGAGAAACTGGGCTAACGTGGTGGGAAATCCGCAAACGTGGGTTTGACGTTTGATGAAGGAAAAAACCGAACGATCCGCCTAGAAATTCATTTGGTATCCGAATGTTCCACGATCTTGCGACCGGTTTCTAAATCCGCCATCATAGCCCAACTATTCGGACTGGTCACTGTACTCATCGGTCTGTTCGCTGACCTTTGCCTCAAAATAACAGCTCAAGTGTCATGGCAGTTCTTTTCGGAATAGTATAGTATTATTATAGAAAGTTGAAAGGTCAGTCCTAAATATGTTCAGCCGTTCCTTTTCAACATTGCATTAACGTAACATTACATTTGCAATTTTCCAATGAATTTATATTATCAAATTCGATTTCTAGCATTGTTATTGTGGAAAGACGTTACCAAAAGATTTTATAATGCTTTTGCTGCTATTCCTTCATCTTCCTAGTGAAAAATCCTTAAGGACCAAGCAGTGGAATAATCCTTGGCATACGACATTCCTTAATAAGCTATAATAGATAATCCAGTCAGAGTCCCCTTACTAACTACAACAATCAATTGCAGCGGACAGAAAGTTCAAACGATCAATGCCAAGTATTTTCCGATATCGCTCGATTAGCATAAGTATCTTAATCCACTTACGAAGAGTATTATTTTATTTACGGCGTATCAGCCAGGAACAATCCTGACAATGCCAACAGGGCACTCAACGTGTGACGACACACTGGTAATATTCGGTTTGATACTTATACTTTGGACCACGGATTGATACTCACGACGCCGAGCGCCTCCGATTAGATATAACCGGCTACACTTTGCGCCTCCGAAATCCTACAACCCGGACACATGCTGCTCTTATTAATTCTCTCTTATCGGCCACTCGTGTCAAGCGAGGAAAGCCGAGTCAAATATTTTATTATGGGATTCTCAAGTAGAAAAATAATAAAACAAATTGTTTATGACCTGATGAATATCATGTCGCATTATTCTTTGTAACCGATACAAATTTGGGCAGCAGTTCGAAGAATTTTCTTTTACTCATTCATTGGTTCGTTCTTCGTTGCACCTATAAATAGCATGGATGACACTTCCATGGAACCTTGACAAAATATATTTACCATGCGAAGAATTTAATTATCTGAATATTACTGTAAGAGGAAATGTATTGTAGTATTATTATACGAGTGATTTATATACATCGTATAATTTATTACATTTATTTACTACAACCGATAGAAGCTAAATCCCCCTGTGTTTCCAAATCGAAATTTGACACCATCATTAATTCTACGAAAAATTGAAGAGCAAAAATCTGGAATGCAAAAGAAATTGAACAACAATGGTGAGACGGCTCGCTTTCATTAACAAACCCGTTCCCAGCAGATTTCTTATCAAACCGGTAGTATTGTGCATGCCACCAGTAGTAGGCTTAATATAGTATATTCAATTTGTTCTCTCCTTGCATTATCATCTAGCAGCATCTTATCTTTCACGTTTACTTTTCACAGTGTGCACCTGTGTTATCTCCAGTATCACTTATGTATAAATTTACCAGGTATTCCGATTTATTTTGAACCGTTATCGCAATAGAACGTTAGAGATTCAATACATTTTCGTTGCTCTAATGCCTCACGCTTAAGAATTTAGACGCGCCTAATATTTCAAATATATTTTACATCAAATACATTTTACATTATACAAATTGAATTACTATTCCAAATGTCATAAAGGATAATCACAGCTTGCAAGTGTTTGACTTCCCTGATTCCTGATAAGATCCATAGATTCATGCTAATTAACAGCTACTAATTAGTATGAATTGGGTAGATATCAACAGAATTCAATGATCTCATTAGATTGGTCCATGAGATTGAGATAATCGTCTACCAAACTCAAGTAAGAAATAGAAAAACTAATTAGAAGGAGGGATTAATTAGATAAACTAAAATAAAATGTATGTTTTATGATGTATTTGTGACTCGTGCAGAGCTGTTTCTCCGTATATACATATCAGTACCGATCGCCTATAGATTTTTCAGTAATCATCACGTAACTATGATTTCTAGGGCTTCTGTGATATCCCGCAACATAGGAAAAACTACAGCAAGCCGAAAGCATCGTTCTAGTCTCGAACAAAACTTTGACAGTGTGTTACCACCTGCCAAGACTTAGGTAAGACATTCTTTTTTGTTCTTCTATTCGTGGGAGAAGAGGATAAATTAGTCAAGTCCCATACTAGTCTGTCTGAATCATTAGAACACTTTTAACGGATACTCCGACCTTCAAAAACTCGGCGATTTTCACATTTTCCTTGCTTTGGAGCCAAGCGTGCGCTTAGTATTAACAGTTGATAGAGGCGTGTAAATTAGGTTAGAAGGTATACCGGATCCGGAGATGTCTGGTCTCTCTGAAGAAGAGGAGCTCGCAGCATCTCCCTAATCGGAATCCGAGAGTTCGTTGCTGTTATCAATTATCGGCGGCCCCCAAGGTGCACGTTAGAACGAGGGAACTTACGTCGAAGAACTCGCAGAAAGATAAAATTTGCAAGCTGCCGAGATCCCGACTATATGTATATCGGAGTAGCTGGTACTTGTTGCAGTATAACCGGCGCGCGTAAATAAGAGGCTCACAAGATATCAGAAAGCGAGAGCTTGAACTCTGTCTCCTTGTCGGAGAGTCTGCATCACCAGCTTCCAACGAAAGAAAGAGAGCAAGAGCTGTCGAGCATATGCGAGTTTGCCCGCAAAAATAGAAGAGTACGAGTGGCACTTAGCTGAGAGTGACCTTTCAGCGAACATATAAAACCCGTATATGCGAGTAGTCCGGCCGATTTGGATTTGACGGCTGACTAGCCGACCCGGGCAGACACGATCAATCGACGGGTACGGCTTTTACTTTTACCGCCGCGCCCGAACCTCCAGAGTCCAGAGTAAGTCACCAGCTGTCTGACTGCGAACAGTCTGCTTCTACTAGCCCACTCATCCAGGTAAGTCTCCAATACTCTCATTTATAACATAACGCGCCCTTCCACCCAGGCCTCTTCTACCTTCTGTACCCTATTCCCAACACTTTACAGTCTATATGCTATCATTTCTTTTAGTTCAATATCTGATCGACCGATTCTTACCAACCACTCTCAGCCAAGGTAGAATCTCGTGTCTCAATTAAGGCCAGCTGAGCTCAACCCTCGGACAGTCTCCCTTGGATCCATTATTTGGACAACTCTGCCAACCAGAGTGACTAAGAACGCTTGCGGTCGTCGAAACCACGTTCCTGAGTACTGTCGAGCAGTCAGCTGTTTAATCGAGACACAATACTGAGAGTAGGAAGGTCTTGGGACTTCGCGTCGCCTCCACTCTCTGACGAACGTGACTGGCTGCTGTCGAGCCTCTCTTCCCCAACTGGTCACACAGCTGATCACCTTGGTCTCTCTCGCTCCCTCAATCCCCAAGCACCTCTTTCTCCAGGAGGAACGTATGCGGTTCTGCTGGGAGACCGACTCTGCAAGAGAGCAAAGATTTGCATCATCGCTTGGTCCACACTTTGGAGCCAACGATTCGCAATTGGAGAAAGAAAGAAAGAGAGCGTGAGGGAAAAAGACGGGGAAGTTGAGAAAGAGGGAAAGAGAGCACGAGAGCACGAGAGGGAGAGAGAGAGTGAATCGAAATCTGGAAGCCCCGTGATCGGCGATCCACTACGACTGATCCGAAGTCCGCCAGATTCCCCTCGATCGTTTCTGCCTCCCCACTTGGGCCACCGGAAGTCGGACGATCGGCTTGAGCAGTAGCCAATCGGCACTTGCTATTCTTAGGGCTCGACCCGACACCTTCGAGTGTTCTGCTCGTATAAAAGAGTGCCGAAGCCACTCAGCGAAACATGTCAGCGAGACTCAATGCGATACGTTACTCGGGCCTCAAGGGTTTCACCTGCACCAGGAGCTTCTCCGTTCTAACTGGGTCAAGGTTAACTCTGGGCCACCACCTCAGATGCGCCAGTTACCTTCGCCCTCCTAACAACAACACGGTCAATGCACCCGGGCTTGCTCGCTTCTCACTATTGACTACACGAATCTCTATCAACCCCAAACTCACCAAGATGCCGCACTCCGTCGATGTCTACTACCCTCAGTAAGTCCCAGCAAACACTTCTCTACTTCGCTAATACCCCATACCCAACTCGCGACCATCACCATCTAACAACGTCGTAACCACCTGCTACACTCGCAAACTCAATAACTATACTCAGCTTTTCTTCTTCTATTTCAAATCGTAAAAGCTGCAAATCTAGATGATTCTCGACGACTTTTAGTACAAGTATTATGTGATTTCCGATATGAATTGAATATTGTTTGAATGACTTGAACCAATTGAATTAGTTTCGCGTATAATTTCAATTCTTAAGACCTTGCATCACTAATTTCGTCATGCATTCTACGGGCACGGTTCCACAAGTGAATTGTAAACATTTGGCACTTGTGACTGAAGCGAAAGTAGCTGTTTTGCAATCATGATACGTCTTATTATCTACTCGAACGATAAACCGCGCGATCAACAATTGCCGCCGGTAAACACTACTCTGCTTTTCAAATGTTTGCTATAAGGAAATGCGAATCTTATTATTGTCAAATGAGAAGTAGGTTCTAACACGTACTGTGTTTACGGTTTAAAGTACTCTTCATAAGTGGGTTTGATACGCTCGCTAATCTTAGGGTTCTCATATCTTCGTCCATGTATCCGCGTTCGATAACTACGTACTTTGCCTCAATCCACCGAAAATTGCCGGTATTCCGCTTATCGCAATGCCAATATTGCGATACTAATCGAGGACAATCGAGGATCGCAAACTAGAAATAGAGGAGAAGTTTTTGAAATATTTTACAATTTCATCAACGGTAAAACTCACATAATCCAGAATATTAATTGCCCCACAATATCTTGAATTTTATATTAAAAATTTATTTAATAATCAACCGATTCTCGACACGAATTTAAAAGTTATAGGATTTAATACTGCAGTCGATTGTGTAATATGAATTTAACAGTCTTTTTGAAGACTCTAATGTTATTCGATTAAATGAAGTAGAGGTCGAATGTGTGACGTACTAGTTGAGCCGAATTTCGACAGTAAAGTTACATCATGTTTTGCGAGTTTACTATCACCCTGTTTCCACATACGCCACAAGTTGCTATGAGAATGAGACAAATTTAGTTCGAAATTGAGCAATACCGTATGAATAATTGAACATCGCGGTTCAAAAACAAGTTCTAATCAAAATTTGATAAGTTCCAAGTCGTTTTGGTAAAGTCCTCGTTAATATTCCTTTGTATTTTACTATAAAGCTTTCTACTTCTATTAACTGTCGTCTCTTGGCCATCGATTCCTATTAGTGTGTGACATGCAACATTGATTGAACATCAGCAAAAGTATCGAACGCATCAAATTACAAACATATCACGTTGCACCTTCAGATGCCGTATGAAGAAGCGCTTCCTCGTGCTTGAACTTGAGAGTAACACTGACGATTAGCAATTGAAACCTGAGATGAATACGCCTGTTCTCGTAAAACTACAGAAAGACCGCAAAACACGCTTTCATACACAATGTGATAAATCATTTTTAAGTTTCGCAAGGCTTCGATGGCCGTGAAGTGAGAGTTACCCGATATATGTCGTAAAGAGTATGTCGAATTCCCAGTTACCATGAGTCACTTCTTCAACTAAAGCTATTCTTTGAACTGATTGGATATTTGATGAAGAAATTTGCGAAGAGAAATACCGTTTGCACTACATTTAATTTATTTTCTTCCAATTTACTTTCAGAGTGACGAACTACTTCGCCACCCACGCGATCAAGAACCCTTCGATCAATGGCTTCGATTATATTGGAAAGACGCCCGTATTAAACACATTTCACACGGGTCTGGCCCCTAAAATCCGATCTTATATCGAAGAATGTGCAATGCTATGCTGTCCCAAGGATGTTTACATCTGCGATGGCAGCGATGCTGAATACCAGCAATTGCTAAAAATGCTGCAGATGAATGGCTCGATCAAAGCACTACCCAAGTATGAGAACTGGTAAGTTGAACTACAACACTGTACTTTTGTCTTCTCAGAACAGCGTTTCTCTTTGCCAAAGAGAAATACTATAAAATGTGCGCTGGTAGAGGAAAGTTTAAAAAATTATAGATGACTTGCTAAGGTTTCGCTTGCCCGATTTCTTTCTATATTAAAATTCTTTACAAGTAGCTAGAAACCTGCCATATGGCGATCCTTTCGAATAAAGTGCTAATGCATTAACCATCAGACCAGTCGGGTACATGTTTACTCACATGGCAAACTTTTAGACACCTTCTTTGCCCCTCGCTATCATTCGCGATATATCAGGTGTCACTATATTTAACTATCATTACTAAACTTCCATTCTTTGGCGATAAAAATAGCGCTGAATTTCGTAGCAAAAAACTGACTCTCATAAATATCCACTGCCGGGCTACCAGTATGAGAAATATAAATTTCGATTAACTGCATAGCAAAATAATTTACTTCAAATATGTGGTATTTAGTTTGCGGATTTTAATGTCATTTTAGCTGGCTGGCAAGGACGAATCCTGCTGATGTAGCGCGTGTAGAGAAGAAGACGTTCATCAGCACAGATAATATGAGCGATACCATTCCAACTCCACGATGTGGAGTGACTGGAGAACTTGGAAACTGGATTGCGCCGAATGATATGGATAAAGCCATACTCGAACGTTTCCCAGGATGCATGAAAGGTCAGTTAAATTCTACACCGGTGTTCTATTTTCAATTATACTAAATAAACTTTAACTCCGTTACATTAAACAAAATTTTCTAGTTCTTATAGTCAAATGATCGCCTATTTAAAATTTGTTAAATATTTATGCTGCAGGACGAACGATGTATGTCATACCATTCAGCATGGGTCCAGTCGGTTCTCCTCTCTCGAAAATAGGAGTAGAGATCACAGACTCACCGTACGTAGTGTGCTCGATGAAGGTAATGACAAGAATGGGAACGAAGGTCCTCGAAACCCTCGGCAATTGTGACTTCGTCAAGTGCTTGCATTCCGTTGGAGTTCCGAGGAAAGATTCAAAGATTGATATAGATGTCAACTGGCCCTGCGATCCTGAGAGAACCATCATCCTTCACAGACCCGCCAAAAATGAAATTGTTTCTTATGGCAGTGGATATGGTGGCAATTCATTGCTCGGAAAGAAGTGTTTCGCTCTCAGAATCGGCTCTACCATTGCCAGGGATGAGGGTTGGCTCGCGGAGCACATGCTGGTGTGTATAATATTATATTTGAGTTTCCAACATTAATACATATTGGCCAGGCCATTAAATTCTTTGACTTTCGATCTACCAAAAATGCCGAACAGTCCTTTATTTAATTAAAATTGAAACAGTGTTTTGTCCCGACTATGTATTATTATTGAATTGGAATTTATTCAATGATTCTAGATCCTTGGAATCACAAATCCCAAAGGCAAGAAGCGTTATATCGCAGCCGCATTTCCAAGCGCCTGCGGAAAAACAAATCTCGCGATGATGCAACCAACTCTCCCAGGATACAAGATCGAATGCGTAGGAGACGACATAGCCTGGATGAGATTCGATAAAACTGGAAAATTACGAGCAATCAATCCAGAGAATGGATTCTTTGGTGTTGCTCCTGGTACAAGCTATTCAACCAATCCTAACGCAATGAAAACCATCTACAAAAATACCATCTTTACAAATGTGGCCTCCACCAGTGACGGCGGCGTCTACTGGCAGGGATTGGAGAATGAAATTGATCCGAATGCAGAGGTAAAGATAATTAAGTTAATATTTGCACGGCAGCCAACAAACTCTCATACCATTGATTGTGAGAAATGTATCTGAAACTGTATCAATCCGCTTCCCCCTTTTTTGGAGACATCTCAGCGAAAGAATGCCAATATCGAGTATTACATAAAGACAGATACAAAAGTAACGGTTTACATTTATATTCGAAATTGATAAAATTCCTGACAACTTTTATCACAGTGACTTTCCGAAAAGTTTCTATTAATAAACAGTCACGAGTAATCAGTATCGGCAGAAGTTATTTTTCGCAATAAAGGAGTGGTTCTTTATTGATAAAAAATGATTTGTAAAAGAATGCAAGATCACTCACCAAGCACTGATTAAAACTGGTACCCGCCCAGAAGGATTGTTGATTAAAGATCGATGGTACATCAGATTACAGACTGGAGAGGTAACAAATGGACCAGAGGTTCGAAATCACCGGCTGCCCATCCGAACTCCAGGTTCTGCACACCAGCGAAACAGTGTCCCATAATTGATCCTGCCTGGGAGGATCCAGCCGGCGTTCCAATTGAAGCCATCCTCTTCGGTGGACGTAGGCCAGAAGGTGTTCCTCTGGTTTACCAAGCCAGGAATTGGCAGCATGGTGTATTTATCGGAGCTTCGATGCGTTCTGAAGCAACTGCCGCCGCGGAGCACCAGGTAAGAACTCTTTTTCCACACCTTCCAACCCTTCCAGGAAAACCCTTAGTTTCTACTTATCAAGCAGAAAGTGCGAATAACTTTCATACAAAAAAATATTACATTTCATTATAATGAATAAAATAATATCACATTTCATACATAAATATTTTTTAATACATTCCAAACTTCAAAGGAACTTGAATTAAACAATGCTTCTATAACATTACAAAGAGAAATAAGAATCAGCCCCTATTGCGTAACTGAGTAACTGGTTGGTCTGTAATCAAAGAATCTAATTAAATTTCCAGGGCAAAGTAATCATGCACGATCCATTCGCAATGAGGCCCTTCTTTGGCTACAATTTCGGCCACTATCTTGATCACTGGCTCAGCATGTCAGAAAAAGGAAACGTCCAACTGCCAGAAATCTTCCACGTCAACTGGTTCAGAAAGAGTGCGGATGGAAAGTTCTTGTGGCCCGGCTTTGGCGAAAACTCGAGGGTCCTCGACTGGGTCCTTCGCAGGCTTGACGGAGAAGACATTGCCGTCGATTCACCCATTGGTTACCTGCCAAAGTCTGGATCACTGAATCTAAGTAATCTACAGGAGAAGATTGACACAGAGGAGTTGTTCAGGTTGCCCAGGGACTTCTGGCAGAAGGAGGTCGAGGACTTGAGGAAATACTTTGATGCCCAGGTCGGAGAGGATCTTCCCAAGAAAATCACTGAAGAGCTCGACTGCCTTGCTCGTAATGTTGACAAGCTTTAATTAAATTAGACATGACGATATTTTATGATAAGGTCAGACGTCTCGCCGCGACAAATCAGAAACGAAATTTGATGCCTCTTATCGTTTTCATTGCAACTCTTTTATTTTTCTTTATCAAAGTTTTAATGGAGACTGTTTTATTATCACGGCGAGCCATACTAAAAGGGTCTATGTAATTTCCGAGAATCCTAATTTATTTAAGAGTTGAATTTGACGTTAAAATTGAGAAAACCTGTAGGCTTAAGGGAAAGCAACATTCCTCCGAACGATTGTGGCCAATTCCTAACATTAAATTATTATGTATATTTTTGTAACCTTTTAGCCATGTGCATAGAATTCTAGGAGACATTGAAACAGGTCAAATCAATGTGCCAGGCATCGAAAATGTATATAGTATTATGATGAAACTTTTAAAATACGAAGTACTTTCATCGCCCATCGAGATCTCTACAGGACTATTATTGCTATCGTATCACCAATTACCAATTATTCTATTAGATCATTTATTTTTTACGAAAAATATACCTTCAAAAAGACTTTTCTATCGCCTATATTTTTCTAAGTAAAAATCTCGTCGTATTGCTAAGAGTGTGTGTGAATGTAATTGTGTGTAACCGTGTGTGAAATAAAGTATTTTGCGAACTGATACCTGAGTTTATTCTTGGCATGTCACGTATTATAATCTCTTAGAAAAATTCGTAATTCCTTCAATCCGTCATGAAATTAGCATTTATTATTACAATTTATCTGCCAGTATTACTAGCTTTATGTTACATGCGGGCTAATAATGTGGTTCCAAATTTTGGTATATCAACAATCCGTCTGCATGTGTGAGTTTCGTAGAATCGACGATCGTATATTCTAGATTATCATACACTATAACATTCACGCTGATCACAAAGAGAGAACTAGCAGTAATTGTGGCATATACTTCCGTGGACTAGAATGGTACAGTCATTATCAGTCATGTTTTCCTACGAATTGCAATTATGTACTATTTCCTTTCTTTCAGCTAGAGTCCCTGACCTGACCGTCCCGTACGTCTTCTTAATCTAAGAATATGATAGACCAATCTACTCGATATTTTCACAGATATTAGTACTTAGTTAACAAATTTCGATACGCTATTAAACTCCGTACAATAGAAACAACTGCTTTCTTCCTACCCTTCACTCCAACACACGATAAATGGAAGATCATTTACCGCGTGTCCGGTACACTCTGGATAAATGACGGGAGCTCTCGCAACGAACGGTAACCAACTATGAGGAACAACGGAATCCTCGAGGGCGACGAGAATAGAGGGCTTATTGTCGGAAAACTGAGTGCCGTACTGTCATACTGCTACAAGAAAAACAAATACTGTCATTAAATGTGTATAAGCACATTGCCACTAAGTATCATTCACCATCAGTGGCTATACAAATGAAAAATGACTTGGTATCAAGCATATTATGACTGCACGCGTGGTATCGCGATTCGTGATAGTACACTGTATGAAAGCAAGTATAAGGCTACAATAGATCAGATGCTCAACTAAAGATGAACATTGTTCAAGTCTGAGCTAATTTGACTACCATACATAGTCATAGAGCTTCTTTCTGGCGGAAACTTGTAAAATAGTAATGGCGATCGAGCCTCCCTTCCACGCTTTCTATCATCGTTGTGTGTTATATTACAAATAGAAATATCGCCTTTGAAAAATTTTTAAGTAATTCGTGCCTCTGGATTTTGCTACTTGGTATGCGTACTCTAACGAAATAATAAAAAGAGAGTTTATCACATTTCCCTATTAGTATAATATTCAGAGTTTCACTTACCCAGTGTATATGTATGCCACACGTGCCAGTGCGCCAAGTTAAATCCGGAGTTAGACAATCTTTCTCCCTCTCGAATAATATATAATCTTTCGAAAAATAGAAGGATCGCGGGATCATAATAAAATAGAGGTCCGTTTCAAAATCATTACTTCCCGAAAAATAATTAAAATCGCTCCTTCCTTTGTACTTGTCAATACAGACAATAACTAAATTTGCTAGGAGACGTATCAACACGTTAATCGCAGTGGCAAATGTCTCATAGTGTTCTATCAATCGACAATTGAGCTTCAACATTGTTGCAATACCTATCCAGCTTACGAACGTTATGTTAACTGAATACTTCCCCATACGCGCTCTTCTATCTATCAACTTCACTTACATATATGTATATGTAATATTTTATCAGGTACACATTGATTCACTCATTGCTCTTCTTCACTAATGTCTCCAGTGCCCGTGGCACGCACTGTGGGCACAGAATCTCCGGCGTTCTATTCTGCGATAGAGTTTTCCCTAAAAATTGTGCTGTACATGGAAGAACTACTGATTCGGATGTTAAGAGTTCGGTTTCCATCGTGGGAATGATTTCTGCCTCGTAAATACTTTGTGGAAAGTGGTGACCACAGGTAAAGACCATGGTGTTTTCCTCTGTTTCGAGAAAACGATAAACCGCGCCTGGATCCTAAAGAAAAATAGGGTGTTTTATGGATGTCCGTCATACAGAAGACCCACTTTAACTTCATCTACTCACTTTGATGTGCACGAATGACCTGGAGTTATGCTTGTCCGAAGATATGGTGCTTATTACCCCTTCCATCATTTGCTTGCTCGTGTTATTTCCACTGGTGCCTGGATAACCAGTAAGTGGAGGACCGTAATGGTCTGCGGCCAAAGAAGATAAAAGCTTAATATATTCAGGTGCTGGCTGATCTGTATCAAAATAATGGGATTAGTCTTTGACTACATACTAAACACTTTTATACACAATAAAAAACAAAATTTACCTTGATCTATGTGGTCTAAGAGCAGAGCACACACTTCGATACAGAACTTGAACGAGAATAAATTTGTGAAACCTGAATTCTTGATTTCCGGGTTGTTTCTGTTAGCATCCAAGTACTTTTCCATTATCTCCTGACTGGAGAAATAGAAAAGCACAATTAAATACGTCTGCATACACTATTAGATAATGGAAAAGAATATGCAATGTTATAATATATACGTACCAAAACAAAAGCAATCCAAGTGGGTAAAATACTATATCGATGTGATCACGAAAGACATCCTCTAAGTTCTCTATAGGCAGATTATGTTCTGTCCAAAAATCAAGAATATCTTGAAGAATTTTGTATTTAATCGTATCTGGCTCGTGCTCCATTTCAATGAAGTAGAATTTAATCACTTTTATAGTTTCGTTCATTAGTCGAATTTTATGTGTATTCAAATTCCTTAGACTTTCTTTTGGTATGACATTCTTATTCTCCGTGGTACTAATTGCCACGCCGGCCATCCGCTCAACGGGGGTAGAAGCAGTGGAATTATCACGTGACCCATCGGCCATTATATTCTCAATCCACTCCTCTGAATCACTACTGAGATCAGAATCCAAAGCGTCCTCCGAAATATCAAGAGGTTGATTGCACCTTACATCTTTAGATAATTCCTCCGAGCCTCCTTGACAAGCGAACGTATAAAACTCATCCTGAATAGTTTGCAAACTATTCAGCGATTTACTAGCGGGTATCTTCATTTTATTCCTCGCCACACAATCCTCGGCTGTCTCCATAAGATTCTTTTCGACTTGCTTATTAAAGAGCTCGGTGTTTCTCTTATAAATATGTACAGGTGACTCCTTACTAATACGAGTTTGCTTGGAATCCAGTTTTGCATTATCAAGTGTAGTGCGAGAAGATGCTAAACGAAGATTTATTGCATTCAAGACTTTCAGCTGGTAAGAAATGGCGTCGACTATATTATGCTGCAGCATTGCTATTTTTGAGCAAGCCTGATAGTTTCCCAATTGTATGCACTGAAACATGGAAAAGTATCATATTAAAACCTCAATAAAATTAAAAGGAATTTACTCAATGATACCATCATATGCAACTATACAAGACACATAAGTAAGTATGCTAGTAGCTATAACAAAGCGATGTGAAGTAAATCACCAACCTTCTCCATGATTCTCGAGGAATCGTACAAGCCGGAGAAATACTCGAGGGCATAATGTAGCGTTAATTCTCCCGGCGATTTCTCGATAACGCTTAAAGGGCGTATAAGGCCCGCATATGAGGGCACGTCGTAGCTTTGGTACGAAATGATAGGTGTAGGAATATTGGGAACTTGACTAGGCACATCCAAAGCTACATGAGGGAGACGAACAACTCGCTTTGCAGACTTAAGTAGCACAAGCTTATCGTCACGTAAATCTTTCGCAGGAAGGCGGCCTAATTGCGCTTTACTATTGTTGCCCCAAGCTAAAATTGTACCCCCTGAAAGAGAATACAATGAAAAATGAGAATGCTGTACGAAAAATAGTTTTACACTACTGAACGCAAGAGAAATGCCTCTGAAATGAAGATTTTCTTGGAAAATTAGAGCAAAAACTGCGTTTAAGCACGGTGGAGAGCATCAAGCTTTTAAAGCTGTGTTCAATGTCTTTCCATTTTTGTCTTTGCAATTAAAGTCTCACCTGGTTGTATCGCGACGGTGAAGTCATATCCGCAAGAGACACCCACAGTTTTTATAACAGGATTTGACGTTTCTTTAAAGTCAGGCTCATCTCGTTGTATTGATTTACTTTCTATTGTTATATTACCATTCCTTTCGTTCATAGAGTTTTTTGCAGCAGCATCAAAGGCCTGCTCTTCCTCTACCTTCTTATGCCTAGGTGGGATTTGAGTAAAGATTGAGGCGGCATTGTAAAAGAGAGGCATGGGGACCGTAACTTCTCGTTTCGTCCCATTTCCTATCTGACCATCTAAGTTACGACCCCAGGTATAAAGAGATCCATCTTTTGTTACTAATGCGTTATGATGGCAACCAGTTGTGATCTGTATAATATCTCCCTTTACAAAACTGGTATCTACTATGGTGGGCTTTAAGTGAGTTTGGGCTTCTTCGAGCATTCCAACATTGATATTCTTTAAAGTGGCGTGATCCAAGACCTTTCTCCTAGCCTCGTTTAAGTTGGACTTTATTTGTGCATTTTTATTTGCTTTCTCATTATGTTCTAAACATATGTCCCCATTCATATCATTGACGTTTTTGTTTTCGGTCCTTTTTTCCAACTCTTCAGAGGCTTTCTGTTGTCTTTCAAAAGCTTCCTGGCGTTCGAGAGCTTGTTGGTGTTCGAGTATGCGGCTTTTCTTTTGCGCTTGCGCTTGAAGCCTGAGAACATGCGGACTAGCTCCCCACACAAATAATTTGTTCGTATTACTAACAGCCAGCTATTGGAGAAAGTCAAAGTTTGAAGATGTAAGATACCTAAATATTTAAAATATAAGTAGCGTGCAAAACTATCCAAGAACTCACATTATGGAAGTATGATGTGGCAATCAGGATTATTTTGTCCGACAATAATACTTTCATTGGAAGAGAGCTTTTAACATTAGTACCCACTCCTAGTTGGCCAAAAACGTTACAGCCAAAAGCATACACCACTCCTTCTGTCGAAAGAGCTAATGTGTGCGCGTGTCCGGCAGCAATGTAACGTATAACGACTCCAAGCAAAGATGAAACGAGTGTTGGAATGTTCTTTTGAGCAGTATTACCGTGACCCAGTTGGCCATGAACACCCCATCCCCAAGTAAAAATTCTGCCATCAGCAGTTAGTGCGACAGAATGATACTGCCCAGCTACGCAATCCGTGATGATCTCCTGGGCGAGGGAAGTTATCAGTTCAGGACTCGAACAACGTAACATCTTGCCAAGGCCCAACTGCCCGAATTGACTTGAACCCCAAGCATATATACCATTGTTCGTCACCGCTAATGTATGACAGTGTCCACAAGACACACTTAGTACATCGACTTGCATCGTTCGAAAGAAAGTTATAGGCTGAGGTGTACCGTATCTCAGTACCGACGGCCCAGTACCTGATAATGTTGAAGCGAAAATGTATTAGCATAGCTAAATCAAAAATGCAAAATGTATATTGAGACTATGAGTTATTTACCTAGACATCCTTGCACCGAACTGCCCCATGTGTAAATATTTCCATTACGAATAAGAATAACATGAGAGAAACCAGAAGACAGTTGTCTCCTTTTAAAATCGACAATGGGCGGTGCAATATGATAATCCTTTTGAATTTCTAATAACTCCTTGTTACACGTCAATGGATATTCTTGACGCAACATACACTTTTTGTAGATTAGTGTAATTAGTATAAATAGAAAAGCTTCTATCATTTCCTCTATCAAGGAATCGCCTTCATCCTGTGCACACAATAGACATATTTCTCGTGCCATTCTAATGATTTTCGATATTTTCTCGTGAGCTCTTAGCTGATGCTGTAGCAGTGTTGTACTTACATCTCCAAGATCTATAGAATCGCATTGACTAGATTGGGAACTATGTGAAGTGGTCCTATGTCGTGCTCTGCTGCGTACTATCCTAGGTCTTATCACCGGATTTGTCGGATCGTATAGCGTTACTAGCCTCTAAGATTTCATAAAAAATTTATATATTCTTCACGAACTAAGTATAGATACTACTTATATAAAAAATGAGGAGTGCTTTATTTACAGAAGCATAGATGGTAACCGAAAAAATTCAAGTCTAATCCATTCTTTGTCAAAAAAGAAGCGTATTTTGTATCAAGTAAGGCCTGTATTAAGCAAAATCTTACCTGAAGAACAAAAATCTGAGACTCCTGCAAGCTATCGAGAACGAACGACATATGACTTCTACCTAGATTGGAGTTTATAAGCATCACCTGCATTAAACACGGCTCGCTCACGCAGATTAATAGACCATCTAAAAAGTAGCACATCCAATGTGAATTAAACGCGGACACTCCAAGTGTACATACATACAGTGGAGCCTGTAAAATGTACAGCGAGTTTAATGTACTTAAAACATACATGGCGATAGATAATGACTGGATGAACTAAACGAATGCACTGTTTTCATTAGAACGTCCAGCATTTGCCCATAAAGTCCCCTCTGGGTAGCTAAATGGTGCAACACCTCCCATAAGCAAGTTTGTCCTGATACATTAACAGCCAACAGCTCGTCGTAGAAAGTATTTGTAGATAAGAAATACCTAAATATTCAAATGAACAATTAGAACTTTTAAAATTTAACGGTTGCGAAGTAAAGTACATACAAAAATTCTTTATAAACAGCTTTCGACTTCTGGGGTGAAATTCTAAGCGTCATTTCGATGAAAGCCAGCACACACAAATTGGATAGGTGTATTCTCGTGGCTACTGGCAACTCGCTAATCGCTGGTAACACGAGCCAGTGAATGAGACAACTTAGGAGTTCAGCGATATATCCAATTAACGAAAATTTCAGTACATTCTTTAACATTTTGCACTGTAAAGAAGTGTATAACATTCATTAAACAGTTTCGAATACGCCCCCCAAAAAAAATACTGAACAGCAGTATTTACTTTTGATAACTTGTAGCAAATTACTGCCCGCGAGAATTCCTTGTTGCACAAAAGTATATCTCCAGCCTGTTCAAGTAATTGATGAGCATTCATTCCGAACACGCTAGCAAATTGCATTGCCTTCTCAATCTCACTACGTCTCAGCACTATATCCATAAAGATAGTTACCAACGATTTCCTAAAAGAATCGGAACGTTCTTACTACTACATCAATCCTATAAGAAGGAAATCAGGAGTAGCCATATGTACTTACCTAAGAACAATCTTATAGACTGAATAGTTCGTAACAATTAAACAAGTATCCACCGGCGGTAATTCAACTTTAACTTCCGCGATATTCTTCGGCAAGGTGTACTTGCTATCAATATCCTGTGAAAGACTCTTGGGTACTTCATTCGTATAGTCCATTGTTCTATAGACCGCGCGAATAGTCTCTTGGCTATTTTCTAAAGAGAAGCAACCAATGATGCACTCTGGATTGAATTTACAGTTCTCGTTTGTACGGCTTTCAGATAATCGGTCGGATATCACATACAACGAGCGCTGATTCTCGTCAGTCACGAAGAAAAAGCGTTCAGTTAATAGGATATTTTTACATGAGGAGAATACTTTGTGCACTGACAAGGGTACAGCAGAAGAATCGGGTCCATGTACCTATAAAAGTGCAAGATACCAATTTAAATTTAAAATATTCTTGTAAAGTTCATATGAATCATATTTTAGTAATTGTTGGCGGAATAATGAAAGAGTGCTTACTGTTATATGATTTGAGTTCGCGTGGTAACACGTATAGAGTTGTTGACCTTCCCGATCGGATTGAGACATGAGAAATGCGTCGTGAGCAATAGGCTCAGGTATTAAACACGTCTGAGACGTTTCTGAATTCGAGTCCGAACTAATTGACGTGTTACTGGCATTTCTATTATTTGCAACATCTACAGAGCAACACAAAGATTGATAAGCTTAAGGTGTAAGATTATTAAAACTACGTAATGCCGAGGGAATCAGCATACGAACCATATCGAGGACTATCACCGCTACACTGATTCCTAGATTCTGTTAATTTTTGCCTAAGAATCGCAAGTTTCTCCACTGAAAGCTGCTTGAGACCTTGCAGCCTTGATCTCGTAGAGGCGAATGTTTTACCATTGTCGTATATACTTTCACTCGACTGCATTGCATTATACGAGTCATCGTTCTGCGACTGACTTAAACAGCTGTAATTATATCGCTCCAAAAACAATCTCCATTGTTGATTGGTATCGCTGGTGATTAAAAGCAATGTGCTCTCGCTACTCTTATCACGACAAATATGTAAGGTGGCAATGTGAGCATTGATGTGAGTGAGTGCCATTTGGTGACCAGTCTTGAGATTTGTGAATACGATCTCTCCATACTCTGTGCCTATGATAGCAACATCTGCTGGAGTTCCAACATCCTGCCACCATACTATTGCTGTGGGTCTAGAATATATATCCAGACAATATACCACATATTAGACGTGTCACTACCTAATAAGTTCTACTTCATAAATCTAGCAGACATACTTTGAATGCGAGGACTGAGAATTCATAGGTGGAAAAGATGTGACATCCTCTGTGTTCCATCTTGTATCAATCATACATCTTGTGTGTTTGAGACTGCTCTCTTTAACCACCGAAAGTGCAGGAATAATATGCAATGAGCCATCCAAGCTAGCACAAAGTAACCAAGTTCCCAAAGGATGAAAGCACAGGGCAGAGATTTGCTTGTGCAATCCTTGGAACCATGGTATCCTCTTAATAATGGGTGTAAATGCTGGTTCTTGTTTGAAGTACAAAATGATCTCTGAATTGCCAGTGGTAAAAGCTAAAAACAGCTTCTTCCCATATTCGCATTGTGCACTCTGTTGTATCTCACTGGCTTTAATGATGCATTGCAACTTAAACAGATTCTCTTCCCCAAATAATGACATAGGCTCATAGCCCTGCGCTCCTACCTCTTCAACCATTATACTACTTGAAGAGTTATGATGCTGGCACTACCTGTATATAATGCCACACAAAACTCTAAGAATCTCTATCGAATTTTAGAACTAATCAATTACAAACTTATATATAGATAGCAATCATAGGAATGGGCAAGTTTTAAAGTACACCATTATAGACTACTTTTGAAGCTCTATTAATGTCCTCATATTCTGGCGTATAAAATTAAATATACAGCATGAATCATTAAAATTTACTCAATATTTGAAGAGAAAATAATATAAAAACTATAGAAAAATAAATAATATTGCGAAAATTCAGTTACTCGAGTCGTGATAACTTTGACCTAATATTAAAAATTCACGATGACATGCTAAGGTGTAATAATCCCGTGACAATTAAAGCAATAATTAAGTATTCCATTAAGTCTGGTGGGATACTGCAGCTGCCATCGAGGTCTTGCAAAATAATCGCGCGACAAAACGTCTAGCATCGAACTTAATATCGGGCTAAAAATAAATCATGAGAATTACGCACTGTGTCAGTCGGCGCAGCATGGTACCGGTGTCCAACGGATCACTCTTTGGCGCACGGGAAACAGTAAAACTTAATTTATTCAGTTGCACATCACATTTTTACAAAGGAGACCACCGTCAAATTTCCAAACGTCAGAATCTTCCAGGGTTAGGTGCTCGGTCTTTGTGGTAGTGGCACAGTAGGTACCAAGCCAGAAAATCGAAAGTCACTAGGCACTGCATGAAAATTCAAAATCTATCTAGATAAAACATCTTCGTTAGCGAAAATGGCGGCGATATCGATGACCAACTAGCAGTCGAGCAGTGTGTTCAGCCGGAAAATACAGGAAAATGATAAACGTACGCAATAACAAACAACACATTTAGATTTAGACACTCTTCGCTCCGCGAACTGCTGAGAACTACAGAGTGCTAGAGAGAAGCAAATAAGAAAGATGTCAATGGAAACTGTTCCGAAAGATCTGCGTGGCCTTAGAGCATGTCTCGTCTGTTCATTAATAAAGGTACGAAGCAGAAATATAAGGCTATATTATATATTAAGTATGACAGATGGTCAACAAGATAATATGTATTTTAATATTTCAGACGTTCGACCAGTTCGAATTCGATGGCTGTGACAATTGCGACGAGTTCCTTCGTATGAAGAACAATAAAGACAACGTGTTTGACTGTACAAGCTCGAATTTTGATGGGTAGGTTGATTCTGCCTATTTTAATGTTACTGGATGTTTAACAATCTTGTACAGTACTTACAAATAATTTAAGTGATAGTGCGGTACTGGCCAGGAATACCTGATTCAAATTTCTCATAAGTTATTACAATTTTCCATTCTCAATATAAACCATAAGATATCTAAGAAAACTAATGGGTTAAGTATCTGGCAAAAAAGTTCCTTCAAGAACTCAGAGCAACAGAAATGAGCACGTAATTCAATTATCACTGCGTTATAGCCTAAGTTTAAAGTTAGTATTCTACCAAAGTTGTAATAAAATGTTTCTAACTCTACTTCTTTCTTGTAGTATGATTGCCGCGATGAGTCCTGAGGATAGTTGGGTATCCAAGTGGCAACGAATAAGTGAGTTTCTGCTTTAAACACCTTGTATAAACAAAGAGAGATGCTGTTCCTTTATTCTTACAGAGTTTTACAAAATTGTAACACTTATGCTATTAAGTGATAAAACATAATGAGAACTAATGGGTTTCTTTCTTGTAGTTTCTTTGAGTGTCTTGAGTTTACTAATTGATTACACTTAATTTTGGCAGTGCAATGACCAATCTAATGTGTAATTTATATCACGATACTATCTTTTTTTATTGAATTTTATTAAAGGCATCAATCATTCACACTACTATTGTGGCCAAACTCTCACACAAATAAGATTGCTAATATAAAATCAATGTGAAATATTTATTTATATATATATAATATATTTAGCATTCGGAGCTCAATAAATATGTTTGCCTCTGAGATTCTTAATGTCACTATTGTACATTTATACAGACAATCGATTAATGTGTATATGCGTTAATATACATTTTAGTATGTATACTTCTTTTAAGGAACATGCTCATGTGCGTACACCTGATACTATCCAAGATGTCTATTTTGCCGTGTACCATTTAGAATAATCAGCTTATGTGCGCACAGTTCTCAATGTCTTTGTGGCGATGGGGTTCACTTTCAGCTCCAACATGTATAATGAATCCTAGAGCTATGCATTATCCGTATCAATTTCTTTCGTTCAATACTTACACATGTTCTCTGGGTTTGAATTAAACAAGCCAATTTGTGAAGAAACGTTCAATGCAAGGTTCTAGAGCAATAGAGATTCTCTGCCTGTTTTCAGATCGCTTCTGCAAAGGTGTCTATGCAATATCCGTCTCGGGACGACTACCGGCTGGAGTAATTCGAGAGATGAAAAGCAGAGGAATCGCATACAGACCGCGCGATACGAGTCAGCGATAACTATACTTGTATGACTTTATGTATAAGATGTATAACTACTATATTTTTTCCTTTTAACTTCATTCCGCTGAATTTAATAATACTTGATCGAAAATATGACTTGATATGAATTCCTATTCGTATCTTAAGTACAGTCCTTCAGTTCCTTTCAACAGGACAAAGAGTTAACAAAGTCTACCAGTAACTTCATCTGTTTTTCCCCCGTTTTTTGTCTACAAGAGAGGACTAAAGTCGTTATGATCTATCAGCTAGCAACGGTTTCATTTCCTGTACAGGTCTGCCGATCGACTAGTGTCAATAAGACTTTGATAATGTGAGATTCAAAGAATATATATACATACGTCTGTCTCATGAGGAATTCCTATACATCCTGGTTATTGGTGTAGCGCTTGTATTCTGCGAGACAACTGTTAAGTAGCAAGTATGCAAAAAATGTTAATTATTTGATTTCATAACGATTATTCAAGTTACGATTACTTTTCTTATATCCCCCATTGTCTGCGACCCACTATCCAATAAGTTAATGCTAATGTCAAAAACCTCGTGAGTGAGAAAGAGAAATAACGCTTGTGCATGTAATCACTAAGTATTTTATCCTGATCAACGTCATATATGATTGTTACCTGAACAAGCATTCGACTGCGGGTACAAGGGATGTCGCAGCATTGGCAAATGATTGTTCACACAATTAAGCCATAAGTTCGCGCAAGTTGCATGATAATTTGCTTCGTTGTAGACTAGCCTGCCGCTCGTGATAACCGTCAAGCAGAGGGAACAGTAAATACTGTCCCCTTGGTGCAACGGCCAAGCAGGCAACTCCGTGACAATCTAGAATTTAATCAGAACTTTCTCTGTAGATATTGTACAGTCGAATTTTGTAATAAGACCATTTTTCATGAATTATGCTTACGGGTATATTTGCATAAAACGGCTCCATCTCCGCCCAAATCCGATCAATGTCCATCAAGAGATCATCAAATCCAATGATGTTTATGTCCATCTCCTTGTACGAGAAGTTCACGCGCCGACAGACAGCAGCAACTTCTGCCAAATCTAAATACAGAGTTGCAGATTTGAAGTCTTCCGTGAGCTGTGTCCCAACCACTTGGTCTTACAAGTAATACTTACTGCAGAGGAAATTGTATCCCTGTGCGGAATTCAAGACTTCTTGCAGGACACTCTCGGAACTAATGCTAGTAAAGATATTCGCGGCGACTTGTAGTAGTAATACACAACTTTCCATGTATTGTTTCCATTCCCAGTATACGGTCTGCGAAACAGTCGCAATTACAATACGGAAAAATTGTTTTCTCTTGAGAAAATTAGTGGGATTTAATATGAACCTGTTGTGCAGTTTCTACTACATGCTCTTCTTCTGTGTTGGAAGGTAAGAAAGACTTAAGATCTAAGCTAGGCACGGATCCCGAACGCGTTAGTGCTCCGGAAGCACCATTAGTTAATTCTACGCTATTAATTGATATGGCGTCTTCCTTCGGAAGAGCTTTTCCTAAAATTCCAAATAAGAATTAAGAACTTAATGCAAATCGTTTTAGACAGAGTAACTTAGAGTACATGATGTAGAAGAATTCTTTACCAGGTTCTGGTGAAGGTTCTGTTCTCTCATCGAGTTTGAGATTGTCGAACGACTGCGAGACTTCGCTTACGTAGTTAAACTCAGTCGCACTCAATTTCTCCTTAGCACTGGGCTTAAAATCGAAATCGGAAAATATATCGGCAAAGCTGTTAATATCGGAGGTACTCGTAGTAGTCTGCACGTCGCTTGGGGCTTGTTCCGCGGAAATGAATTCGCCAAACTCATCGGTCAATTGATTGACAGAGTTCGCGTTTACTGAGGGTTCAAGTGAGCAAGTGGATTCTTGAACTAATGCGCGCAAGGCACTGTATTTGTCTTCGATCTGCTGTAAATTCATGAGATCTTGATGGCCCAATGCAGGACCAGTCGACTCAACATTATTAAAATTGTTACTGCTGATGTACTTATTATTAGTGGGGAGCATCATCTCTGTTACATGATTCGAATGTTCTTTCAGGCTTTCTATGTGACTCTTTGGTAGATCATTGTTCCTTATTACTGTATCCTTCAGTATCACTGTTTTAGACTGATTTTTAATTGTGCACTTGGGAAAGAGCTCTGTCAGGAATTCCACGTTACCATGATCCTTATTGGTATGAGCTGCGTTCAAGGAGGCAAGAACAGGTCTTGACTGCATACTATTATGTGTGCTCTTAGCATTGATGGTGTTCTTTTTTGATTTTTCTACTGGCTTCTTCACTCCTAAGTTATGATTTGCGAGTCTACTACCAATTGCTGATCCTTGCTTGCTATCCCATATGGGCATGCTGGGTAAATTGGGAATAGGAGCACTTTGAAACTCAGTGAACTCGTCGCAAGTATCTGACATTGCTACATTATTCTGTTTAACATCCGATGTAGAATGGACCTTATTTACATCCTTAAATACATTATTCACCTCCCAAGCAGCGGATGTGGGGTTGCTTTTAACATCGAAATGCCCATGTTTCACAACTGACACTGTTCCTACATTGATATTAGATTCAGCCGATATTAATCCTTGCTGCTGATTGACTCTTCCTTTGCTCCTTACATCCACAGCATATTTGCCATCCGCTCCAATAAGGCCAAGCTCTGTCTTATCACTAATATAACTCTGAAACTTGGATGCAGAGTTTGCGTGCATCACTGGTTGCAAGTTCAGCAAGCATTCAATATTTAAATAAGGGGTGGGTGGGAATGGAAGTAGATGCAGAACATCCAAGCTATCAAAAGTATAGGAAGCCTGAGCAGCGGCAACCAGTGCCAGCACAATGTAGAGCTCTTGTTCGGTGAGTTGGCCAGCGTACTTTTGATTAGCCAGGTTCCATATGTGGCCTAGGACTTCGGTGGGCAGCTGACTGGTAAGTAGAAGAGGGAAAACCTTGTTGGTGTCGACCAGTAATTCAGCCTGCAGACTGTTTGATCTGACTCTGTCTTCACGGACCGACTCCCAGACCATCTTGTAGATCGGTGGTAAGGTGGTCGAATTGGTCCAGAGCCAAGTAGGCAGTTGGTTCAACCTCTTATCCATGTGGCACCTGTTCATCTTCGAGTGTGCACGAGGAATCTCTTTCGCTCTCGGTCTGTTTATCGAAATCTCGAGGTCCTCGTTAGCACAAGCTCGGCTTACGTGAACTCGTCGAGTAGGATAGTGTCATCATTCAGCTCACTGACTCGGTACATCCGCCAATGCGAGTACCTACCGTAAACATTTCTCCTCTGGGCTCACGTCACCCTCTCCTGCTCTCTTTTACACCTGCACATGTCACTCGCGACCGTACTTCCTTGTACTGCTCTTGTACTTCGCCTCTACGCCCGTGATTAACATGTTGGCCGTGACGCGAGAGCTAATCTCATTCGATTTTACGTCTTACGGTTTTACGCTTCATAGGACGAGCGAGAGTCAATGTCGTCGATTGAATGATTGAGAAATCAGGTGTCACTGAACGGCGTCTTGTTCGAGCCTGCCTGCTTCGAGACAGACCTGTGTGCAGATGACACCTGATGACACACCGTCACACTTCCTTCCTACTTACCACAAATTTAAATTTGCACCTGCTGCCTTTAATTGGAGGAAGCGGGCATAGACGGGTGTACTACGTTTTTGCGGACCATTTACATTCCGTGCACTATTGCAGTTACGTATGAATCTTGATCCTGCGACTCAAGTGATTTTTGCCACCTACTTCCACGTACTACTACACTTTATCTCCTTCCAATTTCTAACGGACTATTTTTCTGCTCATTTTTTTCATCACTAAACTGCGCGTTATATATATTTCATATTTATAGAGATAGAGTGACTCATATATAAGAAATCGGAGCAGGAAGTTGAAGATTTCTAAGTTTTGTTTGCAAATTAGCTGCAGATCGAGTTGCAGCTTTTTTAGGAATTATCGAGAAAAGGACAGAAAACCGAAAGATTTGCCACTGAAATAAAATACATTTTTGTTTAGTAGGATATAAGAACGTTTTTATTGCCAATAGGTATTCAAGAAATGTTTTATATCTAATTCTATATCATTATAATAATGATCGACAGCTATATTAGTTGCTGAAAACCTGTTTGTACGCAATATAGATATATATATATATATATATATATATATATATTTATTCTAGAAAGGCAGAGCGTATATATAGACATATTCCTGCAGCTAAAGCAATAATTTCCTAAGCCAATAATGCACCGCAATCTTTTATAAGGTCGATAAATACGTCTTTAACATCGAATTATTGTGGAATAATGAGATTATTGAATATTAAATTTGGAAGAAGGCATAATATCTTTGCATGACACCTATATTATCGACAGAACACGACAGGAACGCTCTGTCTACCTTGGCGGCAATGGAAGGAAAACGAATGAAACATGGCTGACGTATTTATAACACGCTGCGGTGTTTAACGAACCTATAACCGCCATAAATCGACTATATTATTCGTACATTACTAGTAGAAACTGAACAGTTGACACGAATGTTAGGAGAAGAGGGATTTCTTCAGAGACAATCGAGTAAGAGTAGAAAGGTAATCAATTTGATTCGAAGTGGCAGAAGTCAAAGTTGAGCTGAAAGGTTCAGTAACAAACAACACTCAAGGGACGGACGCAGAAGAAAGCATAAGCAGAATTAAATCAACAGAATGTCCACGGATTTCTATATACGCTATTATGTCGGCCACAAGGGCAAATTCGGCCACGAGTTCCTGGAGTTCGAGTTCCGACCCGATGGTAAACTGCGTTATGCAAATAACTCAAATTACAAGAATGATACAATGATCAGGAAGGAAGCATACGTCCATCAGTGTGTGATGGAAGAATTAAAGAGGATCATACAGGACTCCGAGATCATGCAAGAGGACGACTCTTTATGGCCACAGCCAGACAGAGTTGGTAGACAAGAATTGGAGATAGTAATAGGGGATGAACATATTTCGTTCACAACCTCGAAAACGGGATCTTTACTGGACGTAAATCAGTCCCGCGATCCCGAGGGCCTCCGATGCTTCTATTACCTCGTGCAAGACTTGAAATGTTTGGTGTTCTCCCTCATAGGTCTCCATTTCAAGATCAAGCCTATATAAGCCCTGCACATACACATAGACTACCATTTCATATGACGCAACTTTGTACTTTCCGTTCAATTGTAAGAGTAAGACGCATTGTAAGACACGCACTCTCAGTCTGACGAAATAAACCGTGATTTTCTAAATGACGAACACATTGCCTTTTATTATCACCACATGTGAGTGTGATTCAGGATCGCAGAGCAATCTAGCCTGCTTCAAATAGGAGGCAATCGGCAGAAATCGGTTTTACCATCTGGCTGACAGAACTTTCACCAACGATCTCACAAGTTGTGCAAACATTACTGTAAGTATGTGTGAAAGAATGATTTGTGCAAAGATATTTTTCTAAGATCAATAAAATCGCTGAATACATGGATAAACAATACTCGAGAGACAACAAAAGTAAGACCTGTTCTTTGGGTGACAGATGCTTTGAGGTTAATGGACATAGGACAAGTGTCTATTAGCCCCTAATGTGATAAACTATTCTTGCATTTGAATACGCTCGATCCCGCATTTCAAAGCGAATCAGGAGAAGAATAGAGATAAAACTTTGAAAAAATTATAATAAATTTAGAATCAACGGATTTCTAATCGACTCTCCGTGTGATTCTTTATATATTAATTGTGTGTTTACGACATTTATAATTTGAATATATAAGAACAAAGGAAGTATAGAAGTGCACAATATGCCAAGTGACTTAGAATGGGCTTGTTCCAGATCTAAAATGTCTTCAGAAGGTGACACGAACGACTGCCCGCTCAAAGAATGCACGGAGCGGGTAGTAACGGACTGCGTGTATTCCAGATTCAGATCGATTCAAATTCATTGCAGTATTTGCGACGTGGAACTAGTAGGCAATCCTGCCATAATAGAGAGACATTTTGATGATGCCTCTCATCCTTCGATAGAATACTGCCGCTATTGTAAAGGGAAAGTGTTCAGATACACGCTCGTTCCATTGTGCGAAATTGGAGAACCACAGATGTTCGTCTACCATAGATGCAGAAGATCTTAGCAATAGCTAAGAACATAGGATAAACGAAATTTTGATGCATTTATAAGCAAATACGCCATCGAACAAACCTATAATCCTCTACGTACAATCCGAGACTTCTATGGGATGTAGTATATAACAGAATCACATAAGAAGTCATGATGGAAGACTGAACGAGGATAATTTTCTAAAATTATATGTATATATCTGTATCTGTATTTACAGATATACACATATATGTATATTATATAAACACATAAATAAAAGACATTGTACATGTTATTTATGGTACAATAAAGAACTTACATTATAAAATTTGAGCTTACAAATACATAAGAGTTCACTCCGAGTACAAAGGTACATGCATTTGTACATATAGTGTAGGTGTATTTCATCTTAGCCGGAACAGGAGTTAACAGCCCTCCATTCTTACTTGCTTCCACTAATTCTTAGAGAAAGATCTGCGCTATAGTTTAGCGGCTACTGCGCTGTATAACCCAGTTAGCAGTCAAGATGAACGCGTTAACAAAATAACACAGTACATAGAGGCCCCTGCCCTCGTGTGCGCGGAATATTCTATCATCCGACTTGTACTTCATTATACGGTTTTGTTCTCTTAGTAATAAGATGTGTATATAAGAAATAAAGAGGATTTTGGTACAATTGAGATGCATTGAAGTTTCGTACATTAATAATTGCATACCATGAAGATTCTCTTTGGATGGCATTGTTTTCTTCTCCTTTGTTAAATACATATGCGAGTGGCTGCGAATGCAGCAGTTGTCTGGCAGGCGCGCTTGCCGTACGTTCAATATATAGTTCAATTATAGTTCACAGAATCCATCCGATTTCTATCTCATTTATTCGTAATACTATAGAAGTTGTGTGCGCACTCCCGCAATGACGAGCGCGAGTACTGATATTCTTTATTCACATTTAACAAATGTGTATCTGTCTGATATACTTTACACCGATTTCATATATAGTGAATAATATTCTTTTAATCTTTCAATATCTCACGAATGTTAGGATCATATAAACACACACAAACGGGATAGAAAAAATAATTCGTTACCGATTCTCCACTTTTATAAATATTCGTGTCTCCTACCCTTCGACTTTTTTTACTTCCCTTCACCACTTGGTACACTATTGTATTGTAAGTACATAGCTAAAGATATGTTGCAAAAAATTGTACATAAATATTTTGGTAAATGTAACGGAATATATATCACCTAATCTTTTTCTCTCACTCTCTTTCGCTCTGTGTTGTTCACTGTGCGGTAACTATATCGCGTAAAGAATATTCTAGAGACTCTGCGATATGATGCGCGCTCTAGCAATTTAAAGCACTGACCGCAATTTTCTTTGGCTATCCTTTTCCTTGTCTTTGATCGATAACAGCGAGCAAAGGTAACACTGATAACATTCTATGAATTATACGCAGAAATGCGGGCATGACATCACACCTGTGTTCTTTTACAGCAGACTACACTTTTCAGCGAGTTAAAATAATATATTTCATGTTTCTCTTAAACTATCTCAGGTCAATAGTTCACCACGATCGGACATTTAATGTCACCAATCGAGGAGATAATTCGATAACGGCTACATAAAATTTTCCTACCTAACGATCACAATATGCCAGCGCACTACACTGGTATTCAAAAACAAATCAATTGACTACATGTAATAGAAACACTGTCGCTGAATATTGCAGTAGATCGCAGAAGCTCGAAAAGAATAGCTTTGAGCTTATACCGGGAATAATATTTTGGCTAGTTACTTTCGCCCATACAACAAATATATATATATATATATATATATATATATGTATATATATGTATATATATATCGCCACTTAATGAAAGTTGTGCTTACATCTCTGTATAAATAGATATCTTTCTTCAAAGCAGATAACACGTTTGTATTTGTATGCCTGTCAATGGCATCTTTCTTTGTGTGTACGTATATGACTGGGAGCGCGGGTGTGTATACGTGTGTCCGAATGAAGATTAATGTTAATAGTTTCATTCTAATGCTTCCTTTTTTAAAAATAGCTTTAGTCGCGTTGGATAGTCTGTCATTACACCTGTCGCTCCGAGTTCGAACGCTCTTTTAAATTCTTCCTCTTTGTTAAGTACCCAAAAGTATACCTGTAATTTTCATACCCTCTTCTTATATCAAATAGCTCGCAATAACAACAGTCTTTTCATTAATACTTTCTAGTTTTATGCAACTTACATGTATTCCACGGGCTTTTAAATGCCGAAACAGGCAGGGCCTCATTAATAAAACATTTATTGTTCGCACTACAAGTTTCTCCAATGGCAAAAATGTTGGACTTGGACCACCTTTACGCCTAGGATAACATCAAAATGAATCAACGGATTATTCATCACTTTATCAAATCCTAAAAGTTTCAGGCGTTTCAAGAATATCCTTGTTAGATTACCTTAAATAGATTGAAGGTAAAAATATCTCGAGGTGTGTTTCTTTTAAAGGTACAAAAGGCAGTAAACCAGTGTACATGAGAAATATAAGAAGTGTGACGCGTTGCATAGAAAATAACAAGTTCACATTTGGATTCTGTAAAGTTAAGGCATAACAAAAGAAATCATTTCGGACTTTAAAGGTGGCAATAGAAAGTATTTAGAAAAATCATACCGTTTTATAACACTTTTGTGTGATTTCATCACTAAAATTACCCCACACAGTATACTCCTCTCGATTATAGTATTTTATTAAATCCGAGACTTTCTGTATGAGCCGGTCATCGTTAATTTTTATATCGATGTTAATGGGTATATTAGGGAACTCCTCAAAAACTTCCTTGAGCAGGGCGATTCTCCTCTCCTCCTCTTTCTCAGAGCCAATATACTCCACATCTGAACAAGTATTGCTCTAAGAAGTCGTTTTACATACACGTATTTCCTTATTAACATTATTGATAGGTATATACCTGGATCAAAGTCAATTGGAAGGCGTGGTTTTAATAATGGCAGCTCTTTGTACATAAGCTCACAAATATTCTTATCAGTGCCTGTGCTCCTTAACAGATTCTGATCATGTGACACAACTACCTCACCATCCTTTGTCAGATGGCAATCCAACTCTAGCATCTGAGTCCCTATTGCCACAGCTCTAAAAACATTAATTTCTTTCACACACGTATACCATAGTATTTAATACAGAGACATCATTATTGGAATATATATTCTACACACTGTAATATTAAAAAAGTAGTAAAAACTGTTTTTATCATTTTAGAAATAAAGACTAGGTAACTTTCTAACATTTTCTGTAAAATATTTCAAATTCTAACAAGGAGCTTAGACAAAGAGTCGATGCTCAAATAAAGAGACAATAAGGGATATGCCAAGAAGAAGAAAAAGGAAGATACCGTTTAAATGCACACATCGTATTCTCATAGCTCTCTCCAGCTCCTAAAGGACATTACCAATGATTAATCCAATAGTACGAAATATGTCTGGGTACGACTAATACAGGTAATGGAACATAATATACGAAAAGATTGAATATAAACAGAGCAACCCACCGCCTCTATGGCTTATGTGATGGCATATGAAGTTGATCCTTTTCTTTTTGTGCAACAGCATTGGATACTTGAAAAGTATCAGCGAAGTCAACATGTAGCCTCCGATCAGCGTATAAAATAACATTTTTCCACCTTTTCTTGCACTCTGGCCTCTTACATCAACGGATGGTAGAATGTTATTAACATAAGCTCGGACTGAATCATGCCTGATAGGGACCGCGCGCTCTTCGCAACTGCTTGCCACTGGTTGCCGCAATCGGCAACATTCAACCAACCAAGTTTTTTCGGCTCCGCGTCGAGTTTTCCGATGTTTCTGGCCCCACCACCACTTACGGAGGAACTTGATCGGATAATGGGTGGCTGGTTGGCTGTTAGCAGCTGCGAGTGAACTGTCACAAATGACAGAACAAAATTTTGCATAGACACTAGAATAGCATGAGCGACCTTACGGCTGGTGTAGATAATACCGTCCCAGTTTCGGAATACAGTGGAGTAGCACTGTCAAGTCTACGACGCCGCACGCCGCACGCCGCACACCGCACACCACACGCCGCACGCCGCACGCGCTCTTCTTTTCAATATAGAGCCGACAGCTCAGCCTGCCAATTCACAATTTCATTTTCGCCAGAATCCGATTATCCATTGTGTGCGGCTCCCACGGCAACTCAACGCAAAATTGATTTGGGTGCCCACACACTGCTCGCCACTGAACTCTATATGCTCTCTACATATATACGCGATATTTATTTTCCCAGCTGATCCCGCCAGCTGATGCCAGCTGATGGTACAAGAAAGTCTCGAAGGGAGCGCTGCGATCTTTTGTCTATTTTGACCCGGTTCAATTTTGACGCGCGCTTTCACTTAATTAACTCTTATTTGATACTGTAAACATTCATTGCAAATAAATAAACTATTGTTTTACACTCGTGGTTAGTGGTTACAACTTCTATTGTGTTTGTACACAATAATTTGTGAATGACTCTTCGAGACAAGCACCCGGAACTTACCGAACGCTTTTGGCGCCTCACAAGACGATGCGAGATAGCTTCAATTACTTTTTTCAAAATTAATAGTTTTATTTATTGAATTAATAAATTATATTAGTGATATAAAAAATCAGAATAACATATGCTTTATATATAAACAATTTGCGTCTTCTGAGTTGTATTTTATTTTAATTGGAGTAATCTCTCCCTTTATCCCGATTGAGCAAATGTAGTTACCGTTCTATACATGATTCGTGTGAAATACCCATGGAAAGAACCTAGCTAGGCATTCCCCGGCAAGTGGTGTGTTTAGTAATAAAATGCATCAAGCATCTGCATCCATGTTTCGTACATAGTATGGGTGCATAAAGATACACTCATACAGAGAGGCGTGCATAAGTGGTAGTTTCTGTTCCGGAGCTCTTCCGAATGTGCTTGTCCGGCGGCTCCACAAGTTACTGGCACGAAAATGTTTTTTCACCAGCGTCTGCCGTCCGTTTAACGAAATGTCCGATTCGAATTCACCGAAGGCCGATGCTGCCAGTCCTCCCAATCTGTTGGCGAACTTACGGCGATTCCGATTCCAAAAGAAATCATCGAAACCGTTGAATATGTGTAAGATTCTCTCGTCTTCCGTTTCGTGAACTTTTCATTGTTCAGGCTTGTTACCTCGGCTCTCTTATGATCGCGGAACCTTTACAGCGGACGATGACAGTAATCTAACGAGCTCCGACGTTCAGTTCCGTCGAAAAGCAGTGAATGTAATCGAGGATAGCGACAGCGATGCTGGAAGTCCAGCAAAAAAGAGCGTTGCTTCGTCGAACGCCAGTGGAAGTGGCACTGACAATAAAGATAAGGAGAATGCGAAAGAGTACCTGAGCACACTGCATCCACAGAATGATACTGTATGGATATTTTCTTTCATAAATACACTTTTCATGTCAGATACAATTGCACTCATCTTATATACATATATATATATATATATATATATTTTCTTTGTTTTGGCTAAACAGGATGTACTTAGCTTAAATGGGAATAGTGATGATGCTGAAGAAGGGTATAGCAGGAAGAGAAAGCTGGGGAATTCTAATGGTTCTGGCAAGAAAAGGAAAAAGAAGCGAAGAAAAGTACGCGCAGATGCTGATGATGATGATGGAGATTCGGACAATCCCAATTTCAAGGACAAAGTCTTTGATAGGTATAGGTCATCAAAGTACCCTGCTTTACAGCTGATCTTATAGCAGTCTAATTCTTTCAGCGATGAAGAGTCGGATGTAGAAATTTCCAATGTATTGAATGCAGAGAAGAAAGCAGTTTTGGAGTTCATGAGGAATGCATCTTCTGTAGAGCTACTTCTAATGTCGCAGTGCTCTCAGAAGAAGGCTAATGCAATTATTGAAGCAAGGCCATTTAAAGATTGGAGGGATATTGTTGAAAAGTTTCAGGATAACAAATACTTGGATACTGAATTATTAAATTCAGCTCAAGTAAAGATCTAATTTACATTGTTTAACATTAAAACTTCACTCCGTTTTACCAATTAGTTTAATTATAACATTACTATTTATAAATCACATAGGAATTACTAGCTACAAGACAAGCAGTGGATGGCCTTATGAAGAAATGCCTTCGATTATCAGCCAACATTGAGCGAGATGTTGCTCTTGGCGGTTCTGCTATCAAAGAGCAACCTAAAGGACTATCTGCTAACTTAACACTTGCTCCATATCAAATGGTTGGACTAAACTGGCTTGCTGTAATGCATGGGCAAAATGTGAATGGGATACTTGCCGATGAAATGGGTCTTGGGAAAACAGTACAAGTTATAGCGTTCCTTACTTATTTAAAAGAGGCTGGCCTCAATGAGAGAGATGGACCACATTTGATTGTCGTTCCTAGTTCTACAATGGGTAAGAGCTAAAAGCTATTAGTATATGGTCATGAATTAATAATGATAATAAAAGGGCTTAATTTAAACAGAAAATTGGTGGAATGAGTTAAAACGCTGGTCGCCTGGTTTATCAGTTGTGCAGTATTATGGTTCTCAGAAAGAACGAAAGGATATGAGAATGCAATGGCGAAATCGTGAATTTGATGAGATTGATGTCTGGCTAACAACGTACAATTTAATTAGTAGTACACCGGAAGAACGTAGATTGTTCCGCGTCATGCCGATAAACTATGTTGTTTTCGATGAAGCACACATGCTTAAAAACATGAGTACAATCAGATACGAGAATCTTATAAGAATCAATGTATATCTCAACATTTTATTTATTAAGATTCTGTACTCTGTTGTATCAATTTCTAATAAACTTGTTTTGATAGGCCCAACACCGTATATTGTTGACAGGCACACCGCTGCAGAATAACTTGTTAGAACTCATGTCTCTTCTAATGTTTGTGATGCCATCGTTATTCGCCGGTAAACAAGCAGATTTGAAAAGTTTGTTCTCCAAAAACAATGTAAGTCTGAATGGACTTAACAGTAACCTTTGATTATGATATTTAATTACACTTTTTCTTGTAGAAAATACCGGCGCTCAGTAAAAAGGACGACAAACCGCTCTTTGAGCAGGAGCAAGTTAAAAATGCGAAACTAATAATGCGACCATTTGTACTACGTCGACTAAAATCCGAGGTTCTTCGCGACTTACCCACAAAAACTGAAGAAATGATCAAGTGTCCCATGACAGAGAAACAAAAGAATATGTACAAAAACCTAGTAGCTGAATTTTCTGAAGAAGCCGGTAGAAGTAGCGAAGTAAATGGCGTGGGAATGATGATGCAATTGCGAAAGCTGGCGAACCACCCTCTACTTACAAGAGACTATTATAACGATGACAAACTTCAGGTAAGTCTTTTTCGTTTACTCGAGATGAACCAGGGTTCTGACACAATGCCATTCAACAGATAATAGCTAAAAAACTAGCCAAGGAACCAGGGTACAAGCAGAAGAATCCAGATTATGTTCTTGAAGATTTGCATTGGATGTCTGATTATCAAATTAATCAATTGACTAGAACATATAAGAGCCTGGGTGGTATGGGCCTTCCACTCGAGCTCATTCCCGAAGCCGCGAAACTGAAAAAGCTCGATAGTGTATTGCCGTCTTTAAAAGACGAGGGTCACAGGGTATTAATCTTTAGTCAATTCACCATGGTTCTAGATATCCTTGAAGAATATTTAACAATTCGAGGTCACGCGTTCTTGAGGTATGACATAAATTATTTCATAACTAATCAAGTAATTAAATTTAAATATATTATTCATGCTTTTATTAACTATAGAATGGATGGGAATACACCGGTGACTGATCGGCAACAACTAATAAACGTGTACACAACAGATCCGAGCATATTCATATTTTTGCTCTCTACGAGAGCTGGAGGTTTGGGAATCAATCTAACAGCCGCGGATACGGTCATTATTCATGACATAGATTTCAATCCTTATAACGACAAACAAGCAGAAGATCGGTGTCATAGAGTAGGCCAGAAAAAGTACGTGTCCACTATCTTATATACATTGTTGTTTCAGCAATTACTGTAATAATAATCTAATCTTTACCTTCTACAGGCCTGTTACAATAATAAGATTATTAAGCGAAGGAACGATAGATGAAGGAATGTATGAAATAGCTCAAGAAAAATTGATGCTAGAACGACAGATCACTGGAAATGAAGGTGAGTCTTTCACGGAAAGTCGAAAGCATCAATACAATTGTGATAAATACTCTGTTATAAGTTTAAATATTAATAAATAATTTGTTCTGTGCGCAGAAAACGAAGGTACTGACAAGAAGAGTGTCTTGAAACTTTTGAAGATGACACTGGGTCTTGATCTGCACAACAGGTCCCTTTCACTGTCACCAGTGAAGAATTCGAAATCCAATAACGGTTTGGAGGATCCTGAAGTCGCCTGTACAGTAGAATTTTAACTAACGCAAGATACTGGCCATTTTTTACATAAAACTACAGACAGCAACGTGGCGTTAGTTTCATACGTGTTTTTGTCGATTTAAGAGGAGTATTTACGAGGATTAGTGATTGAGTAATAATTAATGAAATAAGAATGTGCGCGACAAGGAGAGAGCATTAATACGAGTCGCACTGTGTGCATGTGATGCGTGCTCAAGTGTCACTTATTATTTCTACTTTGGGATTATATGAAATTGCTTGATATACACTGTTCATTTTTAAGGATATTTTTATTTATGGAAATTTTGGTTTTCGTGATTGTGAGAATTCAATGAACGCCGCATACCAATAAGAGAAGCCAATATGAGCATTGTACGCAGAATTGAGGTTTTCACTTTAATGTGTACACGTACGAAATATTTATTTGATACTCTCTTATACACATTCCTCGAGAGAAACCGCGACTTGTTGTACAAAACAATTGAATGATATTACGTCACTTATTAAATTTATTTATTATCCAACTATGTGTTCCATTCTTAGCGCCCCAGTCTTCCGCGACAAACTTCGCGAAGTATGTTACACTCATATTAGCCTTTGTTATCCATTTCTCCATAGAGAAAGGCTTATTAGAACGTGGCATGGAGCGCAGACGATAGTATCGCCTGCTGTGAGAAAGAGAATTCGTGTCTACAGCTGACGGATTTCGAATGAAGGAATTCATATAGGCAGATACGCCTGAATTTGATACTCTTCAAGATTAGATAATCTATCAGATTGGTGTCCCCGCTTTCTCAAATCAGACCTGTCGGGTACACATCAATTTCATTACTAAGAGACACCAATTTCTCGCTAGACTGCCAAAAATTTGATAAAAATCAACTTACAGTTGTGAAAATTATTTAACTCAACAAAACTAAGTTCGTATATCAGGTGTTGTTAAGTATAGTCTTTTATGGCAGGAAAATCTGCATAAAATGTTAGAAATTCCTTTTCTATGTAAAGATAATCGAGTTAAGGTCTGCAAGGTGGGTGGAAAGGGCGGCTGATACCTTCAGGCATTGTGGAAAAGTTCCTTATCAATCATGGACCCCGATTGACATGAAGGGGTTCGGCGTTCCCGCACTGTAAAAGACCGAAAGGCCACGGCAAAGTGACAAGGAACGCGTGCCGTATCCCACACCCACCGCGACGAAGAATAGAGAGAGAGAGAGAGAGCGAGAGAGAAAGAGAGAGAGAGAGAGAGAGAGAGGGAGAGTGTGAGAGGCTCGAATGCTTCGTATAAAATAATTCCTACCGCGAACACGGAGCACCAGTCGACCTGCGGCTGCCGTACCTGTCGCGAAATAGACACGTAACACGAAATAACAAGGCAGCCGATCCAATCCTTTCTTTCTATTGCAAAGAAATCAATTGTTCTCTTGGAAAATTGATCTGCAATTTATTCTGAGATTAAGAGCAAGTTTCGCTAGAATTCGTGCGGAATTAAATGCTCCAAACTCGAGAGTGCACTTTCTTCAGATAACACAGTGATACAGTGATCCTGCAAGGATGTCTCAGTCTCACGATAATTTGGCTTTCGCAGCTAGCACGGTAAGGATCCTGATTACTCACCACTCACAGACTTCATTCAGCTTTAAGGAATTGCCGTCAAATTGGAATCACTCTAAAGGAGTTCATTAATTTCGAAAAGTAACAGTGAGTAAACTTTCGTAGGATCACAAGACGAGCTTTTAATCTTAAACACTGGAAGTATAAAATGAAAATCCTTTATGAATGTTATTTGTACTCATCTCACGACGGATAAAACTAACTTGAAATTATCATTCCTCCAAGTAAACTTAGCATATCACGGGTAGTTCGGTACTGATTAAAAGGAGGAAAAGTTAGGAAACAGGGAATTGAAATTATACTACTGGTACACTGAAAATCAGCGATGTTTACGAAGTGTTGTAGTATTTAGTCGGTCGACTTCTAAACTAGAAACTGGAGCATTGCTCTTCCTTCGGGACTGACAGCCACGCGTTTTTTAGTCCGATTCGAAAACAAGCGGAGACATGCACGTGCACTCCAATGACTTATTTACATTTCTTTTCTAATACTTCAAGACCGATGGATGACAGGTGACCTATTCGAATTCTAATATACCTTTCATATTTCGACATGCAAAACCTCTGACCATGACTTTTCGACGATCAAATAAACATGAGAGTAAAGTCAATACTTAATTACAATAAAATAACTATGTTCCTTGATTATATTACGTTTTTCTTCATTTCGTAATCGATATTATTGCTCTGTTATAAATAAATCGAAAGCAATAGCTAAAATTGTTATATGCAGTTTCATTCTTGCTTCGAGGCATCTAGGAGAGCCCAGAAGCCCTGCAAAATCAAATTAGCAATACGTTCAAGTTATTGCTTGATGAGGAGTTCATTGTAATTATTTCCTACGACAGACCTTGGAGTTTATGGGCTGCGTTTTATCAACGGTATTCTGAATCGGATATCTATTACGACAGTCGAAATACGTGGTATGTCATCGCTAAGTACTCCGCAGCGCCCTTAATGAGGAAAATTCCGTGAAGGTGATAGAAAAATTTCCATGGGAGAAGTCTAAATCATCGTCCTGCATTGTCGAAGTATCCATAACAGGCATGTGGTGTTTGTTAACTACGATGCGTAAATAAACGCATAATTAAATAAGAACTACAAATGCCGGATAATTACTACACAAATATTACATAATAAATTAATATAATAAGTTGGCATTGCATGGGATATATTTTGCCACGGTGCAATTTTGCATGGTGGCATTTTTGATTGATTATCTGCGCTTATTGTCACATGCAACGAGAACTTCGCCTTTATTCGTGGTATAAACGACTACTTATTTTTGTTCTTCGTTTGCGGTAACCCTTATCTCCAGGTGGTTTTGCTGCTTTAAAAGATATAGCTCTTATGTTCTGATAGTTCATTTACTGACAAATATTTTAATCAAGTGCCCCACAGGCTAGAACAAATTATATACATATTGTCTGTTTGGCAATTCGAAATATGATTAATTGATGAAAGTAGTTCAGAAAATTATTTTGTAATTGGAATTTGATTTTGCAAAAAAGTTGACAGTACTATTCCTTTTGCCCTTGACTTCTCGCATGCTTCTATTTTGATCCTGCCAACTAACAGGATGACCGATCCTGGCTTAGTAGAGAAATCGGGAACGCGACCTTCGATTGCTCGCAATGGATGACTTCAATCGGCATTGCGAGAAGGAGTTTATCGTTTTTAGTAATCCGCGAGTGAGTGATTGTATGTATCGATGGGCGCTATGTGACTAGAAGCTGGCATTGAGCATCAAATGTCAAAGGACTTGGTGAAAAAGGATGTTGGATTCGCAACAAGCCGCATCTTGCTCTTGCGCCTGGCAATACCATCCAGGATACTTGCAATTTATTAGTCTCTTGAACCTTAATTGTTTTTTATCATTCAAATAAGAAAGAACAATGTTGTAAAACAAATCTTAAATCGTCTCTTCCTTCTTGTAACGTCGTAATAAAATCATGCTGCTAACGAAAACGAAAAATTAACATATGAAAAGACGAGGACTTGACAGTGACTTAGAATGTGAAATTTTTGTATGAATAATGAATGACCTATTCTTCTATTTTGCTGAAGGTTATAAGTTTCATGCATTTGAAGAGCCTATGTATTTAAAAGCGTTATGTCTGATTACAAATGATCGGTGCTTAAATCCAATTTCCGATCAAACCTCAATGAAACACAGTCTTAATACAGATGTAAAACTGAACGTGCCTTTTTCTTCTTCTAGGCTTGAATTTTATCGACAAGAATTAATGTAGCTCGTACGAAAGACGCATTGTTCAAAGTGCATGATAAGTCTAACCTTCGGGCAAGCTTATACTACTGGTTAGAGTTTTTTAAGCATACTAGTAATGTTCTTTCTCTTCCGGCATATTGGAAACGACTATTTTTTAGAGAAGGGTACTTTTCCACTGGGACAAGTAGCTCCAGTTCCGCGATCTCGATAGTTATCGAATGATAATTCGCAACTCGAAACTTGGAGTAGGTACATGACTCCCGGAAACTATGATAATTGATTCAGAGTGACTTAAACTATTGGCACTTATCTCGGTGGATATTTCCGTCAACGAGGCAGCGGAAGTTAGAATTGTAAAGGAAGCACATTATTGAACGAATAAAAGTACACGGATATAAATGGGCAAAAAGATAATAAAGTATCGACAAGAAGGAAATTCATCTCCTATTACGTCCAATCTACGATTCCAACTTGAGTTTTGTAAAAGATTGGCGTAGTTTCAGTTCGGTTTACATAACTAAGGAACTAATGAAAAAGTTTAACACGCCTTGGTCCCAAGACAGGTTCTATTTTCAAAATCATTAAGAAAAACATATATCAACGGGATGGAAACGAGTATGATTGAAAACGACTGGAGATTCATCGTCTTCACAAGGACGAGTAACGTTACAGGCGCTATCAAATGTTTGTTATACCGATTATTTCACCTCATCGTTTCCAGCCAGTCGTGCCTACCTGTTTTCGAAGATTACACGAACGTGTCGGATCCTGATAACGATTCAATTTCGATGATTTCGCGCCACTTCTCCACCGACAGGATAGACTATCTCCCCTCAATATTAGATCAGCCGCTAGATTTTTCTCCCTCTGCCTCTCTCTAACCGAGGGAGGCCTATCTTTTAACAGTACGATTCATCAATCGATCACCTTTTTTTTATCTCTGTTGTCTTTATTGTCAAGAATTCCCGATAACATCTCTACATGACATTAACTTGCCCTGGAATCTGCGGACTTAGTATTCTTTACCCATTATTTCTTCAAGACAATAGGACATGCAGATTAAGGATAACGAGAGATGTAAAGTTCTACAAATGTACATCACCTATTATTTTTCATTCCAGAACTAATTGGCAGAATATGAAGTAGGTCATTAATTCATTGTGATATTAATATTTTGGAACGTTACTCCATTGTAATTTACTAAAAGCTCGGCTGCGTGGGTTCCCTAATCGGAAAGAGTTTCACTTTTTCGCATTGAAATGGTCAGCGAGTTTTGCGTCAGGTTAAACCAGTAAAGCACTTTAAATGTCTCTCACTATCTTCAAATAGTGAGTGTCGGGGATTATTATAGCGACACATCCGGCTTTTTATTTTACACGTTACAGATACAGTGAAAAATTTTAACTGTTAGATTTATAGAACGTCGAAATGTCGAAACAAAATTGTTAAAGTGACTTTATTTTGTTCTAGACTCTTCAAATTTTAATGTTAGTAACTCTCTTTATTCCCTTCAATAGTACTGTTTAGAGTCCTATCAATTATATAAAATTCCTAATTATCAATTGCAAAAGAATGTATTTATTCTTGCACTCAGAACTCTTGTATGGTACACTCCTGATATCAGATTTCCCGAAGCACCGTCGAGTGAACCACTTAACACACTTTTCACATTGATACCACTTGATCCACAGATGATTAGCCCCTTTGCGGAATATTTCTTTCTCTCATTGGTTCTTACAAATAGCCGGGAGCTCCTACAGGATTAATATAATCGCATAATCGCATGATGCTCTTGGCATGTATTTCTTGGCCTCAAATGTGAAGTGGTTTCATCGGCGATTAACCTGATATTGGAACGGAGACATGGACATTGTTATTAATGTTAATTGCTATCAATGCCACCGCGAAGATCTGAAGAACAAGAATTTATCGATTTTGTTGGGGAAATTTGAAAAAACACTTGACTCTTGTTTAAGTGAAGACAGGAGGCGATAGAGAGAAGATACTTATACAAAATTTACATCTTTACTTTGATGATTAACTGATTAAAAAGTTGTAAGCACACAGAATAGTGAGAATCTTGATAGTCTTGTAAACATTTGCTAGCTAATTAGGGGAAAAATAATGTAAAATATAAATGCCGATGTTAATTAAAGAATTGATTGAACAATTCCCGGAAATGCAAAATTTTGGAGAACGTTATAGCATGAGAGTTAATGAGGTAAAGGAACAAGTCACTTTCCCGCTTCTTTTACATGATATTAGGGCGAATTGCCCTATATCCAGCAGGTAAGCTGATATCGGCGGCGAGCAATCGATTGATAATGCTCCATTGGGCTACTGATCTGACGATGTGATGACGAAACTCGATAAAGCCGAGCCGCGGATCGAGGGAATGACGAAAGCCTTATTAAATTTTTCCTACGATAACTTGCCGGTCATATTGTCATATTCTCCGAGCACACATAGGGCCTTTATGATTTGCTGATTAGTAGCTCTTTATCGCATCCCTCAGTGTCAATGAACTCACTCGCTCTATTATTAATTTCCCTTCTAATGCGAAAGATGTGTTTCCCGGATAGCACTTTGTGCTCAATAATCGAGATATTTAAAATGACTAATGGCTAATCAATCGTGAACCAATGAAACTGGATTTACCGACTATCAGTTACAGGAATCATTCACTGAGCTGTTATTCTTGAAAGCGGTGTCGGCCCACTTCTTCTCTTTTTCACAAAGTCGATCTTTCGCCTTTTTACCCGGAAATCACTGGCGCATTTCCATCGACTGATTCATTCGGATACTCCAGTGTATTGTCTTCGATATTAGAATAGCGTGACCACGCCGCCAACCTACCGAATAAACTAGCTTTAACTAGATTTTATTTAATTATTAGTAACAATATAGAGAAACATCCTCCTCGCACATTTACTCTTCGATGATTTGCTGTTATAAGATTTATCTCCCAGATGAACATCGGGGTGAACAAAATTCATTTATCAATCGGCATATTAAAAAGGAATAACAAGTGATCGAATTGATAAATGGGCTTGCTGATCAGGGAAACACTTAATCGAATGAGCATTTATCTAGCGAATGATATGCGGGGGAGAGAGAAGAACGGTGTCAGAAGTTCCAGTGGGATTCCACCAGTGTTTCTCCACAGGTGCAACGTACTATCCATCTCTCTCTCTCTCCGTCTTTTTCTCTCTCTCTCTCTGTCAATTGCAAAACAGTTGTTTTATCTTGTCGTGGAAACAGGAAAGCGATAGTATGTGTGTGCGTACATGAAGGATTGCACGAAACCCTGTGTATACCAGCAGTAGAATACTTTAATGCCTGTTTTTTCTAAGTCAGGGCGATAAAGGTGCTTAGGGCCGGTGTCGTTGTTTGCCGAAGAGATTCTTCGCATTGAGTGCAACTCTCTGTGTCTCTAGACAGGTAGCAACTCATAATCAATTAGAGTGCGATTCTTAGCACCAGGAATTACCCGATTAATCTGCACGGGAATTAGCCATTAATCATCACTGTCGTAAACTTTATTCTGCGTTTATTCTGACGATGTATGTCTGAATGGCTTTATACCTTCATTAGTGTTCTGATTTCATAATAGCATTTCTATGCTTCTTCCACTAGATCGAGGATGAAAGAATCGAGTATATAATACAAGCCCTTGCTTTCCCTTGCATAATCAAAATGTCAACAGGGAGATTCAAGAATAAGAATTAATAGAGAAGAAAATGAAAGTGTTAATGCAACATTAGGAAATGGTCGGTTATGTAACATTAAGGTTTTCAACTTTCAAACCGGCTTAGTTGCTAGGGATGGGAATCCCCGAAGTCTTTTTCATCCTGACTTCAATTTCAAATCAATCATGATAAAGTTTCATTGACCTCCAAAGAAATGTAATTAATTGACTAAGTGTAAAGTGATAGATACTTTTATGAGTCAGTATACTGTGATGTTAATTGCCATTAACATAGTTCACACATGATGTAGTAAGGGAAGAGATATCAACCTATCGAATTGCGCCATAAATTTGTCAACTTGTAGCTAGACTTCGAGAATGAGGCATCAGTCTGGGAATTAATCTCGCTCATTCGCTGTGATGGCACGTAATTACGGACAGGTTTATGCTAATCTGCCTCCGGGAAATGTTTTTCGCATACTGCGTGCCGCACGTTTGCATCACTAGCGGAGTAATCGTGATGCAACTGCCTTTAATGCATCGGCTGCCTACAAACACTCGATCTGCTATACATCCCAGACACCGTGGAAAGTTTAAATCCCCGCTCAATAGCATTTAAAGAAATTAGAAACTTTGTTAGATGACTGTAATGTACGCAGGCAAAAGAGGAACTGAAACACAAGAGTAAGGAAGCATATGAATTGCCCAGGCACAAAATGTTATGAAGGTGATAACGCAAAGTATCCGGAATGCTCAAAATGCCAGCTCAAAGTAAAGAAAGAATCATAGAGCAAGAATGAACTAACTCCCAAGTGACGAAGTTACTAATCGGTCAGTACTGAGAAAAGTTTGACTCCGTCAAGTTGTTTAAACTGTTTCGGGAGTAAGCAGGTAATTTTAGACGATGAATTGTTGTTGCTCTCGCGTTAATTATTTCGTGGCTCTAAAAGCTTGGCCTCCCTGGCGCGTATACGCGTGTAGATGTGTGTGCTCGCTCGCATACCACCTTGTCACCTTACCAAATAGGGGCTTTGTATTAACTGGCTACCGTCAATTTCTCGGGCTGTGTTTGCTTTGTCAATAGCGCCGGAAATACCTCCCCGGCTGTCAATGGCACCAGCAGGATCCGCCGAAAATTTCCGCATATCTGCCAACCGCTATTTATGATGCGAACAGCCCACCAAAACACACGCGAATCTCGCCTTTGCACGTATTAATAGAATTCAATCCTTCTTTCTGCGCCCCATGCAACTCTTAATCTCTGAAAGAGGAGACTCCTAGGATCTCTTGTCTGTTTAACTTTAATAATTTCTGCTTTTACAATATCTTCCAAAATAGAGAGCCTGTCCTTAATACGCTTAACAAGATAATCGATATAAGAATCAACAGTTATCAGTTCTTAATTAAACTTTCATATTCCCGCAAACATACGCCCATTAATCGGTTGAATGTTCCACTTGTTTCAACTGAAGGCTGGTATAAGAATAAAGATACAAATTCAATTACAGTTTAACTTACATTAAAAATGTCAAGCAAAAGTTTGAAGGAAAATACAAAATCATAACATTGTTGAGCTAGCAATAAGAGAAAATAAACACTGAAACAAGTTATAAAATCGTTATAGGGCAAAAGGATTAACAATCTGTTTTACCTGTGTCAGGAAGAAATAAATAAAAGTGGCAAGCGAGTTCTCGGAACAAACGATTTTTAGCGCAATCTTCAGTTTCACTTCGTTGCACTCTGTTATTACATAAGCATACATGCTACGATTTCGCATAATTGTAACGAGAACCCAAGCAGATAATTACGTTAATGCCGGAAGAAGAGGGCGCGTGAGAATTATCGAGTTGCAGCTCGATGAAGATTAGCATGCGAGTGCCATTCTCCATTCTCCATTTTCCAAGGGAGCATCATTGTCTCCCAAGGACATCTATTTCCATTGGTTGCCATAATTAGAGATAATAGAGTGCGAGTAGGAGAAGAGAATTCAGGATAGTCCATCGGGAAGACAGGATTCGCTAGAAATCTTCAGTGGCGTATGTAGCGTCATTTACACCTTTGATGAAAACCGAATCGAATCAACAGTATTTCACGCTTACATTATCATCCTGCTGTCAGACGCTTGTAATAATTAATGCCCTCCGTTCTGTCAATTAGTTGTCAATTAGTAGTTACACTTTCTTGTCAAACGATCAAACAATCGAAATGATTGATTCCCGATGAAACAGAGCCTTTGTAGCTTCTTGGTTACAGCTTTACAATGTTATAATCAAATTCATTATATAAGATCTCGATCAATTCTTTCTTAACGTACGAGTATTTGTTTTTCCTCGCACATTCTTTTCCTCGGCTGCAAAGCGTTATTGCCCTCTGCGAGAGAAAAACACAACACTAAACTGCATCTGTATTTTCTATTTGCCTTGCACTCCTTTTTATCCCTATTGTTTCGCTGCCACGTTCCGCGACTATCCGTTGTTTGTTTACTAGCGCGATAACAGACTCATTCATGAAGAGAGGAGTCAATGATACGCCGGCGGATCATTGAGGGGAGCGTCTATCGCCGCTATGAAATTGATGCCTCACTCAATGCCGACAAATTACCAGTGTTAAGATGGCGAAAGTGCCGGCTGTGTTTGGCAGCTCAGTGACGATTTATTGACACAGATGCCCCGGTGCCACACTGCCCGCGAATTCGAACGATGATTTATTAAAACGATCCTTTTGCAATGCGTTACGAGCGAATCAGCCTGTTTAGCTGCTTCGGATTAAGAGAACCTCTTTTCGCAACATTGAAAAACGCCGTGCAATACCTCCATAAATTACTCCCACTGTTCTTGCATTGTCAATCGATCATTCGAATGATTGTTCCTATATGCGCAGGTCAATTGTTCGATTCAGACATTAATTGAACAAGGGGAAGATTGATTCTACAGTTTAAAACCATCCTTTTGTGGGAGAAAGTCATCGGATACTTTTAGGAAAATTACAGTTCTTGGAAATTGCCTATAAGTTTAATTTTTAAACGGTCTCGCTCGTTGGTTATTTAATGCAATTCTTGTAGTTTCCAATTGCTCATTAATTTATACCGTAGGCGATTAATGATGTATGAATGAAGAGGCAGTGCCTTCACTGACATGCATCGAATATGAAAGTACGAGTGAGGAATGACCTCTAGGTCATAAGCGAGCCTTGATTTTAATGGGCCTGATTAGTAGGATTAGTAGAATCAATTATAGTAATCTGACTCGCCTTACTTAATGACACTCCAGCCACTTTGCCGGTTATTACCCGAATTAGTTCGTAAGACATGACTCTATAAAACTTGAGCTATGATTACATCATACCGTAATATATGCCTTTTATCAGAAAGAAGGAAGCAGTACTTAATGTTTGCTTTTAATTTTTATCAATAACGAAGAATGTTTGAGTTTGTGTCTTTTCGGATTACAGGACACCATAAATGGTGGAAAATGGGGGCCATCGGAGCCGGACAAACCAAGCAGGTAAACTATTTAATGATTAAACGCAAATTCTAAAAATGTCATGTATGACCTGCAAATTTCAAAATATTCTCAGACTATATACACATGAATTTCCTATAAAATCTTTCTAAAAATCTCTTCTAATTAACTTGTAGACTAACATTTCATTTCCTTGTGCATCCTATTCTATTGTTTTCATAAAATGACAATTATAGTTACAGCCGGAGTGGGCGGACGAGTGTCTACGTTATGGAGATGGAGGACAAGAAGAGGTCCGTTCAGGAGCCCGAGGAAGATTACGATCCGCACATGCACAGGGTTGTCACGCATCCAACAACGTAAGTTCAACAATTAATAAAAAAAACATTTCAAACTTTTGTATGTACTACAGTTTCAAAATTAATTTCACAATACGTTAACATTTTTAATTAGTCGTTCTCTGGTATCTTTGTATGAAACAAAAGTTTTCGATGCACTTGAACTGTTTCCAATCAATTTGCATTATTGAATTGCATTTGTTTAAATATCGAAGAGCGATTGATCCCGAACGGGTTAAAGTTTAATTGGCGGATAGTGAATAATTTGTGGTGTCCTCGATGTTCGATCTAGGAATACGGAGACACTGCTGCATCTACTCAAGGGCAGCTTAGGAACCGGAATCCTCGCGATGCCAAACGCGTTTCACAATGCCGGATATGTGGTTGGCCTAGTGGCGACCGTGATCATAGGCCTTCTCTGTACATACTGTATTCGTATACTGGTCAATTCGCAGTATGAACTTTGTAAGCGGAAGAGGATACCTTCTTTATCCTACCCTACCACTGCCGAAGCTGCTTTAAACGAAGGGCCCGCGTGGCTGAGGCCCTTGGCCAAACCTTCTGTGTAAGTTACTCATTTATACTTATTTTCATAATAATCTCTTATAATTTTCTACATATAACAACGGGAATCTTTCTTATTTCTTATTACCTATTACTTAACAAGACAATGAGTTTTAATTATTAAAGATCTCCTTTGTTACAGTCACATCGTGAATACTTTCCTATTAATATACCAATTGGGCACCTGCTGCGTGTACGTGATGTTCATCGCGTCCAATCTCCAAATGGTGAGCTCAAAATTCTTATATTTTCATTACGTCAATTGTTTCCAGTTATACAAGATAGTTATTCTAACCGCTATAGAGGACCTTATGTAAATTGCTCTAGCGAGCTAGTTGAACGGTCGATAAACCCAACAGGAGCTATCCAATCACTTACATTGTAACAGATCCTAAACATTCTTGGCTGATACATAATTCATGGAAGGAGGAAACTGGATCGGAACAGTATAATGTCATTATTCTTGATTCGTGAGTTTAATATTAATACTGCTTCCACGAAGCCATGACGAAGCGGTGATTGAATATTCGGAGTTCCGGGCACGAGGTACACATATAGAGATCTATAAATCGGTCTGAGATTAGGTTGAAGTTAGGTAGGAAGGAGTTAGGTGAGCAGGTGAGCGATTGCGCTTTAGTTGAATTAAAGGTAGGAGTAGGCTGTTCGCGGTGCGTCGGTAGACGGTGCTCGCTAGGAAAACGAAGGAGATCTAGGTCAGGGAAATCCGCTGCAAGGAATGAGCGATTAGACGCTCACCATGTAATTAATGCGTGCCGTCGACCAGTCAAGGTAATTTCGCATTGTACATGGCCAGCTGGAGCGTTGACATATGCGCCTGACCGAGAGACTCGTTTAATCGGCCAATGGCCCGGCTCCTCTTTTTAGCTATTGACCTTAACTACTTCTTAAGGCATAGCCAAACACTCCTTCTACTTTATTATATAACTCGTCTCTGACATGCCCCGATTTTGCTATAAATCAGTTGTACGTGTACTGATTATTGACTGTATTACATTAATGAATAAAGGAGACCATAAAAGGGGAATGATTATAAAAATTCAAGGTATAAATCTTTGAATCACGGCTCAATTGGTATTCGAAGGAAGTCGAGCTTCACGGATCAAGAACGCGTTACTAATTGTACCTTGGCAAACCGCACAGAAGGGCTTGGCCCAGTGTTAGTCGGTGCAACTACTCGATGTAGAGTATGTAGACAGTGGATGTGTAGACGCATTTACGTGTATACTGAAAGGCACATTGCGCACACACGATCTCCAGACTGAAATGGATAGTTGGTATCGTTACGACACGTGTATGTTATTACGCCGGGAGCGCCGCTGAACAAGCAATGCTCAAAGGTACTCCATTATATCTACATGTGTATACATGTATATCTACATATGCTACACGGGAAGCCGGAGTTCTCTCCGGTGAGAACTGGCCATTTGTTAGGAGTGGAAGGGGTCATAGGCAGATACTGATTCGACGTCATTGAGTCGGTAACGCTACCCTTCAATTTTACGCTATTCCATGGTGCAGGATATCAGGAGCAATCAGGGAGAAAAATTCCTTCGCGTATATGGGTCGCTCGAGGTTGAAATTTGAGCGTTCGGATAGTTCTAAGTTACTATTAATCCTGATAGATTTCCATACTGTTTTATCCCTTCGGAAGGGGTGAATAATTAACAAAGGGATCATCAAGAATTCGAACACATGGGAAATGTAATTTTTACAAGCATACAACTATGGATATCGTATATTTTAAAGTACCAAGTTAATAAAATTTGAAACCGCATTTGTTCCATTTAGATTGCAATTAAAAAAAATTACGTTTATCACTTCTAAGATTATAGCCGGATAATCCGGTAGTTAGAATAATTGTTTCTTCGTTTCCCGTCACAGTAGCCGCCTCTAGTTTACCGAACTGTACCGGTAGTCCCATGTCCGAATGAATAATGTCGCAAGCGGCAAATTGCAGTGCGTCAGAGGACGCGCAAAAAGTGACATAATTACACACGTGAGCCACGTGTCGAGTCGCCGCGCCGGCGAGATTGTACGCGATTGTTGATAGCGTCATTGGTTTGTGACTCTTTGCAAACATGCTATTTTTCTAGTTACTTATTAGACCGCGTACACTACTATTCCGTTCACTATTCCGACCAGTGACTACTATACTCGGTGCTATTAAGTAACGAAACCAGTTCCAGAGCCACTTGACTACTTGGTACTCTGGCTAGAGGAATTATCTACTGTTAAAAATGGATTAGCTTCAAGTCTGCCAAATGATTGCATCGAGTGCACACTTCATGTTAGCTACTTCTTTCCTCTCGCCAATTTCTACTTATCAATCACTATTATACAATACCTGGCAATTTTATTTTGAGAGCAAATTAACTAATAGAATCATTACGGTAATTAATATTTGAGCTGAAAGATGTATTCGATACTCACCTATTGTCAATACCTAGTAATGTAGTTAATACTTAAGTAATATAGTAATTAAAAATAGTACAGTTTGTATTTAAAGATCTGACTACAGTGTACATAAAGAAGAAGGGTATATACATATGTCTATCGAAATATAAAAGAAGCTTCGGGTGGCATATTTTTGGCCAGCCCAACACGGCGGCTGGCTACTGTATCGAGAAACGAGCGAGTTATACCTCTAGAAGAAGGTCTTCGGTTGTGCCTCTCGATAAGTAAATAGATCAGTTGATTGATTGATGAGGAGGGAAGTATTAATAGAAAAGGATCGATATAGGAATGTGCAATATCGGTTAGTAGTCCGGCGGAGTGCATCGGTGTAAAGCGAAGGACTAATGGAAGTGGGATGACGGGAGGGAAGAAAAGGAGAAGTTGCCGAAAATGGAACGCGCGTCAAGGTGGTCCAGCGGACTCTCGTTCGTCTCGTCCTAGTCTGCCTGGGTTTATTCCTTTTTGGTCGGCTTTCCACTGTGTACGCATATGCCAATGGATCCTTTATTGCGCTGCTGGAGCGCCCTCGCCAAGGAGACGGCAGCCTTTAAAACGGGTTTTTTTTGCCCAATAGACACACGTAGTACCTCCTAGCTCGAATTCCGACAGCTTCTCTCGCCGCTTACTTTTTCGCCTCTTTTCCCGCAAAAAAGTCGCACTTCCAATTGAACGACTAACGTATTCGTTCACGCTATTTTTAGAGACGTGCTTGACGAATGGAATGTCGACGTGTGGTCATTGTCAAATAGAAACATTGCCCATTCACGTGCGCGATGTCGAAATTATCCCGGAATAATACTAGTCGCTTCTGTTTGACGCGGTACAATAACACTGTCGTAGCAGAGTAAAAACTTCCATTCAAAGAAAACTTGAGGTATTTCCGCTATGATTTATCATTAAGCCGACATCGGGGGAAAAATCTAGGAACTAATAGTTTCATTGAATACCTCTGGAATGATGCGATAGAAAAATACTACCAAGGAATTATTTGATATAACAGACAAAAGAGTTAAACCTCTTGACTTTTGGAAGAATAGTTTCCTATTTACAAGGAGTAGACTGGTAATTGTCACAGAGTGAAATTTAATCGAATATTCAGTTGAGTGATCCGAAGAGAGTTCAGTCCTAAAAAGGGGGCAGAGGAGAGAGGAGGGAAGTTTTTCTTAGATGTAGTCGGGCGTGACATCGCTGGGAGAGAAATTCGAAGAGAAAAAAGTTGGTTCGCGTGTCCGCATTGCAATCAGCATAGACGAATGTTACAATTACGTCAAAAGTCTTATGTAACACCAGCCAATGCTGGATGCAACAATCGGCTCTGGTAGCCGTTAAACGTTCGCTCGAGATCATTTCCGGCTGTCCTTCAGTTGCTCAGCGTGACACAGGATCGATATTTCATCCTGTTTGCTACCATATCGATTACGTATTGCTTAATTTCGAATTTTTATTATGTCAATCAAGATCCTTTACGCTGCGAAATCTGTTTAAGCAGCGGTGAATGAATAAAAATATATGATTTCTATTCTCTATCCTGGCAAGCGCTCCAATAGCGTATACAGCGTTCTTTTAATAGGTATAACACGTAGCAGTAGAATAAGTTCGACGGCATCAGACGCCAGCGCAGCCTTTGTAAATACCGAAGCGACCAAGCTTTAATTGGCTATGAAGTTACTTATTAAAGTTTTTATGATTAGATGTTTTATGCCGATGTTGTTTTTATTTTTACAGGGTTTGGACAGTTTCTTACCGAAGGTTGACGTAAGAATAGTAATGGCGATCCTTTTGATCCCACTGGTCTTCGTTAACTGGATCAGGAACTTGAAGTTCCTCGCACCCTGCTCGACGGTAGCCAACTGCGTTACTTTTGTCAGTTTTGGCATTATTCTTTACTATATTTTCCGAGAACCTCTTACTTTCGAGGGTCGGCCTGCTGTTGGCGATGTCGCCAACTTCCCGCTCTTCTTCGGCACTGTTCTTTTCGCCTTGGAGGCTATCGGAGTGGTAAGTTTATCGTTTTAACTTGCTCGATATATCCCGATTCTTTCATTTTTAATTAGGTCATGGAAAGCTCATCCGAATATTCCATTAAAATATGGGAGGCAATTATGAAAAATAAGTTAAAGTTGCACATGTCAAAGACTTAATTATTAAAGGTACTTGTTAAGTACTGGTCAGGAGAATATGGTCGATCTATTATTAAAGAAAATGCGTTTGCTCCAGATTATGCCACTGGAGAACGAAATGAAGACGCCAAAGACTTTCCTCAAGCCCGCTGGAATTCTCAATCTGGGAATGGGTCTTATCATCCTATTATACGCTGGTCTAGGCTTCTTCGGTTACATTTGTTATGGAAGTGCTATTAAAGGTAGCATTACTTTCAACTTATCGGACACCGAGGCCTTGGCAAAGGTTGTTCAGGTCCTTCTAGCACTGGCTATCTACTTCACACATCCTGTCCAGTGTTACGTTGCGATTGACATCCTCTGGAACGACTATATTGCACCGAAACTCGAGAAGAATTCGCACAAGATCTTCTGGGAGTTCTTCGTGAGGACTTGCATCGTCCTCTTTACTAGTGAGTACTTCCTTCAGATATTCAAGATTAATACCAACATTCCTGATGCTTTGTCAAAATTCTAAACTCGATCTGAATAAGTGTTTCAACTGTAGTAGAGGTCTAATTTAACAATGAATGCCGAGGCCTTTGAACTGTTAATCCGAGGGTCCCAGAGTCCAGTCGCCATTAATCTAATTGCTAGTTTAACTAGGTACTTGCCACTCTTTGCACCGGCAAACTGGTACAAACAACTCCCACTCTCCTTTTTTTTTATTGGCGCATTGACTCCGCGATGATTAGACTTCTTTCAAATTGGAATTGCTCTCTCTTTTTCAGCCCTGCTGGCCATTGCGATACCAGAATTAGAGTTGTTCATATCCCTGTTCGGTGCTCTCTGCCTCTCGGCGTTGGGCCTTGCCTTCCCCGCCCTTATACAATTGTGCACCTTCTGGAACGTCTCCGAAGGGATGGGCAAGCTCTTCCTCTTCTCGAAGAACATAGCGCTGATCGCATTCGGCTTCCTCGGACTGGTCGTCGGCACTTATACCAGCCTTCGAGACATCATCGCCACATTCTCCTGAGCTACTTTCGATTTCTCTGAGAGGAACGAAGTGAAGCAGAAGAGACGAGAGAATGGGAATCGTGAGAGGACACTGAGGGAAAGTTCGAATTCGAGGGACAAATGTACGAAGCATTCTCGCTCGGAGGGGATGCTGACAATGTGATAATCGAGGTTTCTCTGGTGGTACTGTTGGAATGCTTGGAGACAGGGAGGCCAGCTAATTATTTATTTGTAAAGCCTGTAACATGTAGTATTTATGCAGTATGATGAACGTTGCCTGAGATTAGTTAGTTCCTGGATTCCTGTGGACTTTGGAACTTTTTAAAGCCAGGCACCGTTGGCGCAAAACACTTCTAATATCAGCGATAGTTACCATTTAAGCAATTTAATATTCTCGATCATCAATTACTGAAATTAACACGTTAATAATGGAAAATCTCTGATTTTCGTTTTTACTTCCTCACAGTTTTAGACTGATTGAATTGAAATCGATGACACCGAGCAAGTACACTTCTAATTGTCACAGTATTTACAGTACTCTAATTAGAATGCAATAAGAGAGTCGAAGTGTTCCGCATTCAAATAAATTTGTTAAGGTATTTGGTTGGCTTCGGTTTGATTAGAAAATCAGAACACTGCTCTGCTAGCTCTGCTTTCCTAGATAAGCGAACAAAGCAGTACGTGCAATGAATCCTCGGCGACTACTTTCATGCCTAGCCTAGATTACTCATTAACATTCATTTCAAGCACTAACTAGATGTAGAAAAATGGGCCTTCGATTGGGCTCTGCTATTTAGCTGCGGATCGAAGAATACTGTCGTATTAAAAAGCGGTCGTTGGGCGACCTCTTGATGACTGTTTTACCATGTTTTAACATGATAATGATATATTAATTGCTCCTAATACCTAGGGTTGTCAAATTCCGAGCGCAAATAGTGACGTTGATTTTTAGATAATCATCAGTGCAATTTCCATTTCTTCTCTTCATTCAAATGATCAAGTTCAGCCATTAATTCTTTTAATTTATCGTCTAATCTTACGTTGTCGGATAATTTTTCACTATAAAGTCGTCGATTTCAGTTTGTTATCTCGGTGGGACAGGTGTTTGGCAGCTCTAGGAAATTCCGTTGGACCTATCGTGAGCCTACAGATAGCGACCGTAATATTAATTGAAGACAACAAATTTGGCGATTGCAATAAGATTTGGTTAAAATTTGTCTACAAATTAAAAGAAAGGGAAGAATTTCTTAATGTAAACTTTCAATTGTAATTGGTAATTGATTGTTGTAAGGATGAGAATGGTTTTGCCAATGTGTTTAACGGGAGCTAGCTCTATTTTTCTACGGACAGGGACACTTTTCCTGGGCTGTTCAGGCCTGGTGCTGTGAGCGCGCGCGCACGCCGACTCCAATCGAGCCGGACTCGCAGAAGGAGAGACGTTAATTGTAGCCTAATTAATACAATTAATATAAGCGTTAGGAGTGCAACGCACGGCGACAATAGCGTACACCTATCATCACCAGAAATCGTTATCTTTTCACAGTCGATCCATGCAACACCACGTGCAAAATATAATTAGTGTAGTGCCAACATTTTAGATAAACATTTTGAACTCCACCGTAATTTTGATATGACATTTACCGAGATTTTTAGATGCAAATGATTTTCTAATAATTTTTTAACTAGGCACAGTCGAGCAATGAAATTTCATATGACAGATTAGTGATTTCAACTGTTTTTATTGTGTATACTATTGAAAATTATTGGAGAACTATTCAGTGGATTTGTAATGGCGATCTCTGTGATACGATTGCCAATTAGAACTGCAGTTCACGTTTGCAAGTGGAAGAATAGCACTGTACTAATCGTTAACTGATTTTAAAATTCACTTATGGAGTAAATTTCGGTTTATTCATTGAAAATGGACGTCATTACTGCAGATTTTTGCTAAGTAATTCACTGTTCTTTAAATCAATGGACAAGAATAAATCGTAGTGCAATTGTACTATAGTGAACAATAGAATAATCTTCGATATATTTAATATCACAAGAAAAATGCTACCATAGAAAAAGCCTGCCTATTTATTAGTAAAATCCTGTACAGAAAAGTTTTAAACAACTCGAGCAAAAGTGCATATTAAAAGTCTCGAAAACTTTGTAATTTTTTATAAAGCGACACAAACCTAAATGATTCTCATCGTGAAGAGGAAAAACCAATAATTGCAGTAAAGATATTAAGGATGTTGACATCCCGTACAAAGTGGACATTGTATAAAGACTACGTGCGAAAGAATCTGCAGATTTTTACTCTAACACTGAATTTTCCATATACATATGTATGTACAAAAGGTGACTGACACTGTAATAGACTTGAAAATCGAACTTATGCTGCGAATAAAGTATTTTTAGTAATTAAAACTGTTCTTTTCCTTTAGCTTACACTTCTCAAGGAAAATCATATCATTTTGAAGGGATACGCTCGGTAAAGAAGTTAGCCAATGAATGTTAGATAAATTATTTCTCAGTTGGTAAAAGAGGCGATGCAGATATTGAACCAGTGGCGTCCTCAATAAAATCTTGGCTGAACCATCAGAAACAGTTATCTCTTGCCGTAACAACAGTAACTTGACGTTTGACAGTTTGTTTGCTAAGGACGGAAATTTTACCCCATTTCGTCAATTTAAATGGGCAGATTAATAATAAAATGGAGCTACGTTCATTATAATTTGAAAAACATTGAAAATTATTGGAATAGCCCTGGTCTGATTTTAAGAATTGGAACATTTATTATAGATTGATATTTCCGATCGAAAAAACTTGATTTGTAATAGAATTATAGATAAGTGGAGTAGATATTGAGATTTGATTGAAAGAACAGAAGGAACAGAAGGAAAATGATTGAAGAAATGGTTAAAAAGGGAGTGTTGGGTGTGTGGCGGGAGGAGTGAGTCTACGTCCCTGGACAGTCCATGACTGAGTGAATCCATACATAAAGCCTTACTCAGGGCCGGCGGGCAGCCGGAGGGAACGATGTTTCGTTCGAGTTCGAACGAGCAGTTTCGCGCCGGACCTTACTCGCGCCGCTCCGCATCTCGACACTCCACGACTCCTCTCTGCTTGCTCCGGTGGCCGTGGCCGCTCTGCTCGTGTTCTGCTCCTTCGCCAAAAACCCTAGCAGACTACCTTCCTCCTCGTCCTTTGTCTTTCCTCTTCTCCACGCCGATTCAGTGTCGAGGCTATGTCCCGAGCAGCCACCGATTCCTCGCTGCAGTAATTCGCCGCTTTTACAACTGCACAAGTGCGTTTCCGAGTGCGATGTTCTAGTGGATGTTCGCAGGAAGCGGCGGAGTCATTGGCGTAACCACTCGGTGAGCTATTGTTCCGATAGTTGCTATGATTCCTATTTGCGCACCGTACCGTACACGTCGACTTTCCAACTACTCCGCAAAAGACCAATGAACGATCGCGAATTATTAAAAATCCACTCTGACTCCTAACCGACCGCACTGTTCTACTTTCCTGCTCTTGGCTTTTGATTTTGCAATTGTATGCCTGGGTGAATCTTTATTTTCTTTTGATTCCTTTCTACTTAAGTATTGAAAGCTCTTTGTTACCGATTCACAAAAGATTTCCTTCTTTCCTTGAGCAATAATCCGTTCTGGGGAGAGGATGAAGAGGTTTTTTTCCGCGGTTTAAGCTGTTACTTGAGTTACCACATACCGGGGGATAAAAGGCAACGATCGATTCTTAATAATTGGGATAACAGTAGCCCCGATTACGTGACTTTATCGCCGAGCAACACACTCGAGTATTCAGTATTCAGTATTCAGTATTCAGCTGTCACGCAACACTTCCCTCGGGAGTGCTTTCTAAAGTGAAGTTCAGCCTCGACGGATCAACGAATTATAATTCTATATTCCTCAAAAATTGCAAGCCCACATAAAATTGGTATTCTTCGTCGATGAAAACATAATCATTCATCTACGACGTTTAAACATTAAAAATAGGATATAGAAATATGATTTTAATAGGAAGGGATATCTACACATATGTTCAATTTCTTTTAGAAGAATATAATATACCTTTCAACTGATTTTCCATCTTACTATTACTATTTTTAGTCACTAACTATTCTATATTGCAACGTCAGGATTACATGACATATTATAGCATGCAAATTATGTGCTTTTTCAGCGGGATCTAGATAAGTTCGATCAGGCGATTCAAATTAATCCGAGCTTACGTACATTCATGGCTTTAGTCTGACCGTGCATTATCCTTATATCACTAAATGCAATTAGGAAGCACTGAAAAGCCCATTTTTTAGATACATCGCATATACTTGACTGGCTCTTGACTGCTTGTTGTCACTTTCCATCTCAAGATCTGCCTATTTAACGCGAACTAGACATGCTAATGAACCGGTTTAGTCTTATTCCGACGTCTGATTGTGTGGGAGCTCGACAAATTTATCAAGCTTTACTTCATTGTAATTCGAAGTTACTGAACTAACTATACAGTTGAAAAATCAAAACTGCGAACTCGACAGGCACATATAAGTTAAATATATCTTGGAGACTAATTAACAAGTAATTGCATGAGAACTATACAAAGCCGTATATTTCACACAATAATAAGCATTAAATCCTATTGCATATAACATTAATCAATATCCAGTTAGATACACGTTTCATCTACTTCGTGGTAGATTAATTGATAGATTGCTGAGAGCTAAGCCAGACAAACACTAATAGCAGACGGGTACGGTAGACAAATGCTAATGAGAGACGACTAAGAGTACACTTCTGGAGACAGAGATGCACCTTGTGGCACGAATGTGGTTACGACGCAATAAATCTACAAATTCACTGAATCTTCAAGGAAGTTCCAAGAAAATTCTTATACACAATAGTATATCATACAGGGGATATGACACATGCACGTTTTATCATTAAGATAGAAAATCATCTGAAACAAATAACAGTGCAGTGCAAAAGGGTCGATAGCGAAGGATTAAATTTCTTCTTAGTACAACGGCAGATCACCACAGATTTTACTACGAATCATACCACAATTGGCTCGAAAATAATACCAGTAAATTATATTAGAAACATTGAGGCAACAAAATGGGAGAGAAGGGATTCCTAATGGCGGTAGGTTAAAAAAAATGGAATGAAAAGAAAAACGTGGCGTCGGTCGTTGATGAGCGCTTGATGGGAGAGTCCTGACCACTCGTGGTACAAATAACGCACGGGGCAAGCACACACACAGACACACACACACGCGTAATGGTGGTAATTTCTACCTTTTCCTCGGCCACGTTTCTACCGTTACGTTGCGTAACGAGAAGTGAGGCTCTTGTGCGGCCAACTCGGATTCAACTCACTCAATGCATGAAATATCTGCCTTCGTCCTTCGGCTATGAAGTACACTCTCGCACTTATACCTCCGAGGAAGCCAACTTCCTCTTGTTCGAATCCAACCGAAAATCATTGTTCCCGCGTTAAAAACTCTATTTCCTATTTATTATACCCCATGGATATTATTAAACCTTACACTAGTATGTGTTATACTTCCTAATCTAACTAAAACTCCACATAATAATTACCCTGTGAATGAAAAAGAACTTTCTTGGAATAAAAACCGAAAATTGTGATTGAAAGGTCCTCACAATAATCAGTAATTAAAACTGATAATGGATTTATTGTCCTAAAAGGATTCTGCAATTTTATCTGAGTGTACAAACAAAAGTTTAAGCTGGCTATCACGAAGCAGAACAAAACTCTATAGCTCCATTCGCCATTAAAATTTCTTTTTCCTTCCTAACTTTTCGATTCCAGTTGCATTACAGAACAATTGGGATTTGATTAAAGTGTTTAAGCTTCATTGTAAGACACAATAAGTCTTGAATAGTGTTTCAATAAAATTCTGTGCTTTATGTGCGTGTTTTTAGAGGATTGAGTCCGTCAAACCTCGTACTTCACTAGGCTGTGCAAGTATGTACAAGTATGTACTAGCTTAATCTGAGAGCCGCGATATCGCCCGGTTTGCTCGTCCTTGATGGAATCGATCTATAGCCTCTATGGTTGCCGAACGGGGCGTCTGTTTGCATTGAATCACGATGATCTTTTTCCTTTGCAACGCCAAACATAATCGACTTATCTATCATACCACATCGTGGTTACTACACATTACGAAAAGTAAGTAGAATAAGTTGCAACTTTGCGAAATCTTGCTTGAAAGCGGGTTAATTCGACGCCTTAGTTACTAGTCCGACGAACCGTTTCATTTCAATGAGGTAGCAAGTATTGTCGCCAGCTCTACTTCTGCTATATCCATGTTATTATGTTAAAACCATAATGCGTTATGATTACTATAATACAAGGACTTGGAGTTTTCCTCGTGCACCATTTATATCACATTATTTTTATGATTTAAGTTGTGAAATTACCGTTCTATCCTTCTATGGTTGCGCTAGTTCAGAGAAAATGACGTATTAGAGTTTAACAACCGTAAACGTTGGCTCGTAAGGCAAGTTTTTCAGTAAAAATTGTCCAACACCCGCTTGCTCTTCATACGAGTTTCGAACGTACATAAAGATGCTTTCATCTCTATATCGGCACATTTTTTTATTTAATTGGGAATCTTGTCATTCAGATAGCTGTCTTATCGATGTCACCAATGGGTCAAATGTCAAACATATCGCTTGTGATTTCCCTTAATTAGACCGAAGTGTACAATAAATAAGATGATAAAAATGGAACTAATTCGAATTGATTGGCTATCAACCATAAATATTACAAACAAGCCGAAACATTTTCGTCATGGAGAGATAATTTTCAGATTGACGTTAATCGCTCCGAATTGCTTAATTTGCATAAAAAATGTGTATTATCCTTATTAGTTACGACCTTCCTTAAATCATATTTATATAATTCCTCTCGAAAATGAATTGTTTCGCAATACGGGATTCTTCACGTATTATTTACTAATATCTAAAGGATTGTACACTGTGAAAGAATATTCTTGGGTATTTTGCTTTGCTTCCGTTGAAAATATTTATCGTTTACTTCGCTTCCTCTTCGGCAAAGTTCGTGCAAAGAGAAGACCTTCGAAAATTGCAACGCCCGCGAATGACTCGACAAAGTAGGCGTTATGCTGCTGCGTAGCGCGTCATTTCCTTGCCAAGATAAAGAAACGCTCGTTATTAGTTCTGATGCTCGACCGGATTTCTAGTTCTGCTTCCGCTTTATCTAGTCGCGGTGCGATGCCTAGACTGACCATTCAAGTCTAGTGGAACCCGAAAGACTATTTCGTTGCATACTAAGTGAATGGTAGCCTTCTGAACGCGTGCTTAATATATCTAAGTAACTTCTACTATTTCTGTTAATCAGCTGCTTCTTTAAAAAAATACATGACTAGAATCGCTATATTCTACAGCATTTTCAGCTTAAAGTATTGAGGAAACATACTGCATCAAAAGTGTTACATTAAAGCATAAGGTTGTGAAGCAAAAATAATTTTTGTAACAGTAGCTTTATAGAATTATGCTGAACTCGGGGCTTTTTCGCATAAGTTCGGCGTCTTAATTAGTCATGATCGTACAAAGAAATGTAGGTATGTGGGCGTTGAACACACAAAGAAACCGATAAAGAGCAGCACCTGTCAGCAAAGAGAGAGGGGGAGAGAGTGAGGAGGAGAGAGCGAGAGAGCGTGTACCGAAGAGAGTCTCTCTGCCGGGCGGCGGAGAGACCTAGATTTTTTTCGGGAACGGGTTCACAATGGCCGGCTCTGGTTCGTTGCTGCAACGAAAACGTTCACGGATGACTCAGCCTCTCGCGCACAGGTAACCGGCTTCTCTGCTTCTCTTTCGCTCCTCTCGTCATACACACCTCTCGCTCTCTCCCACGCTCTCCTTCCAATAAAAACCGATGAGACCACAGGCATTAATCTCCCCGCGAAGATTACTGAGTAATCCTATTTGTCTTCGGGGATTGGCTCACCCACCCCAGTCCAAATTAGAGCTCACCTACTCCTCGTTAATCTGTATTAGTTCAGACTCTTACTGCCAGTGTGTTTTCGAACCTCCAATGCAAGTCTCCCGGTTTTACTGATAAGAAACGCTAATTCTACTCCGCTCCGTCTGACTAATTTTGCAACTACTTATTGAGGTATAGGAATCCTGATGCCAACAGTTTCGAATTCGAATCCAAGTCAAAGGGTATATTTTATAAAAGACAGAATGATGGCTTGCAGTGCGAAGGAGTGGAGTAACTCTATGATCATTTTGTTGTTATATTTGCTTAGAAAGTGGTATAATTTTCATTGGTGTCTATGGTAGTAGATTGCTCGTACTGGCAAACGGTGGTCAAACTGTGGTCTCCTTGAGCGAGCCACCCGCTATCCGTTCTCTCACTGTTAATTCTCCTTCCTCTCTCTCTCTCTCTCTCCTCTCTTTTGTCGAACGCTTGCCATCAGCTTTCTCAATAGCCGTAGACTTTCGAATGAACCGCAACCAACGAACACAGGCATCCAAACACACTGATAGGCATGCAAACAGTCATTTTTTACTGTAGCTGAACAAAGTAAAGCAAAGTGGCTGCGGGTAAACTAAAGTCGGTAAAGTAAAACTATCAGTCAGACAGAATGATTCATTCGGTCAAGGTATGTTTCACCTCTCGATCGTCCCTCTTTCGACACTCTTCTCTCGAGCTGTCAAGTCGTATGCCACGTTACTTCGATTTCTTTTTTCATGCTCTGCCGGCCCGAATCATTGCACTACTATTCCATTCTACTTCCAATTATTCTACACTTTTGTAAATTATTACTAAATTTAGAACTCTGACTAAGGAACAATTATTGTCTATACATAAACTGGCCTTTTTGCCGAAATATATAGTGTTACTAACTGAACTATTGAAGAAAGGGCAGGAGGATGCAAGAGAATCTTGATGGCATTATACGTTATCAAACATGTGAGACTCCAAGTATGAAATATAGTAACAAATCACATATATCGAGTGATAAATAGATACTGGTCCATTGAAATATGAAAGTGCCAAACGTTAGTCTTGGATAAAGAAGGATAAGACAGGCGCGGAAAGTTATCTATCTGCAGGCACCTCCGATCGTCGCCGCAGCCAGCACTAATCTCCGCGAAAAATGAGGCATCTCCTGTTACAAGATAAAACTGGAGCCCGCGAGAGCCGGCACGCACACACATACGCAAATACACCCGATATCCTGGTGTATTCACGTGGATGTTGCAAGGCCGAGGAGTAAAAGTCTCTCCTCTCGAGCCAAGAGCCAGTGGCGGCGACGGCGTATTACCTGTGTGTGCCGAGAGGAAAAAAGCCCGCTTCACCCGATTCCACCGCACGGCGCCGACGCCGACGCCGCCGACGCCGACGCGCCGGTGGAGAACGGTGGTTCACCCAGGCCGAATGACTCATGTTCCCCTGGCACACGTATATACATAGCTACGCGAGAGACTCGAGTCTCCCTCGTGTTTGACATTTCGTGATTAATTTCGCACTCATCAGCTGCGTTTAACGACCAACAAGCAATGAGGCCTGACGAACAAAGGGAAACACTCGAGCTTCTCGCCTTTCTCTCTTTTTCTGTTGGAACTCTTAGTTCTTGGAGGAGAGAGGATCGGAAGGTCGCTAGGACGACGGACACTGGTAGAACAGTGCTCCTTGATTGGACACTGTCCAATTAGAGTTCGTTGTAATAATAATCCATGCGAATGCCATACGAAATTAAAAAGAATTCCAACAGTGCAACGGGTTTAATGAAACTGGCATTTTCATTCGTAAATACTAACTGATAATATACCTGATAGGTCCCCCCTTTTAATTAATATAAATGCCAAACTCGAAAACATAATAAATGAAAGAAAGAAAAACAGTAAAAGTAGTCGAGATTAATTCTTCTCTTTCGTAAAGAATTATCGGCAAAAGTATTCGAAAATATTTCGCATGCGCATTAATTAATTTATACACTTCAATAAACGTTCAAGCATACCAGAAAACACGAATATTAGGCAAGTTAGAACAGCACATTTAGCTGCCAAAATTGACTGGATAATTGACGTTTCTGAAGAAGTTACTTTATACGGGGGCGCGCCATTCGCCGGTTCGATTACTTACTCTCCTTATTGGGATCCTCAATGTACCATATCGAGATAGTGATTCATCAAGGCGCATCATGCTAGACAATAGCGGTTAACCTACTTTCAGCCGTCTTTGTTACAGTTTTCCCGACATATCATATTAAACTCTGCAATACTCAACCTTGAGAAATATGTACATACAAGTGAAATATTGATTATTCTTAGAACAACCATCATCACTTTCAGTTTCCAGATTAAATAGCTCTTCAGATGTGCTAACTAGTGTGTTATCGGCATTTAATTGATCTATGTAGTTGTAGGTCGTAGTTCAAACATTCGAAAAAATTAATTATTGACACATACCGGCTGGCATTTAGATAGTGATTAATAGATGAAAGCTTTATAGAGTGATTTCATATTATAGGAAAGAAATTAAAGAGAGCGATGGCGGAATATTGCGAGTACATGTGGGATCCTACAAGGGGGCACAACAGTACTGCCCTGGCGCGAAGCATCTACGAGGAGGAGGCCAGATTTGACAAAAGAGATAAGAAGCTAGCTATTAAGACTGTCAGAGCTATTCTACGAGGGATGCCTGATGTAGGTGAGTAAAGAGTAAAGTGATGAACTCGAAAATCCACTACATGTACACACAATTTCACATAGGAAGTTGAAATATATCAGCAAGAGTAAAACGCATACTTACTATGTAATCACTAGCTTATGTAAAAGACTTTAAGACTTCCGACTAATTATTCTTGACTAATTGATATGGAGCACCCTTGAAGCCAAAGCGGAAAATAAATTTACTTGGAGAGGAAGGAAATGAGACTGTTCTAGCATATGATCGACTACTTAAAAAACAGGCACGAGCTATCTAATGCCTTTTCACGCTTCGCCTCTTAAATCGCCGGACTGGCAATCGTGATCGTAGTAACGTAGTAACTTCCTGCCGGTACCACACCTCTTCACGAGAAGCATTACAATGACACCGAGACAGCTAACCTGGCCCCCATGTGCCCCTAGACTTGAAGCACTGCACGGACGAATACATAACGCGTTTCCTGCTGGCCCGGAAGTATCGCACTGAGCAGGCCGCCGCCCTGATAGCCGCTTATCAGGCCCAGATTGCCCATCGACAAGACATTTTCGGCAATTTGACTGCGAGGGACCCCGCTCTACAACGGGCTTTACGTGCCGGAATACCTGGGGTACTTCCTGCGCGTGATAGGTGAGCCTTTCACACCTCTTATCTCATTTTAAACTTAGCAGTAAAACTCTCAAAGCTTTAAAACTCCTCTCAATTATTTATGTAAAACGAATACCTAATTTTTTAAAAGAAATTTTATGATCTATGATGATTTTAACAGAAAAGGTAGATGCGTCTTGGTAATCCTTGCCTCCCAATGGGATCCCATAGCAGTGCCTGCATTGTCGGTGCAAAGGGCTTTGTTTTTAGTCCTGGAGACACTTATACAGGATCCTCGTAATCAGGTAATTTTTGGATTGAAAGACGGCAACTTTTATATGGAAAAAAACTGAAAAATTGATAAAGGTGGGTTTAATGGATGAGATGATATCTTGATGGATTTTAGCAATCTGGTTTCGTCGCCGTGGTCGATTGGAGCGGATTCTCTTTAAGACAAGGTGGGGCCTTGGGAGCAGCAGCCCTCCGAAACCTAATAGCTGCGCTTCGCGGACGATTTCCGGCCAGGTTTAAAGCGATCCACTTCCTCTCTGCCCCCCTCTACGTACAGGCCACTTTGGCCCTCGTCAAGCCGTTCTTGGATGAAAAAACGCGGAACAAGGTATCTTAAGAACACTCGATGAAATTACAGGCTCACCTTCCATCATCTCAAATTAGTTTTGAAGTGACTTAATCGAAATAAGATTATAACCCCCACTGTAGGAAACGAATTAAGTCAATATCAATGTACATGTACCGTTTTTATTTCAGATTTATTTACACGGAAATAATTTAAGCACCCTCCATGAACACCTCCCCACGGATATCTTGCCAGCGGAACTGGGAGGAACTGGACCCGCCTTTAATCCAGGACTTTGGGCCGAGCCGGTAATTCACTCGGCTATGAAAGAAGCAGAATTAGCTTCAAAAAGAAATCGAGAAATTCAGAATTCTCTCAATGCGGATAAGACTAAAGTTAATAATTCGGAAATCGAGAGGGCCTCCGAACTGGACGAGGATTCCTTACGTCAAAACGTCGCCAATATGAATGACAATACTAATAAAGAAAAGCGATTTTTCGGGGCTTTTAGTAATTCGAGTAGAAATCAGAATTCGAAGCAGGGTAGCTCGATGAACGTAGAATTAAATCTGATGAACAGAAGCACTGCCAATCATAATTACGAGGATCAACCTAAAGAGGGTAAAGAGAAGAATCGAAAAAGTCACGAGAACTCTGAACTGGAGAATGGTTACAGTCTCTCCAACAATGGAAATAAAGTCGAGGCGAACAGCAACTATGAAAATCGAACGGATGAATTTAGAGAGGGCGATGATACCGCTTTCCTCGGTGTAGATTCTGAGAACTCGAATAATTTCGAGAGCATAAGTAACAATGAAAACGGTAATGATAAAGTACTAAAAGACAAGTCGTTCATTCGCATGGGAAGAAGTGATAATCCGTCGGAAAAAGTGAATCTCATAATGTAATCTGGACTGATAGGCCCATAATCTATTTCCCCATTGATTTTCATCCGATTTTTCATGTTGTTTTCTTGAGTTCTTTTACGGTGTACCTTGTATTTATTACTAGAATTACTGTCTAGTTTACTGAGATACTTAAAAACAATTATTTCGTCCCATAAAGTCTTTAAGGTCCGACTGCTACCTTTTCAGATTCCACAAGACAAAATTGTTCTTTTCATACTTAAACGAGTGAGAACGTTCTTTTTTAATTGATTTTTACTTAAAATAAGTAGCCCGAGACAATAAAAGTAAGTCTAGCTTTTAGGTAAAGTACTTATCCTGGTTTCAACATGGCGATAGACGAAAACATCCTTTTGTGATTTAAAAGATAAACTTGAAGGATCTTACTACAGCTTAATGTAACTGTATGTCTGTACATATGTATGGAACTATTTATTGGACGTAGATATACGTCTTGGAAGACCAGATCTCGTCTACTACTTAGTACTTACGTTAAGAACTACGCAACGTCCATTCGATAGCTTGAATAATCTATCGATATTTCTAAGATTGTATTACGAGAATTGTACTTTCTAGTGAATATATATTTTACACTAAATAATACGTTCTATCTTTGTTGTAACATGCTAATGATAACACGAAACAACATTTTGATCTTGAAAGCCACACTATCTCACATTGCGGATAATTTACAAGGTGTTAAAATGACGTATTGGAGTAATAAAAAGGAACAAGTGACTGATTACAAAAGCCTGTAATAAGTTATGCGATTTTTTGCATTATCGTTAACGACTGCTTATATATGTATACTCGTGCATTCGAATTAATTGTATGGTAGACAGATAGTCGACATAGTACTTTGATAGCACGCACTACCGTGCGCAAGACGCAAATGTTTGAGTCCTGTATCGAACAAACGTGTTTCTCTATGTAATAGTGTGAACTATCGTTTCCCGAATCACAAAATCCATGAAGAAGCTACAATCTAAGTGATAGCGATAAGAACGCACGTATCATTAGGCGCGAACTTTCAAAGAAAGATGTAATATAGCACAATCGAAGTATATCCAATTAATATGAGAAAAAATCGACATGCTAATAACGATTACGTATTAATTGTACTTCAACGATTTTGACTTTGCAACAAAGATACTGGCAAGTGTTTTATTCATACACTTGCGATGCCGCTGAAAATTGAAATGCTGGTAATGTACTCACGCGCAGAAGTCACAGAAGTAGAACAGAGGGGAACACACAAAAGCACTGGGAGTAAAAGAGATGCACTTCAAAACTTTTGACACAGGTTAAGAATACAAACTTACTGCCGCCATACTGCGCAACAGTGTCCTGCGCGTTGTCCTCCGATCCAGTATTAGTGCGCAGGCGCAACACATCCCTCTTACTTCTAATTCCCCGCCATTTTTAAGTGTCACATGAAGTACTCTTTTGTGTGAGGTCTTCCAAAATATTTGTCAGCCTGATTAAATTGCGTTATATTAAAATTCTATCTTTCGCTATATGAGCTGTTGTTATTCATATTATTTGGCAGATGAAAATTACAAAATATCTTCGTCTTTCCGCCAAATAAATCGTATTTTTATATACTGACTATAAATCCGTCTAATGTATATTCTATTCATTAAAATATTGTTCAATATTTTTATACAGACATGATCCAACTCCAGTTAGCACCCAGAATGTAATAGGTAGTCATAAAAATTTATTATTTCAATACATAAAATATATATTTATATGTATACGCCTCAAACATTAATACACGATTTTAAATAATATGGAAATCCCTTTATCACATCACTGAAAGCACCCTGCTACCATTTGATTTCGGATTTCTTCAATCGCAGTTGTGTCGTACGAAAAATAGAAAATCTTTCTCGAAATCTTCTATGAGGTATATAATACAGAGCGGATATTCCGCTCTGATGGCGAAACGCCTTGTACAAACGACTCATTCGCGCGACAGTTGTTCGAAATGCATGTATATTACTTTCACAGAGTTTTCTTTGCTATATTCGATTAATTCACTGATGCCTTCTTCGAGGACAAAGTTAACTTTTATGTTTTCTTTTGTTTTATTAGAAATTAGTAGCACTAATGTTTTGAATTTATGTTCGACATTTACGCAATTATAAACGAACATCACACCATTGTTCAGGCAACTTTTATGCGTGTACTCAATAGGTCTTAGAATCCTAAGATTAATAATACACTTAAGATTGATTTGGTGTAGTTTTTTAAACATTCGATTTGTATGTTAGGATTCAGTTTTCACAAACTTGAACTCGGATGAGTGAAACTGGCCGATCCACTATGATGTGTTAACATCGAATGGATTGTTTGATAAACGCTGCGGTCAGTAATAACGAACATCTTTACCGTTTTGAATGTTATGCAATATTGTACTGTTAAACTTGTAAAGAATTTGCACTAGCATAATTCAAGTAACTTTCTTGAAAATAAATTTCAATATTACTCTTGAAATACAAAATAGGATAGGTATTAAAGTATGTATAGAAGATACTTCAGTGGAAATAGCTTCCCTGGTCCAGTCTTGTGTTTGTACATAACCATGAGAATCAGTTGTGTGTACTATATGATAGTTTCTAACATACTAATGAATTGTACTTGGCAATGACCAACAGCGATGACGGTTCATGCATGTCAAGCAGCATCGAATCCCATTGAAACAGAACAATAAATTAAGCTACAATCGAGGGTGGCACCCATCCTCCAAAACCGCGTTCTAATTCTTCGGCTACAGCAAGAGTGAGTCGATCCTGATGAAGACCAGCAATAACCTACAAAGTAAATATAATTGTTACATAATACTATAATAAATGTTTGTTATTATGCATATTTAATGTGGAAACATACCTGTATTCCAATGGGAAGACCTTGCTTATTGAGGCCCAGCGGGCAAGCAGTGGCGGGTAAACCTAACATGTTAATAATCGCCGTATAGGAGAAATTAAATGGCTTTACAAGAGGCTCGTGATGCAAAGGCGCTGCAGTTGGATGAGTTGGATACAAGAACACACCATCGTTCCCTAAGAAATCCTAGAATGAAAGGGAGACATTCCAATAATTAATATCAAGGAAAAGTAGGGAGATTTCAGAGAGTTTGAGAAACATGCGGATGTGGCAGATCAATTATCTAAAAATCGTACCAGCGTGACTACGAGGGAGATAATTATCGTAGTTGTAGCAGAAAATGAAAAATCCTAACTACTCAGAACGATTCATTCAGCATGCAAGGCGAATCTGTACGAATCAACTACTTATTAAAGGCACGCTTTATACCGTGAGAGACAGAGAATCAGAATAGGCTGACAAAAACGATGCCCACTATCACGCAATTCTGAATACGTTCTATCATGATTGGACCGCTAGGAATAGGTCTTGAACCCTGATGAGTTACATTATGCGCCGTTAGGAATGGATCGGCTTACAAGTTTTATGTGTGCTAAGGTATTGGTAAATAAACTTGTGGGATAGAAATGTCTTACCCTGAACTCATGGTATAATTCTTTGCTCTCTTGTACGAGCTTCTGATGCTTTTCACTTCCATAAGGAACGGAAAGCCTCTCGAAAGCGGCAGTGAGAATTGATATGAGAGTATGATTGCTCATGAATGTGCACCATTTAAATAGCTCCCACGTAATATTAATGCGGCCTTGTCGATTGCACAATTCGTAAGAGAAGTCTTTCTCGTCCTTGCACGTCATGTGCGCCATCCAAAGAGCGATGCTCTTCTTCAGCTTCTTTATATTCAACTTCGTTGCTTTGATTTTATGCGCCTTCTTCAGGTAATTGATGACTTTGTGCATCGCTTCTTTGATCTCGGGATCTACGGGCGATATTAAATACTGACCGCCGTCGTCTTCCATATAGTAGAACTTGAGTTTGGTGATATCAACTTTTTCATCCAAACGTAATTTCTCCACATTCGTGTTCGAGATTACTTTAAGGACTGGTGCAAGGTCCTGGGCGTATCTACACATTGGTCCAATTCCGAGTAATTGATCTTGATCCTCACTGTGGGTACTAGGATATTGACCATCGTTCGAGACAATGCCTGAATGAATTCAATACGATTAATTGGCTGAATTGTATTTAATATAACCAATTCAAACTGTGGATTAATCACCTTTCGAGGGCTTGTGACCGAAGATGCCATTAAAGAATGAAGGCATTCGGATTGAACCACCGATATCCGAGCCTATTCCTAGAGGGGAGGCTGCTGATCCCTGTATGCAACCCTCACCTCCTGAAGATCCGCCAACAATGTGTCTGAAAATTGTGAGAAGCAGATTTAGTTATTTATGAATACAGCAAATAAATTATAACTATAAATTTTATGTGGAAGTTATCCTACCTAGTATTGTACGGGTTTCGTGTTGTACCATATATGCAATTGCCGCTTTCCCACCACATGGCTAATTCCGAGACATTAGTTAATGCTAGGGGGATAGCGCCAGCAGCTCTCATTAATCTTACACTCTCAGCATCCTTTTCAGCTCTACAGTTCTTCCTTGCAACGAGGCCAGCAGTTTGTTTCATATTGGCAACGCCTATGCAGTCCTATTTACCACAATGCACGGTAATGATAATGTGAAGGAAATAGAAAACAAGTATAACTTCAAATGAAATAAGCATATATCTCACCTTGGTGGTAAACGGTACACCGAAGAATGGTTTTTCCTTGGCAAGAGTTTCTGCTGTTGGTGCATCCGGAGATTTCAACATTTCATCGCACTTCCTTGCATCTTCTAGTGCCTCTTTAAACCGGTCCTCGACCACACAATTAAGTATTGGTTGGATTTCTTTTATCCTATCTATGTACGAATTTACAACATCTTCCGAGGATAGCTAAAAGCACAAAACAAGCTGATATGTGATATATGACTGATGGGAGTGTGTAACAGGAGAAGTAGGTGTAAGCTGGCTTACTTGTCTGTTTCTAATTTTAAGTGCGAGTGCCGACGCACTGAGCAAAAGGGTTAAATCCTTTATGGGTGGTTGACTTTCCGCTGGGCCACTTATATATGCCACTAATAGAAATATCCCTCTCGCTACGACCTCGATTACCCTATGAATTAAGCGAAGCACCCGGCCCATCGGCTGCATTTTGTCCTCTGTGTGCTCCTTACTCATTATTCTGTAATTACACGGCAAACAGTTTTTCTTGACACTGTTCTAAATAATACTATCATACGATCAAATAATTGTTGTGCCCAATATCAGTAGAATATCTGTACGAGCAAACGTGACCGATACTTGACGAGTAATATAATCATGACTCGCCTCTCGGGTGTTTTTACCAAACCGCAATTAATGTTACTTTAAGTATTTTGTTAGGAAGGAAAATCAAGCTATGAAAATATTGTAAGAAGCGGGTCTTCGGAACTGGTTCTAACTAGTATTCCCGCAATACAATATTGACAAAGAAAAGGTGCGGCTTAGCATAAATTGTCGACAAGTGGTCATTAAAAGAGCTCTCGGTAGTACCCAAATACACCGGGCAACAAAGCCTCCGACGCCTACGATCAATTACAATTCGACAGAAAAGTCGGTCACGATCAAATTCCCCGAGTTTCATTCCGGCAAATGTGTTTCGCATTGATTAGATTAACTAATAAACACTGGCTTCTCTGGGTAGAGTCATAAAAACTTTATGATAACTTGCATTACAATGCTGAAATCATATTTAGCTTATAAATGCGCGAGATAATGAGAAGAGACGCTTGATTATCGGTGGCGAATGCCAGCCCAGATATGGCTCTGAGTGTTTTGCGTAGATGGATTGAACACAGGGAACAATCAGGCGCCATTTGGATTAGTCAGTTAACCTTGAGCCGGTGTAAACCGGCATGTCGGGAGCCATTGATTTCGTGGGTTTTTATGAAAAAATTTCGTGTAGAAACTGGTCCCCGCCACTGTCAGCGCGGCCAAGGCCAGACACTGCTGTAACCCGCGGGATAATTTCAGTGGCGGCTCTTCTCAATGATGTAATCACCGTTACGGTTCAAGGTTGTGCGAACAATGTGAGTGTGACAGTGTCCAGAGCACGATAGGGGCTAAGAATACGTTCAAACGATGCTTCGTGTTGTACGAAAAGAGATATCGTTTACATGTACCTGAAATTACTACCTGACAACACGCAATACTGTGATAAGGCAGTAATCACTCTGCATTGCTTAGACAAACTTTTTTTCTGATGTTTCCCGCCGCGCTATTGTTCATGCATGCGTAGGTAATCTCTATTTGCATACTGTGTTCTTCTTCGATGTCACCGTTAACGAGACGCTCGCACGCTCGATTTCCTGGTTAATGAATGGAGAACAGGAGAAGAAGTCGCTCAACGTATTTCTTTGTCATTACGACGAGATTTGCTTCTGTCTCATAAGGACTCTTCGTTGCGTGTGGAACTATCATTGGCCTTCATTATTGTAACTGGAAATTGATCCATTGATTTTCCGGAGTACACGCGATTAGATGGTAGTCGGGTCGTATCCAACCGGTAGAACTCGTATCGCAGGCGCTCTCTCCAGTTTTAAATCGACTTTCGCCCAATTTGCTGTAGATAAGGGGAGTGAGCGGGCCGAATACAGGAAAGGAGTGAGATTCGCTTTCACACGATCGAATCTTCACCTTTTCCCAGGCAGCGTGTCATTGCTCGAAAAGGGCTTTATTACCCGAGGGTTTAAGTGCACCGGTCTTCAGGGATCGATTAAATTTATTGGATTAAGCGAGGCTCGACATGAATCGACGATACTTACGAGCTTGGCTGATAAACTGTCGACTGCAGGCGGACGGAATTTAAGATAGAAATGGGTGGATCGGAAGCAGCAGGCTCTGGCCGATCGACCCGGGAGTCATCGACGGGGATGACGGCACAACACGGCACTTGAATGCAGTGGTATAGTTATTGGAGGCAGTAATATATTAGGAAATATGAGTGAGCAATTCGACCGCTGCTGCTCAGATGTACTGGCGGAGCATTACCGGTAGGTAGTAGATAGTACTAGCGGTTGTGAGCTGCGGTGGCGAGCGTGTCGAGTGGTTTAGGCTGCGTCGACGCACGGACCGGTGCGAGCAACAGTAGAGTTAAGTAGAGAGTAGCAGCTGAGGCCACAGTGAGCAGACTGAGCGGTGAATTTCTCCGTGCGGATTCCACCGTGGCACATCATTTACCGTGGCGGGCACATCTCTGCCCGCTCTGCTCCCCTGCCCTGTCCTTCCTCTGCTTCTCTTCGAACCTGCACCCACACCGCTCCTCTTCCACCTCCAGCTACGCAATATGGCTGACCACTACCTGTCTTCTTCACTTTCCATCTTATATATATGTGTGCTGCGTCTCTACATACGCAGTCTCAACGCTCCGACCGCTTTTTCCTCTTCGAATTATGCGCCACCAGCTTAAGGGGATCCCTACCGTGCGCGCGCTATACTCCTATTGCGCCGTGCCGCTGCTTTCCGTAGCTAGTATCTAGTTCCATTGATGGGTGTGGCAGGGAAGATGCCACTGTTCCTCCACACCATCACGAGTATTTCGATACTTTTCGTTTATAAGCGAATGCTTTCCTCATCGGCGAGGTATTTTACAATCGCCCCGCTTCCTTTTTCATTCCAGCATCGCTTCCTCCTTAGTAACGCAATACGACTAGTGTGTATCAGCTGTAAGATTATAAGTTCACGGTCGTTTGAAAAATTGAAATCATTTTGTATTTCCGAATCTTGCAACCGCCGCCTAAGATAAATATATGTATCAAGCCTATCTTCGTACACCTTAGATATAAATATTGGAGCCCCAGCAGTCACCGAGGTGACAGGTCATGGAATACTATTTGCATTTACTCATTTGTTTATCAAGTTTTTGAATTATTAAAGGACGAATTTATGTTAACTGTCCTTATATATATTATTGCGTCACGTAAATGTGCAATGGAAATGAGCGACGTATAAATAAACTTATGATAATCTATTTAGATGCGGTCATATTTTATTCTGCGTTGCAATAGCTGATGTGACACAGATTGTTTTCTGCGGAGAGAATCCGCGCAATAGCGCGTGTGCCGTTAGGCATATACGCAATTGTTTTGGCCTGAATGTTTTGAAGAGCGTCGAGTAAAAAGTAAGCGTAGCGCGAGAAAAAGAGGAGTGCGCTTAGAAAGCAGCTGGGATATCTTGTGAGCGGTGTGCGCGTGTACAGAAGCGGAGTTGTCGAGGTGGGTCGAGCTGTGTCGAACGATGGAGTGCAAGAGAGAGAGGAGGGTGAACGTCACTTTGCGGCCACTTACCTCGTGATCACTCGAACAAAGAAACGCTCAAATTGGGTGGGCGATCGTATTATTCGCCGGTTCTTGGACTCAGCCATCGAGGGACGCGCTTTTGCAAGTGCAGTGAAAACTTCACACTCCTAACTCGTGAATATTCCTGCTGGCGTACACACTCCCAGCGCTCTCGATTCCCTCGTTGCTTTGAGGTTAGGCCGCGCCACTGCGGCTCCGATCTGACCCGACGCTCCAAAAAAGGCTCACCCGATACCCCGCTTCCACACAATTCAAAACTTGTACTGAACCATGCATGATAGTAATATTATCCTATTGTGACACCCCTTTGAATGCCCTCGCACTTAACACATTTGACACCCGTTGTCTTCCGGTGTCTTGTTGCTACTTCCGATATAAACGTGTTTGATACTTTCCTTATCTTCCTGATAAATAATTATCTATTTGACATAACGTGCTCTGCCCAACACATTTACTATTATTTTACCTTTTGAGCTTTGCGTTATTATTACGAACCATGTAGGCTTCAATTATAGAAGTTCATAATTACATCGATTATTTTGCTTTGCTTTATCACCAGTAAATGACAGGACACAAGAACAATCGAATTGACAATTAGTAAAATAATTATAAATATATAGACATTATACGAGTTTTAATAAAAACGATTCTTATGTTTTAATCTATTTATCTGCGAAGTACAACAACCTTCCGAAGTATATGTCGTTTATTTTTCATTGTGCTATCTCTATTTATACCTTGCATTCGTATATATCAATGTTTATGTTATCTGAAAACTTAATTTTATTTTTATTTAAGAATATCAGTCTAGTATTTAATTTGAGGCTTCGAGTGAAAGTGTTAAGAATATCTTTAAACGTGCGTCTTTCGCTTTCTGAACATGCCTTTAAAATTACATGTTTACCATTAAAGTAAGAGTACCATAGGTCGATCTTAAAAAGTCGTGAAAGCCTAATTGTAGACTTAAAACCACAATTATTCTAAAACCTACAAAATTAAAGGTCTTATTATTTTTGTTACGGACCAAGTTAAAGCACTCTGTATTCGTGGTTGGCTTTTATAAATATTCATAGTCCGTTAGTATGACGAAATTAAAAGCGGATATGTGACACCATATTCGAAAATTGCATTAAGGAATTACTTCACGCACTCCACTGACAAGTCACACTTAGCACGTTAATGTTAAGCTTATTTCCTCTATCCTTTTCCTGTACATAATCGTACGCTGCCGTTTTTGCTGTTTAATGATAATTATACCCTTAACGTAGCATTCATTCAAATCCTCCGGGATTCCCCAATTTCTCTGTGTGCTAATTTACGAGCGAAATATTTTATGTTACGTCGGATGAAAAAAGAATTAGAGGAAAAAAGATTGACTATTTTACAGTAAATTATATATAGTAAAAAACAAGTTCAAAGTAAAATCTATCCAGATTCCAGAATCGTTGCTGACCTAATAGTTAATAACTCTTTCACTTATAGCAGGTTTAATACAGAAACAAAAAGTGTATATACCAAAATGTGTGTACAATAAAGTGACAACATAAAAAGAAGTACAGCAATTTAAGTTTCAAGTGAAGTCCTTTAGACTCGAACTTTTCCAAGGTGCTAAATATGATAGTGAACACTCGGGCCTAATAATAACGATAAATAATAAAAGTTAGTGAGCAAAATGAAGAAGTGCGAAGTCCAGAATGAACCGAAGCCGGAGAACGTTGAGGATTCGAAGGACAACGCGGAAATTGAGGAGAAATTGAAGAAAGTCGAGATGAAGTCTCCGACCACTCTTCTTGCGAGGAATACGGTTTTACTGCCGAGTGGGGTTGCGCGTGTCAAACAACTTCATCAAGTTAAACCATCGGAAACGAGTTCATCGGGTTCCGCCACTGGTAAGTTGATGTTCCGTTGCGACAAATTATTATATTACTAAAACATGTCAAAGAACGTCCATAATATAATATTACTTTCCCACGAACCATAGATGGAGCCACGCTCTAATTTTATTAGAAGCAACGCTATCTAATCAGTTACAAAGTAATATAATTACTGTTACATTAAAACGCATTAAGATTTAATTGGGAATTAGGATATTATCATACCATAATCATAATAAATATCCTTGACATAGTCACCGGATGATATTAAATTACGTGCACACTCTACTTAGGGAAGAATACAAATTAAGATATCATTAAGACGCGAACAGAATGTGTAGTTTACCACTAGTAAGGCTATTCCTTAATTTCTAATAGAAGGACACACAAAATGTAAGCCGACAATAAATCACAAAAGCCATTATCTCGAATCGATTGTGAACCAATAGGTGTCTCGCAAATTATCAAGGACTGCACCCAACTCACGTAAACTCTGATAATTGTCGAACTCCGTCAACAAGCTTCAATGGGAGTAGGTCTCTAATTACATTCTGGATGAGTTTACCAGTCCGTTTAACTTTGGAGGCTGGGACAAAAGGTGGTTTTTGAAGGGCGCGAAGGGTAGAGACGACTGGCGAGGGAGAACCTGCGTGTTGGCTGCAGCATCCGTTGCTACTATATTGATCTACTTGTCCAGCAGCTATATCGGAGAGCGTGTGTCACGGTGCACTGGCTTTCAGTACCATCCAGAAGCTCTACGAGTGATCTTCACCTTTGTTACCACCACCACTATCCTCCGACTGACTTTTCTCTCTGTCACTCAAGCTCTCGCCCCTTTCTTTGGATAATTCCGAGAGTAACGCCTCCTCTTACACCTCGATGTACTTGGTACTATTCATTCTTCGATTCACTCATCTTACTTATGACATTCTATCTTCGTCAATAGGAGTTTTAATTCGATGATTATTTTATTGAGGAGAAAGTGAAATTGTGGATCGATTGCGCCTGGGTTTTATTGTGACAAGTGTCGTAATGCTCTCGTCACGTGTTATAAAGAAAAACAGAAGTTGCAGTATTTGTAATTAATTGTAATTAACTATATGGATCCGCGTGAATTTAATCGGAGCAAAACAGTGGGGAAAACAGCAATTATTTTAGTAGTTTTATAACAAATTTTGACTACTTGTAGAAGACATTTTCTCTTCTCCGTCTAATATTTCTTTTACGAGTGGCCATGAATTGTTCAATAGTTTAAATTATTTTGTTAATAATTTAGAATGTTTGCAATATAATTAGTTCAGGAATAAAATCTAGAACCATTTTGTATTCGGTTGTTAACGAATTAACTTCAACAGCTAATAGACAAATGTTCTGACCACCTCTAGCGGGCTAGTGAGGATAGAGTTACAATTTGCCCCTCTGTTTCTTTTAGCGTTTACATCCCTCAAGTGTTTTTGTTATCCCTAACGATTTTGGGGTCTCAAGAGTGCTCGAAAGACACTGTATTTAGAGACGAATATCGCGGTAAAGTACAGTGGAAGATGACCAGAAGTCTGTCGTATTGGGGATTCCGGTGAGAAAATGCCACGATGCTTCGGCACCTCGATGATATCCGTCATCGACGGCGAGCGGCCGTCCCAGAGCATCGGTTTGCGCATCCACGATGGTTTGTAATTAGTCCAATTGCCAATTAACTCAGCCGTCTCCGTTCAGAGTATGCTCCTAATTGACAAACTAGCTAAATTCGTCACGTACTCTCTCTGTTTAATTAAGAGACGGCTTCCTATTTTAGAAATCCCTAAAATTTAAAGTCCAAAGAAATAATTCATTACCACGATCTTATTTTCCTCCGAATCATGCTGGAGTCCTGATAAATAAGCGATTCTTGGCACTCCCAGCGTGACAGATTTAAAAATTATAAGTCACAATCTGATTAATAATCAATCCATGTTTTGATTTGATCTACCGCAACGGACTTTGTGGTGAACGATCTTAAACAGCCGTTATTATTGGGTATCAGGCACAACAAGTGCAATTTCTGATATACAAATATAATCTGGATTACTTATTTGATTAGGCGAATGGGTCAAAACATCGGTGCAAAGAAGTAAATACATAAAAAGTAGACAAATTGACGAAGAAAGCATGGGCAATTAATATATTTTTAATGAAAGTGTAGGCTGAAATTCCTGGATAAAATTGTAGAAAATGTTCATGATGTTGGGGTTGAAGTTTGTTGAGATAATAAAGTGTTTTTCATCTTGCTTTTCTGCAGGAAATCCACGAAACAAAACGGCCTTGGCACCAGGCCACAGCTTGATGGACTGGATCCGGCTGGGGAACTCGGGAGTCGACCTAACCGGGGTTGGTGGTGTACCACGAATCGTTAGCATGTCGGAACTGGCCACACACAACAAGCAAAATGACGCTTGGATTGCTATTCAAGGTATGGCCAAGGGAAATGCCGTGCAATCTTCACGCAACTGCTCGTAGTGTTAATTAAACTTCGTTCTTTCGTCATATCATTATTAAGATTTTCTGATTCAATATTATTCGTATATTTATTCTTTCCATTCTACGACATCTTCTCAACCTTAGCCCAAATTAAATCTTCTTTACGAGTGTTATTAACTATTAATATATTTAATTATTGATTATTCCTACATAGGAATTGTTTTTAATGTCACCCGCTACATGGACTTCCACCCCGGAGGCGTAGACGAGCTAATGCGTGGCGTAGGGAAAGACGCGACGAAGCTCTTCGACAACGTAAGTCCAAGAAGCTATTGCATGCGAGGCTTCTCGAGTGCGCCGGTTCATCGACTCATCAACTTATTTTATGTATCCGTAGATCGTTCGTTGCAGGTGCACGCTTGGGTGAATTACCAGAGTATCCTGCAGAAATGTATCGTCGGAAGATTGAGCCGCTCTTCCACCACCTCTTCGATACCCGCGTCCATCGTGCCAGAGAAATCTGCTCCAAAGACTTCTTCCTCGTTGAGTCTTATCAAGAGCTGCACCGGTACGAAAATTACTGACTTCAAAATTGATTTTTGAGACTTAAGAATTTCTTTGCTACTAACTGTATTCCTATTATAAAGCTTGCAATAATTTTACAGCTTCTAATACAGACGAGCAGAGTTCGGATTCCGAGGTACTAAATATAAATATGGATTGGAGGCAAACGACCAACTCGATTACTCTTTTCTACAAACGTGTACAAAACTACCCGGCTATGTATTATCAGCTGGAGAGGATAAGTGACTCCAAACTCCTTTTTAAATTAACTTTTTCGAAGGATATTATCAAGCACGAGGTCCTATTACACGCGGATATAGAGTGGCCACCTGTTTCTACACGAAACTTTGATACTATGGAGGTAAGTAATATATGAAGGCAACAAAAACACTCACATTCTCACATATGTATATGCTATGTAATAGAGAGATTTCTATGTATATGTTGAGAATACTTCCAGTAAAAAGGCTGATTGTATATGTATTAATTCATTCAATTCTCACGAATGATTTCAGGTAGATTTCACATTCGTCAAACAATGCAAAGAAATATGGAAGACACAAGGGAGCCACACACTGTCGAAGGAACGCCGCACGAATAAAAGGACGTATAGGAATTATGAAGTTCTAGCTAATGTCGCGATCTCAAAGCTAGTGAAGTTGTTGGTACTGCGAACAAAAGACCTCTTGCAAGTAATACCTATTGGTAGACACTTGGAGGCGAAAATGACGGTAATGGGTGCGTAAGCATTCAACTAACACTTTGCTATTTAGCGAACGTATGCAAAAAAGCCGCTGCTTTAAGAGTTAGAAACAATAAGGCTTTTGAAAAGATTTGCACTAAAGGTCGACCAAGCTGGTGTTTTTTTGTCACATCATACAAAAAATCGTGAAATGTGAGATGAAATCCTTACAGTACACTGACTTTTACGATAAATTTACTTTTATAAGTAGTTCTAAAGTGCCTTTAACAGAATTTAAATTAGCACAGTTTGTATGGTACCTGAAAATGTAAGTTAAGAGGAATGAGTGTTTTTTTTTAGGAATGGAAGTGTCGCGATCCTACACACCCGTACCACCGTGCCTTCACCCCGATGTCCTGGCACCGAATTACAAGTCCGACTGTATTTGCCTAATGATTAAACGTTATCCCGATGGTGCCCTGAGTCCGTCCATAACTGCACTCAAGCCTGGTGAAACCCTGACACTCAGTGAGGCCCTTGGCTCCTTTGTAGTCGAGTCCTTTGATCGCTATTCCGTCATACACATGCTTGCCGGGGGTACAGGACTAACTGCATTGCTTGGAATTGTACAGAGAGGCTTAGCAAGACGTTCCGTGTTAGTATAATTCTTATTCCAACCTATTTCAGAAAGCTCGAGCAATAAGTTAAATGCCCCTGCCACGTAGAAGCGACACTTAATCGGTATTCTTTATTATTATTTTAGGAAAACTATTAATCTCCTCAATTTCAACAAAGATGAGGATAATATGTTCTATGTGGAACAACTGGAGAGAGCTTCTAGTGATAAGTGAGTATATTCTTCATTTGACATTTCACGTACAGAATTTTTATGATACAGCGCAAGTTTTTTGAATTCTTTGTGATTTGTAAAATTGTTTTTTTTCTATATGGACTCTTAATTTTAGATTAAAGGTAACTCATATTCTCTCCCAAGGGAGCAGTGGGTGGACAGGTAGGAGAGGTACGGTGTCCAATGATTTATTAAAGGAATTGATAGCTGAAAGTACGTCGGACGCCTGCGTTTTTACTTGCGGCCCGGCAGGATTTATCCAAACTGCGAAAAAGTACGATTTTAAATAACGATTACCAAGACTGATATGTTCGACGATCTAAATTTATTCTTTTTTGCAGGTGTCTTCAAAATCTTAGCTGGAAAACCGATCAAATGTTCGAATTTGACGAATAAGGATCATGTGAGAAAGTACAAGGGGGTGTCAGCCGCAAATTTTCTACTAAACTGAAACCTGAACATCAAGAGGAATATGGGAGAATAGTTCCGCATTTACTGAGAGACTTCTGGTACCTGGACCTTCGTTTACTCACATTGCACCTCGCGATTTTTACACTGTATGGGTGGTTTTTGTAAAAGTCACACACGACAGCTCGTGATTTTTCGTTCATTCCTCGGACGTGTAAACCACTTGGGTTTGCATCGACTATATTTTAATGCACACTATACCTCAACAACGGACGATAACTGTAAAATAAAAGTCCAAATTCTGATCGAATTTAAACATAGAAATCTTTTTCGATGTCACACGAATTATCCAGGCGATTATGTTTTGCTCGCATTGCGAGGAATGCAATTTGAAAGTAGTCAGATATGAGAGAAATATTTTTAAGCAAGCGTCAGAAGGCACTGGACTTTTCGAATATATATTTTTTATAATGTACCGTGCCACCGTTTTATTAGTTCCGGCCTTTAAATGACAGTCGACCATTCTATTTGACAGTTTTTTAATTTCGGATAATCGAGCAAGTGTGTTTCATATGTGTATCCGGAACAGTAGAGACCGATCTTGTCTGTGATATGAATAATAGTGTCCTATGATAAAACAACACCACTATGTCCTGCGCACTGTCCTAATGTTATTGTAGAGTACAATTTTCACCGTCACGGGAAAACAGATTAATGTTGTACTTCCTATTTGTAAATGGCCTGACTCCACCAAGTTAATAAAGAAATAGGAAAGAGCCTAATAAAACTGTTCTTTTTTGCATTCAACTCTTTTTCCATCCACCTATTCAATATTATACAAGTGTGCCAGTCATTGTGACTTTTAAGACAGCATTTTGGAAGGAAAGTTACCTGTATCACTTTCCAAATAACTTCAGCGTCTCACTGTCAGTGTTCTCAGCTATTCGAGCTAGTAAACTTCAATAAATAATCAACACCCAATCAACTGAGACAGATAGAGTGCTTGGAATTTAATATGAATAAAAGTTAATGAGAATTTTCCATTAACAGATATGTGTGAACGAAATAAATGAAGAAAATTTCTAAGAAAAATGCCTTGTGTACCTTGACCTGTATTACCAACATCTCTCTATTATCGAAATAGGGGCATCCTGATGCAGTATTATCGGGAAAAAATAAATCCGCAATGTGAATCGGGTGCCGAACGATGATGAGATATTTGGGACACGTGGTATCTTTTGACAGTTTCTGGCATGGAATTCTGATGTGTAGCCAAGTTAATGAGTCCAGTCGGGTGCACAACATTAGAACAAATTGAACGGTTTCTCGCGTGGAATGACCTGAATCCCTATCGTCCAATTGACCAAGCTGGACCATCGGTTTACGATCAATTTAACATTAACATAACAGGAGAAAAGTGAGTGCAAGAGAGATCTTCATGTTACCACTAGTAAATTGATCGATATACTAAAAGAAAATTATAATTGATAATTGATAAATATCAGTACTGATATTAGGCATTATCAAATCTATTCCAAAAGCGTTTTTACTTTGATGTATTCAATTTTCTTCCTGTCAAGAACTAAATCTAATTACCCTGAGATGGAGGTGTATTTGAGTGGCGAAAGAAAGCATTACAAGCTCGATCAGAGTTTGATCGGGGCACTTATTAAGCTAGACTCGATTATAGAGTTCGAAAGCTAATTTTCCGGCAAACAGCCAGGCAGTTCAAGAGACGTTAATCAGCTAAACAAGTATCGCTAGTTACAGCCCACGTCATCTGCGGGGTTCAAGTTCCACCTAACACCTTATTTACATGGCAAATCCTCGACTAATCCCACGCGACAGTTTTCAAACGCAACATTGACAATTGCATTTCGCGAATTCGTAATCCAATGTTCTCGCTCTGGCTGCAAGTCACTGTGACAAAGTGCTGTTAAGTAACTTTGAACAGCACTGCACAAATTCACAGTTGACACTTTCGTCCTTTACACACCAAAGGCTCATAGACTGCTTTGACACGCTGCTGCGGTTTAGATTTGCCTTGCAATTGATGTTTCTAGTATGTGTCAACAAAGTCCTGTGCTACTTGTGCATATGCAGCAGTATCTGCTTAACATAGTCATTTAAATTCCGACTTGTAATCCACTATACTACATATGTTTATTGTTGCATTTCCATATCATACTTGATGTAATCCACTATCCTACACATGTCTGTTGTTGCATTTTCATACCATACTTGATTATAGAAAAAGAAATTGATGTCTTACAATATGTCGTACAATGGAAAATGATGCCATTTATCGCAATTGCAATGGAAAATCATTATTCCTGCTAAATTGAAGTTCTGCATAGATGCGTATACGTGTGTGTGTCGAAGCCTTGAAAGTGGAGCATAATAACAACGGGCTCGGGCTATCAGTTCCATGAAATGTACTTATGTATTCCTCGTGTGTGTGTCTGTATATGTGTGTGTGTGTGTGTGCTTTCCCGTGGACGAGGGCGGCTCGAACAGAACGAAAACAGGTCACGCCAACCAAGCGTTGACGAAACTTTGCTGCTTGCAAAAGTTGCATAGTGCTGTTTCATAGAAAAAAATTTAGCTTCTCGGTACTGAGGCCAACCAGCCAGACTGGAGGTACGCGTGCTATAAATTCTACTTTTGTACCTGGCTGAAAATCACGTCTGCTTGTCGAGAGAATAGCCTACTACGGAGAGAGAAAGAACTATCGCCATCCATCCTCTTTATATAAACCAATTGTTTAATCTTGACGATTCTATATAATCTTCTTGTAGTTACAAAATTAGAGTTGATGTAATAGGAGTTTGCCTCAAAAAGTGTTCCCGTGTTATCCTTAGTGGAAAAGCAGGTTTAATGGGTCTGTTACACCCTGCAGAGATTCGAGGATGAACTCTGTTAGGTGTACATACTGGGATACTGCCCTAGCACTTTCAGGACTTCATGTTTGCCGGGAATATTAATACGCTCTCCACTTAGCTCTGCATTTTCCTATTTACAAGCGTCAAGACTAGAAGGAAATTGACGACTAAAATCAAGGAAATTATGGTAATTCCTTATTTCTGTTATTTAAGATGTATAAAGTTCTAGCAGCCATTAAAATCACTCGTATTTGACAATCCTCAGGCAATTGAACATCCGTGCTTCATGAATTCCTGTTGTTTGTGATACTAGAATTGCAGAGCTCGAGGTTCTCCGGAGTTCTGTCCATTCAGCATTGCGATATCATGGAATAAGTGCTGTCAGAAGTTAGCAGTGCGCGGTAGCACTAAAAAATCGGGGATTTGAACAGCTGCAAAAAGTTGCAGGGAAGCAATACAGCGTCTAACAAGGGGCGTAAAGCGCGATAAGGGTGCACTGGCGGCAGTAAAATCAGTAGTAAAGATCAGACGTGCTGGTGAACGCCTGGCTGCCTTGTAAATTTGCAATAAAAGCACCGTTATTCCCTTCTAGCTTTCTCACGTAACACGCACTAAATAAACCTGCTTGATTGCAACTCCGTTTTAACACTTCTGCTTGTTTTAAGTGAGGTCACTCTCGCCAACTACACTTTAATCCTTCAGTTTGTCGTAGAACGTTGAGCAACTTGGTTGTCAACAAAGTAGATCGCCAATCGACCTCAAATGCATCGTAAAACTAAAGTGCGAAACCTAACAAACTTGCAAGAGCAAGATATGCTGAAACCTGGCGTGAAGTTCACCGAAGTAGTGTACCTTTACTGGATTTAACAGGCACGATTCCCGATTTTTCAAACCCTGCGATTCATTAATAATTTACACTGTATAAAACTTGGAAGTGTTGCTGAATTAAAACCAGGGACAAACAATAGTACAATAGCAACTTTTACGAGATTATTTACAGCTATAATTTACATAAGTTAACAGAGAAATACGAATAAACTCGTAAAAGCAGGAGAATGTGTGAAAACTGTCGTGACATTTAATGGAAACCAAGTTTATTCGTCGAATGCAATGGGTAACAAAAGACTTGTAAAAAGATGTCAATAAAATCATGATTGGCGTGGGTGGTGTGTGTGTGTGTGTGTGTGTTTGTATGGAGAAGCGAGGAGTGGAGTTTATCATTGCACGGATAGAAGAGAAGAGAAGGGGGGCCGGGCTCTCAACGAGCGGTCCATTGCAAATCGTTTAGAGGCAATAATGTTTGTCGAATGCTTAATCTGGAGTGGGCCGGGGAACAATCTGCGCGAGGAGTAGCTATCGAATATCGGCCGGGCCGATCGAACAATGGATTGGAACGCGGAAAATGCCGGCTATTGTGCCGGGAAATCGATCGAGCCTCGCTCCATTCTTTGGACACGGCGATCAAGATAGACCGGAAAGCCCAAGTTCTCGTAGAACCAGCAACCAACCAGCCAACCAGCCAACCAGCCAACCAGCCAGCCAGCCAGCCAGCCAGCCAGCCAGCAGTTCCTTCCCTTCGATCGTTCTGATACATACACGTATTCTCCTAGGCAGACGCCACCACCGAGCAATGACACTGTTCCTTCCTACGACTGCTGCTGCCACTGGCGTTGCTCAGCTCGAGGGAAGAGGAAGAGCGAACTTCCGCTTACTTCTCGGTGAAAGCGCGATAAGCCGTGGACTCGATTGGAAACGCGTCCTTCTCTCCTTCAGACTCGACACAGCTTTACCAATTCTCCGTGAGAATGGCTTGTTAAACATTAAACTTCCCATAAAGCCTGCTGTATCGACCTCAATCATGCGATCACACGCGCACCATTTTTCTATCCTCCCAGCCCTCTCATAATTCCCTGTTATAAAGAACAGCTTTTACCTATCTTTCCAATGAAGATTCTATTAGTTCCGGAATTATCTGCGCGGTGGAAATTAAGTAACGGAATTTATTATTTAAGATTTATGCAGTGTTCTAGATCAGTGAGAATAATTTAAGATGTTCTACTTTATTAAATCCTTGGACATCAAAGGTCATAAAATGTTAAAATGAAACTTTTGCCAGCTTCGAAAGACAACTGATTGTAAGTCATCGAAGCAGAAGGATTCCTAGCCGAGGCGAAGGCTCTTAATTACAGTGGAATAAGTTTTGGAATATTAAAGGACGGGCGGGGAGGAGGAGGAGGGGGAGGAGGAGGGGGAAGTGGTGAGGATAGCGAGGAGTTAAAGGGGAGAGTAGGGGGCCGGTCTTCCGAAAATGAAAAGCCCCGAAGAAGAACAAAGAGGAGCGTGTGCACACAGCTTTTACCGACGATTGACTAGCGGACGCTTTGTAATCAGGAGGAAAGAGGTGAATGGACTTGATAGGGAGGGTGCGATGCGAGAGCACCCTTTGCCATCCGAGTCGAGAGCGAGAGAGAGAGCTAGAATGGTCAGTGTAAAATGGAAAGGGTTTGAAAGGCCAACGGACCACAGGGGTAAGCCAGCGGATTTAATATTTATTACCCACCACTCTCCTTAAGATCCCCTTCCCTAACTCTCAAGACCCCTCATCTCTCCCTCTCTTCCTCCCTACTTCTTGCCAACTCATTGCACCGGCTTTCGTCTTACTTCTAACGTCACTCCCACACATTTCCTCACATGTCCTCCAGATCTGCTTCGAACGTAACATTTTCTCTCGGATTTTATTTTTAATAATTGTACTTTTTTCTCATTTTATAAATTACAGTATACAGTATTCTGTAATTTTCTCATTACTTTTAGGTATTTCATACTATCAGCTAACTGTTTTGGGAAGCTAGAAACCAGCCATTGAGTCTGAAGTTAGTAACTAAACGATTTCCAAGAAGTATGACTGTCGGTGCATAAACGTGGAGGAGAACTAATAAGTAAGGCTGAAGGGGGTTATCCAATTTCATTGGGAAGCAAAAGGCGGCTAGTCAATAGAGAAGGTTTGGAAAGTCATTGAATTCCTTCGTTAGAATAAGTGACGAAGATTCTCTAGTGAGGCGGAAGGAGGAGCCAAGTGCGGTGAAGTCTACAAGTAATGTAACGGAGCTTTTCCCATTGATCGCAGCCTGCACTTCTTAATCCTCCGAAGCATCGAGGAGGCTATTACATTAGATAAAAGGAGCTTTTCCACAAAAGTGGTGAGAGAAGGAAGAAGAGCTTCTGGCAGAGGAAGTTGGCGGAGGGCGGAAGTGGGATGGCCGTCGGATTACTCGAATACGAGATCGGATGATTCGGTGTCAATCGTGTTATGCTCTGCTCTTTCATTTTACGTAATTCTCCTCTCGCTTCACAATTCCACTCGTTTTCTTTTCGAATGCCGCATTAGGCGATCGCCAGATGATGCACCAAACATAATGAACTCGACTGAATAATAGAAAATTCTACTTCGCACTGTTCTGAATTGGACATATTGAAATTGAGGGAGAAAGGATATGGAAAATCTTCTAGGATAATTGGATTCTGAATAATTTTATAAAAATAACTTGACAGCAAGTAGGTATCGATTTAGTATAGAACTACACATCGATTGAGTGATTTTCACTTAATAAGAATGAAAGAAATAATAAGGGTAGAAAATAAGTTAGAAGCTTCTGATTGTACTATTTGTGAAACTCTTGGCGTCAACTTAAAGGAAGGAATACACATACGAACTGTTAGATAGTGCGCTACCTTCGAGACTCCCACGAAGTCAAAGTATGCTTTCGGTTCATCGGAGTGTGGACTGATGCCTATCCGAAAATAGGTCGAAACCCGGTGAGGCCAAAAAAAAAAAAAACTTGGAGTGGTAAACAAAACAAGCTCGAGCTTGTGCACGGAAGCTCGTTCTTCAATCCGAGAACACAGTCGTGCGTAGTCGCAAAGTTTCTGCCTGCGAATTTCTAATAGTGCAGCCACTAAAAACTCCAGTGGGAGGAGTAAGCCCGTAAAAGGAATGGAAAATTTGCCTGCCATAACATCTTCGACCTTTTACCGTCAATTTATTTAGAGCAAATTTGCTAAGCCGTTCTATTCCAACGTTGCTAACTCAACAATGTGCTTGCAATTTCTTTGCAATCAATTTAAATTGTTAAAATCTTTTTTTTTATTTCCACAAATGAAATGTGGAATTGATGGTAAGTTATGTAGAGTGAAGCAAGTCAGATCATCAGTTCTCTCTAGTTGTGTTTGTGGGCGTGCAATTTTGAGGGTGGTTGATGGTGGGCGTTAGAAGTTAGGATCATTTGTGCCCGCAGCTTTGGCTACGCGGTGGTCCGACCGGTCATTCAGTCAATAAGAGAGTATTTGGAGGAAAGCCGGGCATCTCTTAGCATCAGGTGTGGAAAAGAGAGGTAGTGAGTGGCGAGAGGGTGCGAGCGGTTGCGAGAGGTGGGAAGGGAGCGGAAGGGAGCGGAAGGGAGAGAAAGGGAGAGGAAGGGAGAGGAAGAGAGCGAGCAGCCGCGCGTGGGTCGAACATCCGTGTCGTTGGGGGGCGAGCGGTACAGGGATGCTGCGATGCTGGCGATGGAGAGAGCGGTTTCAGTCGTGCGACGACTCTCGCCCCGGCCGGCGAGTCGATCGAGCTTCACCTTCATCTTCCACTCATCGCGAGGGAGCGAGCGAACCAACGAGCTTTTCCCATAAGAGAAAGAGAACAAGCATGTACTTGCTGCTCTTGACTTCAAATCCCTCAAATTATTCGCCCGGACACACTCGAATGCCGAGTGACCACCTCTCGATGGCACCCTGCTTCTTCGGGGCTTCCGCTCGAACCGCTGCCGCCGCCGCCGTCGCCACCACTACCTTCGTGCGATCGTGCAACCACCTGTGCTCGCAGTGACGATTAGAACTCTATTTCCTCGTAGCCCGATTTCGTTAACTGCCGCGCTGTGCCGCGCTGTGCCGCGCCGCGCCGCGTCGCACCGCTTGCCGGGCCAAGCCGAACGAACCGGCACTCGCTCCCTCTCCGGTCCTTATTACTGATCCCATTTCGAGATTCGCCTTGTTCCAGCGGTATCAGTGCTCTGTATCCGGACACAATAGTAGAGCACTCCCCTACAGGCCACCAACTTGATCGCTCCCCGATAATTGGACTACACTTCCTACCCTTTCTCGCTGCCGCTCTTTTTTCTTCCTCTCATACTTCTCGCGCGGCTGACGTGTGCGGGTCAAGGTCGACTGCTCATTCTGACAGTAAGTTTACTGCCACTCGAGACTGCTCTGCGCTTTTATTTTCCCTCGATTAGAGCTACTACTTTGCCTTGCCACGCACTCAATCATCGAGTGCGACTGTCGATTACACGACTGATACTGTTACGAATTCGATCCTGCTTTTGATTAATGCCGCTTCAATTGCCAGGTCAAATGTCTCCTATAATTTCTCGATTCTCAATCCAGGAAATTGAGAAAAAATCATTATCGCAAATGTCGCGGAAATATTTCAATTAGCTTTCGCGGACTTGATAGCATGCGCAATTTACAGTTTAACCATTTCCACTCGGAATATAGACTGGTCTGTTCTATGCGCGTGGCAAAGAGTACTCGTGGATCTATTGAAAATCGAAGCACGGCTGAACAATTTAATGTGCTGCTAAATTGCAATCCTATTGAGATCTGATATGCGCCTATATTCATTATAATAATCTACCGAGAAAATGTGAGTAATATCAGTTACAGCACAAACTCAAATTATAATATAATCAAATATCACACTACGATATTTTTACTTTTCTGCCTGAAGAAAAGTCGAGAGGCTTCGAATATTATACCTTGCTAACTTTTCTCTTCTTCTTTTATAAGAGACAATTAATCGCTTCTCCTTGTCGGAATGATGGTTTTTGTTCGGATTATATTTCGCGTGGTGACCATTAATTTCCGGGGTGCGGAGGGGAGGGGAGGGCAGGAAGGAAGGAGTGGGGGGCATTTTCGTGCTGGGTGAGAGAGATCTTAGCGCAAGCGGACGTAATCCGGGCGACAGGAAAACGGAATGTGGACGGGGAGGGTGGCCGGAGCTGAAGGCTCAGGACTCAAACTCCTGGCTTGCCGTTGCCGGATTTATAAATGCAGTCCACGCATTTACGGAATATCGCAATGAAATACTGGGCCCGCTCTGCCGCGTCGGGATTCTTTTTCTATTAAGCATTGTGTTGGACGTCCACCGGTAAAATTATCCCGAAGCCAACTCGCCGGACAGATTACCCGGAACATCGGCTTTTTCTGACGTTCTCGCCGTGAGCAGATTTCATCCTGTCCAATTGTTCAACGAGGACAATCGCGCAACAGCTGTGTGTCGCTGTTTTGCTCGACGAATATTAAATTCATTCCACGAATTCCTCTCGGGTGTTGCTCGCACAGCGCCCGATTGTGACATGGCGAAAAATTGTTATTTTAGAGAAGAGATACTAGTCGTGTGCATGAACCGTCTGGATTGCGTCTAGAATTCGAGATGCGATCTTCCTTTATTTAGTTTTCAATATGAAGAGACAGAATTTTTAAATATTCAAAAGAAAATGATCGAATTTGGAATTCTATCTTTGGGATGATGAAAATTTTGATAATTTCTTCATTTTCATCATAAAGGTATCGTGGATTTATGCTTCTTTTGATTTTTTCTGTTTTTCTACTAAAATCCTGAATTCAGGACTAGAAATTCGTCGTCCGAAGTGTGAAATCTGATCCGAAGTTAATATTTCACACGATAACCCCGGCAAAGTTTCACTTTATCAGCGTTGAAGAGGGGCTGCTAGTCCGACGAGGGTGGAGTGAGAGGTCCTCCTAATTAGATATGTGCAATGAGTGATTAATCGGCGTATCACGTGGAAGAAGTTGGCCGGGCGGCACTTGCTTCATCATACATCAAGCAGTAAGTACCGAACTCAGCCCCGAGCTCTCTTTTTTCTCTTGGCCAACTTACACCTACAACTCCCGCAGTGGGGAAAACTTGCGGCTATATTTTTTGCAATAACCGACAACCCACCCAAGATATCGAGTACTCGTTCGATATATATCCAACTGCAAACCAGTGTACATACCAGACCTCTAATTTATCGTCTCTCTTCTACCAGCACACTCGCCCATTGCGCCTCCAACTTTCATTTCGCCAGAGTGTTTACCCACTACTTATGCCTGCCCGTTTAAGATTTAATTAGTGCGCCAGGGAATTTCTATCGCGGCAAGCCGCTCTATCTGAAATTCCCTTTTTCCAAGTAATAATTGGGCCGCCTTAAGGGTTACAATTAACAAAGTAGCACTGCTTGTCAAATGGAAATTGGTGTGTTTAACTAAAATTTCAGAGTTTAATTCTTTCGGAAATTTCAAATATTTTCCCTTTTACATTTGAAGTTGGAAAGACACAATGTCCAAAAACGTTTAACGAAGGGCCGAGTGCAAGGGCCTCCAATTTCCACTATTCAGATTTTTCCACTTCGATGTTTGAAAGGGTGAGAATTGGCGTGGAATTCAAAACCACTAGAATTGCAATACCAAATTCACCAAAACACTCAAGAATGCGCACTGTCCAGCTTATAAATTTTGACACTCGGTACTTTAAAGTGATGCTTGTTGAATCCAAATGAATGGCACTCGATAATGTAATTTGAAATGAAACACCATATGCTCAAGTTTCAAATTTCGCCAATACAGCGCTCCAGTAAATTTCAACAGTATACGAAACACAACGCAGTAGCGCATAAAGCGCAAGCTCACGCAGAGGCTTTGCTACTGAAACTAGATTCAAATAAACGAGCGATATCGATGCTAATTGAGTTAAACACAGCATTGGCGATCGCTCAGTTTTAATCCACTTGCTATTCATGGTTAAGTGAACTTAATCCACGAAGGAAGTGGTCGGAGGTTTCGGGGCAAGAAAGGCTTAGTAGGTTCGCCTTATGGTAGGAAGAGGGGGTGTCTCCTAATATCGCCGAGGCGAATATTGTTTGCTGCGTGCATGTTCTATTCACCGCAGGTTGGTATACATGCAGACCCATACACCCTAGGACCCAGGACCTCGACACACTGGATCCCCTTTCCTCGGGATTGTGTGCGCGCGTACTCCTTCGACGAGTTCACATGTAAATCAGAGCGGGCTCTTCGCCTCCTCCAACTACTCCCACAACCCCTCACAACCCCCCACACGACCCTACACGACCCACCAACCCCCGGACTTATGTATATGTATGTATCTTTCGCGTACACGCTCCTACCGGGATTACCCTACCGCGATATTGGATGGCACAGCGAATTAGACACGAACATCCAGCGGAAAATTGATTTTTTTTCCTCCCCCACCCCAACCTTCCAGGCCGCCCCCGAACTCGTGCGAAAAAGCCGCTGGGAAAAATTGAGAGATCAAGCTTCATCAGTCTTCTTGAGCGATCTCTCAACTTCTCCTTGGACGTTTTAATGGAATATGCTAATTCCTCGAGGTCCTACATTTGTCCTGCCGCTCGACTCATTGAGAATTTGGAGTGTTAGTTTGGCTTTGGATCATCAGCATATTGCGTGTTTCCTATAAATGGGTTACATTTCGCGTGACCGTTTCCATCTATTATGGAATGAATTGTTATCTAATGAATGGTTAATGCAGTATGAATGTGGAGCGGAATTATCTCGGCGTCATTTGAATTTGATTTCGACTTGGCTTTCTAGTCACCTTGTGCGTAACTATTTTGGCGTTGCCATTATTGCTGATAATTTATTAAATTGACAAGCGGAATAACCGGTACATTTAACGAGGTAACACTACGCCATATTTGTCAGGTCTCTAGTGGGTTCAACAAGGTTTCCAAGTCCGTTTTCGTACTTTGTTAGGCAGATATCGAAGTAACGCTGACTCGAGCCACGGACTACCAATCTAGCATAATCTGATTTCGCGCGAACACTGTGTTGGGTGGACAAACAATCAATCAATTTGTTGGCGAGTGGGTTTAGATTAGATCGGGGGATGAAGTTACCGAGGATACACATCGGGAGCAACAGTAGACCGCCGCTTTCACCAGCGCATACCCCGAGAAACTTTCTGCTCGCTGAAAATCTGAAACCAATCGTACCGGTTTGGAAATTGCTGGCGACTAATAGAAAGATAGGCTTGCCAATGTTCGACTAATGATAGCTATTATGAATTGACGCTCTGGAAGGCAGAACCCTTTAATATCTATAATGCCAGCCTTTCATTAACTAATGTAGATCGTACGGAGAGGCCAGAAAACTGGAGCACATTAAAGAAGAGGGGAGAAGGTGTATTGTAGAAATCGCGGACGTCGGCTCGGCAAGGGTCCTCTCTTAAATAGATGTACCCTTTATTCTTTGAGTACTTTTCTCTGGACAGTTCTTCACTCCCCCTATTTCTTAACCCTCTACCCTTCATTCGTTTGCTGACTTCATTACGAAACTTGATTAAGATTTTACTTTATCACTAAACTAAATCCAATTCGGCCTTTCCGTTTCGTTTATCCTTGTATTTCCTAATTATAGCTTCTGGGATTAAACACGTGTTAACTACGTACATAGATAGATATTTTTAATATTGCAAAATGGATTTATCATCTTGCAATTAATGAAGACGTAATTGCTAATATTGTGATGTTGCGTTAAAAATCCAGTACTATTTCTGTTAATTGTCAATCCTTCTTGCTCGCTTATGTATAATATTTTTCATCGAAAAGTTTTCCAGAGCCGTTGCTATCTGGGGAAATATTTTACAGGCCAGTTAAAACAGTGCTCGATCTTCGTTGAACTTTCAGCGGATTCATTGCGATCGGTTACATAATGCCGGAAGGTAAGCGGGCGCGGGAAATGGACCGCGAATCATATTTCTTCACTAGCTGGGCACAACGCCGAGCCAGTAATTCTCGGCTTCCTCGCCTTCTTATTTCGTTTACGGCCCTTATTTCAATATTGCGCAAGATAGAGGAGCTTTTTATTAATTCTCTTTTTGCTCAACTATTAAAGTAACTGCAAATTTCCTAAAAACAAGGAACAAATCGCTATTTCTATGGGAATGAGATGTAAGTACACGAGTAGCCTGGAGATAACGAGAAAGAACAAATAGGTTTAGTGCAAATGCGAGAGGCATTCCAGAAATGCCAGGGAAAATCAAGGCTGATGGATGCTGGAGGAGTAAAGGCTTTATCCCCGATGAAAAGTGTTCGTTTGGCAAAAGGGGACAAAGCGCCGCCGGGAGAGAAACAGGCTGTCAGAATACTTTACATACGATCGGAGATCCGTCTTATCGGTATCCGGCAAGAAACAAGGGCGCCGAAAGAGAGCGAGCAAGAGCGAGCGAACGAGAGAGAGAGATAAGATTAGGAAAGGAGGCTTTTCGCGGATTTTTCGCGGCGTGTTTCGGAAACTTCGGGAACTCCGAAGACAGCACCGAGACTCGTAAAGGATAGGCGAGACTTATGAGACCCTTGAAACTTTCGGAATCCAGTGCGGACTCTTCCTATTTCCCTGACGGAGCATGTGCCACGCACATGGACCACCCAAATCCTCTCAGCCAATTGTCAAAGAATCTTGGGTGAACGAACTTGGTCTACTATCAATCGACCAAGATTCTTTATTCGCTATTTGATTATCTGCATCGTTATCGGTTAACCAATTATAAACATTCAACTTTTTCTGACTGTAGTAATCAGAATTTTATTAGGAGTATGCTATTAGGAACGCTATTAAATACGGCCCTTATTATTTAACAATGCAAGCAAGAATTAATGACGGTAGTGCATTGCAAAGTCACTAACAATTTCCATTCGAAACTCGGCATTATTAAAGTTCGAGGGAAAACTTAAAAAGTTCGACAGTATATTAAAGTGAAGAGTAGATGGATGAATTTCTCGCTGGAGGCTCAACAAATACTTAGATTTCGTGAAAAAGATAAGGAGGGTGAAAGTTTAAGAAAGATAAATAAAGTTGGACGTTCCGATCATATATAATAGTGGATTTGCCCTATTTGCTGGATAAAGCAGTTCCCACTCCAGCATTTTACTGTTTTACAATCTGCTGTGCATAGTAGACGTCCAATAAATCGAACACGAACTTCTGATGGCCTGTAAAGTCTCTATTGTCTGGAAACTTTGCCTGCTCTGCCGAAGTACCGAAAGTTTCGAGTGCTTTGAAAGTCGCCGAGTACCTCAAACTATGAAAAATTAAGGATAGACTCATTAACACTCTCACGCATGGTTTAACCAGTGGCATTTTTTTAGCGGAATCTAAAATCTATGAAAACTTTTTACCGCAAAATGTTATCAAAACTTTCCAACAAATTGAAGGGAACACAATGTATCTCCTTCTTTTTTCTCATTTTTTGAAATTGGTTGTATATGTATTAACATATTGTTGGAAATATATAGTTAGTTGTTTTTCTTACTCAATTCTAATACTGGATCAGCAAATTGTCCAAAGAATTGGAAGAAACCCGGAATGATAGCGCCTACATTCGGTTGAATTCTCTAAGTCCAGGACAAATCTACATCCTCTATGTTACTCCGCGTCCTTACAGTATCAAATGGGTTCGTTCAAAGAGGATTCGGCCACGAAATCCTTCGTGGAATCCCAGCTTACGCGAAATAGACCACAACTTGTTTCCCGTCTCGAAGCTAACATGCAAATACGTGAGCGAGTTCCTCAAAATGCCCGAAAGAAATTGCACCACTCAAAATACCGTCCCTACAAGTTACGTCTGTAGCATTTCTGATTTTTACTCCTGCACTTTTTACACCGTCTAACCGCGTAAAAGCAAAGCAATGGAACAATTATAGCCGGCGCCTTTCCGCTGAGTAAGTGAAATACGAGTGTAATTGCCCCAGGCCGAATATGAATTCACACTCACTGCACCCGCCTGTGCCATTAATAACCGCAGGACTGCTGAAAGAGCTGTTAATTGGATTTATTTGCTTGGAATCCGGCGGTCTATCCTCTTGTTCGGCCAAGGAAATTAGAAGAAATGGAGATCCCAAAGTTCACGCATTAATATTAATCTTTGCCGATTTACATAAAATAAAAGGTGTTCCTATCTGCAAATAATAATTGTAATAATTTACTTATTGTCCTGTTTATTCCTTTACTTAACCGCAAGGAGGGGCTACTGCTTACTGCCAGTGTGTAACTATTTTTAGCAGACTAAGAATAAAAACAGTAAAAACACAAAGTGGTTCTAAGAATTCTGAATACAGGATAGCGATCCCAAGTGCTCCTTGTATTAACGCCAACAACTTCGGCTCGTAAAGACAGTAGAGTCGTTAACCCTACGAAACGAGAAGTCGTTGCTTTTCTTTCCAGGGAAGCATCATACCGATTTCGTGACTTCTAACAACCAGCTGGGGAGCAAAATCGTGGCTTAAATGGGAGTCCGCCCCTGAATATAGGCCAGCTTCTGTCCATCTTTTTTTTTCGCCCCCTCGCGGCTGTTTTTTGAAATAGGCGTTTCAAGGAAGTGTTGGTGGAAGGCCTTTGAGCGCGCACGTCTACGTGTTCGGCTGTTAGGAAAGTTTTAACGATCGCCCAGCTACGATTTCAGTGTGGCTTTCCACTCGAGACCCAGACCGACCAGGCATTAAGGCCTATTTCCACATCCACCTGAAGCAACAGCCACGTGCTCCTACCTACATACCTACATACATTTACCGCTCATTCACTACCGCAATGTCTTTTATGACCACTGAATACCATACTACGTCTGTAATGGCAACCTGATCTTTGGCAGTGCCACTAGTATATTGCCATATTCAAGCAATGATGAACTATTATGCAACAGTTGTGTACAATAACATTTCCCCAAGAATTAGGAAGCAATTGAACTAGTTGATATCTCGATAAATTACTCTGATGTAAGCAGATTTACTAGAGCCACTCACCGACACATTCGATAAAGATCAATTTGCCTCTGAAGCTCTCGTATAATTATTCGTATACATATTACGCTTGAAAAAGTATGAATGACAAACTCACTCGACGTTCAAGCTCGATAAGTCGAGAGGTGCACGCTGCATTGAGTTCCACTTAATCCATTAGGAACGGAAACTTACTTACAGATTTTTTCGCCCATTTTTCCGCTCCGTACTCGAGCGAACAAGTGTTCACTCGAGAATGCGGCTCGATAAACCTTTGATTTCGTGTTTCGAGCACCGGCCTTTCGATTGGGCTTGTTTCGACCGACGGATTAATTGAACTTCTGCTTTTGTCGGGCGCAATTTTCGGTAGTCCTGCACTTGGACATAATGAGGTCGTGCACAAGTGTTCGATGCCAATGTTAGAAGGAGTCCAGAAAAGAAAAATATACTGGGATTGCTCTCGAAAAATCAGGAAACTTCTTAAATAAATATAATTCAAGAAATACTATGAGCTCTTTAACAATACTTATGATCCTTTCATTCTGTAATGAAAATTTGTAGGAAAATATACATCAAAACATATAAAACGTACAATAAAATAATGATTGGATAGTAAAAAATTAAGTCACCATTATAAATATATATCAGAATGCTATACATGTAATTATATTATTTAGATGGAACATAGATTTGCAAAGGAGATATATTTCTGAATACCGACTAGTCTTTGTAGTACACAATTTCCAATTAACTTGGCAAATGCAAGTACTATAACACTTTTATGAATACAATAATGATCCATTGTAATAGAAATGTGTGCCATATTTAAATCTATATACCACAAAAATCTGTGGAGCACAAAACGTTAAGATACTTGCAATCATAGACATTGATACACAAGAACAATGAAAACTCTCAAGAAGATTGACAGAACTTGGCACTTACAGTACAAAGAGCAATCTCTGTACAGATTTACTAAGAATAAGTCAAACGTATAATAATCGTAAAGGAATTTCCATACAAGAGAACTCAAATTCATATGAACCTACATTTGTCAGCTATAAATACGAATCATTAGATACCAACATATGATCATAGTTCATTCTCAAGAAATCTCTGCTTCACATTAGTTGTAATCAACTGTGGCTGTCTTTAAAGATATGCTGATAACAGCAAACTTACCTTGGATAAAGTTAAACGCATTTATCACAGACCTAATGATTACTGTGTATTATATAGTTATAACCCCAAGCTTAGATCCAGAAGTTTATATGTATTCGTGTTGAAGTTCAATATATGAGAGTTCAGTATAAATAATTGCTGTGCTCATATTGCTGTTATAGGACACAATTATATAGTTCAATGTAAGAACTTTATACTTGTAGCAGGAGTTGTGTGGCATGAGTGCCACTGCACACTTTGTGTACCAAATACTTTAGAATTCCAAATACCGGACTTCTATAGTTATCAGTACACAGTTAACAACATATAATCAATATAAATATAATTATTGGCATGCAAACAGACTCACCAGTTGCTGCTTTGTTCATGCCGAACTGCAATCAGTACTGGTCAATAAATTCCTTTTGTTTCTTCTTAATAACCACACTCGTACACTTCAGCATACCCGGGGAACACTTGACGATTAAACAAGACTTAGGATTTTAAACGCGGCACTCGATAAATACGAAACAAAATTTCTCGCACCACTCATACGTTTCACCCCTTACTTCGTTGCGGCCATCTTGAATTGTCATTATGGCGCGAGATTCACTGGACGATCGATATATATCGATAGTTATCTAGGATCGATCGTTGGCACTTCGAGAGGACGCTGGCATCACAGCTAGAGTTTGCTAGTATTGCGCGGGAACTCGCTCCGGTAGGTGTAGTTCGTCTGGCTTGGATAAAAATCTGAACAATCGTCGGGAAAAAGGGCTACAGTTGTCCGAAGAATGGGTGAACATGTGATGGTTCGTGTTGCCAGGATAGCTTGACGCGTGACAAGTGATTCGGGAGGACAACTTTTATTTACCGGTGAGAATTTCATCAAGTTTAATTCTGCACTGTGAACCGAGAGAGTATTTGCCACGGATGCTTGAGCAGTTCATTTGCACTCTGGGAATGCAGCTGATTCCTCCTGAAGTATCCTTCTGCCAGTTACTCGCTCGCCCAGATACTAATTTCTAGCAGCGCAAGGTAGGATTTATGCATGAGCTTCCTTGTTTAGTTGTTAGACTTAGAGATTTCTGCAAGTAACTCCAATTTAACTTTGATTCGCGTGAAGAAACTTTAATATGGCGATATTATGGTTTCAATTTCCTCTGTGTGTAGAAGACGGACAATGTTTTTATCGGATTTTTCAAGTTCTTGCATAAATACCTTACAACATTATTGCGATCGAACTATCATCATCATATTATGACATCAATTTTTAGAAGCTGCAATCAATACTGTGTGATGTACATAATTGCATCTCGCCATTGTAAAACTATTTATAACAGATTCTGTTTTGTGTATCTGTGTGCGTATATTGCAATATGTCACGACCACGATTTCGATCGATATTTTTGATTCATCAGCTTATTTGCTCCTATATTATCTTCTAATTAACAAAATCAAATTACAACATCAATCTTGCATTCATTATAAAATTGACACGAATATTAGCAAGCTTTAATCGAGGTCAATCATAAATAATGATTTCTTACCGATAAATTATTTACTGACTCATTGTTTGTGCCACTCTGCTTCATCTAAATCTCCAGCCACAAGAAATCACTGAAATTGTGAATGATACGATTGTAATAAGAGTCGAGGTAACTCGAGAAAGTTTTCCAATTAGTAGTCTCCTCGTAACTCACCTGAAAAAGACAGGAGATGATGGGTGAGTGGGACGAGGGGCGAGGGGCGTGGGGCGTGGAATGGGGAAAGGGGAAAGGGGAAAGGGCAGAGAGTTAATCATTAAAAGTGAATAAGCTCACTTTATTGCGTCCAAGAAGAATTGAGCTGCACACTCGGTGCAGTAGTTACCAGGACGCTGATAACGCGTGAACAGAAAATGAGTCGATAACGTACGCGCATGAATCGTGAAACTTTCTCAATTTCCCGTGGACTCGTGAATTCCAGGCTCCAGTTGGTCGAGCCTGGCATGCCTTCTGTTATCAGGCTTTGCACTGTAAAAACGGAGGTCTAATTATTAACTGGTTGCTCCAGCATATAAATAAAGCTGTAGTAGGAGGCGTATTATTAATTTCGGCAATGATACATGCCGAATTTATGAAACATTTTAGCAGATCATTGTATCTGCGATAAACTTTTACTGTTATAGTAGAGAGTGTAAAATTTATTTTCTTGTTAAGTTGATAAAGTGTCTCGAGCCTCATAATTCATCTTCAATAAGATTAATTTCGAGCGATTGTCAAAGAATCTAGCCTCGAGGGAGAATAGGCTGTATCAGCTCGGCCGTAATTTCCGGGGTGAAAATTAATTTTCAGCAGGTCACTATTTTACATCGAGTGACAGGGACGAAGGCATCTGGAGTGCTGACGGAAATTTCCATTTTCCTAGCCTCGTTTTGTCTTTACAAGAGCCTTGAATCAGCCGGTGTGGAAGGAGTGTACTCCTCCTCCTTCATTTCTGTTCGAATGGAGACGAGCACAAGTTCCTAGCTAGCAAGTTGGACAAATTTATAGGTGTATCCCTTATGCTCAGAGAGAAAGGGAGTTAGAGATAGAGAAAGAGCGGCCCTTCCGTACTTGGAGAACATCTGCCGCCAAATCGAATTACTTCTTTGGTTTAAAATTTCTAATTTCCCTTCATAATTCTTGTCCCGAATACTGAAGGGATGAGAATGTTAGTCTTCCGTACCTCGGCGATGTAAATGTTCATATTTTCATTCCCCCCCATTGTTCAAACAATACTATGGTTTTCACCACGGTTCTCGCTGAAGTTGACCTCTTTCAATATTAAACAGGTACTATTTTAATATTACTCAGTAGTAGTTCGTTCCGTATATGGAAAAGTTGCATATTTATGCGACCAAAAAGGTCGAATAGCTTGCAATTCTTTTTCTTTGTATGCTCCATTCTTGTAGTTTCGAATAGCCAGGAGTCGAAGAACGCCGAGTTCCTTTATGCGATGTTTCTTCTACCAGAAACCAAAAAAAATTGTCGCTGCTGCCACACTTCTTTCCTATTCTTTACGTTTCCCTTCTCGCATTGCGGAGATCAGTTGGATTTCGTACCTGCTGTCGCGTATTCTCTGTCAGCGTTAGTTCATGCATTTCGCACTGAAAGAAGTGATGGTTGAATCATTTTTATTGCGATTACTCGGGAAGCCGGATGGCTGGATCGTCGAAACGCACCGGGGATTCGCTTTCGACATTAATTAATATCGAACCGCGTGTACGCGGCTGCAAGAGGCTATTCAATCGAAATCTCGTTAGAGTAATATATAATGGTGACCCAAATTAATAGGCGACCCGAAAGGACAATACCGTTCGACATGGCAGTATCTGGCTAAAGGGGCATCCATAATACAGGCACATACATCCAGGAAAACAAGCTGGACACTCGACTTGCTACGAGAAATATCGTTTCAAACGAAATTTCGTGAGGGTAATCCCTCAACAATCGACCTGAAAGTTAGCTTTCTGTCCCAGTTCTCGGATCACCCTGATTGTACGTGCTCACTGCCACTGTCTCCAAAATCTACCGTTAGCTTTACGTGATTGTTGAACTTACATACGAGCTGCCGTTTCGTATGCTTGTAACGCCAATGAAATAGGAGATACATGATTTTATTTATCACAAATAGTTGCTCTAAATTTAACATTGTATTTATCGATCCATTACCTCGACACCGGATAATTACCAAGTTGCAGAGTAATTCTGCAATGCGTAATTGGCGTGGCAAAGAATTTATCTCCATTAAGCAACTTTTGTATAGGCTTTTTCAACTCCTTAACCTAAATTCGTCCTATTTCGGATGAAACAGTAAGGGCTGGTGTACAATAGCATTCTCTGGTGGAAAAGTGTCGACATCTCTATTCGGAGATATTTCAGTTCTACTTTCCCTTGTGTCGCGTAACAAAGTGTTCAAAATCCTATTTACTGCTCGACGTAGAAGTTCGGCGGGAGCCATTTTTGGGTCAGGCTGTCTCTGGGAGTATGTGGTATGCCATAACGAAATGGAGAGGCTTGCGCTGCTCGGTTTGCGCGTATAAAACTTTGAAATAGTGACACGGCGACTCGGCCTGGTTGAAGCTGGACCGCTGAATATTTCAGGATAAACGAGCGGCCGGCACTGGCGGATTTAAAGTTTACTCGCGATCGGAAGCCGCAGGGAGAGAGTGCGCGCGTTTATCTCAAGCCAAATAGGTTTACGCCCGCTTCCTACCGACCAAGATTCGATCCTCTACAAAATTATTGCCCTCCCTGTCCATTCCCACTTCGACCACGCTTCCCGCATTTATTCTTCATTCCATTAATAATTCCTCAAATTTACTGCAACTTGTCGTTGATATTATCACTTTTCTTACGACTTGCCATCATTGTGCATCGTAACAATATGATCGCACTATGTTTCCACTTTATTTTACAGGAGATCTGGCCTTTTGCTGAACTTAAGCTCTTTCTCCAGTCATTTATTAAATTACAAACTTACGGAGTGTAATATGAGCACTCTATATTCTCAAAAGTGAAACTCCCGTAAAATAAATATAGGCTCCACAAAGGGGACATGTAAAATCAAATGTGTAATTACAAGTATCGTCAAACGTGTAATATTTGCCATTGAAGTTCAGCAGTCGAAATTAAAATGCAACGGACCGTTCAATGTAAATGGCACGAAATGGTGTGGAAAGGGTATGTGGTTGGGTAGGGACCACATGTAGTAGCGGCTGATGCACGTCGCGAAAGTTACTTCTCCGAATGCCGAACGTGGTAAACTGCGAGAAAAGTGTAATTAGAGTGTCGCCTTGAGGCAGTAGACTTGAACTGGGCCTGCAATTAGTTATCCCGTGATTTCCTTCGTATTACAGGCATGTTATCATCGCGATAGAGCGCCTGTCATTTTCATATTACCGCCAGAGACAGCCTATTAAATTTACCATTAAATTTCTCGGCGACGATCTCCTTAAGTCTCCATCAGTGCCGCAGGATCATTTTATTATTAGCTCGAAGACATTTCGAAATCTTATTTAGTAAGTCATACAAAATTGCTACGTTTATTAGCAGTGATAAGACTTATATTTTAGCCAATCAACGGAGGAGCTTAAGTGATTGTATGTGCATCTCTATGATTGTCTGAAAGAGGTTCAGGCAATACAAGTCTCTTTCGGTTCTCACACTTTAATTCGCTTTGCTCGAACGAACGCTCGTAAAAATCGTTCTACCGAATCCTTTTGCTTTGTAGCGGTCTAACCTCGCTTCGTTCTCATCATATTCTTTTTCTCTCTCGTGTAATCCACCTCTTTCTCCCTCCCTCTTTCAGCACTACTACTAGTGCACGCGTCCTCTCAGTCAGTGGTCGCGGGCTCTTTTATTCGCCGGCTAGATATTTCTTTGGCTTTTTGATCTTTGTCGACGTAGAGAGGACACACGAATCGAATGTCCTCGATTGCAGTTGGAACTTTGTCCGGGCGGTTCCCACATCGCTAACAGTGGTACGACCCAATTATAATTTCTGTCCATCAATCGGAAATGTATTTCCACAAAAAATATTATATTGTTTATTTTCCATTACTATTTTATTAAAACAGCCTTCGTTGGATGTTATACTTCAATGTACAGTCTAGCACTGTGGCCTTGCTATTAAAGCTCCTGCCTTATTAAAGTATTGTGTTAAGAACAAAACCGAGACTAGTAAACTCAGGAAATTTTGCATGGTTCCTTATTCTTTGAAGATATCCATGCTTTTACTTGCGCATGTTGTTCCCGTCGGAAAAGACTATTTACATGTCCGATGATATATTCTTGATAAATGATTACAGAGTCGGTAAATCGTCCATCATAGACTTTTCTTGAATGGCGAAGAAGTTGTTTTTTTATATCTCGGCTGCTGATCGCTTCTGGCAGAGGAGGATGGTAGACAATAAATCTCAGTCATTGTCCGACTCGACTGCTTAACGCAGGAGGAAAGGCGTCACCTGCCAAAGGATCAGATCCTTCCCGGAACAATACGGAGATTGAATTATGGGCTAGGAGGGCCTCCTTTGTCTCGGCTGAGCCTTTTGTTCCGGCGTTTAATTATTACAGGGGCTTTTAGAGGACCACTAAGAGTGACTGGACTGTCCATGGAAGGAACATGATTTTTTTAGACGAAATCCTGTTGCTAATTCACCGCTAAAGCTGAATATTATCCGGTTACCCCATTCTCCCCCGAAGAGAAAGTTAGTTCTATCATACTTTCCTATATTAAGCCTTAATTTCATAAATAAGGGATTAATTACATATCATTTTCAACCAAGTTTTATTCCCTCTGATCTTAAATGCTAAACACATCTAAGAATTCATTAAGAATGTCGTATTACCACAAACAAAGCTTGACCTACCTATGATAATAGTCTAGTTAGCACGTCTAATTGGCAAACACTTTAAAAGTCAATGGTAACATAAGTTTAAACCATTAGTCGCTCTTGCTTGCAATGTAGCAGAATTTTCCATGTTAAAGAAGTGTGTCAGTAAGTTAAACGGGGTATGTCAGAGCGCGAGGAAAACTATGTGCTTTTAAAGAGAAAGCCAGATTCAGGCGCTACCTTTTTTCACCGCTTCGATCGATCATTATATGCCGCGATACTTCGTGCGCTCCTGTTTTCGTAATAATTACTTGCCGGTCGGTATTTATTTTACTGCTCGCAAACGCGTCAGCCCTGCCGAGGTGATTTTACTCCTAGTCGTCGACTGAATTAAACTGCTCGGTAAGTTCTCACGATGCTCGGCTCGCCTTGCTCCTTCGGAAATGGGGGCGCAGCAGTTGTCCGAGCATAATTACATCTACTTTTTTTTTACATTTTTATATATTTTGAGGAATCGGTACATCCTGCGAGAAATTATTTCTCTATACAATGTACGCGCAAGATTCTGCTCTTTAATTAGAGTCCTGGGCAATAACATTCGGTGTAGTAATAAGGGAGATTATAGATTAGATGCCGATTAGTCTCCAATTCCAATCAGCCAAGTTTTTCCTTGCAAGCAACGCAGTATCCCTTAGAATTGGTTTTTCGATTCGGAAGAGGGCTCAACTCCAAACTGAAAGTTCTGACTTGGATTTCCCATTAGATTCAAGGCGATCAGTTCAGGGAAAGGTCTGAGATCTAGCAAGGAAGGGCAAAAAGTGGGTGGAGAGAAATGCACCTTTTTGTAATTAATCGGCAATAGTTCAGTGAATACTGATTTCTTGTAATTGGAATTGGTCCAGGATCCAAGCGGAGACTTTCCCGAGAAGAATGAGCTCTCATTTCGTTCTAAAAGTTCGGTAATAGTCGAGTAATGGTGCGATGAAGGAAAAAGTTGGATGGTATTTCGCATGGACTGCAAGTAGTATGAACGTGCAATGGTCAGACACGAGCAGTGTTCGGGAAGCTAGAATCACTAGTAATAAGTGCGCCATTCCTAAAGCTAAAACACTGTGAAATATGGTGGGTTTAGCCAGCAGTTTAGATGGGAGATAGGAAGCCTTGCAGAGGCGGAAGGGGCAGCTGATTTTCGGACTGTTTGCCGGAGTAACGTTGACGTATGCTGGCTCCCCCGTCGTCCGGAAATGCGAATGTGTCCAGCGCCCAGCTACGCAGGAATAAATCATGGAAACGTGCTGCCACATGCGTGCACTGCATCTCTGCGCATCCTCTCTCATTTAGGGAAGCGTAGCGGTCAGGAGGATGGGAGGCCAAATGCCAGACGAAATGCCACCAGAAAATGGAAGGCTTAAGCATAAGATAATACGGGGGGGAAGATACATTACCTTTAATTAAAGCCGAAACTTACAACACTAAATTATGAGCTTGAAACAATTACTCTTTATCATAAATGGCAATTATATTCTATAATATACTTACAGTAATAGCAAATAATGAATAATAATCATAAAAATGGGAATAAAATTTCGAATGAAAATAAAATGGAAATATTCGAAATGTGGGATGCTTCGTTGGTACATTTGGAAGTTTCGGGGTAGAAGGAAAGGGTTCGCGAAGGGCGGCGGCATGTGCCGGTGGTTGGGCACATGGCACAGCAGGTTATTATCCCGAAGGATTAATTTCAAGGCAGTTGGTGCTGGAGGCCGACGATTCTCGCCTAATTGCCGCGATTCTAACAAGCCGGAGCTAACCTAGCACACTGCCGCGCTCTCAGGGGTGGTCACCCTGGGCTTGAGGGCTCCTTCGAGACGAGACATTTGCTTCAACCACGTCTTCTGTATTTACGGGCTAATCGTCTTCTGGTAATTAACCTTTCGGGATTTCCCGAGCCTCTTCCAGCCCCCATTTCACTCTGACTTCCGACTCTCACGCGGATTTTTGATCCCTTATGCTCCTCTCTTGGCTCCGATTCCTCCACTATTCTTTCTCAAGGCTTCTTTAAGGTTCAACTTTCACAGGCTTTCTGTCTGTCTTTGTCGAGTATTATTTTCAAACATATATGTAAAAAAGATCTTGTAAGGAGCAAAACAATCAATATTTTCGAATAAATATAGATGGGTATTATTATCAGGTATTATATAATTAAATAACAGTAATACCACGTCGAGGGTTTGATAAGTGTTGATATTGGGTTTGTTCGATGCTTGGAACGTCAGTTTTCAAATCCGTCAACTGCCATTAAATTCGAAGTGTCAAAGTGCGGCCGACCGACAATAAATTTCATATTTCCCTCAGCTTTAGCCGAAACTTCATCGAATTTTCCGTTTATCGATACAATGGAAATGCTTTAAGCGATTTCCCGTGACAGAATTCATAGTTTCACCAGTTTCTGCCTGGGGCTTGAGGAGAACTCCTCGTGCAGAGGGAATCTGTATCAGCCGAGATGCAGAATACATTTTGCGGAATGTTCCTTGAAACAGGAGAAAGGGCTGGGGGAGAGAGCGAGAGAGAATGGAGAGCGAAGTTGGTGAGACTTTGAAAGACTGGCACACCGATATCCAACGTATTGAGTTCCGTCGGCGTCGGCGTCGGCGTCGGTCTGCATCTTCCATTTCTCGAGGGTTTTACTTTTGCAACTCCTTTCCTCCTGAGCTTCCTCGATCCGCACCACCACACCCCATCGTCCACTCCCCAGAGATATTTGCATTCTCTGCTTCGTGGATGTAAACATAGCTCGACCTACCATTTACGGCTTGAATATTGGTAGGCGAAAAAATTTCACGGTCTACGAAATTCACGACGTCTCAGAGTACAATATTAACTTGGATGGTATGGTAGTAAGGCCAGAGCAAATAAATATATATAAATATTGTAGATGTTACATTGCCATTGATGGTATCATCTATTGCAAAGTTATAGTAATAAATATCGGTGTAAAATCAAACATTCCTTAAAATAAGGCATACCCAACCATTCCGGCTAATCCTGCTCGATATTTTTTGTTCGTTAAAGCCGTAAACCTTCATGATTAAAGCCACTCGATCTTGTCGCCTAATAAATATTCTGTCTGCCGGGGGAAAATCGTGATCTATCGCGAGAAAAACCATCACGTTCCCCCTCTGTTATCTCCCAGTGGCAAAAGGGTCGTGGAGAATCATGAAATGCATCGGGCGATTATTCGAACCTCGATGATTCCTAAAATGCCACTGGCCAAGCGCACCTTTTCCCGAATGCTATTCCATCTGTTCGCCTACTTCGGCCTGTTATTAATTAGCAATCGCCCGTTGGGACTTCGCGAGTTATGCGATTTCGAAATTCCATCCCAACCGAACGATGAAGGTTTACTGGGAATTTGGTAGTGCTGCTTTTGGACGCGGTGCCCTCCGCTTAAGTACGAACGATTTTCATTTTGAAGGAGGCGCAATTCAATCTGTGAGTGCTGCGAACTTCCACCCCTTATACTCTGCATTTCAATGGATCCTTGCTAATTGCTGGCAATTAAACAAATGTGTGTCAACCACTTAACGATATTATAGTCATACACTGAATCAAATTGTACTTTTAAAATTAAATAAAACTCGAGGATAGAATTTAACTTTAATATTTCTAGAAAAAAATAAAGCATTAATGAACGCATGAACTTGATCTATTATTAGTCTGCTAAGCAGCACAAAAAACAATAAATACAGTACGTCAGAACAGAAATGAATCAGAGTACTACTTAAGGGTTTGCGGGTCAAGGTAAAAGATCTAGGCATAAAGGGAGAGGTTTTATTTATTAAATAAGGGACTGTGCCGGATGGTAATTAGCAAAGTGGGTGAGTGCGAGGTGGTAGCGGCAACGTTCCCCTTTAACGTCACCTCGAACTTAAGAGTCGCGAGAATAGCCCTTGGACTGGAAAGCGTACGTGCAACCCCCTGACTTTCACGCATGCTGGATCACATCCTCGCTCAGAAAATATCCTTTCGACGCCTTACACTAGATTGGAGTGTGTCTACCCATAGCCGGAGCTGACAGGCGAGCCTTACCCCAGATCTGTCAACCCCGGACAATTCCACTCTCACTTTTTTCCGCTCTGACATTTTGCTCCTATTGAATAACTCCATCGGAGATATAAAGGGGATTGCGCCGCTGTTGCGTCGCGTTCCTACTGCCTGCGCAGACCAATCTACCGTCACTTTACACTGATGGGAAAGAGTCTGACTGGCTGCGAGAAATGCCTGCAAACTCTAATACCTTCTTTCTTCAATCCCAAATTATTTAGAATTCAATTGACAATATGGTTCTAACTAAATATATATTCAATAAATTTTGCACTGTTGATATTTCATAATTCTAATTTATTTATTAGCAGTTGCTTCTTGGTAACGATATAATCGGGTAAACTCTCGAATATTTCGATCCAATTGCACTCATGCATATCTAATTTTATTGATATTGATATTATTGATGAAGTTTGTCTATTATAGTATCTGTCTATCGCAAGAATAATCAGGGGGAAAATCAATCGTACGACTGGAAAACACGTATTGCTAGGTTAACAAGAGTGGAGTGGGATGCCGTAATTTTAGAATATCATCCCAGCCTTGAAGTGGTAATTTATTCTAGCGCTCCGTAATGCGATGATACACGGATCAGGGCTTACAAATGAAAAGGTACTTGAGCGATGTGAATGCGATCCCGCAACAGCCATCCACCATACTCTTGGCCTTATCCGGTAATAATAGGAAAGTAAAGTACCATGCTTGAAATAATAACACTGATTCGGTTACATCGGGCACACAGGGGAACCAGAAAATTCAGCAAATGTTAAATATAGTTGTTTTGCATTGAAAAAAAAACAACTGCAAAGGTAGAGTAATAATGTCATTGCCACATTCGTCGCATTGCATCAATTCGCTATAAATTCTACTCGGTAATTACGATTGCTGTCAACCCCCCGGCGAGTATCGAAAGTACGGCTACGTTGAACATCGCTGGACATGCGGCCACGCTGACTCGAATCGGACTCCCATTATTAATTAACCAGTAGCTGGTAATAGGAATCCGTGCTTTCAGGGAGAGGCGGGTGGGGGCGCGTGCGCGTTCTCGCGCACAGTTTGGAATAATTAATTAGCAGAACGAAATCCAAGCGTGGCAGGAGTGGCGGATGGTAATGCTCGCTAATCGTCGGCTAATTTTCCAAGCAGCTCGTTAGATTAATGCCTTGGACACGGCAAATGGCTCGTGGAAGCAGAAAATGGCGGAATCGTCGGGGAGGGTGGCGTATGTGTGCACAATGGAATTCCGTCGCGAAGGGACGCTCGGTTTCACATGTAAATTGGTCCGCCGGTGAATATGCTATATCTTTGTCCACACTGCCTCCTCTTCTCCGAGTCGATTCCCTCGTAAATCTTGCGAATTCTATTAAACTGTCTTCCCGAAACCGAGCTAAGGTCTTCCATGATTCTTCTCATACTCGGCATTAATTATTACATGAATAGGACCGATCTCCTGAGATCCGATGCGGGCTGTTGAAATTAATCAAGCTACCTGAGAACAATGCTACCGCTTGCCAATACGTAGCACCACTATTTACCTAATTAGCTCCCAATGGAACCAATAAACAACAATAGCCCGGGCATTACAGCCGGTCTATGGAAATTAATGGACCGTGGATACACGAAGTATGGTCACGTAAGGGATACCAGTACGTTGACAGCTAGCAGCTTGCGACTCTCTGTTTCTCTTCCTATTCGTAAGCAAATTCCGACATTTCAACAGGAAATGTAACGAACATCAAACATTTTCCAATCTCTAACCTTCCCATTACACAAACAATACAATTTCATCCACAATATCAATAAAAAGGAAGAACAATCGTTATAAAGATCCTGGATTCAAAAGGTGTTTACAAGGAATAAAAAGTTGGAGTTTGGCGAACAAGGTTCTAAAATGGCAGTTGTATATTAAGTACCTACTTCCTTCTTGGATTTAATATGTCCGGCGTTCCATATGTCGGAAACAATGCGCAATAAACAGGAGAATGTTGCGCTTAAATCGTATGCCCCAATGTAAAAAGCTGGTTGGAGATGCGAAGTGGTTTCTGCGCGAAAGGACATCGGGCTGAACCGGTGCGGCGAGCAATATTCATATCGGTGTGTATATCGAGGAGGGCTTCGGGTTAAGTCCCCCTCAGGGATTCCATGGGGGTTGGAGGATTCGAACGTGGCCTGTAAGCGATGGGAAAGGGGGGGGGGGGGTGGAGCGGCGGGGTGCACGAATGTCCGTGGACGTGGATAGCGCGGAATGGGCTCAGGGGGGCGGCGGGCGCGAGGGTTTTCCACTCGATGGAGCAAAGATTTAGGTGAAGCGGAACGAACGCCCGGCCTGTGAAACTAAAGCTCTTTAAAAGCCTGCACTCCCGTGAAGCCCTGCTGCCGGCGCCGCCACTGCCGTCAGCAGCAGCAGCAGCAGCAGCAGCAGCAGCAGCAGCAACGAGCGTTAAAAAAGAGAGTATGAAACACGTGAACCAGCCTGCGAGACACTGAGAAGCAAGGTAGCAGCAAGGTGCAACGGTCTGAGAGAGGCCAGAGTGAATAGAGAGACCGGGGTGATATTCCGGCCTCTTGTGACTCTGGGATTGCGTTGCATACCTCTTCCTCCTCCATCGTCGAGCTGTAACAGGCTCTACTGATCCTAGCCATTCCGGGAGCAAGTGCCCTCCACTTAACTCGGAAACTAGACGCCACGCTTTTTTCCATCCCACCCTGACAAATCTTTCCAAATGATAAGGGAACCATGATTGATTTTCTTCTTGAGAATTTCATTTTGCCAGCTCATCAAGGTCCATTTTTCTAGGGTGAATTTTATTACCAATAGTGTCGAAGTAAAGTGCATACTCTTATATTGGGGAGGGCTTGTAGTAAAGTTTACAGTTTGATCGGGCTGCTCTTCGGCAACTCTTTGCTCCAGAGTTTCCTTGCTTAGATATTATTTTTCCATTAACAGAAGGCCGTGCAGTCTTGCTTGTTCGTAGTTTCAGTTTTCCTCGATTACGTAAATATCCAAGTGCAGAGGATGAAGCGACCTCGAGGCATTGGCTTCGGCTTTACCCCATCCTAAGCTCGTTCCCAATGCGCGAGGGTTGATTGGAATTTAGTGAGTTGGCCGTTGAGGCTAACGCGAGTGCGATGGCCATTGGCATCGAAAAACATCCCGGGGACGATAAACGCTTGGGTAATGGCAGCGCTATTAAACGCTCCTTTAAACCGGATATCAGTACAGATCGGTTGCAATAAACAGATCTCTGCGAGGAGGAAAACAATTTGGGGCTTTATTAGCTCCCAGAACTGCTGAGCTTGCGGAAACCGATAGGAATGTGCAGCAATGCCGCGTAAATATGTCACTGGGAGCTTTCTTAATAAGCCGGAGTTCTAATGACGCATAACTGCACAGTAAACTGGTAATTAAAGAGAAGAGTCGTAATTTCCATCGAGTATCGCAAGTATGTGTCTTTCGATATTCGCAGCAGTGTTTGAGAGCTTTAGTTGGGCAATTTGTGTACTTTATGCCATTGTTTCAATGATTTTCGATTAAATAATTAGCTATGTTTTAACATCTCCCTAATTAGAGTTGTTCGATACCTGAAAATAAGTGAAATATGATTGGTAAAATCCAACAAGGACATCATACATACGTATATATACATATGTGTAAGCTCTACCTCGAGTTTACCTTTACTGGAACTCGCTTTGATTTGCCACGCGGATCCCGTAATTCCCAACGCGATAATTGCACGGTTGACCTATCATTTTTCATGCTCCCAATGATTATTGAATCATGATCGAGTTTCGAAAATTCTCGTTGGAATTCATGCGCTCGAGAGAAGAAGACCTGGCAAATATGACTGAGCGTATGCACGCGTTTGCTCTAGTTTGGCGTTGGCCTGCAGCTGATCAAATAGCAGATCAATCGGGAGCATCCTCAAACAAGGATGCTTCGATAGATCTGTACACAGCATCGACTGAGAGTTGTCTAATTAAGTTGCGTTCTATGCCAAGGTTAAATAAACCTTGTGAAAATTGTTTCATAGTTTCCCAGTTACATCTAGGATATCCGTGTCCTCGGATCTTACGGAGAAATATATTCTTACCTTTGAAACAGTTTTACTGGAGACTTCAATGTTTAAGATGGTATTCTTTCAATAATGAAGTTTTTGGTTTGATATTACAGTGATATTAAAGTAAATTATTATTTATAAGGAGAGATAGAACGTGAATAAATTCGCAAACATCGGTTGTAATTTATTTTCATCAGTTCCATGACCATAACTTTTATTAGTAAATATATTCATCTTGAATATTTCATGGCACTTGACAGTATTTTTAAGCCATATGATTCCTGGTGAAATACGTATGGTAGATAGTGGCCGGGGGATTTCGAAGGGAGCAGTTAGCAAAGCAGCCGGGAGCTGCAAGCCTACCAAATCCATGTCGACGCTTTTGAGTGGCACGTGCTTCGCATGGAGAGACAATATTTTCCATGGATTATGACTGGCAACACAGCCGGTCGGTGCAGCGAATTTCCATCTGTTTGCCGGCGGAGCGTTCGATCGTTCGTTGGCAAACAAGAGCCGCTGATCGTTTGAGAAGCCGAGTTAATGGTTCGCCTTGGCCAATGCCGATCATCCTTCTCACTTAGGATCAGCCGACCCTATTAAGTCTCACACTCCAAAGTCAAAATTTCCTGGAATGAAATTAGCACTTCCACTCTCAAAAATGAATGAAAAGCTGCTGATCGCTTTTGCAAAAGGCAGTATTCGGATCGTAATACAAATTCTACGTTCGACACATTTATAATGAATTATATGCAAGATTAAAAGTCATTAGAACTAATCGATATGCCATCTAATTACTATGCTAATTAGAGGGAATGTGGTTGCGCCTAGTTGACTAATTCATTGGTGAATTGAATTGAGACGGGGCCAAAGTGCTTGAATCGCAATGGGTTTATGTCAAGTTTACTATGTGCAATTAGAAGCAGAGTAGTATGGATCTAGTAAATTGAATTATTTGTAGGGAGGATTACATGGGGAAGAGAAGGGTTATATTCTTGTTTAATTTGGCGACGAAAGTCAAGCCAAGGGCGGTAGAGGAGGAGTGTGTGTGTATGTTGTGTCAAGGTGGTAAGTAAGAGAAGAGGGCGCTTTCTGTTTTCATTTCAAGTGTAGCGTGAATTAGTTGTGCAGCCACTCTCGTCGGCCACTAACATTGGAGGACCAGTTGCGCCCTCTTTCTCCCTGTCGGCCTCAGCAAGATAGAGGAATGACTCCCCGAAGGGGCTTGTCTGTCCTCTCGCTGCCAGCTCTCTATTGCCCGAAACGACTCTTCTATCGACACCCCCGCGACGCATCTACTCGACAATCTACTTCGCCGGCTACTTCTTCAGCCGTCCACACCAAACTCCGACTCAGCTTCCTTTTATTCTCTTTCACAATCTACGAATCCTTGAAACCCCACGTTGGATGCAATTAGCCCTGCCGCGCGTGTACTCCTCTGGTACTCCACTAGTCCGTGGACCCCCTCTCTTTTCTCTGGCCACGCTACACTTTCTCGATTATTCTACCTCTCCGGCTTTATTAATTCCATCGGGCTAGTCCAACACCCCCATATTTTCTCTTTTTCTTTAGATTTTATATTAGTATTGGATTCTTTTTTACATACGATGCTTCTAATACTTTGTTCATTCTAATGTCTAATAAGTTTACCGTCGTAATTATTTCGGAAGTTATGCTGGAATTAATAATAATTATGTTATTGTTGGATTTACTTTGGAACTATTTTTCGTTGCATCTTTTATATTAGTAATAAGCTGGTTATTCAGTTTACCGTTAAGATTAGAGAGTGCAGAATGGAGATTTCTACTAATCCCAGCTTTACTTTAACCCAAAGAGTCGTAATTAAATTCAGCCGGCCACATTTTGCTGGCATTCGGAGGAGACCAGCCAAGAATTCCATTATGCAGTGTTTTAATTCGAATTTATGCTGAAAAAATAAAATGTTGGTTGAATTCAATTGTCTCTGACATAGGCAACGGGTCGGAAGGAATGTGCCCACTGGTAATACGTTATAGTGCACCTGCAAAATGCGTTTTCCAGTTTGGCGAATGTAAACCTGACCCGGTGGCACGTTACCCGATAAATATTGGGATACATATTGCGCGTTTGCTTTAGAGAGCCGTGCTGGCCCAGTCGACTGGGAACAAAGCGGCTGGAACCAACTGTTGAGGGCTATTCCGGAAAATGAATTCCCCGGCGAAATAAACACATCGGCCACTCGGTTGGCCTCACTTCTCATTAAATTTTCATAATGTTTTTGCGCCGGCGAACCTTAGTGCGCGAAGAAAAATGAGGCGGGTAAACGGATTACTTTTTCGAGCTTAGAATTTTTTCGGGAAGACTTTCTATTCTTATCGGATGGATTTCCAATAATAAAACAATTTCGTATTTTCGAGTTGCCTGGTTTAATTCGATTTTCATTCTGTATATTTTATGTGCAATTGTAATTTAAACATTAGGATCGGTAATGTATTATTGATAGTATACGAAATGGAAGTTAAAAATTGGAAATTGAGGAAAGGAGAGAGTACTATCGTCAACTCAACACAGTCTTGGAGGTGAACGAGAAGGAGATGTGGAGAAAAGGGGTAGACCCGTTTAGCACGAGTCGATATTACCGTCCCACTGACACGAATACGGCTCTGATGAGTCTGGAATCAATTATCGCGAAAAGGAAAAGCCGTAAAAATCCGCTTTTGTTCTCCCTCGACCGTGCGGCCAAATAACGAACTTTAGTTCCACTGAGTCGTCAGTCATCGGGTTACCTTCAGCATTTCCTCACTGATTCATTTCCCGTCGCCTCTCTCAATACGAATTCATGGCGATATTATTAGTACAACACGAAAAATCAATAAAGCATCACTTTTACAAAGTACAAATTACAACTGGTTGGGACATTTTTATCAAGTTAATAATCAGTATTCAATTTAACTTGGAACATTTTGTAAGTTTGCCGAGTTCATAAAGCACTAGAAGTTTTAGATATAGAACGCGAAGGAAGCCATGCGAGTTTCACGAGGAAGCAACAGACAACGTGTAACAATAGAAGTGCAACCCATGGAACCCGCAAAATGCCGGAGGGTTTTTACAATAGGAGAACTTTTACGAATTCGAGGAATCCTTTCCTGAATTTTATTTCTAGTAGAACCGAACAGGCCGTATGCCACTCAAACTTCTACCACACCTTCATTGTTCACAAAAGTTCTACATTTTTTCCAATGTTCCCTGGGAAGTTCTGTACCGTAAGAATCGAGTCACTAGCCCGGCGTTATTCATTCTCTCTCGCCGCCCAGCCAAGAGAGGAGAAATCGAAAAAAGCTCGAGTAAAAGAAACGTCGCTCGGATGACCTCGCGAAAATTAAGTGCTTCGCTTTTTGCTTCGTTCGACGTGGACATTCGCCTTCCTGGACACACCCGCACTAATTTTCTCCGCCCATTATTCACAGCCAAGACATTTCGACCTGTCGGAATCTCTGGCGCGAAGAAGTAATCAGCGTTTCATGAAAAAGTTTAAGAGTAATTGGTGGCTCTTAATTAAACTTGCCAAAGTTGACAAATGTCTGCAATAAAGACTCTTTTTTAATATGAAGAGAATCGATAATTCATATTAAAAAATGTGACATTGAGCGGACAGATACAGTACTTTAACAGGTAGTTTATTTCAAAGCAGGAATGCTCATAAATTCCGCAAGATAATTCTATTGTGGGTGTTGGACTGGGATGCGGGGAAGATTCGTCAAATTTGGAAGCACTTCCGACTGCGCCTGGCATTTCAGTAACGCGTGTAGTAACAATCTCAGTAAAGGAAAGCATGTGTCGTTCGCTTTTTGTGTACGAGCATCGTTCCCTCTCCTTTCCTCTCTTCTTTGTTTCTGGTTCTCTGTCCTACTATCTGTTTTTTTTTCGCCGTCATCGCCGGTTGTCTGAGCATATACGCAGCTTGGAAAATGTTCTGCCAGAGCGGACATGAATAGGACTGAGTTGATAAGCCCTCTTTGAAGTCGGATTCACCCTGCTGGCTCTGTCAGAGCCATCTTACCACCACCACCACCTACCAACCTCCAACATCCTCCTTTCACCTTCCAATAGAAACAGCTGATGATTTATCAATTCTAGATGTACATGATAAACTCGGAAGCCGATCTCGCCAGGTATAACTTTTAACGGGGCTTACTTGCTAGTAATGCCCGATCAAAGTATCAAAGTGCTTTTGCGTTTTAGTACACGCTTGCCAGAGCGCCCTTTGATCCCATCGGAGAGTGTATGTGTGTGTCTATTAAAAACATGCTTTTAATACTTCACTACGTTTGCATATCTGAAAAACTCCACTTAATCGATTTTTTTTTAATTATCCCGTATTATTTGCATGTGTTTGGAGTCAATATTCATTTCATCGTAAACGTGTTTAAGGATTTTAAAACGGAAGATTGAAAATGCAAGAGGAATACATTATAGAAAAGTTGGAGTTCTTCCGCTTGATAAAAGGGATTGTTTCAATATTTATATGGTAAGCCGGTAGTTTGAAGTAGACGGGGGTGAAACATTGGTTGGTGTGTGAGTTGTTTGGTGTAGAACAATTGCGCGGTTCATTGGCGATGAAGGGAAAAGCGACGTTACTAATGCAGGAGGCCGAGGGCACTAGTAGCGAAGTAGCCAGCCAGGAGCGATGACACGGAAAGTCCGTGTATCCCGCGTATCCTGGCCGCCTACACAGGATGCCAGAGAGAAAGGAGCACGGTAGCACGGGAGAGAGCACGCTTCTCGGATGAAATCAATAACACACCTCCATTCAAAGCCGTGTCCCTTGCTGTCCTATACCGCCTGTTGCCATGGTGGAGCTTTAGGGTCACTTCCAAATAGAATAAAAGACTTCTTATTAAACAGCAACTCGACACAAATAGTTCCAACGTCACTCTCACTACCCTGGAAATCCCACAAACGAAGGATACACACGTCTTCTTTAATATTTATCAACATTCCATTTTCCAATCTTGTCCTGGCTGTCTGTCTTGTGTATCAAGAAATATTTGGATCTTTGCGCGAGCTAATCTAACCCAGAAGATTTAACTAAGGTTGAATGAAACTTAGCATATATCTAATCTCTATTCTAATGAGAAGGAAGTATGAAAGGTTTAATTTAGCACTTATATTAGTTAAATAATATTAGTAAAACTATTTGCTTAAGTTAAAAGTGAGGCAAAGGGACTCTAATGGGTCAGGATGATTTCGGTCTGGGTATTTCCAAGAATTTTTCGCGACCACGTTGAAAGCCACGTGTCAGAGGGACAGATTTAATAGGACGAGCGTTGGACATTGCATTTTCAGCTGTCCGAATTCCCCGGCTATGACAAGCTGCCTCTAGTTAAAGCAGGTGTGTGCGTCGGACATCTTCGGTTGGTTCGATTTGGGAAATTCCCATTCGACGGAAAATGTCCTGGCGGGACGCTCCTATTGCACCAGCACTCGCTTGGTCAACCTGTCAATCACTAGCAATGAAATTATATGTCGCTAGCAACTATTAAGCCCTTTTAACCAACACGTTTCCCGTAACCCGGCATCCAAGCACGAATTAGAGCACTCTATTAACACATTGTTGACCGGCTGTTCTATGCAAAAGCCAAGGCGTGCCGCCGGCAATTTTCATGTTTGAATAAAAATACCCTGATCTAAATAAATTTCAATAATTTGGTTTACCCATAATTCCCTTACACTATACATTTGCATTGTATAATAGTATAATAACCACTTATACAGTCTTGCAGTGACCTGTCAATAATGGGTTAAACAAATTCTACCGCATTTAGTAATTATTTCAGACTGGAAGATAGCAGTAACCACGATCACTTTAGAGATTAGCTGTCGCAAAAGAAAGCTACAGTCAACAGTGTTCAATGTCTCAGAGAAATCTTTTCTTGCCCGACGATAACTCAAGTTGAAGGCCGCGACAGTTGTATCTCTTTATTTTCTAGAGGATTCCCGGACTAACAAGGACATTCATGTGTTCCAGGTGGCGAAAGAGCGGTGGCCGAAAAAGCAGGGAAGAATGAAGGTGTCGGGCGAGAATTCCATGGCCCCATTCAATCCACGCTCCTTCTACCCCAGTGTAATCACGTAGAGAGACTCTCACTCGACTGAAGAGCCAACCAAACATCTATCAGCGCGGGCAGGAGCCAGTGCGGTGGGAGCTTCTCTCCTGGAATCCTGGAACAAGTGTTTCCTGCTTGCTCGAGAAAAAGAGTGAGAGCCGAAGGAGGAGGAAGAGGAGAGAGATACGGATGGGATGGTCGGGAGTGGTTGGAGATATGCGCTTGTCTGAGGAGATGCGGAAGGCGGGATTGTAAAAATGTTGGTGGACGATTGCGGGAACGGGATGGCCTGGACGTCGTCGGCGGGCGTCCGCGGCGGTTGGTCCACGCCGGCCGGAGTCTGCAGGAATTCCTCCATGAGCTTCGGCGGGAGCGTGCCCTCCTTACATCCCGCGGGATCCATGCGATCGCTGAGATCTCAACATTCCGTGCAGGTAAGAACCACACTCGTCTCCCCGAGGAATTACGTGCCGACGTTATCTTATCACGGCTCTTGTAATTTAATGATACTCTCACTCGACAGATTTTACATTTTAACCACACACTCGCGTAATTGTTTATTATTCTCGAATTCGTGGAAATATCGAGGCAAAGTAATGCTTACATCTTATTTCAAATTAACCCCTGTAATTACAAAGATTTTGGTGCCACCTAAAAAGCATAGTTCTCGAAACAGTGGTTGAAGGTGGCTTACAATCCACCTAGAATTCTTTAAAAGCAAAGCAGCACTTTCACATACTCGTCATAAAAACACGTACGCCTATCTCAAAGTGACTGAATAAGGCCATTTGCATGGAATACAAGGGTGCAGGGAAAGTAGGAAAGCAGGGGGAATTTTATCTACGTTAGAAAGTGGCGTATATTTCCCGGTTACTTAGCTGATGCAGTTACTATAGATACGGGCATTTGCATGCAGAAGTCGAAATGTGTCAGCAGCAGCGTGAACTTATAAAGCCACATCCTGTGATCTGCTACTTAAAAGCCGTAATTGCTGGCGGTGCGGCGTGAGGGGCGGAAGATGGGTGGGATGGAGATGACGGGGTGGCGAAGGGTAGGCTTTTCATTTCGCTGATAGGGAAATTTTCTCGCAGCCGGCATAACCGAGGTTATTAGCGGAACCCCGAGGTTTTCCTCGCCTTCGAACGAGCCTCGATTACGGCAAAATTATACCTCAAGCGATTTTAGTGAAAGCCATTCCATCCGACTGGATATCTCGTGGCACCCGCCGCGCTATGCCGCGCCACGCCGCGCCACGCCGCGCCGCCGTCGGATCTACTTTTAATTCGATTACGACTCTTTTAATTTTCATAAATCTCTCACCCGTTATACACCCATCGGAGTCTCAACTTGTCGCGCGAAGTAGGTCTTTCCGGCCATTTTGCCAAATGAGTTAACTAACTCCGAAAAAATTGGGGCTATCTGCTTCTGATTGCCCCATTACATATGCATTGGAGGGAAACTGCATTGGAAGTTGGTTTTCTGGCAATAAACCAGCACACTTCCAAGATTCACAATGTCTTTTTTTCTTGACTGTTGTTATTAGGTATTCGTACGTAACAGAGATAGATTTGTTTAAATGTAATAAATAGGAATGTAGGATGTAATGAAAAGGAAATACTAAAAGTTAGATGAGTTTTCCGATGAGAAATTGGAAAAATAGAGGAGTTTAAGGTAGCTTTCTCGAAAGGCATCTCACATGTCGAATCACCTAGGAAAGCAGTGGACTAGTGGTAGTCCCCGGTGGTCGCCTCGAGAAATAGAGGTCTTATTGAACGGACTGCAACATTTTTCTCGTATCTCCGATGGTTTTTGCTCGTCGAGCGAGCATCGATTAAATAGAACTTATGTCTTCACTACCGTTTTCCCATTTCCTACGTACTGCTTGGAAGAAATAGGGTGCCAGCTTCAATACAGCTAAGATCTTTTTCACGAACCGTACCCTTCGATAACTTAAAGTGTAGCGAAAGGAACCAGAGCGCAATACAAATTAAATGGAGAACTAAAAAATAGATAAACCGATACCCTTCAAGGACAATTCCAGTACAATAAAAAGTATTGAACGTTCATCACACTATGTACTATTGTACAATGATACATTTCCTTCATTCTAATCAAGTAAGAGCGCAAACATAGTTTAACGGTGAACTCTCTCACGTAAAGCGGAGTTCATTCAAAATGGCAGAAGGGCAAAAATAAGAAAGTAAACTTCCGGGATTGAGCACTCATCGAAATCCGATAATAGAGTCGCTGCCCCGTCTAGTTTCCATTAAAGGGCGAGGAATGAAGCGTCGGGGGCGCGTATGTTCCAAGTTGCAGTGCGATTCTTATTTGAATAAGGAAATTTCTGAGCGCGCGCTGCGGCGGTTGATGTATGCCGGCGCTATTGGAACGAATCGGGACAGACTGGAAGCGAAAGCCAGCAATCAATAGATCCATCCGGAGATATAAGAGCTCTTATCAGTCGAGAAAGCAAGAGAGCGAGTGAGAGAGGCGCAGAGGAGGAGAGTGGGTAAAGCGTTCGCTACACGAGTGAAAAGTGGGTTTCCAAAATTTGCCCGGGCCAAGCTGAGCATAACGAGGGGGTAGAGGGATGCTGGCTGGGTTATCAAAAGGGGTTGTTGGCAAGTAGCAATTGGAATAGAGCAGACTAGCGTAAATAGCGAAGTACGAGAGAGAGTGTAGCAGCTCGAGAGTCCTACCACTACTCTCACAGCCGGGGCAAGCTTTACACTCTACGGAGCAGCTCCACTTCCACCCCCTCCCACCACCGCCACCACCCTCTCTAGCCTCGAGCTTTTTCAAAACACGATTTTACGTCGTATTTCTCTGTAAGACAGTTTCGAATCGGACACGGCGCAGTCAGCATCCTGACAGCTACTATAGTTGAGTGCTTTCTCCAGTGATCATTGTTCAAGATTCACCCATTCTCATTATAAATTCATTCTTTCACACGTTTTCTTCGAATCAAGGGCAAAACTTTTGAAAGCTCCGGAAAGGGTATTAGAAACAAAGAAATTAGTAGTTTTTAACAATATTTGGTTTTCTATTGGAGTGTTTGACATTTTTTCCATCAGCAGTTTTGTTCAAGTTTCTGAAAGATTGAATTTCAGTTTTATTATTTCTTCTGTGTTTGACATAATCTTGGATCGGTGAGAAACTTTAGCAAGAAAAGACGGTGTGACGACAGAGTAGAACGCTCGGAATAGTGAAGGCTATTTTCTCTTGGAAAGCGACACCAAGCCACCCAACCACCTAAGCCCTTGACTCTTAAGTTTGGCAAACACTGTTTCGAATAGACGAAGATATATCCAAGATCAAAGCGATCATCTTGAAGGGGGAGTGGTGCGTTGGCGCGCAAAGTGCAGCCTGTTTACAAAGGGGACACAGGACTCGGTTGACCCTCTGTCAGAGCCTCGAAGGAACTCTGTCCCGTGCTACTTTCTTTCCCAGCTACTGTTTATTTTCCCTGGGAATACGAATTTTGACGAAGTTTGCCCGCCTCGACAAATTTGCCTTCCATTCGGTACACGAGACAGAACACTTTGCTTAAGCGTTCCTTGAAATTTTCATTGGAACGTTTGACTGCCGTTTACTCTTCGAAAATCTTCTTGTTAAATCTTGAAATGTCAAGCTTCCTAATTCCATTTCTCCCTTAAGAATCGCGCGTGTCGGAATTACTTACATGGAAACAATTCCAACTGTGAAACATTACAATGTCATCCTGACATATTTATATTACAACATTTGTGTCTCGCGTATATTGTATAGTCGATGTATTTTTTCTGAATGTCTTTTCAGTAAAAATGTAATAATTCGTGGAGACATGTTTATCTCTCTGCGAATGAAATAATGGTTATTGGTTACAGGGCGCACCGGAGACACCTCGAAGATGCATGCACTGTCACCCAGTACGCATACCGAGCACCCCTAACAATTATGCTCACCACCCGATGCAGTACTATACACCGAGTCACTGCCCGAATGATATTCAGAATGGGACTTACACACCACATCGTGTTAGTTCCTACCATGGTGGTAAGTCAATTAATAATACTCTCAAGAATTGTTAGAATATTAATTTAAGCCATCATGATTAAAATACTCTTGACATAAATTTACATGTTTTCCTTATTTGCAAACTATTCAGAGTTGCGATATGAATTACTACTTATATCATTTGCCAATAAATGATTGCGTTAAGCAAACATAACATATTAAATCTGCAAGGATATTGATTTACAATTGGAATCATTATAAATGTAAATTCTGCGCCAAAAGATTATCAGTATTATACCAGTTTTTAAATGCACGCGAACGGAAAATCTTTGATAAATATTCGCAAATGCAATTTCGAACAATAAGTGCATCTAACCGTGAAGGTTTTCCGGAATACAATTCCGAATAATCCGTGATAAAAATTCAGGATGAAGCGACGGTTCGATATAACCGGCAGAACCATTTGGCGGAAAAGAGATTTTTCGTCACGGGCAAACGGCTCTCTATCCGATCTGGCAAGCAATGATAATGAAAAATTAATCCCACCAATTATTGCTGTAAAATTCATTGCACCGGATAGAGTATGACTCTGCTCACTCTTTCTCTCTCTTTCCCCAGTTTGTCCGCCCATTTTCCGCTTCGTCCTCTGTGCTCGTCGATACACACCAGTTTCATTTGTATGGACGAATTTGGGCCGTACACTCTGCTGGCGTACATAACTCTTGTGCCTGGCTGTTATTGATCACGCCACAATGATTGCTTTTTATCAGAAGCTTACCTGTGATAAATTCACTACAGCAAAAAGTGTATTACCAAGCAGAGTAAAAAAGTAGGAACAACGTTGAGTCTGAATTAACCGGTGTCTGAATTTTCAACCAAAAATGTTGGAAGTTGCCTTACCGATTTAAGCCAAATAACAATTGAGTGGATCAACTATAAGAGTATTAGATGAATGATATTATTTGAGGGGAATTATATTCTGGAAATAATGAGGATATTAGATGAAAGGGTATTGAAATGGGTAGGAAGCTTCTGGGCTTGAATGGGAAATCAGAGTATCGCCGGTGAATAGATTGGCGGATTCCTCAGGATCCCTATAAATTAGCTGGTGCCGTACTCCCGTAGTACGTGGCGGACGTACAGTAATGATGGCACTTTGTCTTAATTGCTCATTATTAGCAAGGACTGCGAACTCGGTGCACTTAAACGCAATACAATAAAGGAGAATTAATGTCTACGGACATATATCGTACAAGATGTCGAACATTATGAGCAAAAATGACTGCCTGCGGCATTCAGACTCATCATCGATAGACAAATGGCTCGATAACAGTTTCTCGAAAGGAAAATAGTCATTCAATTACGTGGATTATTATTTAACCGATGAAAAGTAAAGTTACACAATTCTGTGTCTAAATATGTATATTCTGTTTGTTTAAAAATCTTTAAGTATCTATAAAAGTCTTATTTTTAGAGATACGGAACATCTGTTGTTTTTAGTTCCTATTTATCTACCTACATTGGATTTTCACCAATCACTAGTTATCACTCGTCGTTATAATTCCAGAAAAAAACTGAGTATAGTATTTTGCCTAGGCAATGTAGATAAGATGCAATGGTAAGCTGATGGCGTGAAAGATTTCTCTAGGAATGTAGGGTCGAAGAGATAAGCATAACACAATACTATAAGAATAGAGCTGAGGAAAGCTGAAAGTGGTATTGCAGAGTTTGAAGTCCAAAGTGTATCTGACATTTCGAGTGGTTGATTTTGCCGAATGAATTTTAGGAGCCACTGGAATTTTTCGTGATCGGCGACCTCCTTCTTCGTCAGAACGGGATCTCGGTCTCTCCCCAGTCAACCCTTCCCAATGCACATCTCCCTTTCATGAGCACTTTTACCTAACCCTCCTCATATCTCTCTATCTTTCCACGGATCTCCGTGCGGCTCTACCTTTCCCTCTTGCAGTATGTGTGACTGTATGCCTTCCTCTCTATGCGTGTATGTGTATACCCGGCTCTCCTCTTTCTCTTCCCGTTTCTTTCAACCTGCTTCGTACTCATACAGATGCCCTGCTCTTCTCTGCTCTGCTCTGGCCTGCCTCGCCTCGCCTCGCCTCGCCTGTCCGCTCATCTGTCTCTAGCATGCAAATGCTAGAGCTCACATGTGACCCCCTCTGCACATGAGCTTTCGCAGCATATGCTGCCAGATTCTGTCCTGGGAAAATGACGTTTCGACGATCCACGTCGAAATCCACTTTCTGCCCTGATTTTCTCTGTATCGGTTTTATCCTCTGAAAACCACCCAGCTGATTCTCTGTCGAACTCACTCTCGCGAGGTTTGGCCTTTTTAAGTATATTGAGTTGGGGGAATTCTGGCTTCAAAAGAATTTCTTTGAAGCAATCCTTTAACAAAGATATACCTTATACATATCAAGATAAATTTGTTTTGAATTCCAGACCCTCGCATTCGATACATGGATACCGAGGAGAGTATAGCCGGAAATACAAATTGGGTACTGGGTGACTTGAGAAGCCTTCACCGGTGTGTGCCAGCTCTACGTCGTACAGGTACGCTTTAATTAACACGTCACTTCTATTTTTCACTCGAGAAGAAGTAAGCAATTGAAACACGAGTACTTGCCACTTTTAGAACTAACTGTTGCATAAAGAGCGAGCACAAGTACTAAATTTATCTCGTCGTTGTCTGTAGTATCGCGAAGGAAAGGTGTACGAGAGTTTGAAGGATTCGCGTACGGTCGGGGATAACAATAATAACACTTGCAGGCCTAACTCTTAATGAAAGCGTAGGTAGAAGGTTCCCTCTTGCTCGGGGCAAGACTCTAGAGGATGCAAGAACTTACTTGTACTTCCGTCGTAGAGACAGAGAGACTCGGGATCCCCGGCGTGTTGTCATAAATTATCCGGGGCAGAGGCAGTCGACAAATTGACGGGAAACTTCAGAGCGAGATGCAGCTCCCGATTTCGCTGGCTGAGTTCAACCCCTTCGGGATAGTACTTTGGCTGAGGGGTACGAGAGGAGGGGAGGAGGGGGGGCGCCTCTTCTCTCCTCTACGGCTTAATTACTTGTTTGCCAACTCGCTAATTCTTTTTCGCATAAATTTTAACAGAGACACTAATTCTAAGTCAAATTGCTCAACGAATGATACGACTTTATCACGGTTTAAGTAGTGATTGATCGAGTTTTCGTAACTTCGATCTCCTATTAAATAAACGTCACTTCGTTTGTTCAATAGAGTCAAAATAAATGTCTAATTTGTACAACGAAAATCATTAAGCTTATTTAATTTTCTAAAACGAACTCTAGGAATTTTAGCTGACATTTTTCAACGAAATTAAAAAGCGAGGTGTCAAGATAAAAAGAGGAGGGTGTACACGTATGAAAGTGTAATGGCTTTAAATTGGAACGGCGCGGTAGAGAAATTGCGAAGCTTTTTGTAGGAAACCGCAAGCACATGGGCAAAGTTTGGGGAGTTGAGGCCGGGGGACATATCGATGAGGGAAAGGAGGCCGGGTAAAGAGGGTGGGCGGGCGGGCCGGTGATGGCCGAGGGAGGGTGTAATATTGCGAAATGATGAGTTGGCGGGTGGTTAGGCCGATCTAACGAGGCCGAAAGTAAAGCGGCTGGATGATCCTGTCCCTTCAGGCATAGACGTCGCCGGGATGCGGACACACTTCTACCCGGAGGGTGGCTGGGGATGGCTAGTCTGCGCAGCCGGCTTCCTCGCCCTGTTGCTCACCACCGGCATGCAGCTCGCTTTCGGCATTTTGCACCTCTACTCTGCCAGGCACCTCGGCGAGACGCATGTCGACGATATGGGTATGTTCATCACCCGACTTTTCATACACTTTTTTCACATCTATTTTTTCCCTCCAACTACTTTTACACCCTTACGCTCATCCTTACGAGTATCCTAATTACATAATTACATAATTATATTTCGCAGAATATATTTAATGTAGAGTGCACTTACTACTTTTTACTTAGTCTAATATAAGTACTTCGTTCGTTATTCTGCAGCATCTTGTTGTGTTCTAAATAGAAGCATTCCTTACGTCTTGAATTTGGTATAACGGGATTGTAGGAGAAGAAATCAATTATAGGAAAAGTTCTTTTTGTACTAGTGTGTGTGTCTTTTTATAACAGAGACATGGCATTATTTTCGGCAGAATGAGGTAGACTTATTGTTCTGGTTTGTTATCCAATTTTATTCCTGGTACAAGACAAGACCAGTGCCGTCTGGATGAAACTAGCAGGCCTTTTCGAAAGTTTTCTTCCATTTTTCGTAGAACATTTTCAACTAGCATACAGTTACTCCTCTTGCAAGGATGACGATCCTTTGTTTTCAACACTGTTGTATCGGTGTATTGAAAAATATATATTTCCTGGCTTGGTGAAATGAGAAAATAGCAGTCTCGCAGATGCATCGCCCCATCCAAAAAAGCTTGCCACGAATATTACTATTCCTGTGAATGGGGTACATGTGGGGCCAGCAATAGGACGTATAAAGCAGGACCCTCGCATGAAAGGCACAGGAAACCGATATAGAGCCTAGAAATAACGAGGATATTCAGCCCCGGCTATTTCTAGGGTAAAACCACTTTTTTCTTATGAAGCAATCTCTGCTAGTCATTGTTTTACACGAGCCTCTCTTTATTCCAAGTGCTTTTGTCATCTTTTTATCTAAATTTCTCACAAATTCTTGAGTGCTACACTCGACTAGTATGACTGTCGAAGTACCCAGCAGTATTTAACGTGTGATAATGTATCAGAAATGATATATAACATTATTGAAGTATTAATTCTATTAACAGTACGTTAACGATTAACATTTTACCGTTCATACCGTTCATTAGCCATCACACTCGTCTTTAAGAAAGTTAAGTAACTTCTGAGGGAAGAGCCGGCTTTTACAAGTGAACTTTGGGGCCACAACTTTTCTCCGGAATTTCGTTTAACAAGCTCTCGCAGCTCCGGAGCGCCGTGAGAGTGCAGTCTCTCGTGATAGTTCCGTTAATGGTGGCCCGGCAAAAGGTAAGAGATTCGAATCCACAGAGCTGCCTCCTCGTCGGTGCTTTCTTGAGTAGGAGTTCGTTCCCGATTAGCCGAGTCGCTCTCGATCCCCGATGTTAATGCTTCGCCGGGAACCGGGAGACGAGATCCGGGCGCCGGAGAAGGCTGCCTCGTTGCTTGCACACACGTGTCGGGACCGAGATCCACGGAAAAGCTTGTTCTCCTTTCGAGATATACATAATATAACAGACGGGAAAAGTTCGCCAGCGACAGATTCGCTGCCTTCGTTCCGAAGGAGAGGAACGCTTGAAATAATGGGCTCCGGGTGGAAAAGAGCGGAGGACTGCGATGGGCGTTGGCGAACGATGAAGGGATGCGAGCAAGAGGGAGAGAGAAAAGGGAGATGTTTTGTGCCAGCTATTCTGATGACAGTTGCACGAGATCGGAATGAAGGCTTATCGTTGACCTACTTTGCTTCATTAGACCCGCAAACTTCTAGCTTTTGCGAGCCCATGCAGTCCAGAATTCTACCTTACAGTCTTCACCCTACTGCCCTCCTTCAACTCATCTAGTTTCTTCTGACGTGTACCTGCATTTTATCACATTATCGACTGGCTATTTTGTGCACAAACAAACAGCCAGAAATAGTCTCTCACCACCCATTTTTATAGTTGAATAGGAAATGTCTAATTTGATGATACAGTAACGAGAGTTTATACAATTCTGTACTTTAATCATTGGAGTGTCACACTTTAAGAACCTGGCGCTGTTCCAGGATAGTTTAATAAGTGTTGCACTACAGTTTGTCATTGAAGAGCCAGTTTATGATTAAACAGAGGTGTCGAGAGCTGACACGTGGCAAATGCATCGAATCGACCTTCCCTTCAACGCTGATTTTCCTGACCAACGAGTCATTAAGAGCAGCTTAACCTCTTTTCCGATGGAATTGAAGGTCAAACGGCAAGGCCTTCCTCGAATACGTTCTCGATTGCTTTACGAGTATCCTTGTAACATGCTCACTCAACATAATAGAATAATAAAATTTTTATCTAAAATGCTTGTCTAAAATACTTTGATAAAATTCTGCATTATCTAAAGCGATCTAAAAGTAACTTTAAAGTTTAGCCTTATATTCCACACTGATAGTATTTTTGAAAGCATCCAAAAACTAATATGGAAAATAAAATTAAACACTATTATATAAATAGCAATCGAGATTAGTACATGATAACACTTGTGATTGTGTTTCACTGACTTGCAAAAGGCAGCCGCATACAGAGGCGTTGGAATTAGCTTTGCTTTTGATAAGCACTCATGGCAAGTGAACATTTCTAGTGTTGCTCCAGAGTATTACTATTGTATTTTCGTTTTCAACTCCCGTTAATCCAGTGGTATATTGAACTGGGCAGCTGAATCCCAGAGGGCGTGAGGGATGCTTGGCGCTGATTCGAACACCAGGGTGTTACAAGGTCAGAGGTGAATTATTCAAAGGCGGAAATAAAAGAGGAGGTGAACTTTATGCGATAGTCGCGTTCGCCGGAGATAAAGGTCGTAGCTTAAAATATAAAGGCGACGCAGTTCGAATAAAGAACCTTATGAAATTCGCATAAAACCAGGCAAGGAAAGGCTGGGTTAGAGACAAAGAAGAGTTAGGGCGAGGGAACCTGGACAACAGCCAGTACTTTCCCAGAGAGGCGAACGAACCGAGCTTGCTTCACTTCTCTTCTCTTCTCTCCTCGCCTCGCCTCGCCTCTCCTCTCCTCTCTTCACCTCATCTCGCTTCCAGACTCGCGAGCTACAATTATTCTCTCTTTATTATATTCCAATTATTACTCTCTCGTGGTTTCCTTTCACTTGGTTTATATCACAACGCGGTGCTTTCAATTTGCGTCCACCCTTGCTCGTAGGAAGTACCTTTGAAGGGAAGCTTCATTTACATTCGCAGGTTTTTTGTACTGACTTCCGACGAAGATGGGGCAAACATAACTATGGTTTATTGAATGTTCTAAATGATAACTATACTCGTACCGCTTGTTAAAATGTATCTTTGAATTAAAAAATATATATTTACTCTCTCTAGAATCTTAAATTCTCGAGCCATGTCACTTTCGACACAAAGCTGCGATATGGTAAAGTATACGCGTCACTTTTATGCAGTATGTGTAGAGTATACATACATGTTTAAAGGAATTCCTGTCCATACGGAAGGCCTTCGAGTAGAGAAAGTGGTGGGAAACTTTGCACTCAATCTTTGTCGGGCAGCTCGAGAAAGATGTGTTCGCCAGTTGCGGGAAGGTCCTGGAAAAAGATTCCTACGCGCATTTCTTGGTAGGAAGCGAGTGTGGCATGTTCCATTGAGAGGAGACGTACTGTATCGAGTAGAAAGAGTGCAGAAAGAGAAGAGTCTCGATGGAGTGCAGCAGGCATTTTTGAAAATTGAAAGAGTGAAAATAGAATGCCGGTGCCTGTATTGAGTGGCAGCTGCCAATCGATACATATCCGACATGACAGTTTAATTCGCTGCTGTCTGCTCTGCTCTACGCCAGCCTCTCGATCTCTCGAAAGGATAAACTTGGGTGTCCGCTTTATCGAAAATTAATTGATTGCAAATGTACTCTCGGCTTTAACCGATCTACATAGACTGTACCAATCACCCAACTTTTAGTTTTAGTGGATGGAAAAAAGGGGAGTTAAAACTACAGCCAACGCTTTACAACTTTATTAAGTGAATTCGTACAAATTTCATGCCCAAGTAATCCTAGGAAGGTTTCAATAAATTTATCAATTCATATTAAAAGCGAGCCGATACAAACGTAATGGAAAAACTGGAATTCAATTTAAGTATCGTGACACTTCAGTAACATGGGACGGAAATTGAAAGAGAAACGTGGGTGATTGGAACAAACTAGGAAGAATTCTATAAGCTTAGTTTAAAAGAATAATAAAAAAAGGGAACATTTGCTGTGAGTTTTTAAAGTTTTGCAGGGAGGTGATATTGGATTCCACCAGTATTCATTCCTTATTAATACGCGGAATAAAATATAAATATGCAATATAAATAATAAATACTTTTAATGGCAGTTGCGAAATTAGTTTATTTCTTTAATAACTTCAACATGATGGTTTCGAATAATGTGATGGTGTTTACCAAAGGGGTTGCATATCGAATGTGCGAACGCTACCTTATAAAAACATATAAAAATTTTCCAGCAATATCATGGAGAAATGTTATGAGAGGTTCGTAGAGAAAGGGAGTTTGATCGTTAGTTCTCTGACTTGGTCGATTGTAACTTGGGTGATATGTGCATAAGTGCGGAAGCAGAGGAGCTTCGGATGGCTTTCGGGCTTGAGTCGCGCGTCGAATAGTAATGGACTTCTCTCAAACGTCGAATATTACGAAACTTTCCAATTTCGGATATCGATAAGTTGGGCAGGGCAGGGCAGGGCAGGGCAGGGCAGTGTCGGGCGGAGTGGAACGGAACAGGAAGGTGAGGGGTGGAGAGGGGCGGCTCGCTTTCATTACAGAAGGGACGCGATTCCGACTTAGACGGAATTTTAATATAATGATCGAATTTGAGCGTGAAAACTTTCAGAAACTTTCCTCACTCGCCAACGATAAAGTTCGATCGTCGTTGCTTTAATAGGGGACAGTTTTTTTTCGCAGTATTTGCTGAATTATATTTTGCACAAATTACAAGTCAGCCTCACAGAAGTTTTATTATCAGCTGCTTCTAAGTTTTGATGGATATTTGGTTTGTTAATAACCAAAGCTTGTTTTTATATCGAAGTGACGCATTTCGAAACATTTCATTTCATTCAGACTAATTGATGAATACTACAAACCAAAACATGTCGTCATGTAAAGGGACTGATTTAATAAAATATGAAATAATCCTCTCTTTTTTCGATACATTTGGGAAAATATGCATTAGTCCTCAACATTTACTGTCTTTTTTTATAGTGTCGATGTTCTAAAACATCTCCAAGTGAAGTATTTCATTATTCCAGTGCATCAGATTGACATGGAAATAAAGTAATCTCCGAAATTGAGTGGTGTAATCTTTAAGAGGGAAACTGGAGGTATAAGGGCTCCAGTTAATCTCGACAGGAAACTTTTGATTAGTATTACAAGAGTTCCACGAAATCTAGTGAAGGACTTAATTGATTCATCCTACCGCTTGGAAAAAGGAGTAGTAGCTCGCCGGAACATCTGCTTTATTCTCCTCCGGTCTCCTTAAAGGATTAACACGCTTTCCGAGGAGCAGAAAGAAAGAGAGGGAGAGATTATTCCGGAAAAATATTGGCCGCACTAAATGTCTTAGACTAAGAAGCTTAACTTCTCCGACTGGCGAGGATTCGGTAATGCGGCTAAGCCATCGCACTAAGATTAAAACTCCTTTAAAAGGACACTCGATCATACTGATATTCTCCGAGAATATCGCCACTTTGATCCGCCGTTGAAAGGATGCAGATGCCGGGGCTTATCGCCGGGCAATTTCCAGACGATCTTAAACAGTTAAACTTGCCATAAAAGCATATCGATAAAGTCAATATAGCGAAAATATTAGACGGTGTTAGTGGATTACCGTGCGATTTTTCATTAGATAAATTTATAATCCAATGAAACATAAGTACTACAAAGAGCGACTGCTAAAAGTACTGGATTAAAGAACGACAGGAAAAAGTCAAAGAACATTTTGTCTTCTACGTAAAATTCTCTGATACTCCATAACAACCACAGGTTATTGAATGCAATACTAATGCTTGTGAAGGCCAAAAAACAAAGTTGTTTTGACTTTCCTGACTTCCATTTTTGCCTTTCCGGCAGTCATGTTACCCTGAATGACAGATCTAACCAATAAATCCCGAAATACATAAAAAGAGGCCATAAATCGTTGGAGAGTGAGTGGAGGTCGAAATGGGCTAGGAGTTGGATTGAGTGTGAGAGAGAGGGGGGGGGGGGGGGGAGAGAAGAAAGAGAGTGAAGGGATCGGTAGAGATTATTCGCGGAGGAAGCGTGGGTTAGGTGACGCGGGAGTCATTGGTGTGGTCAGAGGGATTGGTTTCTTTTTTCCTGGCACTATTGCGATGTCCGGCCCGAGGGTATTCGGCTGGCAAGGGGTGCCGTGTGCCGTTCCACATTCCAGCCGAAAACTGGCATCTCCCGGCTTTTCTGTCATGCCTCCTCATTCATTTCTCGGGAACAGAGGGATTTCGAGGCAGCAATGGCTGACTGGAGACAGTGCACCACCCCTCCCTTTTTCTCTTTCTCGCTCTATCACACTTTCTCTCTCGCTCCCTCTCTTTCCAGTGCAATCGATGCCTTTTGCAATTCATAGCGGAGAGACACAACGGCTCTTGTCTCCCGTCGATAATAGATTCCGCCCCGGGATTTGATCTGCAAGTGGATTTTCAAATAGAGGAACAGATGAATATATGATTTACCAGGAGCTTCCTCACAATTGGGGCTTTGCCCGCAACCTTTTCCTCTTCCGATTCTTTATCCGCCGCTGTCATAAAACCTGACGAGATTGCAGGTGCGCAGTCATGAAAGCCGAGCCCCCTTAATCCCAAAAAATGTCACGAGCCATCGAAATATTACGGGATTTCAGTGGAGGGTCTTTTTCGTTTTAGTAGCTATCCTTGGGACGACTTAAACGCGATAGAAATTGTATCAAGTAGAATTTTGGACTCCCTGTGTATCCTCTATCTTGTAATTTAAGGGGAAAGTGGGTCGAGTTTCCACAGCGGAAGGATGTCGTGAGAGCTTTCGTCGATACAGACGAGTCCGCCCAATCGGAAGTGCAATGTAAATGGGAAGGACAAAGGGAAACCATTGGGTTGTGCCGCTCGTTTCGAGATAGGCGGCTTCAAAAAGTACGAGCACTCGTCTGGAGTAGACCTGGACTTCAAAAACGAACCGTGTATAGCTGCTGGTAGCACGTCTGTCCGCTTGTACTACTAGTTCGGTGAATACCCCCGTGGGATTTTCGATAGTTCGATCTGTTAATTTTGAAGTTGACGTTGCTGCAACTGCCATTCGCCGCGCGACCCATATTTTTTCTTCTTGCCAATGATTTGCGTCCGCGGTGCACATGCGGCAAATGGTAATAGAGCCTTCTGAAATACACGTTGCTACCGCAAAGCCCAGCATTAATATGAGGAATATTAAAAACGTCAGGATTGAATGATAAATATCGAGTATCATTAGTTAGTATCACTCGAACAGTTTACATATACTACAAATAAAGGCCTTCCTATATGTACGTACATACATACACGTGGAAGCCACCGAACTGCTAATTCATGTTTTTTGCTTTGAATGCATTGAGAGAAAAACTAAAGGGGAAAAGAGACATGCTGACTCCCTTTCAGGATTTTATGTTTCACTTTTTGTCATACAAGCCTTTGAACTCGCTGCGGATGGTAAATGACGTCACGAAAGAGAATTAAATGTATTTTTCATTGGTCTTTTTTTCCTTTGGATGTCCCAAATTTCATAGTCAAAGCAGCAAGAGTATGAAGAGATGAAAGGAAAAGATGATTCTAATTTGAATGAAATCTAAAATGCTGAACAAACACAGCCGATTAAATTCGTGAAATGCGGTTGAAACAAAGATTTGAGCGGGAATTTCTTAAGAAATAAATGGAAATGGAAGCGGAAATTGAAAAGTTAATGGAGCGTCTGAATTTTTTTAATCTACTTGCTGAGTAAGAGAAAGGGGCAGGGGAAGAGGCAAAAGCTTCCTATTACTCGGACACTTACTCGGTGCGCTGTGCGGCCGTCAATAAGAATTATCGTCGGGCGTCTACTATCTCAAATTGCACGGCTCGAAAAACAGGCGAAAGAAAGTCGCAGAGGAAAGTTCCTTCGATCGTGGAATATGAATAATGCAAAAACTGAATTCTAGCATAACTCTGCACTGGTCCTGTTTCACCCTGCTTTATTCAGGCAAAACCACCAAGGCATGTCCGAAACTTGGCACCATAATTCACTGGATTGCCGTCCCGCGCAGCCGACTTGTTATCGGCCGACTTCCGCGTCCAAGTAATTTCGAATGGTTTGTGGGAAGCAATTAGTTTTCATTTTTCGGCCTCTCTATTATTCGCAGAGTACGACAGCTAAAATCGGAATTTCAGATCATCTTATAAATAAAGCTGAAAAGCTCGTCATTAACCTAAATTTTATACTGGAGTTATTGGACTCCGATCCATATTTAACTTGAAAACAATGCAGTCGTTAAAATATCTATTTAAAATATAAATTATCAAACTGTCAATTAATCTTTCACGAATTTTATTTCGAACCTCTTCTAATATTAGTCTACGTAAGAATGATTATTTTACTACTATTACCATGACGTGCTTTTCCTTATATGAGACGCGCATCAGCATGGATATCAATAACACAGCATCCTCCGATTTCAGCGTAGCCACGGTACCGAGCATGGTCCGCATTTTGATGTAAAATTACAGTGACGCTAGATGGATGTGTTATATCATACTCGACGCGACTCCTTTTATTATGCATGGCACGCTGCGAGCGCGATTGGAATTGCATTTATTGGGGAAAAAACATTGATGCGCGTGCGATTCACTTCCTACAATTAATAACAATTTTCCTCCTTCCACTCGAATTAGAAACACACCATTTCAATGATTGATTGAATGTTCTTCTACATACATATACTACATTATGAGAAGGCGATGGATAGATCTTGGAAAGTTGGAAGTTGGTGTTTGCGATCGTGCGTGTATCGGGTTTGTTGTCAAGTGCATTGACTTTCGCCGAGTAGTTTAGTTTGAGTTAGTGAGTTTGTGGGAGATTGGGGTTTGGGGGTTTTGAGGGGTGGGTGATGGCGTGACTAGAGTTAGAGTGGAGGATGAGAGTAACGGAAGGGAACGGAACAACTGTTACAGCGTGGGCCGGGGCGTTGAGTGCGGCGGTCGCCCGAGGTTCAGCACCGCTGGTTGTCGGCGCGTGTCGCCGGGGTAGTACAAGGCTCACCGCGGTGATCGGGGGCCTCGTTCTGGCATTGGCATCACTCTTCACCTCATTCGCCGTACAAGTGCACCAGGTACTCCTGAGGTAAGCTCCTCTACTCCTTAGCCAAACTCTCTCGACCCTCCGAGAGACCACCAAACCGGGCCCAACACCACCGCGCAATCGAAACCCACCCTCGCTGCTCGCTGCTTGCTGCTCCGAGGAATTGAAAGCGGTTCGAGTGTTCGTTTGCAAACATACCTTTCCGGATAAACGCAGCCTACCAATATAGTTCATCCTTTTCGCCGAGAAAGCTCTTTTACGCCTTTATCGAATTCTTCCCAATTCCCCGAACGCTGCGCCGCACCCCACCGCACCGTACCTGCTTGCTTTCAGTACCGGGATTTTGTTCCTCTCTGCGGTGACCCGTGCGACTAGTTGCCTGGCGTTATAGGTTTTGTGTACAAAGAAAGAAAATTGCATTTTTACCTTCATTTTTTTTTTATCGGTTTGCCCTGCAATCAACAAAATTGTCCAACACTTGCTCTCTTTATTTTAGAATCCTACTTTTACGTGATTTTTGACACTAGTTTATAAAATAGACATTTCAGAGTATAACAAAGCTAAGTATTGTTAGATATTGAATTTGCCGAATGTAATTATAGTATATTCGGTGGAATATTTTAGTAACCGTAAAGTTAATTCGTTAAAAAGTATTTTAGTGAAATAAAATTGAACAAGAGGTTTGTGACGTTGAAAGACAGAGCGGAACATTGTTTTATCCAAGTACTCTCGGGATGGTTGGCCCTTTCATTTAACAGAAAGAATGGCAGGAGTAGTTAGCTATTCCTAGAGGCGCGCAAACTTTTAATTACACCTCTAGAAAAGTCGTGCAGTTATGTTACAAGCCCGAAAGAACTTGGAAAAATAAGTTTGCCGGCTGTGTACGCGTGCACGTGGCGAGCGATCCGCGGAGCCGTGAACCACTCTTTCAACCCTTTCAGAGCATTCTCGTCGAAGCGAACTGCCCGAGGGCATTCTTTCACTAGGACAGTCTCGTTTCCTGCCTGCCAATGCTCCGCGGCTGCGAATACTCTTTGCAAATCTCGTACATAAACACAATCATTAGAATCTCTTTTTTCTCGGATGTAGCTAACAATGACTTGCCTGGTCGAATCAGTTTTAGTGAAGCCTGCATTCATTATACTTAGTTGCTGTAATTATTTTGAATTACATACTTCAAGTGGGTTGGGCTACTAATCTCGTTCATAGCTGCTTTAATTATCCTGCATTCTCAAGTAGCCCAACATTTTTCCTCATTATTTTGCCTTTCTCGAAATTTACTTCACCACATTCAGATTTAAAATATTTCATTTAGTTTGGAGTGAAAGCACAGTAATTCAAATTCCCTGCCAGTGTTGGCTGTGTTGCGTGAAATACTTGTTTGTTATTATAAATATAAAAGAAAGGAAAATATGTGCCGAATGCAGATGATCCTAACATCGAAGAAAGTATTGATCGCCAAGAATTTCACTTAAACCTAAGTAATATCGAAAGTTCATGATGAAAACTTTGGCGACGGTAAAAAACATTGATTCGATTCATCAATTTGAAGTACGCGGGTAGGTATAGCGGATAGTAGCTTCGAAATTCGCCAGTTTTCGTGGATGAGGATCATTTGCGGCAGGTGCAGGATAGGCGAAGGTAGTTGGTAAGGGTGCGCTGACGCGAGATTAGGCTTGATGAAGACTAACGATGGCCTCGTCGAAAATGCAACAGCTACGGCCTGGTGCTTGGTACTGGTGCCGGCCTCGTAAGGGAAACTGCCGGTTTGGTGCTGGGCCATTACTTCCGGAAACGACGAGAGTTCGTGGAGATGGTCGTGCAAGCTGGCACTGGTGTCGGGATAGCCCTCTTCAGTGTCTTCTACAAGGAGGCGTTGTGGTAAGCCGTTACATGCATACCAAATCATCTCAAATACTTCTTTCCTTATCCCTGAACAATGTTTCTCACAGTCTTCCCTTTTTAATTATGCACTCACACAATTATTATTAATGTCTGTTTCTATATCATTATTTTCTCTTGCATGGTGTTAACCCTATGCATTCTCAAGATTTTCTATGGTACTCTGTCTCGCACATGGTTTATTACTATGTTGCTTATGCGAGCTGCAGAATATCTGTGTAAGATAGTAATTAAACAAGTCTAGAATGCAAAGGGTTGATATAATATAGCATGCCAGTGTTATAATTCAAAACGAGTTGTTACATATTATTACAACTAATATAATAGTTTAATTAGAGAATAATAGGAGTGTATTCCATGGATGTTTACACCTTTTAGCTTTTCACCGTGTTGCTTCGCGGGGATTCCAAATTTAGAATTCTTTCCGACAGCTCATCTGTCATTAAAAACTCGAGATTGGCTGCGATTGTCAATTACCCGTGGCCAGTGGAGCAGATTTAACTGGGACGTCACTGCTCAATCATTCTGGAACGACCTTCGCCCTGTGAAATTTTAATTATCACTGCTCGTTGCGCGCCACTTTAATTAAAGTGTAACGAGCATCAGGGATTTGCGTTTATCCGTTTCTATTTGAATTTCTACGTAACAATCTGACTAAATTCTAATGTAGTTTTCGAAGAATAATCCAAAGCACTGAACATTTTGAACTTGTGGTATTCGAAGAGTAAAAGAAAATGTCTTTGGACTTATAAGAATTGAAGATCCGAGCATTAGGAAAGTCGGACGAAAAGAATAGTGTCCCCCGAGAAAATAATTATTGGAGCAATAATTAATGAAGGATCCTCTTGGTTCCCCGGGGAGAATGAGGCGTCTTCGTTCCAGCAGTAAATCAGAAGAGAAACCTCGTGAAAACCCAGACAAAACTGCTCTCAAGCAGGTCCCTCTTTTGTCCGGCTCTCCTTCCGTCTTCCGTCGGGTGAGGCGCGCCGCGCGCCGCGCGCCGCTAGCTTAGAAACCTGGACGCGAAAAGCCCAGAACGAATTCGACGTGAAATAATTGGACGTCCAATCCCGTCGCTTTGTGTCTCCGCGGAAGCGAGCCTTTTTCCAATTGGCAATCGCGTTCGTTAGGAATATCGACAACCATCCGTTCGGTCCAGGCGTCGATGAAAGGTATTTTCTTGGCGCAATCGTGGGGACAGCACTCTTAATGAATATCAAATTTCATAACTTGATACAGATCCATATTACATTCAGTGCCACGTGCCCCTCAGATTCGATATGTGTCGCACTGAGCTCGATATTCCAATAGGATTTACATCTCCCTTATCCCAATTGATTTTGTGACTCTTTAGTCCAATACTCTCATCAGTGACGGAAGTAGTTAAATGAAGAACGTATTGGATTTGGTCCAAGCCAATATGCTCTTCGTTTAACTGTTTTAGAATCCCAGACTTTTGGTACAGGATATCGAAAGTTTAAATGTCTTCGGATTTAGTTTCACTTCATCATCTTCGGTCAACTTTATACTGAATTACTCTGAATTATTTGAGTAGACCTTCTTTAATACCACCAGCCTCCCCTTGACTTGCTATCTCTTTTCTAATTAATTACCAGGCTTTCAAACTTGCAAAAAGTCATTAGTAGAAATTTCAAATTATTATGATTACAAATTATTCCCTCCGCATTTACCACCGCAATTTTCGTAGTATTAACGCAAATCATATGCAGCACACTAAATTTCCAACATTACTCTAAGTTCCGATAGCATTCAGGAGTAGTTAGAGTTCGAAACGTGTTGCCAGGATGGAGGTTGGACGTTGGGAGTGGCGGGATGCCCGCGTAGTTCTGCGTTGCGAGTTTGCTGCAGTATTTATCCAAAGGTTTCGACAGTAATTCGAGCGATGTTCCTTTAAAGGATCTCGAAACGTGTCCCGATAAGCCACGTAATCGCTATTTCGGTGGAGGATCCTTGCGCGTACGATATTATACTGAGAGAACACGTGGTGTGTCGATGTTGAATGGGAGGGGGTGGTTGAAGGGTCGGGGTTTATCTTGGCCACGATTTTCTCCGGTTGTCGTGCTGAGCGATTCATCAAAGTGACTGGGCGATCAAGGATCTCATTGGGCAATTGGAGCACGTGTAATTAGGGCAATAACGCCACGTTGGCCAAGTCAGCTGGAAAGGGAAGTGGATTGCCGCGAGGACAGGGGACAAGGCGAAGGGAGAAAAGGGGAATGCCTCGAGAGCAGGGATGAAAAAGGAGAATCGGGAAGAAGAAAAAGGGTCGCCTAATTGAAAAAAAGAGGTCGCAAGGACAGAGCGATTGAAACAGGGACGAAGGGGGGTTTATTTAATGTCCTCGTGGCTCAACCTCTGCCAGGAGAGAACTTTCTACGCCTCTCTCTCTCCCGTCACGTCTCTTTCCCTATCTAATTAAATAAACGAGCATTGCGTCGCCTTTTCTTTCGACTTGAACATTCGTGTCATTAGACAGCTAGCAGTATTTCCATGAAAAAAGAACGATCCTTTCAGCATTGTAATTAAAACGTAGATCTTTATGAAGATGAAGCACTTCCAAATTAAAACCAAGGGAATCTAACTTCTCTCTACGTGTTAAAGGTTATATTTAATTATCACTGTATAGTTGAAACATTTGTAACATTTGTAATATTTGTATCTATTCTTAATGATACAGTCTGTCGCGAGTTAAATAATTCTTTTATTTAATTCTTACTTTTAAAACTTTAGTTGGAAAATGTAAAATATAGCACTCCGAGACCATTGAAAGTTCCACTCGATACTCAATCCTCATTAATGGTTCGCCAGGCATTTCTAATGAAACAATACACCCAATACTTCATTATACTCGCAGCGCTGCGATAGCAGCTGGAAGGAATGGCCTTCGAGAAAATTAACACAACTTTAATTAACCGAATGGACTCGATGAATATTATGCTCCTTCTTAGAGCAGTGTTCACGGCTTCCCTTCGAAAAAATAAGGAAACCCGAGAGTGAGTTTCTTCGGCTTGAAACGATTCCAGTATAAATATTTAATTTTTGTACCAAGGGAATTTTTCGACTTCCGGCATAATTTAATTATCAGTGGTTGGTAAGGAAAGCATAATGTAGTATGTACTGAAAACTCATCTATATTAACATCAATTGTGGAAACATTCACTCAAAAAGTAAAGTGAATTCAATTATTTAAAACGTATTTAACTTTAACAGAAATAGAGCTACATTTATAATTATTAACGAGCAATTACATGCTACAAATATATAACAGAAACCGATCGATATCAATTGATGAAGACGTGACTTAAATATGTTGCGAGGATTTGCCAATTTCGGAATGAAATGTGTGTGAAACATTAGTCCGAAAGATCCCGACGAGTTCAGTGGTCCAAGAAACAAGTCACATGCCGAAAAATCGAATTGTCCCCGGAACTAGAGCGAAACGATCGAGTGGAGCCTTAACGAGGGCCGGAAACAATCGTGTCCGGGCGATCGGCTCCTCGCTCGCTAAACATTTTCCAAAGCTATTTGCCGGGGATAAAGCGCCGAGAGAACGAGAACGCGAGTGGGAAGCAGATTAATCGTCATCGAGTCCGTGGAGGTTTAACAGAGTGACGATACAGATCGGGGGAGAGTGCGAGAAGGACGGATAGGGGGAGGAAGAGGGCGCGAGAGAGAAAGAGGGAGAGGAAATGTCGAAGCCGGCTGGGAGAAAGAGGGGAACTCGTGACTTGGTCGGTCCATCGGGAGATCGATGATTCGAGCTGTGTACGTCCGGTGCACGCACAGCTTTCTCCACATTTTCCACGCGGTCCAGCATCCCCGAACCCCGAGCCCACTGCAATGCGGCTCCTGCAACACGCACTCTACTCTCCAAGCCTCCGACTCGAAATTGCAACTGCTCCTGCTCCTCCCTGGACCTCCGCTCGACTCCTTCCGCCACTTGCGCTCATTAATCCGGATAATGGTAAACCCCCAGCCCCGCTCCCGGAACCCTCGTCCCCTTAATCAATGTGACCGTATACGCCGAGCGCCGCGAAATCGACATTTTCCACGATGCATGTGCGCCAGGAAAATTTCAATCAGCAGGCGGTCGACGCAGTGACTCAAAAATCCAGCCACCACTTGGTAACTGGAATTCGAGATCCGGCAAGCATACGTGCACTCGATACGTGTATTGCTACAAGTATTAGATCGCTTTTCGTGCTTACGGAAGTGGAGCGGCTGACAGCTGGAACAGACTGTGCCATACAAGCCTCTCTTGTCAGTCGTGGATGGCTTCAACCCGCTATATTGCCATGTAACTTTACAGTCCCATACTCGCGTGTTTTCGTTTTATTTGCATCTCGGATTTCCTCCCTCTCAGCCATGGCTCCCTGCAGTGCTCTGCTCTGATAACACAATCTGCACACATTCAGTTTATGCTGCTCGCTAATTCTTATACTCTCAAGTCCATAATTCCCAGTTACATCTCTTATATTCTTTGCCCTCGTAAAACATTGGCTTGTAAACAATTAGCACTGTTTTACTAAAAATTTTCGAGGGTCTGGTACAGTTTATATCGAAATGAATTTTGCCCGATTGAAAACCAATGCCGTGAGAAGTAATATTTCGCAAATCGAGGTAGACTTCAATTAAAATCTCTGAATAAAACACGTGTTCGTAAATTGAAATTTGCAACTTGAGAGTTGAGAGTGGAGTGTTAGGTCTGTTTGCTGTTTAAACTGTTTCCCGGAACACTTAGTAGCTGAGCGAGTTCAGGTTCGCAGAGGTCGACAGTAGGGCTTTGATTTTCAGGATGTTCTCCGCTGACAAAGCACGGGGTGGCGGGTGTTTGGTGCGGGGATGCTTTGTCGGCGACAATTTACGAGGTATCCTTAATGCGCAATGAAAACTGCTGCCGCAGGAGTGCATCGGTAGCTGTGCAGCAAGTGGCACCTTGTACCCGGCTATAATGCCGTATTAGAGCCGTGATATACTACTCGACTCGCTTCCTACTCGGATAGCTCGTAATATCTGCTCACACGTTATTTATTATGCCATAACGTTTCCTAAACTCGCCTCTGAGCGGGGGACACCAATTTTGAAATACTTTCCAAGCCCCCGATGAGATACGCGGCTCTCCACATGCCAGCTTCTTCCACTTGAGAGCTTTCGAAATTGCGCATTTCATCAATGGCCTTCCAATTTTCCCTACCACCATCAAGGCCAAACTCCACAGGAACCACCTGACTTTTTTATGAAATAAAACTACCTTTTTTTGATTGGACCACTTTTAATCCCACTCCACTCGAAACCACTCGGCCGGCACTCGTCGAAACGAAATTTCTATCAGAATTATTTTATTCGTATTTAATCAAAGTTGCCTGTATTCTTCGCGCGTAGGCGATAGAATTTCCATTTCAAAGTTCGCTGCCGTTGAATAAAAGGACTCGACAATAATATTCATATTTGCGTGACCGAGCGCCGCCGGTGAAAAGGCCAAGAAAATAAGGTGAGCGGTAGAAAATTGTTAACGAGCTGCATTGAGAGACATATCGAATATAACTTTGCCAATGCAGCTTGCGACCCGCAATGCCGTGCGGTGGGGAGTGGTTAGCGGTATTAATATCGAGGAGGAGAACTGTTTGCGTTTGCACTGGGAAATACTCTCTTGCAAACAATAAACAAGTCGGTGCAGCCTCAATTATCTGAAACACATCGGGATCGTTCGACTCTAATACACACACGTTTTGGGGGGCTTCGAACCTATCTCCGGAGTTCGTACGAACGTGCATGGCACTTCATGAATTATAGCGGCTCGTTACGCTAACGAGTGACCTGTTGGATATGTCACGTATGCCCACCACATCCACCCCGATCCGCACACACCCCCCCCCCCCCCCCTCGCCGATTCATGTTACGCAATGTGTACGAGTTTCTCGTGAATCCCGGTGGTTGCTATTGCCTACTAGTTACTTGCGCCCAGAATGATCCATAAAGTTGAGCGGTTCGCGCTCGAGCAAAGTAACATTATGCCCTTTGCGGCGTCCTAGCCAATTCATAACTGTCAGTGGTACATTTTCGTCCCTAGCCAATCTCTTTGCCCGCCTGCCCGAATTCCGACTGATGCGAGCTTGTAATTAGTATCAGTCGGACCACTCGCCAACCCCGTGATAAATAGAACGGGCTTTCTAATTGCTGCGGGCTACGTCTGCTAAGTTTCTTTTTGTCCGCGCAGAGAACAAGAATTAAAGTTAATCCCAGAAAAGGAAAAGATTAACCATTTTAATTTCAGTGAAGCTCTATTTTTAACTCTTGTATTTTATTAGGAATATAGAATTATTACCAGTTATAATTAGAAGTGCCTTGGAACTACAGTGAGTAATTAATTGGAAGCGTGAGAACTAAGACTAATATAGGAGTGCTAGCCACATTTCCTGGAGATTGGGTTGCTCTCGGGAAAGTAAACTGGCAGAGTTGGATAAGGACAGTGCCAATAACAGGAAGGATATGTTCCCAGGAATTTGGGCTGGCGGCGCGGCCTTCAGTCCATAACGGGAGCACTCTCGTTAGCCTTCTTCCTCGGTCTGATCTACCGGAGTGCATCCCTCTATCACCCTCAGCGGCGTGCGATACTGCATCTCAAGAATCAACGTAGCAAAGTTAAAGAGAAGAAGTCGGCGACCAAGGTACCGCGGCAGCCCTTGGTGGATTTCAGTCCTTTGGGGAGTCGACCAGTCAGGATGTTGATGCTAGCCGCTGGTGCGGCTGGCTTTGGTCTCTATACTCCTGCCTTTTATATCGTAAGTACCTACCACACTTAACTACCACCCATCGCCTAATTAAAAAGCCCTAATTAATAATTAATTAATAATATCTATATATAGAACTCTGTTAACGATCTAGGCGCTTCTAGTTACACTGCTCCAACTACCCATCGTTTTCATCTTCTCTTTCACTTCTGACTGTAATATTAATTAAAATACTGAAGCTAAGATAGCCTAGCAATAATAATAGCTTCGTTATACAGTTTTGTGTCGATCAAGATTGCGCCAGTGTTGAGCTTTAAAATTTGAATAATGCTAGAATTTATCCTAGAGTTATAACTCAATTAAATTTATATTCTCATTTATATGCTCGCCATTTAAATTCATCTCTCCTGCTATCTCTGCCTTTCTTTCTGCTTGGATCTGTTAGAATTTGCTAGAACTTGGCAAAGATTGAGTTTATGGTCGTCGTATATTGGAATCGAAGTATCAGATTCTTGTTGGCAATAAAATAGTAGTGACGCTGAGGCGATGAATAATTTGCAGGCAATGCAGGGGGTCCAGGACGGTTTGGAGATGAGCGCGATAGTTCTTCTGCAAACGTGCTTGGGCCTGGCTGCTGCATTGGGTTGCGCGGCTTGGGGAGTCGTCACCGCGAGGCCATCCGCTCAGTGCCTCGTGTCCAGGCAATATCTCTGCCAAGCTGCACTCCTAGGAGTTGGTCAGTATACCACCGCTCCTGCTTCTCTAATCCATTCGCGGCTCTTTTCGATCCCCTACCACCTACCATATATATTCTCTCCGTCACCGAAACTCCTATGAAACCACGCTTGACCCACTCCGGGATCAACTCACCCCCGTCCCCGGAAACAACTACTCTCCTTTCTTCGATTTACCACTGCCACTTTTTCACTTTACCATTTAGCTTTCCCCAAATCCTCCATGGTTTTACGAACTCGCCAGATATGAATTGGCTACTGGCTTAGTACTTCACTAGGTTTTCACTTGGGGATTTGCTTCAACTAATAGTTTTCTACCTTGTTAGTCGCAATTGAATATCAATGATTGTCGGTTAACAATGTCCATACATAATGGATAAAGTTTCAATGGGCTGACCCAGATAAATAGTGTATAAACTATTTACGTTTAAAAGTTACTTCGCGTTACATAGAAATACAGTAGTCATTTGTTTAACTGATAGTCGAGGAAAAATGCAAATGAGGATAGTCTTGTATGCAAAATAGTTGGCGTATCTCTAGGATTGGTTTACGTCCTGGTTGGGCAAAAGGGTCAGGATAAGCTTGGTCCCGGTGGCCAACGAAGCCATTAGCGGTCTTCGCACATAGAATCTTAACAGATAGTAGAGGATACCGCACGTTCCATGGCGCTGGGCACCGTGGATCGCTGTGGTTTGGTCACAGGAGATCTCGTTCCTGGACAGTGTTACAATATGTCCCTAATTACCAACTGTATTCCGAGTGGCCGGAATACAACGTGCCTAACCAACCGTCGATTAAAGTACATCCTGCATAATTTAAAAGGCTCGTTTAAGTACAATCTACATTCGGGAATGAATGTAAGTGTGATTTGGAAGCCACTTGATATCTACCGTTTCCAAAAGCTTAATTTTAGAATTTGTTGGCTTAATTCCATCCTTTAACTCAGGTTCAGTTCAAATAATAAATACTAAATGTTGAAATATAAGTTTCGGTGGTTTAAAAAAAAGAAAACACCGAGAAAGTTGTTTTATACAATAAATGTGCCAGTAAAACAAGTAAAAAACATTGCTTGGAAATAAGAAAATCATTGCTGAGAGAGAAGACTATTGGTTATCAGAGGGTTATCAGTTAGGAGACGGGTGAGGGCGGAGTTCATGGCTGGGTAAGGGGTCGTAGAATGGAAAAATACTTTTGTGTCGGTGGCTCGAGCTCGGCGAGCCGCGTGAATGAAGGGGGGTAAAGACTGTGACACTCGAAGTGCGACTTCAAAGGGACGAAAAAGCCCTGAAAAGCACAGAAAGGCGCCTTTGGTGGGGGAAAGTCTTTGGGCTTGAATGAAGTCCCAGCCGCTTAAAGCCCTGGCCTCTCTCGGCCTCTCCTACCCTTCTACAGGTGAGACGTCGAGATTTTCGACCGCTTAGTAGCTCATCTCGCGGCAAATTCGATCGAAATCCCCTTCTCAGAAGGATTAGATTCTCTATAGAAATTGCTTTCGCGGGAAACCGGATTCATGCGGGCGAATAATTGACGCCAAATAAAAGATACTCGTTAATGTTGGTTTGTGGAAAATATAATATCCTGTGATGCGATACCGGCCCATTTACACGCCCGGATACAATATCCAGCCGGGCATCAGTAATACAGCAATTCCCATCGGGCGTACCAGCAGATTGTGTACTTTTAAACACAGTACCAATGGTAGAGAGGGAAATTAATGCCAAGTAAACATATCACACAAAGTTTTCGGTTTTACAAATGAGGCATTAATTACCAAGCTAACAGAATCTTATAACATGCCGCAATTGCGGCTCATACATGTTCAGTTACATTTGGCTATGGTGCTTGTTCTGTTTAATTTGTTTAAATATAGAAATAAGTTGAAACACTAATGCCGCGGAGAACTACCCGAAAGTCAGCGAAATGTTTTCCAACTCTCTCCAATTGAAAGTAGAACTCACAATTTTTTGCAAACATTTACGGCCGTCAATTACGGGTCACTGGAAATTTGTAGCTAAATTTGTTCAACAGTTTAGGTACTAATTAGTACAAGGTAACAAGAATACTTTAAATCCTCATAATTTTCAACTCTTGAAACAACTTGTCAAAGTGGTAAACATTAAAGAAGCTTCTATATTTTTCCCGTGACTTTCGCAAAGCAAACTCCAATGAAACAAGGAGGCTTCAATGACACAAATATTTCATGGAGGCCTAAGTGAAGTGTCTTGTTGTAACAACAATTGCAAAACATTAAGTAGTCGTGGCACAAGTGGGCAGACTACTGTGAACCTTCCAGATCGCAATGATGCCGGCACTAATTTCAGTCTGAGTAAGAAAAAGGCGGTCCGGGAAATATAGAGGGTCGGTGTAACATCTGTTTTTTTGCGAAGAAAGGTGAACCGACTAAAGGAAGGAAGCGCCGACAAGCTAAATGTAGGCGGAGGGTGGGAAGGAAAGAGAGAGATCCATGGAGGTAGTTTCACTCGAAAAAGCGGCTTATCCTGGACGTCCCGAATCGAGTTTGCTGCCAGCACCGCAGCAAGATAAACTATTCCGCGAAAAGAATTTGCAATTTCCTCCGGGCTATCCTAACGCCCCACCTTCTTCCTGTCCTCTCACGCCCTCCCTCTTGCGTCCTCCTTCTCCCCCTCCCCATCCTCCTCCTCATCCTCTTGACTTAGCAACCTTAATAGAAACAGACGCAGTGGCGTTGCGTGACTTTTCTCTGTCCACCTCCTCCGTTTGTCTCCCGACAGCGAGGATAAACGCGAAACTTATGCGAGCTACCTAATTAAAACGCCGGTGCAGTCCAATTATGAGGACTTAATTCGGCCGCCACCCCCAACCCAACCTCTTCTTCCTAGGAAAACATTTCCTAGGTGAACACGAGTTTTTCTAATGAAACACTTGGCTAAGATGGATCGACAGTCGGAGTAGAGTGTTCCTCTGCGAGGAAATTAACATTATAATTCTCAAGCAATATTGACTTATCTACCTTCCCACTACGGATATAATTAACTCCACTTGAACATAATTAACCCTTTAGATGTACTAGGATTCCAAAACTTACGAAAGTACATAATTGCATTCCAATAAGGATTCTTTGATACTTTAATGTAGGAAACCCCAAAGGAATCAGAATTGGATGCACATATGTATAGTGTTAAGCTACTTATAAGTTTAAAAGAAATGCAATGTGATGGGGATTTAACTTGAAGTCTTTAATGGTTCGACGTAGGTTATATTTTTGCTTGAAGCCATAGCTCAGGTGGCCCTAGGAAGCGTCCAGGGTTACCACGGACTGGTACTGGCCTCTGGACTCTATGGAGCATCCCTCGGTGGTGCCCTTTATTCCCTGAAGATGTTAGCACTCGAAAGGCTGAGGGCCAGACATTTCGCGAGGGCTTGGGCTCTCGTCCAGGCAGCCGAAGCACTGCCAATCCTTCTTGGAGTTCCTCTTACCGGTAAATACCCCCTAAGCACCATCGCACCTTAATTAGATTGACTCTCACTTTTCAACACGCGACAGACCCATCTACGTTAGTTCTTCTTCAATAAGACTCCTGTTTCACACTAATTGGTTGGTTCAAAGTTCAAATGTAGGCCTTCCTGTTGACAGAGGTGAAACATAAGCAAGAATGTCGGTGCAGTTAATGAAAGGTTGCAAGTCAAATAGAAGATGAAAGATTGCAAAGGCAAAATATAGAATCAAAAGCGTTATTTTAAATTTAAATATCCTGTTTCTGAAATTGAATATACGCCTTTATTAGATCGCACAAATTTTGGAACAAAGTATTTTTTAATTTGCGATGTAATTAAAAATTGGAAAAAATAAAAAGTGAAAAGCAGGGACAATGGCATAGGGAATATTATATTTTCATTCATTCTGTGACAGCGAGAGAAAAAGAATTAGAGTTATCCGTTAACAAAGTTAGAATTCCAGAATAGAGAAATGAAATTTTGGTAAAAGGAATTGCGTGTAACGTGTAATTGCAGGTTACATGAACGCGAACAGCCCAAGGGTGGGTTATTACGCGTGCACATTAAGTTCCTTGTGCGGTGCAGCGTTACTCTTCCTGGTGGGGTGGGGCCGTCAGCCATCGTCCCCGATCGTCCCAGGGCCACGTATCTCGAGTTTGGGCCCGTTACCACCACCATGTGCCTGTCCACCGCCACCGAGGCCCAGACTACCCAAATCTCAGTCACTGCACGTGCCGCTCGACATAGACGAACCGATTCGTTCGCCGGAGAGGGTGCCCACTGCCGACCATTATTATCAGCCGCAGTTCCATACACCCCTCAGGCCCAGCAAGAGCGTCCCAGAGGGTCTCAGTCACCACGACTCCTACAGAAGGGCCAGGAGACATCGTGATGTCACGGTCATCGAGCAGATGACCACTAGCGTCTAGACCTTGGCTCTAGATTTAGATAAAAGAGTTTAGCAAAGAACTGGGAGGGAACCTCGGTGTCTTCTTCACCATTCGACACTCTGTCCCACACTGGGACTCACTAGCACTCGAACTAATTAGCACCAGGACTGATTGCGAGGGTCAATCTTTCCCAACAAGTCAGAACCTTTCTATTAGGCAATTCTTGCGGAATTTTCTGCTCATTTGGTGAATACTATTTCTTAAGGACCTCGACTAAGGAAGATTTGTTGAACGAGGATTATCAGAGCATTTCTTCGGACGTTAGATCAAGGATTCTACGTGGAGGAGTCCGTCGGGGATATAGCTTGGTGCAAAAAGCAGTAGAGGGCTTGAGCGAATAGGATGGAAAAGGGGATGGAGAGCCGGAGAGGTGAGTGGAAGGTTGAGGGAAGAGATCTCGATGTGAGTCGAACACGTCCGGGATATCGGAAGTACGTTGAAATGGATTCGATAGCGGAGGACCCTGGCGGTGCTGTATTTATACACGCGGAATATTGTTCGCAGAATATTCGCCGTGTACACACATATGTGACGATCGCAAGCGAACCCTCGAGACCATCTGTCGTCTTCCCCGATCTCTCCTTAGGTGTTTGGAAACATCGATAAAACGTTCTTGCGTATGTGCCAAGCTGTGTTTGCCAAAGGGAGTGGGAGCGTCCTAAGGTGTAACTTGCGTCGAAGCCCCGTGTGATACCTGTCGCATGTGTCAAACATATTTCCGAGACTACTTGGACCAAATACTTCCCAAAGACTATTTCGTATTCGGTGTCATTTTCAGAATCGCTACCACTTCCCCAAACTAGTTCCACTCCATTTCCTTAAGAGGATTTGTTGAAACTTCGAACATTCGTGAGCACTATTATCATAATGCGTCGGACATACGTACTTTGTTGTTGAATAAATATTCATAAGTATTTCACACAAACTCACAGTCTAACTTCTTTAAATGAAAACGTAGCTTAGAGCAATAGCTCTTGTATACGATCAATAAATTCACGTATCGCACGTTCCTTGTTAATTCCTCTTTATTAAACTGTACGACATTTAAAACAATGTTTGAACATTTGTATCCTCATTTTCTTAGTTTAACAATGAACACCGGAACACATTTTCGACCGGCTGAATTTCAACATTTCGCCGCGAGACATTTGTCAAAGTTGCCATTCGAGTTTTTTCGAGTAAAAATTCGCCAAAACCGAGGATTTTCATTGATTCGTGGCATCGTTCGCTCACGTAATCGTGCGGGCCACGGGCTTTTCTATGCAGGATATATTCGGGGTGAACAATGGGTGCTATTATCGTGCCACCAGGACGCTGGGATAATCCGTGTGCAGGTGACATCGAAATCACGCATCACCGGAAATTCTGTGCACCCTCTCTTCCCCTTTCCCTCTTGCCATCCCATTCTTTCTCATTCTCTCGTACATCGAATCGTTAAATATGGCTGCGCAATATGTACTTGCATTATCGGACAGGTGTGATGGTCGAAGGAAACGTTTATCGATGCACATTTGTTAACAAATGCTTGGTGTGGACGAGCAATTCGTTGCGGTCAAGTAATAGTGTGAATTGTTATTCAATTACGTGCACTCAGTGGCTCTAGGATCATACATTTATTCAAACCATTAACAATTTCACTGGAATAGGGATCCGATTAGGTTGACAGCTATTTCATAGTTAAAGCTTTAATCGGAATAATCAATGATCAGTGAAAAATCAACAGGCTTATTGTAAATTGATAACATCTGTAAAAGCCTTCAGTTTGTCCGTTGGTAATTTCACATACGCCACTGAAAATTCCAGGAATTAATTGTTTGTCCAGGCTAGGTAATTGTACACCTGCACATACAAGCATACGCAGATATGCTGCGTATATAATATTCGTGAGAATTATTGTATGGAAGGAGATGAATGAAGTTTAAGAGCTGTTAAGTATCTCATTAGAAAATTGTTCTTTCCGACGAAGGAGGGAGTGACACTGTGGTAAAGATTATTATACACGAATGTATCGAAGTCGATTTTATATAGTTTATTATAGTATCTGATCGAACTATCGCGCGAAACTAGGCGCCACCGTTTACCCACGGTTACCAAATAATTAACACACTAACTAATGTGTAATGTTACTGCCAGGAAAGAATCTATCCGTTAGCTGTCCATCATACTGTTCTCACCCGCTTTTTCCATTTCGAATACGCAAATCGACATCAAGTTCACACTGCTACTCTTCGTATACTATTAAAGCTAGCACTACGATTACTTGACTATTGTCTTCGTGAATATGGTAATAGAAGTCAATTACGTGCAAGTTTCTAATTGTTCCTTTAGTGCTGATTGTTCATCATATAGACCTACTGAGGTTCTGAGGCTTCCTTCGAACTATTTCATCTTTGAATAAGTTAATACCTCACACTTCCAATCATGAAATACATCTATCACATTACTTTTCGAGATCTTTTGAAAGTTTCATTAAAAAGTACCATTGAAAAATGAATTTGCTAGAGGAAAATGTACAACAGCTTAACATCTTGCTTCCAGGGCTCACTAATACCGTACTGAGCAATTAACACTTGCAGTCGTGTTCACTAATTGTAAGCTAAGTTTTTATGTAAATGTATGCACAGCAGCAAAACCTCAGCAGGATCGAATCAAGCGGAATGAATCACTAAAATGAACAAACGGATCGATCTCTTTCCTATCGTGTGTGTTCAACGTAAAGCTTAAAAATACGAATGAAGGAGGTCCTGTGCACAGATCGGTGACGAATGACTCATACAAGTGTGCAAATTTGCAGACTCGGGAGATGGAGAGTGCACGGGCAGGGAAAAGTTTCTAGAGAAGGTTGAGGGACTTCTTATATCTAGGGAAGCGAAGAGCAGAAGGTGGAGGATGCAACGGAGCTGGTCTCCGAGTCTCGTTTCCGCGCTAGCAGTAAGTTATCATTACCGTAGAAACTTTGAAAGTAAGTACAATCTAAAATGCACGCGGTGAGATCGAATATTCCCCTTGCTTTTTCCCGCTTACACTCCCAGCTAAAGCTGAACATACAGCAAAAGCAACACGCCGGACGGCCAATGTTACACGCCCTGCCGTGCCGCGCGCCCCGGCAACACGATGGAAGTTTCGCCCGCTGGAAAATTGAAATACTTCGTGCTCGCCTGCTCCAGAACGACCGGAACTATCGGGCACACCCGCGCCTTTAAACTTCCCGATTAATTCTTCAACCTGTTCTCGCCTTATCTTGGCTCGCCCTCTAAGAACAACAGCCCGCAAGAAAGCTGTTTCTTTCGAGCACTTTCATACATGTAGGTCGATCCTGCGTGCTAATAGATAATTCACCCAGGTAGACGATTACTCATCGACTACTAGTTTTTTTTTCATTTTTAATTGCTGTTCCTTAATAATATAATTCTTGCATTATTGCGCAACAATTATCGGAGTTCGTAATTTCTGGTTATTCACCAAACTTACGCCCAAACATTCTCCAAGTAATTTTTTTAAATAATACAAAATGAGTGCCAAAAATATTACTCCTCTAAAACTTTAATTGATTGAGTCTTCGCCTGGCTGGGTGAACGAACGTAATCAACTCTTCCGTGAATCACTAGTATACGTAATTAAAGGAATCGAAACGATGTTATCCAGAAACTACTAAACGTGCAATACACTGGCACCTTTATCTATCAACTAGCGACACAATTGTACTTTAATCTCGACTTAAGTCAAACAAGAATCAAACAAAGTCTTGGGGACAACACGGGCCCAACGGTACTCGTGCTGAAATCAATTAGTACCTGACGACTTAAGTGTCCTAAGTTTTCCATGTTTCCACGTGAGCAACCGGAAAAGCCCTTGTATGAATCTTCAGTGAAAAGCATTGTGGGAAAATGGACGTGCGAGAATCATTATTTAGTAAGGTTGCCGAATGATCATCGACATACCCCAGTTACCCTTAATTTTTTGACTCTCTTGAAGTTTTCAATAACCATTTGAAAACATTTTAATGATACTTATCGGCAATTTGTTGCACTATTAGTATAAACAGTACTGAAATGTATGTACGTTGCTTTAATTATTCGACATAGACCAATTAAGCGCAGCATCTGGCTATTCAGTAAAAATTTATGGCTGTAAATCAGTAAAACTTGTCATTAATTTCGAAAGTCCAATAATTTCCCACGAAAATTCGGCAGCCCTACACTTCCCAGCGAGTTCGCAACACCATTAATTGTATTAATAATGACAAAGCTATCTCACTAAAAGCACAGACTATTAATTTTGGTCGGAAACTACAGAGGTACTTATTAATTTACTGATAAGTACATGGACCCTTATTAATAATAGGAACCCCTTCGAGTTTCGCAGCTCACTCAGCTATAATTGTTAATTGTTACCGACGCTTGAACAATTCGTCAACAACACTAATCTATACTTCGCACGAGGGTGTCTTAAGTGTACTTTATCAATCACAACAAGGATCGTGAAGTGATTAAGGTTTTAATTGGAAAAGCTTTTTATTGATTTAAGCGCTTCGACTGCTTGAAAATGTAATCAAGAATTCAAAATGCATATTTGATAACTTATTCGAATTTGAAGGAAAAACTTGTCATTGCACATAGAGTGGCGGAGATAGTTTTCGTGCTTGCGTCAATAATTTATCGCTCAGCAACACGCTTTTAATTCACTACATAATTAGGAGTATTTTAATGGAAAGAGGTATAATTTATTCTATGGAAACAGTATTCAGTAAGAGTGGTCCAATAATTTTGTAAGTCGGATTGAGTTACTTCAAAAAACAAAACAGTGGTAATTAGAGTTAAACAGATATTACTAGAAAGTGTCACTAGAATTATTCGATTTGAACAAGAAAGTCTTTGTGTTAGACATTACTAGCACAGTGAGCACTCAAATTTCAACTGGGGCCCAGTAGAAATTCGTCGATCGAGACTTTCGTCGAACGCTATTCACACAGTCACCGGTATAAACTTTGTTCAGAATGTCGCGGTAACTTTGAAGATGCATTGCTGTGTACGATAATTATACACAAGGATCCTTCGACATTTCCATTGATCTGTAACAGCTTATAATGTCAACTGTCGAGGAAGACATATGTAATGTAATTCCAATATTGCATATTGTATACCTTGTAAATATCGAGCAAGGTTTCACTCTCTCACTCTATCTCTCTGTCTCTTTCTCTCGATCGACAGAGAGAACGTTGAGGATTTTGTAAAGTTTTATAAATAGTTGTACTGTAGTTGAACAGCTGGACCAATAAAATGTATATCCAATTGTATGCTGTTAATTATACTTTCAACAATCTACAATAGATCTCTTTTATTCCCGTGCGATATAATTCTTCTTTGTTAAAACTTAAAAAATTGAATTTTCGCGCTTTGAAGCTGTTAGATCGCAGAGTGTACTGCAGTGCCCTCTGCAGCTTTCTTTCACGATACAGTTGGTAATAAGAGATGTTGATAAAGAAAAGGATCTGCCGGTAAATAAGATAGCGGTTAGCAACCGCTGTTTAAGTTCTTCCTTACCAAAATGATCAGTCATCACGAAAGGGGCGCTGACAAAGGATCAATGAAACAGTTCTGACCGTTGTGACCGAGCCATGAATGAAACAGGAATGGGAACTCCTAGAATAACTCAGTAGTTCTGCTAGGAATTTTGTCCAGTAAGTGTTTCAACTGAGAATATTCCCAATTACAAAAATGCTTCCAAAACACTAAAGAACTGCTTTCAAATATTCCACGCTTTTCTACTTACTAATACATACTTTTAAACTGCAAATTAGCGGAAAATAAACGTTTGGAACTGGTAGTTCAAATATAAGTCGTTCCAAAGTTCAAATTCTCAGGGTTCATGGTCACAAATTCTATAAGATCGCGGTGGAAAAGTGTAGCTCAAACTTAGTCGATGAGTTTTTAACACCGCGGAAGAGTTATCATAGAATTCGGCAGTAGGCCGTGGTTGTTCGTGTAGGGTAACTAAAGTAGATCGGGCTTGGATGCCTGGTGCTGCAGCGAGCGTCGAACAGGTGTCCCCACTTCTTGGCCCTAACCTCGGCCCTCGGGCGTGCTGGTGTCGGGATCGAGTGTGGGATCGAGTGCCTCGGTGGCAGGCCTGGCTGCGGTAGTCTCGGCTCCACTTTACACCACTTTAGACGTATGCGCTACGTACGCGCAGTACCTAAAGACTAGCTCTAGCTGCACCTGCGGCCAGGCCCACCACTAGCTCGACCTCGCTCGACCTGGCCCGACCTGATCATTCTGTCCTCCGGCTATTCCCTCTCATCCGCTGCCTCCCGAGTCCCGAGGCTCCCACCAAATTCCCGGAGACAGCGCAGCGGTCCGCTGTCCGCTCGGCTGGCGGTGCTTGGTCCGTTCCTGCGTGTCGGCGCGCTCGCTCACGCCAGAGCCTGCAGCGTGGAGCGTGGAGGAGCGCGGCGTACGTGTAACCTGATTTGTTGTGCCGCCGGGTGGTACGCACGTTCGGCGCTCGGCCGTGCGAGAGACGACAGCGAGCAGAGCGGTTGAGACGTGCCGGAGCCGAAGGAAGTGCGCGTAGTAACGATCGAGGAGAGGCAAAGGCAGAGGGCCGAACTCTGTGGAGCAGAGAGTATCGGCTCGCGCGGATAACCAAGCGAACGAACCAACGAGCAGGCAAGGCAGCCTTGCCGAGAAGACGGCCCATTCGGCGAACGATTGCCCGGAGTGGAAGAGGCCTCTGATATATCCGGTCGGCCGAGTTGTGCCCGTGAAAAGTGCCAAGCCAGCGGAAGAAGAGCTGTTGTTCAAGACTGGGATCGTAGCGAGCGAGTGCGGATATCGGGGACTCGAGACTCGAGGCACGAGACACGCGGCCTCCACTGGACCATGTGCTGTGTGTGACTCGTAACGGTGCACCGTCAATAGGTGCTCGCCCTGACACATTTGCCTCCCTTTGATCTCACACGTATGTATCCTCCTATCTATGTATGCATGCACTCTCAACTGAGCCGTCTTTCTCCGCTCCTCTCGCTTCTTTAGTCTCTATCTGTGTACATATTTCTCCTGACGCAGACATCTCTGCCACTCGAAAATATCCTGTATCTTTCGGAGTAACCAACATAGCATCTAAATGAATCTAGAGCCAAGGATAAAATCGGCAAGCCGTGTCGAAGTAGGCCACTGTCACAGCTCGGTCAATCTTCCAATTTCTCTCTGGCGCGATACGCCGCTGCCTCTATTTCATTCATGCGATCTGTGCCCCTTTAGCGTGGCGAGTACTCGTTTTAGCTCTCAATAGAAGTAGCTCGCGCATGTATATGTTGCTCGTAAGACGTAAGTCGTAGGTAAGAAAGGTGTACGGTAGAGGAGTTCTTTCGGTTGGAAGGTTCTCGCGTGGACAGTAAATGTACAAGTCCGGCGAGCAGCCGATCCCTTGTACCGGCTGCTTCTGGCTACGTCAGAGTGGCTCTTTTAAAGGAATGCGGCACACCTGCTCGTCTTTTACTTATTTCAAGGCCTCCTCGCGTCTCGGAGCCCCGTTACAACTCGATTCCTCGCATCTTAAACAATCGCAAAACAATCCACCGCTACACACTTGGGGAAATCACGGCGAACTCTCCACGTCAAGGCAACAATTGCGCTTTACGTTCCTCCCACGTCAGACACGTACACACAGATACGCAGCAGTTAGATAAAGGCGGGCCGGTCGTGAGTTAACCGCTCGTTTTTCCTTGACTGATAAATCGACATAGCCCGATAATGATTCACGAGACGATACGAAGTGAAAGGCGGTATTCTGCAATTGCGACCTGGCGCGCTTCGCTTGATGATTCGCAAATTGAACGGTCTCAGTATGACACGTGTGTGACCAGGATGACCCCGAGTGGTCGGCCAAAGACGCAGCCAGTCCGCAGAGCGCGTGTCTATGCGGCAGCCGAGACACCAGGCTACCTTACTGTGCCAGTCTCTTCGCTAGGAACTATGCCAATTATTTCCCGATAGGCTCCGACTAATTTCTCGTACGGGCTTCCCCTGCCCGCTGAGTCTCTTCGCAGACGGTCTGACGGATTACTGAAATAAACGGATTAGCAAAGCTGCGGAACGACATCTGGCAGACTCCTAGTTTGCATGAATATGTGCATGACTGCTCTGAAATGACTCTTCGTCCCACAACCGCCTCTCTATCTAATAATTCTTCAGCTACATTTTCCGAGACACACCGAGCTACAATGTTACATGAGCATATCTCTTATTTCATCTTAGATTAGTTTATGGATAATCTTTGTAGAGTATTATTTTTATCGGCTCCTCGTGTTATTCGAAAAAAAGGGTTTTATAAATGCAGGAATTACGACAGCTCCCCGATTAAAAATATTTTCCAAAGTTACTTTTGACGTCGAATTACTATATTATAATTTATATCGTATTTTTCATGATTCGAATGTATCTGGAGTTCTGTTTTTTGCACAACTAGTTTCACACATATTGTTCAAACCGTCACGGAGCTTAAATCACTTTCTTTTCCCAAACATTAATTAAAGCAAAGAGTAATTTAATAGGCGAAAGATAAGATGTAACGAACCGATATTCATCATCACCGGTAAAACCGACGCGATGTAATAATCGCATTATGGTCAGTACTGTAGGAATTTGAAAAAGAGAGCTTATTCTGATTATTGTCCACTACCCACGTTTTCCATTATCGTGTTCGGCCATATGCACGCTCGATCGGCACAATTACATTATGTCTTTAATTCCAATTTATCAGCTCGTTAATGTCAAGTTATTTTTGTATTACTAAATCCTGTGTCACTCTTAACTTGCCAAAGGTCATGTCTGCATCGTTGGTACAACCTTTTTAATAACCATGTTCACTTAGAAATTAATTCCGCTCGCTTAAATAATAATTAACGTAAATGAGAGAGGACGAGATCATTATGCTTTTTTGACGAGAACAAACAACTAAGCTCTAATGATAAATCAACACTTCGATTGAAATAACATGAAATCTAGTGGGATAAATATGACCGGTGAGAACTACCATAAACTTGCTGGTGCGATCAATATGTTCATTCGAAAGAGTTAATATTGTTATAAATAGATAATGGAAGCTTTTGCACAGTTCCGCGCACGAACTATGAAAATAAAGGATTTGTGTGTTTCATATTTGAAACTATTGCCAAAATCTTCACTCACGCAATAATCCTAATGGAACGGTGCAATAATAATTAATATTAGATAATGGATAAACAAACGATAAATTAATATTGTCGTTGTAAACACCATTGCTCTAATTGGCTAATAACGGTATGCATATGGAATAATGGTGAATTACTGTACTGTTTATTACTGTATACAAATGTTATATTATATCTACATTTGATCAAGAGAAGATACATAGCCAATAATGAATTACTAGATGCAGAGCGGTAGCGTGCCAAGCGAGATGCCAACTTGCAGCGGCCAATTAACAAAAAAGAGTAGAGTAGCGCAGGACGAACAGTCCTGTCAAAAATGAATAGGACGTGCCCGCGCGTGTGTGGGAAGAAGCGAAAGTTTGGAAACCCGCGCGTGGATGGGAATTAGCTTTCACTGTGGCGACGGCGGCGTCTCCCGAAATCTTGATAGCATTGTTAGAGGAATGGAGCACACACAACATTATCATAAGTGTGTCGTTATCGTGGTACCGAGAAAATCGGAGCGTGTCTGCTTGTCCGCTCCCAATCCACTATTGACATTGGCCGATAACCGTCGAAATTCACGAGAGCAATTAGTTGGCAGACCATTGCTCCTTGGGATATCGCTTTGCGGGGCAGAAATGAGGACGGAAACACTTAAGTGTACACTAGAAGTGTTCATTCACCTGTTACGAATTGAGGAAACAATATTCAATAGCATACAATCAGATAAGTTCAGTGTATAGAAAACTATTGACGTGCCGATCTTTTTAGACGTCATGGAAAGTTACTTTATCAATAAATAAATAGATGAAAAAGATCTATAAACATATAACATGCCTGGTGTGTCACTGACATTACGTTAAGGGAGAGATAGATAGGTTTGCTATCTAGATTTCTCAAATAGATGATAGTTTTTGTGACCATTGATCATATATCATCATAGATGACTTAATCGAGGGTATTTAAACCTATTTATACAGCTGAAGGAAGTACCAAGAGTTCCGCGATACATGGTCACTGTGTAATCGTCTGTTACTAATAATATTAGCACAGGTGGGAATTAATCAAGCAGAATATTGATCCGGCTTCTAATTAAAAAGGATTATTAGTATAGCTCGTTTGCACTGCACTCTATGCTATTTTAATAGGAGCTTTAGTGTACTTCTTCTAATAGTTCGATAATTGCTTACCCCCGAGAAATATCCATATGAAGGAATCTCTATTTAATTTGGTCGACTTTTTTGCAATAATGACAAATGACAGTACTGTATGAATGTAGCAATATTTTGACTTTAATGTAATATTGAATGCCATTTACTTCTGCTGGACTTTCAGTTATTATTAACGAAACTCGGCGCCAATTTTAATAGATCCTGGAAGCCCTCAGTTGCCAATGTTAATCAGAATCGAATTGCATTTCCATTTTTAGTTTCGCTTGAATAATACCAAATGTCATTCCGCTGATGCGCATGGTAATTTTTCAATTTATCGATCTATATTACGCGAATACCATTTATTTTTCCACTCGCGATTCGTTTGACCTTTTTCTAGTTTAATTGACAATTACGGGTGCCAAAAATTCTGCGAGTGTTGAAATATTATTCTATTCTTCAAGTGAATAGTATTAAACAGTTTGTTATAAGCAAAGTGTATTAATTAGTACTCATAAATATACGAATAAGTGTTCGGATATCCGGGAACTCTTTCACCGTGGAGTTAAATGGCAAGCGTTTATTGGAGAGCGCACTTGATTTTGAAAGTGGCAGCGTCAAATTTTCGATATAAATGCGAAACCTTTAAAGGTCAGTCACAGTGTTTCAACGAGTTATCCCGGCAGCACTCCATTCCCCACTCCATCCCGGTTTCTGTTGCGAGGCCGAGCCGTTAAATGACACTAAGCCCATTACGATAAAACCTAGGAAACGCCGCGTAATGATTTTCGATCCGAAACCGATTTGCAAATTGAATCGATAATCTACACTCGCTTTGCGACAAACGCCACGGTTTCTAGCGCAGGCTTTCCATCCTGTGCAAAGGCAAACACGTCATAAACTATAAATCTAAATTTGCTCAAGGCCCTAATACATTATTTTACTGCTTGAAGTGACAAAGCTCCTACGTTTGTTGAACCACAAACTCAACATCCATATCGTATCATCTTCATAGTTTATCTAATGTAATTTAACAATTCCTATTTACTACATTTATTTTTGAACATTCACGAATACTGAAGGTTATATAACAATATATTAGGCATATTTAACTCTATTCTTCGATGGTGCCTCTGCTATATATTATTAGCTGACACCTAGTGTCCTTCAAAGTTCGTTAAGCCAGACTGCTCAGTGACAACTTTGTACTTTGAAACTGGGTAGAACTAAAAGTTACATCATTATAGCCCCGGTATCACCAACTATCGTGAGTTTGCCCTACTAAATGATGCCTATGTCAAAGGAGTTTCGGGGATTGGACCAATTTCCCGATGACCTCGCATGCTTTCATTGTTAATCCATTCTCCATTAGCCGGAAAACTCGTCGTTAGTGCCGGTTTGTGACCCGTATAAAGCGGTGCGTACTAACGGTATTCAGTACGATACTGCGATCTCTTCATTGTGCCTCTACACCAGTTACTCTCCACTTCTAGTTTCCACCTCGTGCACTCCAGTCAGTAAATCCTTTTTTTTTAATTGTCTTCCTGAAATTGTATGAATTATTAAAGGTTTGTCCCAACGGTGAAGCAGATGTCGTGCTACACTGTTTAGCAATTCTGTCTAGCAATATTCATGAAGCAGTAAAAACTTGTTTTTAGTTGTATAACTCTCCGTGAGTTATCCAGCTAATACATAAGGAAGTTGAGTGGAGTGTAGACCCCATGATAATTATTTATAACGTTTCCAATATTCTTGTCCAATGGCAATGAGTGTCATGCCATTGTTTCAATTCCATTGAAATCCAGCAAATAAGAAACCTTCAAGGAGCTTAGCTTGGAATAATGTACACATCTATCTACATGTATCAGAGTTGTCGATTGTTAGTGTTACAAGGAGAACCGGTGCATTTTTCGTAAAGTTAGAAAGTTGCAGCAATTTCTCGACAACTACGAAGGAAATGAATGTGTAGATAATTGCTCGTACGATGGAAAGAGTGGTAGGTCAAAAAGATGAAAAGGACTATTTGGAAATAAGAAAACGAGGCAGGCTTTGGCATTGGTGGCTTTAAAAGCAACGGGCGATAAATCGATTCGAGCAAATCCACAACTGCAGAAAACATGCGTCCATACGTCTCGAAATGGAGCGATATATAGGGATAGAGAAGTAGTAGTATACTCGTAGTGCACAGTGGTAGTTAAGCGCGGTTCCAAATCGCTGGAGCATCGGCTGAAAATGTAAATCGACCTGATACGCTATTCAACTGCTTTCAGCTATAAATTCGAGCGAGCCGCGTAGCCGAGCGGCATCGAACAAAAAGTGCTCGGTGGAAAAAAAACATAGTGCAGCCCGCCAAACCCCAAACACCCACGCGGCACACACTCCAATTGGAATAGCAGGAATTTCAGTGCAGGAAGAGACAATGCACAAATGTAATAAGTTAGGAGAGACTTAATTGCCCTGCCACTCACGCTCGCTGGGTACAATTGTACGGTGAAATAGAGTATGGAATAAAGAGGCTTGCACATATTAATATGCCAATTAGTCCAGCATTGTTCCCATTGTTTCATTGTGATAACCGAATTTGAGTGGATCCTGAAAGGAAGTCTACGAAAAAGGGAACATTCCTCTGGACAAATTGTTAATTTATTCTGGTGATACTCTGGCGTAGTGTTATCGTTTTGTTAACTATTTCCATTCTAGTTTTATATGATCGGTAACGTGCGAGAATGATAAGAGAATAAATGAAAATTTTAATATTATCTTTTTTGACATGATAAAATTGTGACATCATTTCATGAGTTATATTTTTTCATCATAAATACATCATTACACGGGGCTTTCCGCAAATTTGTTTAACGAGATCATTAAGGAGGGAATCACATGGTTATGTGTTATGGTGGCTGATGCACAGTTCGGCGAACGGCTGCTCCAGTTAATACGAGCTTCCTTAGTAACTGAATAAGAGCCTTCAAAACGACCTGGCATGTGCGCTCTCTCCGTACTGCTCGTGGAACATTAATCGCGAAGAAAAATCATTATCAATTCTGCTTCCGGTGAAATCACATTGAAACGTGATGCGCAGCCAAGGACGCAAGAAGGAAACGGAAGAGAATTAATCCCGTTTTATACTTTGCCCGTGATATAAAATATAAGAGGTGACCCACAATGCACCTCAATGCTTCTTGGGTAGACAATGAAATGCAGTTAATGAAACATGACGTTTAAGGAGGAAAACAAGAAATTCATATTGTAAAATGAACTGTTTAATTCATTGGAACATTAACTTGCAACGTGCACTCACACCGTTTAAATTATCCTACCCATTCATTCAATATTACAAATGTGGAAGTGAACCGGTATTGTATAACATCTATGACATATTGATCCTCAAAATCGAATCCTGAAAACTAGGCCACCCGACCCAGCTCTATGACCACTAAATAAATTCCCGAAGGTTTAAACTTCAAAAAAAAAACGAGATAGTTTATTTATAAATGCATCTACGTTATTGAAAACGGAGAGCCAAATAAAATAATAAAATTCCTGCAATCCATTTACAGTCCTAGCCATAGCAACACGGCCGGGTATGATGAAGCCTTCAACATCGTAAGTTTGACCGCAAAGTAGAAACTGTGGGAGGTTGTACGCCAGAAGATAGGAAGTTGAGCAGTAGATTTCGAAGGCAGGCCATAGCTTAAGGGTCCAGGTCAGGCAGAAAGTTAAAGCCGGGCGTGCATACTTCATAAAGTCCATTTATGATATCAGTGGGGAGGCAATTGGAGGTGGCAGCTCGAGGCCAACCAGCCCCCGAAACTCTTTCACCGTGGAAACTTTTGAACACCTCCTCATCTTCATGCTTTTTTCACCCGGACTTCCTCCTTTTTTTTTATTCCAGGCAGTTTTTCTCCGGCTTTATTGAGTTATTACGCCGGTTCGGTGGGAAGGGTGGTGGCGAGGGGTTGGCCGGAGGGGGTCGAGATAGATGGAGATGGGTGCTATGGCCGGTCGGCATAAAATTGCGCGAACTCAGCTCATTTTCCACGGAATGTTTAAATTCCGAAGTTCCATTAGTGGCGGCGCTCCGTAATTAAACAGGGCCTTTTTTCCGCCACGAACTCCACTTGCATTACCAACCACCCGTTCATCCACCCCACCCTTGAGAACGTAATTTCGGAACACTCGAGGGAAAATAGTCTGATAAGGTCGAACTTGGAGGAGTGAGCCTAGAGATCTCGAGTGTCCATCAGCGCCCCGGAGGGCTTAACGATTATGAGCTGGTAAATGCTTTGATCCGCAGGAATTCATTCTCTTCGAGTGCCTAAGTCACTCGGCAATCATGACAGACTTCAATTAATAACTCATTGAGGATTGTTGTGCGATACACTCATATTACACATGTTGCGAATCCTTGGAAGCATAATATGTTTTCGAGACATTTTATAACTCTAATAAATGCTCCGGGAACCTTCTGAAAGTTGTGTTAAAAGTATCGATATGATCATCGATTCGGACCAAGGAATAATGATGGAGCGTTTCAAGTGTTTTTCCCACTTTCCACGTGTGCCAATTAAGGTGGAAGGATCTGTGAAACAGGTTGGACCAGCTGATTTGCATGATAGTCATTTGATATGGGATGTGTGCGGCACATCTGTGTTTGCCCTCTAGGGCTCTTCCAGAAGTCGCCAAGGCGATTTCTCTCAGGCTTCAATCAAAATGAATTCTCGATTACAGTGGCATCGGGTAAAAATGAATGTCTCGAATGAATGATTGGTGAGTGGATATTAGTTTCCAGTTTCAATCGAAGTCTCAGTTAAATGCGTCTCAAGTTGGATGTGCCTCAAATCAATACATATGCAACGAGACTCCTCACTCTCCAACATCTCAACGCTTGTCATGTACACTGATACCGATCTATACTGAATTACTTCTTTACGAATTTCTAATTTTTTAATTAAGCAGTCGCATTTTAAAATCATTAATATAATATTAAATTTCATAAACTGTATTAAATACAGCAATTATTTCGCCCGTGTAAATATAAAAGCTTCTAACCTGGCGAAATGTTAATAACAGTTTATTTAAATATACCTGCAACTGCCACTAGTTTCTGCGTTTGACGAGTGTGTTACTTTTCGAGAGTTTAGTTTATTTTCCTTAAAGTATTAATCCAACTGGATTGCACTTCATTAATTTAAACGAACACGTTTGCTCTGACAATCAAGCACGTAAATCGTTATATTAACGATCCCACTCGAAGTGGGACTCTTTCAACTCCGGGTGCCTAATGGAGAATGGAGAAAGAGAGAAATAGTAGGGGACGCCGGGAACACGATACTTTATGCGTCATTCCTGCACATCGGGGAATAGGATTTCCTCGGTGGAGTATTACGTTCGGTAGAATCAGCGGAATTTTCGAGCAGGGAATTCTACACACTCTGTTCGCTCTACCTCGAGACGAGACATTCGCAACGTCTGCAAAACAGAACGCAACGCGTCCTTCCATGGAATATTGCAACAATGGTCCACCGATTTGTTCAATGCTCGAAAAACTGATGCATAATCAATTCAGCACGTTGCCAGCCGAGCAACTCCCATATGACGCGCTATTGAAATCTCAGGCACATGTTGTATTATTCTATAGGATACATTTGCTTAATTGCAAAACCATTTATGACCCTGCATACAAAAGAATAGCTTTTCTGAAATGACGAGTACTTGTTATACTTTAATAACTGTCCATTATAGAATGTCGATAAAGTGTATAAACCTAAGTAGTCAAGCCTCTACGTGTCTAGAACTATTATATATTAGATTAATTCCTATTCAATATGCATAGCGAATCTAAGCCATTAGCGAAAGTATTATAGTACGAGAGAGTGCTTTCGCTGCGAAGTGTCTGGAACGTACAGGGTTAAACGATCTATTGAACTATTTGAATGCTTCAGATTCGTACCGCTAAACGTCGTGCCTAAGTCGATATTCAATGGATAATAGTGATAAATAATGCAGGACTTACAGATCAGATGGTGAAAAAAGCTATAGCAGATCAATCTTGAATTTATACTGAGACCTTGACACTGTACAGCCTACTGGAAGGTAGTGAAAATCGCAGTGGTGAAAACGATTCCGCGATAACGAGCGTGACAATCAGTTGGAGTATTCGAAGTCGTATGATAACGGCAACGCCTTCCTCTCCCTCCTTCTCACGTTATCGCATCTTGCCGCGATAATGGTCGCGTATTCAACCGTCGTTGACGGTTCAACTTGCAAAGTGAGTCCTATCCTGACAATGATAAGGCTACGCCTGATTTCGCAAGTGGATCACGGAGCCCGATAACTATTCCCGATACACCGATACCTAAAGCGATTCCTAAGCACGGATATTACATCGGCTTAAAGCTCTACAGAAAGAAATTCTAAATGCAAAAGGCTAGTAATAGCGAACAAGTCATGCTCCTATTGGCACTATCAATCCCAGATTCCTTACGCGAATATATGGACATATTTCCCAATAAGCCCGACGTATATATCACAGTGAGCTTTCAAGCTTTGCTGAAGTGCTACCTTTGTCAGTCAAAATCTATTATGTACTTAGGAACATCCGTAGCTAATGTGAACCTGTCGCAATAAATCCTTCGCTTTCCTGATGCCAATTTGACTGGCTCTTATATCCAACAGGAACCGAGATCTATTATGGGATACGTTACTACGTTACTGCACCAATTAAGGTATCAATATCATGATCAGGCAAACAAGTCCAACATCTAATTAGGAAAGTAAAATTAAGCCAGAACAGGGAAAGATTTGGGAAGGGCTGCACCTTGGATCAGTGGGAAGTGTCTAATTCCCGAAGTTAGGCGCTTCGTACAAGGAAGGACGTTGGGTTAACCCTCTCCTCATCTCGGTAGAGCACTCAACGAGGCACTCCGAAGCTCGCAGCAGCATGTGGCATACATAGAGTAGTCATTTCGCTCTCTTTCGTTCTTCTTTCCTCTCTGGTTCCCTGGTAGATGAGACTTAAGCTGCCTTGCAGTTTTAAAGTTTGTTTTTTCATACGTAGCCCACTCTCGCCCCGCCATAACGCTAGCTCACTCTGTCTCCCTCTCTCTCTATCTCTGCGAATCCTCCGCTGCTCCCCAGGATATTTAATGCAAGCCGAGTGCACCGGAGCTATTTACGTGCGTTCCCGTAACAAGATACTTAGCCGGCATGAAATATAGAAAAGCATAGGCCACTGGCAACGCCAACGCCGCCCCAGCAGCCCTTTTTCGCTTCGCTCGAACGAGGATCGCCGGAACACGCTCGAGCTTCTGCCCTCTGCAAATGAAACTCCTCCTTTTTCGAGACCCCCACTTTTTTTTGCAGGTGCTAGCCTGTTTTTCTGCACTCTCGCAACGCGCCCCCCTACTTTTTTACCAGGGCAAATGCATTTGCCGAGTTACCGCGGGCTAATCGTCATCAAGAGCGTAATGTGGTGCACTTTGGAATGGCACACAGTGTATGTACTTTAGAAACGGCAGAATAATGCGTGGAACTCTGTAGAACTGCACACCAGTTGCAGCTTTCAAGTTGTAACATTAATAAGTAGGGATTACTGTTTCAATGTTTGGGGATTTGTTGTATAAGGCCTAAATTATTCAGTCTTTATTTAGTGTATTAATATTAGAAGAAAGCTTCAGCTTATACTGCTTACAAGCTAAAAAGTGTATTCTTGAAGAACCATGGAAAGCTTGGAAGAGAGCTTCCGAAAATACGATGGCGTTAAAAATACTTTGGCAATGGCTGACTAGTTATGGCTCTACCGCTCATATTTAAAGACAGTTTATTGCCATCGACGACACTTATATTCTCTGATAAAAATATCAATGCGTTTCCATGCGCGAAGTAGCCACCCTTTCAGCCGTGTCTGCTTCTGGCGTCGACGTACTTGAAAAAACTCATCTCCACTAAGAGTTTCCCTTGCTTATAAATTCATTCGACTCGCATCATGCAATTGTTTCCTTTGAGCAAACGAACTTCAATCAGACTATTTAATCTAGTGTGATTTTAATAGACGTCCAAAGTATGGAAAAAAGATTCTTGTTGACATTCCGGATTAGAAAAAGTTGGGAAGATTATCAGACGTAATGTTCTCATGATTGCAAAAGGTTCTTATACGAATACAATTGATTTGCAGGTTTCCAATGAGAGTAGCAGTCATGTGAATCCGAGAAAGAGAAAGAAGAATATCTTTGGCCCTGAATGCAAAGGTGGACGCCGAGAGGATAATCCTACTTTAAACCGAGGAGGAGACGTCGGGTGATGAACTCAGGGTATAGGCTGGAGAGCCGCTCAGCGAGAAAATGTTCCGTTCGAAGATTCGCATTCACACTTGCCAAGTGATACTGCTCACCTCGCTGGTATGGTTCCTCGTGGACGTGATGGTCCTTATGCTCTACTCGGACTGCATCGGCGGCTCGGGCTGGGGTTGCACCGAGAGTACCAGCAAGCAGCAGCTCATCACCGAGGAGAATCTACCTCATCCGAAAGCTCAGAAGAGCGATGAGGAGGTTGAGGAGTTCAGGGTAGCTCAATACAGCCTGAGACAGTACAAGAGATCGGAGCTGCACCTTTGGAGGCCGGCCAGGGTCGTCAGGGAGAATAAGGGTGGTCCTGGCGAGATGGGTGCCGCTGTTCACATCTCCCTGGAGCACCAGGCCAAGCAGCAAGACCTCTTCAAGTTGAATCAGTTCAACTTGATGGCCAGCGATATGATCGCCCTGAATCGCTCTCTCAAGGATATCAGACTTGAAGGGTGCAAGACGAAGAAGCACAATAAGTATCTGCCAGATACGAGTATAGTGATCGTCTTTCATAATGAGGCCTGGAGCACCCTTCTTAGGACGGTTTGGTCGGTCATCAATAGGTCTCCGAGGTCCCTGCTCAAGGAGATCATTCTTGTCGACGATATGAGCGAACAAGGTAAGCCTCCCTACATTTAATATAGACCTTCCTCCAGATATGTTCTCTATCTACTACCCATTCGATTAGATCTAATTTCGCCAGTTTTACTAGAGATAGAGGGCTTATCGGGTTTATTAAAACTCGACTGTTTGCATTGTGGGATAGTTTGAATAGTGAGTATATTAAAATCGGAAGACATTGTCCTTTCCGAAAAGCCGGAACATATTAATATTTGCCAATTCATCGATCTGATTTTTAAAATTTCTTTAAAATTATAAAGAGTCGAACTAGGGTAAATTTATCTGACATTTATCTGACGTATTATTTCCTACTCCGAATGATGTTTTGATTGTTGTATCTGGCCACTTAAATCTGTTTAGATCACTTGAAGCAACGTTTGGAGAATTATGTGAAAACTCTGCCTGTCCCCACATACGTCTACCGTACAGAAAAAAGATCTGGCCTAATAAGGGCGAGACTTTTGGGTGCGAAGCATGTGAAGGGCCAAGTAATAACGTTCCTCGACGCACACTGCGAATGTACAGAGGGCTGGCTAGAGCCGCTACTGTCACGAATCGCTGACGATCGAACCACCGTTGTCTGTCCCATTATAGACGTAATTAGCGATGACACGTTCGAGTACATACCGGCGAGCGATATGACCTGGGGTGGCTTCAATTGGAAATTAAATTTCAGATGGTAAGCGACACTTGAATCCTTGTGTTACTCTCTGCGCTCTAGATTCGCTGGAGCCCCTCTAATTAGATGTGCCTGACTGTTCCACCGTGTTGTATTCGATGGTCCCATTCACTTCCTTTAATGAGGCCTACTGTTTGCTCAGCCGAAGTAACGATCGTTGGCTGGTTAGTGCTAACCAGCTAATAATTTCACGTGCGTTTCACCCTGGACCTAATATCCTCTTCTCGAAAACGGGGTCAGAAAAACCTGCCGAGAAACATCCTCCCACTTGTTACAATATTGTCTGTTTTTACGACCTCTCAGGCTTTATTATATATAGACTATAGGAAGAAGATTTAATTTGTATAATAGGTACAGAGTAGCTCAGAGAGAGATGGATAGAAGAAACAGTGATAGAACGGCCCCACTTAGGACGCCCACCATGGCTGGTGGTCTATTTTCCATTGACAAAGACTACTTCTACGAGCTAGGTGCTTACGATGAGGGAATGGACATCTGGGGTGGGGAGAACCTCGAGATGAGCTTTAGGGTGAGTGACCAAGCTTCATTAATAATTAATTCCAACACAATTAGCGTTATCAAGTGTCCTTTATTATTAAATTATCAATAGTTAATGCACCCTGCAATAATATTGTTTGAACTTCTTTCAAACGCTGTGCTGCAGCCAAAGGAAACTCGATGAATGTTGCTTTATTAGTTTATCGATAAAAATTCTGGAGTAATATCAGCGTGGGTATATTACGCTTTAATGCAGCCGGGATACTGCGCCTAACGAAATTCATGATAGCCATTCATACCTGTTAATTAGTTATTGAATTACTGATGCCAGGATATTATTATAACAATAAAAGCGATCAAACGTGTAATTGTATTACATGTGTGTTTTGCTTCCGTTCAATATATGTTTCTTTTGTTCAAACTGATGCTCGGCAAATTCATTGCATTTTTGTGTTAATCATTTCTATGTGTTTTTCTAGTTTTTATGACATGGTCAAGCGTTTCTTTCTGTTGAATTCACTGACCGATTGGTGGTTATATGCTAGGAACCTGTCGTAACTTTTTAATACCTCACGACATTGTTCTGAATTGCCTGTTTCTAAGTTGGTAGCCAGACTTTCACTTGAAAGTCGAGAGATTTGTTCTCATAGTGGTTGACGGGTCTTGAGCTGCCTTTCATTTACATGTGTGAAGTAATGAGTAACTTATAGGTATGGCAATGCGGCGGAACGTTAGAGATCAGTCCGTGTTCGCACGTAGGACACGTATTCCGGGACAAGAGCCCGTACACATTCCCCGGCGGTGTCAGCAAGATAGTCCTGCACAATGCGGCTAGGGTCGCCGAGGTCTGGATGGATGAGTGGCGAGATTTTTACTATGCCATGAACCCAGGTTAGCGCAACCACTGGTAATCATTTCCTTACACAATACTCTCCTTGCCGGCTAGACGAGTTTAGTTTTCTTCATACTGCCAGAGTGGCAGTAGCATGCGATGGTGATTCAGTTCAAATTTCGAGCGATATTTATTACGCGAGAGATGATTGCACCACTTTTCTTGAGGAATGATCGACGGAGAGTGATGACCGCTTTTGAGGATTGACGCTTTTGCTACAGTGTTATGTCATTAATACATTTGTCTTACTAACACATTTTGCCATTTAGCATTAACAGGATTGGTTGTTTTTTTCAAGTACAATACACTACGATACAAAAGTACAGCTACTCGAACATTAGCCGAAATTATCGTAGTATCTGACGGGTATCTGATACAACTACGCCTTAATTAAAACTGTTACATTATAACAAACGTTTTAAAGCACAGTTTTTGTGTTAGAATTAGATTTAATCCTACCACTCTTTTTCATGAACCGTAGATAGTCCAACGGTGTAATACAGATTCATTATCTATCCGTAATATAAATCCAATAGTAATTGTTGCGCACTAAGTATCGAAACGTAGATCATTCTTTCAGATTCTTACAACTATATACTAAATAAAGAAATAATCATTATTTCGTTTATGTGCACATAGAAACTACGGATTTACATGTCGTAGTCGCACTGTCTTTCCTTAGCATCAAGTTCTTGAATATAGCGTGTATTTCTTTGCAGTTGTATATGCGTTAAGAACTTAGTAAATACGTGCTATATAGTTCCATGCAATCCTACATATAACGATACCCATAAACTATTTTAAATACCTATAGTCGTACATTCGTAGCGAGACCTGGGGACAACTTGAAGTAAGCAGGATGCTCTGAAGAACCGTAGACTTTGATAAGATTGGTACACACGTAATTCTTTAAACTGATATAAATTTATAAGACTGGTACAAAGTTGATATAGTCTTAACCACTCATCCATCCAGCCGACTAACACAAGAAGTAATTGGAATGCTTGCTCATAAATTGACATTTGATTTTCTGAAGGCGTATTGTAGGTGTTCGAGGAAAGCCACCGGCAGTGAAACGAAAAACGTTTTATCTGAAGATTCATTTTTTTCGTACTTTTTTTTCTCACTCTATTTGCCCGATCCCTCTTTTTCTCTACCTCTCTAATCTGTATTCGCTAACAAGTACTAACAGAACTGAGTTGGTTAGATATGGATGTGTGGTGGGACATTGGAAATAGCGACGTGCTCGCACGTCGGCCACGTATTCCGTAAGTCGACACCCTATACCTTCCCCGGTGGTACCAGCAAGATCGTCAACCACAACAATGCGCGATTGGCGGAGGTCTGGCTGGACCAATGGAAATACTTCTATTACAACATTAATCCAGGTAGCACTAACACGAACGAACAACCAAGAATCAAAGAGAACACGAAACTCTTATGTCCATCCACTGTTGACTCATCCTCTGTGCATCCCTTTTCTTCGTCTCCTTTGCCTGGCATGCTTTGTTTTTTGCTGCATATTTGGGTTCTTGGGCATGCTTCTCTTGGATTCGAATGCTTTCTGCTTTTATTACTTGGATAATACTTATGTGAATGATTGTTTTGGGTGTGTGGGTACCAAGCAGGATTACTTGGAGGGATTGGAAGGATCCAGAGTACCCATACATCAACCAAAGTGTATATCAGATACCCGTTAACGTGCATTTGTACGATGATTAATAAGAAAGAGATCATTGTGTATCGCGAACTGAAGAACCTGGATGAAAAATGTCGAGATTAATTTAAATATGTATGTGATTAAAAAATAATCGACATTTTTTATAGTCAATGGTTCTATGTGCATTCTGATTTTGTATGAAAGTGATGTGTCATACATGTAAACTTTCGTGCCTTTTGCACAAACCACGAAAGCATATGGTCGAATTGATTCACCGAGATATAAAAATAGGCCAGAGACACGAATAATATGAAAATTGAGAGCAAGCATACAGCATTAATACACTTGACACATAGCAATTCCATTACTTTAGCACATCCCGACACACCCTACTGTCTACTGACGCATATGGAACGAGCACATTTTCACATAGCAGCGAACACATAAAAGTCTATTAGACGTAGCTTTACCAGGAGCAATGATTCTAGGCGCACGCAATGTGGCAGTCGGAGATGTGTCCGAACGAAAGAAGCTAAGGGAAAAGCTAAAGTGTAAGAGCTTTAGGTGGTACCTCGAGAACATATATCCTGAATCGCCTATGCCCCTGGATTACTATTACTTGGGCGATGTTAAGAATGTAGATACGCAAACCTGTTTGGACACTATGGGTAGGAGGACGGGCGAGAACGTTGGTATTAGCTATTGTCATGGATTGGGTGGCAATCAGGTCAGCGGATATGCCATAAAACGTTCAACCATTAACACCCATTAAATTCACCATTCAAGTTTTAACGGGGATAAAACGATATTTTTTAGGTATTTGCTTATACAAAGCGACAGCAAATAATGTCAGACGATATGTGCCTTGATGCAGCTAGTCCTCAAGGGCCCGTAAAGATCGTACGGTGTCACGGTATGGGCGGAAACCAAGCATGGGTTTACGATGAAGAGGTACGGAACTACGGTTCAAAAACTCTTGTCAATTATTTCCGAATCAAACACGTCTTGCAATATTGTTCTTTTCAGAATAAAACAATTAAGCACACAAACACGGGCCACTGCTTATCGAAGCCTCGATCTGGTGACCCAAGTCAGCCGGTTCTAGCGTCATGCGACTCCCACAGCAGTGGCCAGAAATGGATAATGCGTAGCAAATTCAAATGGCAAGCCAGCTAATACCTGTCGACTCTATCCGGAGTTGCATGCAATGGTTGTTAATACATTTATTAAGCTAGCAGAGTGCAAGGATGAACAAAGAAACTTCGTCAATCTATAAGATTAAGAACAACAGGACTTTTACCTCCGAACAAGCAGTCCAGTTTCTTTTTATTTTTTAGTAATCTCACGCGTCAATGCAATTGACAGTGAGACAGAGACGAAACTTTCCCAGAACAGTGTGCAGCGGGCACGAATGAATGAATTTGAACTTGACGTATTAGATTTCCCGTTCACTATTACGAGAGTGTATCATGTATTATTGCCAGTTCGCATGATAAAACTTGATGGAGGCAGCACAAGAATATGAGAAAAACTTGTTTCCGACGGTGAGAGGACGCGCACACCAGTGATACGAAGGGACAACCGAAGAAACGTACGGAATGGCGTGTTTTTTAATCGAGCAATGAAGGGGAAAGCATATCAGACCATTGTTATAGATAATTGTTAATACGAAGAGCAGAGACATATTTGATAATTTGGGATGAGTGCAATTGATGGGTGCGTCTGGATGGTAAGCTGGGAGAAATATAGGCTCATGAATGGTCGTTTCTATTTGAAGGAGTGAGTGCTTGAGTGCGAGGTAAATGTGACACTATTGATTCTAGATATAGAACTTGTACTGTACAATCTACTTAGTGATTAGGGAAGAGCACTGAATCTTTTTATACCGATATATATTTCGACAACAGTTCCTTGTTGCATCTCTCTCGTTCGCCGAGTAGTTAGTTGTTACTCTCCTCTTTTTTTTCTCGCTTATTTCGCCGGGGATATGTACTTACATTACTCGACTTTCGCCGTAGCGTTATTCGTAATATGCGCGCTTAATTAAACCTTGGAGATTAAAGATTGTTATTCCCTGTAATAATGTAACACGGGAGTTCTTAGTACTTTGTTCGATTGACAACAGTATGTCTTCCGCATTATCCCAATGTACCATCCATACTTGTTGCCACGCTCTGCTGCCCTCCATAGGCATACCACAGTCTCCGTTCATTTTTACTGTTACGTTAGGAATAAATAGAGCACGGTTGCTTGTATCGATATCAGATACTTCCGGAGTGTAATAAAGAATCACAGGACAAAGAACTTATTCTCGAGGGGAACTGATATATAATTTTCCGTGAGTGGAGAATTGAAAGCCGTCGTTATAAGATTCTGGCGCCCTTCCCTCTAATGTTCGTAGATTCGTGAAAAAGGAATTTACGGACTCGACTCAATAATGCGATATAAAAGAAAGTGTTAGACAATTAGTACACTTATTACATTCATAATTAAGAGTGATCGGATATGTTTTAACTATGTCCAGTTCATCGAACTCCTCTCGTATAGTTGGACATTCTCCTATTAAGGACACGCTTTCAATTTTTACATGTATACACACAGACATATATATACCTAAGTCTTTTATTTGTAACAAGGAAGAATGTTATGGTGATGGTGCAACAGATTTTTATCGTCAATAGAGTTTCTCGCATGTAATTTAATTAAGCAGCATAGGCGATGATAACTGTATTTATTTTTGTACAGAGCAAGTTTAATTTGGATTCCTTTCCATCTCAAACGAAATAGATTCGCGCGGCACATTTGTAGATAGATCGTCATCTGTCCAGTAATACTATAAGTTTCCAGCAGAATTCTGCTCTCGGGAGAGATGAGCGAGCGTGGGCACACGCTCATATACGAAAGTAGACTTTCGTGTGACACGATCGTTAAACTCAATTTCTCTTCCGATGGCATCAGATGAAACCTTCATCTTTCTCACACAGCCGTCTGCATTCTTCTAAGAAAGTACTTCACTGTACGTGAAAGCGTAATAATGACTGTACCTATTATTAACGTGCAGCAATGTAAATGCGGAAGTCCCGAGTACCATCCATTTCATGCGTGCGCTTCATTAGTTCAATTAATCCACTTTTCAAGAAGCAACTTTCTAGTTGCATTAGAACTCATCATCAAATATGAATTTAGATATCTTTTAATTACTCCACTAAATTGTCTAGTATTATTGCGCATACTATTAAAAATAAGTCCTACGAAGTCTTTGAACATTCGAAATCTATTAAATAATATAACTCTAATTTTATTTTTCCAATACTGATTTCCACATTGCGCGAGATGGTAGCTGCTACGACGAAGTGTGGGTGGAACGTAATTCGTTTCATTGAGAGCGCGAGGAACGGTGAGACTCTTAGTGATGCACTTTTGAAGACAATAAAACGATCGATATGTTCCAATTAAGTTACATGGCACTGCCTGTACAGGTGTATGAGACGCAATCGCAATATTACGAGAGCCCCGCGTACACATACACACTAGTAATTGCGCGAACATGTAATTCAGTCATGTGTGCGACTGCCTGTTTACGTGTATATGACTTTGTCAAATTATAAATAATCTAGAATTTTAAACTGCAAGTTCACTTCTATACTTTGTTCCTGCTTTACCTGCCACTTAGCAATAGGAATATAGAATAGAAATTATTTTAAAACACTTCTTATAGTTTTCTAATCTTCCCATTTATGAAAATTTCATTCAACATCAATATATTGTGATAACATCAAAGGCTCGCTGTATTCATTCAAATAATGTCAAAGTTACTAAAATCGTATCTCGATAATTTGTCAATGACAGAATATTACATGGACTGTATCAAAGTTCTTAGTCATTATTTGGTAGTTGAACTGGGAATTGGAATGCATGCTTCTGATACCAGGTTCTTTCAATAAGACTTAACAACAGGACTTTATGGGTAAAAATTTATTAGACATACTTATTGTTCTTTAACTTCGCGCAATCGTCGTACAGCCGATCTTACAGAGGCAGCTGCGGTTGTGGAGTATACCCAGGCACCACCAGCAACTGTCCTCTTGCATCGTTTGCAGGACCAGATACCAACTACACTGCGCTTCATGGCATCCTGTTACAGAAAACAATAAACCTTTGTTAGAAAAACAAACTTTGATAGCTGTAAAGCTGGTATAAGTCTTTGGTACACATGTATAAAGGGTGACAGTTACAAGTTTATGTTTCAAAGTAATTCGAGGACTCACCTTGCCGCAGAACGTGCAGGTGTACTTGCTGTGCTGGGTGATTTCCATCTTCTTGACCATCTTCCTAAGTGAGGCACCATATCGGGTGCCATACTTTCCGGTGATTCCAACCTTCTTCGTACGTTTGGCCTAATCAAAACAATACTTCATAAGATCTCATGTACTTGATAATCGACTATATCCGACATTCGACATGTTGTTCAAGATATGTGCATGACAAGCTAAGGTTTCCAAGATGTTAGACAAACTGAATTTCTCACTCGGAAACAGTAACAATAACACTTTCTACTGAATAAAGATTGATATGCAAATTCTAATGGAACATATTAAATTGACTGAAGTTAATATGAAATCTGTTATCGGAAAACACATTATTTATAGTCTGCTTCGGGCAAACCACGGAAAACATAACCATGGTGCACAGTTGTTTCACATATTAATTTCGATTTGAAGCACCCAAAACATCTTTATATGTAAAGCAACACATTCAGAACAAACGCTGCGACCACCGGAGAACATTTATCATGGACATATCAAGCGGATTCGTTCAATTTTTCCGGATTACGAATCTTACCATTTTGTACAAGTACGAATCACTCCGTAAAAGAACCGGAAAAAGGTGAGAGAACCTTAGGTCCCAATTCTCACTGCGACTATCGCCCGCCGGAAGTTGGGGTGGCGCAACAGTAGCGACGGAAATTTGACGACGCTCTGAATGCTGCGAACAACCCCTAAGGCCGCAATCTCCATTTTTAAAATTGGACTAAATTCATCGTGTGTGCTTAGCAGTCATTTAAATATTCAAAAGATTGATTACTTCAACTGCTACTGATACTAAAAACTAGTATTGGAGATTGATCTGACTTAAATTAAACTCTGATCAAACAGATTTGAGGAAAGTTGTTGGGAATACCTTGGAAAATTGTAATTAAAGGCGTACAGAAAATATTGGCTTATTCGTACTCTGACGATAGTAAAATAAAATAAAAGTGAACGTGTTTTACAGTAAAATAATAACGGTAGAGCTTCTTCAGGCTCGGAAAGGTATTTATATAAGTAATACAAATATCTAAGTTCAATCGCAGTCATCCTCTGGTGAACTTGGTCTACTTGGGACAGCAGTTGATTGCTCGTGTGACAAGTGTGTTATCATTATCGTCGGATCTCTCTCCCTCTGTTACTCTCAAGTGCATCCGGTGAGAGAGAGGGCGGCCAGAGGGTTTGGAGGGAGGTGCATGAAGCAAGGTGTTTTTACAATAGCTAGGCTATAGCATTTTTGTCGACGAGGGAGAAGGAGACAGGAGAAAGGACAGAAGACTCGAATGCCGGGCTGAAATGACGTCGTCAGCAGTACAGTAGACTGGTATAGTAGCAGGCAAAGGAAAAGGAAAAGCTGTGCGGGGTCCGCAGCGCGTCCGCAGCAGTTCATAGCAGTTCACAGCAGTCCGCAGCAGCAGCAGTCGTCCGCAGCGTAGCGCAGCGCATCAGTAGGCATATCGCATGAGCAGTGTGTCTCAGTGTGTCCGGGTTGAGGAGTAGATAGAAATTGGCAAGGTGGTGTGCGCGTGAAATCAGCGAGAGCGTTACTCATCGGTGGGTGAGACTTGAAAGCGGAGAGAGCTCCGCTGGCCTATCGCCTGACATAAGTGTACGGTGTACGGTGTGAGTCCAGGGACAACCTATAGTGATTCACTGATCGCAGATTGCCCGTCGACCGATACCGTTCCACCAGGACCAGGACCAGGACCAGAACCAGGACGACTACTAGGAGAAGCAGGAGTGCAACGCGTCCATTGGTTCCAGGAAGCACCGGCTAACGATGGTCGTGAAAATCTACATATCGGGTATCAGCGGCAACAAGGAAGTGAGTGCGACAGATATCGCTGCGAATCCTGAAAGCAGGGAGAACCTGCTCCCGTTGCGACGACGATCTCTTGCTAGCCAACGACGTTTTATGTTCGGCACCAAGCTGAGACACTCTCCCGAGAAAGAGAAAGAGAGAGGGTGAGCTCGAAAAAGGCCCGGGAGAACGAAAGAGAAACGGAGGGAGAGAGAGAGAGACGGCATTTGTCTCGGCTAAACAGATGCGTCGGCCAGACACATTTTCTGCGATTATCTCTACCCGCTAGACCAGGATCAGGTTACACCGATCGACACTGTCACTCGATCGGGCATCTTGCGATCTGCTGGTCTGTCGCGCGCGATCACTCCGATCCTGACTCATGATCCATCATCTCGTCGTGAACAGACCGCTGATAAGGGCTGTCTCTCGTACATACAACTCCTTCGTCGAGCATGCCTCTGAATTCCTCGCGAATCTTGGCACTGTTGGCTCTCTGTTGGCTTACTATTGCATTTCTAACGAGGCTTTCCGGGTGGAACACTAACATGTTAGATTGGACTTGCTATTGATGTGCATGATTTCTGTCCTGTACGATGCTTCTTTTCCAATGCCAGGAAAATACGTCTCCCAGTTCGAATTATTCAAATCTTACACTTTGGAGCAAAGTACAGCTCTACTATGCAATCCTACTGGTAAATTATTGGCCACAAGTGCATACAGCTGTGACCACCGTAACTTCGATGTGTTGCGCTTGACATACATACATGTATACGTCGCGGAAAGTCGTTCATTGAACTTTTACGCTATGCAAGACGCGATCTGTAATTCACGCAAATTTATTCGAAATCAAATGACTCACGTCTGCAAGGTAGTCATTATTTATTCCGTACTATAGATTGTCGCTAATGATTATTGAAATAAATATCCAAAAATCAGAAGTATGTCCAAATATAATATAATAGATCTGAATGACACTTTAAACAAAATGTTACTTTAGCCCACAACTTGTAAGTTTAGTGGTCATTGGAAATAATTGAAAAATGAACGAGTAATTATCTAAGCTTGTCATTCTTGCTGACCATTGTTGTTGTCATTACAATTGAATTGTTTGATACTGTAGAAACAAGTCTGTACATATACAGTCAATTCTGTGTATGGCTTCATTATCCATTCAACAGATTATTTATTTGAAATCTGATTAGGATCAGTGTAAATACTCTTGACGGTCGCATACCACTGACTGCCAAAATAATATAACACTATACCAACAAAGTTGTACAGTATGCAGCTTTCAATGATCGGTGATAGAATATGAGATTTTAATTACAGTTGGGGTGGATTTGTTTCAGGTGAAAAAGAGGCAGCAGCGTGTGCTGATGATATTAGATAGTAAAAATGTAGAGTACGAACTCATTGACATCACGGAGCCAGGCAAAGAGGATGAGAAGGAGTTCATGCAGACCAATGGTATCCCAAGGGAGAGCAAATACCCACTACCCCCTCAGATATTCCATGAGGAGGAATACTGTGGAGTAATTGTTTCTTACTATCATGTCCTTTGAGTGTAACGTGAACAAGAATTAGTAAATAGATGTATCATTGCAGGACTATGAGGATTTCGATTTGGCGAACGAGATGGACGAGCTCGAGCAATTCTTGAAAGTTGCGCCGCCTAGTAGCGGCACTGATGGCGCGTCGGACACCAATCCCAGCAAGGAGATTCAAGAAAACGGAAATACGACAAGTCGAGAGGTAAAATTTTGAATCCTACCGTTCGAATGAACATACATACCTGATTATGTAATAACTGGCAAAAATCTCAGTGCAGTTTAATCGTTCGATATAGTACCCTGTATATCTTGTCAAGGAATGATGATATAGCGCGAACGTTTCTCTCTCTTTGTTTGCGTGATCCTGTCGCATGTTGATCAATGCGATCCGCCCTTGATACTAAATTTATATGTGATTCCTGTATACGTAATTACTAACACTCGTGAATTTTAGCCATCGACAGACAAAGACGCGGCCCCCGCGCAAGCAGACAGGTAAATATTGCAGGAAGCATATACATATCCCTCTTGTTGCATAATCTCATAATTCATGTCCAAATTAGATAATGACTGTGATCATTTACTATGTATACCTCTAAATGTCTTATAATCATTATTCGTCACTCTTGCATCACATTCAAAAAGTGTTCTTGAATCAAATTCATTGTACAATCCAATATTTGTTGCATATAACGTTCCAAAGTATTTGTTGAGATCGAATAGTATAGTAAAAAATTGTTTTAAAATGAAATATAAGTGAATGAATGAATCGTATGATGATATTTGATTTTGCAAACAGCTTACAAGAGAGAACGGAAGCGCCAAGTGATACCGCGGAGTCGGAAGAGTCTAAGACGGCGGAGGAGTCTAGTGAAACAAAAAACCCGGCTGAAGAGGATGTAGAGCATATGGAAGATAACGCGGACAAAAACGAGGAAAAGTCTGACGATCAAGAGAAGGAGGAATAGACGGCGTAAGAAGAACCCATTCGAGAATGGGTCATTTCCTTTTTCTCTATTCCGGGAAGATCCTTTCTTTTCCACCAGTACACGGTAACTTTGAGAGATTTATGAAAACGCAAGGAACGAGAAAACGCTAAATATATATTTATCATATTGCTAAGGCTGAGTGATGGTACTGCCAACATAATGTTTCCATGTCGCAGGAACTACGTCGTCGAACGAACGATATATAAAAGGTATATAGGCGATATACTTTTATAGGGAATATTTTATATTTAAATCAGAGATTTTTTCTCCAGGAACTTCCGCCAGGTCGGGTTGGACGAGATTAATCAATTTATTTTTATCCCGCGCTCTTTCTTTCATATCGGTAGTTATTATTATTATAGCATAGAAGAGATTTCATTTGCTACGCTGACATTTTGCATCGTTTTTACTGCACCCTATCCACTGTTTTCTCCCTCGTTTGTAATACGTCGCTCGCTTCGAGCATACTTCCGCTACCGACAACGCCTTTTCCTTAATTACTCGCTATTGGCTCAGTGTGTAGGCTTGATTCTGATCAGGCATAAAGTATTCCCAAGAATATTCATACAAAGGTATGCACAATCTAAGGAATAGGAATTCCTTGTCATTACAACTTTTAAAGTTCATTGCAAATTTTCGTATAAGTATCGCTTTGCAGCCAAATTATACGCATTATTCTTCCAATTACTGTTCGCCTTACGTGCCAATCACTAAAAGTTACTTTACTGTCACCCTTCCTGTTCTATACATCTTCAGTGGTACAAGGCTTGTATTAAACCTACCACGCAATTAAGTTCCCAAAAGACGTCACAATTAGTTTTAAAAACTATTTTCCGATACGCACTAACGATTCCTTAAGCCGATTGGTTCAAAGGGAATACGACGTGAAACAAAGACAGACTGCATGCAATGTGGAAGCAAAGGACTCTCTATTAATTATTTTGCCAATGTGTACACTTTTACACGTGTACTGCTTGTTTCTTCGAAATCGGAATATTATAAACTATTTCGTTGCTTCATTGAGAGTTTAACTTAAATACAGTTATAGTGTACGATTAACAAACTCGAGATTTGTCTGGAGTAAGTCGTGTGGGAGAAGTGACGCGAAAGGTACGGAGCGATTCGTAGTAACTAATCACACAAGGCCTACACGATTGTTTCTATGGGGACGGTCAGAAATAGTGCGAGCGACATTCTTTATCGCACTGTGTTTACTCTTCCGACTAGCTCTTACTGTTTTATCATTTCCTTTTCTATAGTTCCGCTGACGTTTGCTGATCCACATATCGTGTGCCTATTAATTATGGTCGAAAAAACAAGTTTTATGCGGTTGTTTCTATTACAAAATTAAGAAAAAGAATTATCGGACGTTGAGTGAAGCCGTATGCAAGCGCGGCACGAAAGGCTTGTAGGTTTGACTAACTTCCGCTTTTAATTCATCAGTTTATTTAGGCATTTCATTAAACTCAATGAAAAATCACAAGGGAAGGAAGTTATTAAGAGAGCTTTACCCGAACAAATCAAATCTCCACCTAATTGTTGTTAGAGAATATACAATGTTGAGCAATTGGTGTTGGACATAGACACATACACATTCATACATACAGGATATTCTTTGGAGAAAGTAAATGAATGAAAAATTTCAAGATTTACGCAATTCGGATTATGAAAACATATATGCATATATATATATATACATATAAATATATATTTACAAGGGGAATATTCATTATACATGATGTATATGAATCATGCTGATCATTGTTACATGCATATAAGAATTTACTAATAAATATCACAACAGAAATTAAAGCTGCTTCTTGAATATTTGTATATACATTCTGTCGAGACGCTCGATGAATTTCGGATCGAGACTCGAATTTACAATTAAATACTTAATCTATCTCACGAGAACTTTAATTTTAGGAATGTTCAGTACATTCTGTGGTAAGTGAACAGTAGGTATCTAATTTGTTCCGATTTCATATCAAACTAGATCTCAAATTTATAATAAATTGATCTATTAATTTTTACATTGAAATTTCGTCATTTCGAACATACCAATAAATATTTATTGCAACAAATCTAACAGATTCAATAACTTGGATTTTAACAATCAGTTTAGAGTATAACAAAAATAAAAGTGCCAGTGTATAACAAGCAAGAACGTAACGAATGACACAAGATTAGAATACTTTTTGGTTTACTATATCAGAATTTAATTAGTTCCAAGATCGAGATTCTAGACTAGTATTGTTAAGGCACGCATCAGCTATTTTGTTATCTAATTGAATCCTCTATTCCGCAGGACATCATGGCACTCTTTGTGTTCTCATTACTTTCGAAGGAACTACATATAAAACTAGAGATTGTTTCGGCGTACCTTACACTTATTGTTGACGTGACCTCCTTATAGAACAAGCGTAATCAGAGAGACAAAGATCGAGCGTGTCTACAAATTACTGCTAAACAGAAAACTCTTCAAATATCAAACTCCTGGTCACTAGACGCCTCCCCTACGACGAAATGAACAGTGCCTGAAAACAACAATCGTCAATATGTTTTGGATATTGTGGCAAAAGGAGCAGATCAGTGTAAAACTTAACAATCGACAAAAACCTGACGATGAAAGTTTCCTTGCAAATGAAAAGCGTTTATTTAAGAAACAAATATCGTGAAGTATACGATCCATTATTTACTAAGACTACCTTTTAATTTTTACTTCAACTTTAATTAGGTGGTGTAATAGCTTACTAGAACGACTTAAAAAAAAAGAGAAATAAACATGTGTGTCTTTACAAATCTCCCTTTATTATTTCGATCATCCATATCAGGTAACGAGCGATCACTCGATGCAGGTTTACTCATACTCGCACTCCTACAAATGCGGTACAGGTATACTAATCAACGAGATGCAAAACTATCTATCGCCAAGAAAACCGGAAAAATTAAAATCCGATGTCGCAACCGGTTCGATGGTTTAACGATAGGACAAAATTGGCAAGCTATAAATATCGAATTTTTGCCAAGTTCGTGCGATCCGCGTATCTTTTTCCCCGTGACTAACGTGACTTGATCACTATTCTAGAGACTGTAATGCAGCTTTTCTACAGGCACGTCGTATAAGGCAAATTGTTTGAATGGTCACTGATTAATAACTCATGCTTGCCGCATTAATTATATCATTTTCTTAATTTGCTGAAACTTGTCCCTAGTAGGAAAGTGAAGAATCAGATGAAATCTGTTTGGAATTGAAAGTCTATTTTACAAAGAGTCATAGTGCCGGATAATTGTTTTATAAAAAGTTTGCTGGATGTAAAAAGCTGCATAATCAATTCTAGACACCATTCAATAATCAACTCTTGATCTGGCTGATGTAAATGGCAATGTGTTTCGAATTATGACAGAGTTCATTTTCACGGCGCGCTTTCTTTTTACATATTTCCTGTAGCCTTACATACATATCACCATCACCATAAACGCGTCATACAAATCTATGTCCGTATTAAATAGTATAAAGGAGAGCGATCAGTATAGCAAATCGCATCTTCAAGTTCACGCACATCGTGTGTATCGGGATGGTTTCCATGTTGGTTTCGATAACAAAAACACAAGGAAAATCTACTTCTTAATGCTGTACGTAAGACTATCCCAATTAAGGTTGTAGTCAACCACACGCTACATATATACACTAAATAAAAGTATCTAAAACAACTATCGTATACACCGAGCACGGCATAAATAAAAAAAATCTTCAAGTCAAATGCAATGGGAAAGCCTAATGAAAGTTACGCGTTGCCAATCAATAGCAGGAATATCTTTGGTACAATTTCATTCTAACTATGCTTTCTTGCCAGTTGAGGAAAAGTTCAATTTACATCATTCTTTGAATGTACTCGTTACATTAAGTTAAAGGCGAAATACTCTAAGTTAAGTATTTTTGCGGTGTCTTGCGAGTGAGAAAGGAACATCTAAAGGACATACACGTTTCAATGAAATAATGAGAAAAGTGTTGTTTCCTGATCCAAGACATACCCGTATACTGTCGTTGCGCCTCGGTAATGACAAGTTAACAAAAGATTTACTCTTAAAATACTCTTTGCACCTGTAAATGAAGTGCTCAAATATCTCATAAAGACATCGCCGAACGAAGATTAAAAATTGTGCAAAGCTCTCTCCCTTACTCTCTCTCAGTCTCTCGAAGACAGACGGGAATATGATAGAATGGGTATCAATAAAGAGCAAAATGATAGTAAAAAATCAACACATTATGTGAAACTTGAACCCAAAACAAAAGATTAGAAACCTTGCGAAAATTCCAATGATAAAAAGAGTTTGAGAGAAAGGTTTATGTGTGGGAGCATCGGGGTTACAAATACTGTATAGCTAAACAAAATTTGCTCGGCCCTCCTGCAAAATACCAGTCTCATCGATCGCAAAACTATTCCAAATATCTCTTAGAGGTGCATGTATTGTCCTCTTAAACTTTTCACGCGAGCCCGTAGCTGGTATTATGCTTACAAATTAAGTACTAGTTCAACGCTATCCAGAACAGACACTGGAAAAAGTTTGAAATAAGATCTCACTAGGTTGCAAGACCCTACATACTTGACAGTATAAGTATATTTAAAACTCCACTCTTTCCTTCAAAAAGTAACGCAAAACCCGTTACTTCGGCTGTGATACACACACTATCTTCTTACTCTTCAGTAAAGGTGTAAAAGTCTCCGGGATGCGTACGCGATACATACTTTCAAGTGGTTTGTTTTGGCTCAAATGAAATCCCCGCGACATATACAGCTTATATGATATATCATTGAAAGCTTATAGCTTATGTATGCAAGTGTAGATGTACACGGAAGAAAGGAAAAACATTGCCAATCTGTAAGGATTATGCAGAAAAGTGTGGAGGTAGAGTGGGGTGTCTCGTGTGTTGGTGTATGGCCCATTCTTCCAAAACAAGCATTAGTGTAGAGAGGTATATCACTAACAGTCTTAGATTAAGGAAAGAAAATTGAATTACTGAAGGTTTGCATATTTTCATTCGACATTGATCTTATCATACCTAACACTCTTAAAAATGAGAAACAAAAATCTCCTCCTGTATTACACTCTTTTTCTGGTGACACAACCTGAATTCGGTAAGGCTATAACTTGAAATTGGGACAAGAGAAATTCCACAAAGAAATAAATGCATCTAATACTTTCCAGCCAAAGGAAAAACCTATTATAAGTGAAATTATGCATATTTTTTGCTTTATTTATAACTTTTGTGAACTATAATAGTAGTTTGGATAGGTAGGAGGCACTTTATTTCAATAGATTATGCAGGCTTGCTTTTACAATATCACACAGGAAATAAAATTTTATTTCCGTTTGAACCAGGCAGACACCCAATCACTTACACGTTACGATATATGATTAAAGCCTTTCTCTTTTTCGCGTTAAAGGACTCATCCTTTTAATATAAGATTAAAATAAAACATCCATGAGAATGTGTTTAAGTATCATCGAAATTGTACATTTTAATTGTTTTGAATAAGATTGGGTTACGTAAAAGTTCATTCAAGCAGAAGTTTTCATGAACAGTTGAATTAATTTATCGCAACATGCCTTCTAATAATGGCAGTAATAAATAATTTGCCCGTAACTATAAAATGAACAAAAAGATTTCTACAATAACTGAATACAACAAATTGTATGGGGAGGTACTGAAATGCATATCCTGACTAATTATAAGATACAAAATTACATACTGAATGATGTATAAGTAGTTGACTTACTAATTGGACAGCATTATAAGAACAGAATCAACCCACAAACCAATAAAAATATTTGTAGTAACACAAAAAAATCATATTTACACAGAAATTTAAATCATTTTGCTCCTTAATACAGGTCAGCTACGTATTTGGGTATAATAAATTATAGTCCTTTCGCGGACATATTATAAATAAAATAATTTGGTTTCCCTTGTGACAAATAACGGACTAAATAAAGGTCATAAAAGCCTATACGTGGTGTTTCTACATATTAATCGCCCAATTTGATAATGAATCGGCATCCACTTAATCAGACATTGCACTGTTAAGTTTGGTAACAACGTTCAATTATAGTTTATACAACATGCAACCTTCAGTAATTCATTTGCTTTTTGCTTCACCATTATATCTATATCTATATATATATATATATATCTATGTATATCTAGACTCCATTTCATTGTACTATGTATTAGAGAAATTTTAATTAATCCGTACCAAAGTATTTCTGTCCAAAATGATTGGGCGCGACTGAATGGATCTCTGATGTCAGAATCTTCATCTGTAACAGGAAGCAGCCCGTGAGACTATTCTCATTTAAGTTTTCACAGTCAAAGCACAAAGATCTGAATTTTAGACCAAAAAATCTTTACCTGGGGAAAGGCAGTTACTAGAGACTGGGCTGCAATGGGTGTGCAAAACAGATTTGACAGAATAATATTCTCCTCGAGCACATTGTGCTCCTTTAAGACTGCCATTGCCTTTATCACAGTATTGCCAGTACCTTTACATAACCGAATCATACAAGTTTTACGAATTGTAATCTAATTACTGCTAAAATCGATGTTTTGTAAATCTACTTACTCATGATTGGATACATTAAAAGAACTTTTCGTTCAGATATGTCATCTGGGAATTTAGCGTAAACCACTCTCGCTTCGTGAGTGTCGACGTCACTCTCGACAAGTATCTTTCCGATCCTTATACTACGACAACAGTCGCGCAAGCCCTATAAAATATAATTATAGTATTCACATTTGTTTATTCTCAATATACATTGCCGATATTATAACGTCGTTAATTAATAATCGTTAAGTAATTACCTGCTCCATAGCTTCTCCACTTCTTACTATGGAGACACCACAGTTCCCTTTCTGGTACTTTAGCCCATTGTATTGTGCTCCAGTTGGAGTAGTTATCACACATTTTGAAAACGGTAACTGGTTGAGGCTTTCCTCTACCACTAGCCTGATCTACGAATGTAATATTTGCTCCGGTCATAGATTGACTGTACTTTTCGATTATTATATTCTTATTCTATTGTGTCTCCATATTTTACACAAAATTTTATATAAATAAATAAATGTCAGCCCTGAAAAAGGCACGTAAATCTGAAATATATGTAATGTTAATAGTATTTTGTTTATTACATAAAATAAAATTGCACGTAGAATATATTACTCATTAATTGGGATTACTATATCTGTACGTACATAAATTTTTTTAAATTACTACATCATTAGTTTCCAATAATATTTAAGATATAAATTGCAAATATCAGCTAACAAATAATAATACTTCATAAATTAGAGTTACACTTTTGTATTACGATATTATATCTTGATGAGATGTATAAATTAATTGGCAAATTGCATAACGGATTGGACCTTTATCGAAAATATTAACATGATTTGGCTATCACTATTCAGATATCTCTATCAAACATTTAGAATACAATTTTAGAAATACTGTTCGACATGGAGCATACTCCAACATTCGGGCCACGTGAGACGTTTGGAGCTGCATGGAACAGCAAGGGTTATCGTTATCAGAAATTTCTCGATACGGAAAACTATCTGCTGACAGCAGTATAGCCGAACGAGAAATTCTTCGCGTGTAAGCCGTAGATCGTTTAAAGTCTAAAGTGGAGCGCTAGTATTAGGTGAATACGAGGAACTCCGAAACTTACCAGTCGGTCGGCGTAGAATTTGAAGTCACTCCTCGTGGTGTTCCTGGAAAGGATGCACAAAGAGAAATATCTCAGAGTCCGACTAGCAGGAAGTATTGCCTATCGATGGATTTAACGTGGACGGTAATGGTAATGTGGAGATCAGCAGGTGTTTAGATACTGGCAGCAATTACTTACTTATCGCGCAATATCGTTTGCAGTTCCTTCACCTGATTGTTGGACGGCAGCAACTTGAGATTCGGGCCGAACTGCTCACTGACATCATTGTCGTCTAATTTCTTGCCGACCGGCGATACGTCCGTGCTACCCATGGTAGAAGGTACAACTCCGCAGATCACGATTTCTTTCGTGCTAATTCGGCACAATCACAGATCCAGCAATTGCACATTCACTCCACTACTCTGCCGATCCGACACTCCATTAATGCGCCAGCGGGCCGAATCTGCTGACGCAGCTGATGCAGCTATAATCACAAACTGCGACATCTAACCAGAACGGATACTTATATGTCATATCTTTCTCGGAATACTCTAGTTAAGATCTTTAAGATAAGTGTCAGAATGCTTCGAAATTATTTAGCAAATAAACTATGTTTCAGATGAGCTTGTTTTTAACGCTAAATAATTACCAAGGATTCGAATTTACAAAATACAAACTGCATAATGTCTATATATAATATATATATAGTAACAAAATTTGATGTGTATATTTTGCATAAATTTCCACATTTTTACATTAGTGTGAGGTTTATAGATTTGCATACATTATCTTTTACAGGAAATGTTTTTGATATTAACGTCAAAAGCTCTGGGAATTACTGAAAACAGTTATTATTTTGTACACTTTTAACTATTTTTGGCCTACTGTAAACGCGCATATATGTTATTTCTCAATTTTTCCATAGAAACCTACCTGAAAATTCTATTATGACCAATAAAGTTCTGACTTCGACCATCGATATGGTAAAATTGGCAAATAAGATTACATGTTACAATTAACACTGTGGCCTTTTGTTTTAATCTACTCAATTCAAACAAAGTTAAATTCCTCAATTTGCCACTGAATGGCTCCGAAGCAGGTCAGAATCCTCTTTCTAGTTTCCTCTCCACTGACATTCACCACGTGCGTATACCGTGACAATGGATCGTAAGTTAATGCTCTTTATCGCATTGACTTAAAGTTTGAAGTTATTTAAGTGATATGCAAAAATAATTTTTAAAGGCGGCACAATTTATAATAGAATTGCTCTGCTCACCAGATTGAACATGTCTCATCCCTATGGATCGTACTCCGGCCGTGGTTCTCGTAACCTCTCCGATAGCAATGGTATATTTACACATTACACTTGTCATGTAAACAACACAACATTAATTTGATACTGTGTTTATTTTGTATTGAATGATTTTGTTATATTATTTAAATAAATGGTAGTTCCTCTACTGTATCCCTATCGTATCCAGATATTGGAGCGAGATGTCATTAAGATTATCCTTTGAAATTCTTGGACATGCGTTGTATAAAAGTAATTAGTTATACTGCATGTGGATAGCTGTTGATTTATACTGATGATTTAATAGACAGGCAAGAAAGGTCAGAGTCAGGGCCATCAAGGTTTAATAACAATGGCCGTGGTGGCCATGGTGGTCGTGGTGGACATGGTGGACAAGGAAGACAGAGGGGTGGAAAACATCCTGCCCACCTAAAGGGCGCGGAAATAGGACTTTACTACAAGAACAAAAATGAAAAGAAGGGAAAGCAAAATAAGATGGAGATGATTCAATTATCGCCACAACTCCAGAACAGAATCGAACAAGTATTGGAAGAAGTAAAGGGTTTTTATGAGAAGCAATACAACAGAGAAGTCGAAGAAGATGGTTCAAGTTCTATAATGGAGGACAAATACACACACATTCATGACTCTGTGTTTAAAAGGAAGTTTCTGAGAATCATTTCTGAAAACATTCAGGATAATCTCACTAGAGCAATTAATACAAAGTGTAAACTGCAAAGAAATGATGATTATGACACTGAGTTAAAAAGACAATACACAAGGATGTGGGACTCGGCTGAGTTTGAAAGGATGAGAAAAGATAGGCTGAAGCTGCCTGCGTATCAAAGGCAGGAAGAAATACAAGAGATCATTGAGGCAAATCAGATTGTTTTAGTAAAGGGAGAAACTGGTAATGCTGGGTTTTCAACGCAACATCATCTAGTGCAACTAGATTATTTAAAAACCAAATTGAATTTCAGGTTGTGGCAAGACTACTCAAATTCCACAGTTTATACTTGATAGTCAGATACAAAAGTTTAATGGTAGCGTTACTAGAATTGTCTGTACTCAACCTAGGAGAATTTCTGCAATATCCATTGCTGAGCGAGTCGCAGCAGAAAGAGCAGAGCGATTAGGAGTCTCCGTTGGTTACCAAATAAGGCTTGAAAAGTATGTCTTCTTATCCTTGTAGTTAAGGGAATGATAATAACAAATGACAATATGTACCATATCTTCTAGAGTATTACCAAGAAATTCTGGAAGTATATTGTTCTGCACCACCGGAGTCTTGCTCCAATTTATGCGAAGTGATCCATCATTAAAGGATTTCTCTCACATTGTTCTGGATGAGGTTCACGAGCGGTCAATAGAGAGCGATTTTATTATAGCTCTATTAAAATTAATCATTCCTGTAGTACGTATTCGAGGGACTGTGGTCACAATCATTCATGTCTTTTGTTGGAATACTGAAAATTAACGTCTAACTTTCTAGCGACCCGACTTGAAAATCGTTCTAATGAGTGCAACGTTGAACGCCGAACAGTTTTCTAAGTATTTCGATAACTGTCCGATGATAGACATACCAGGCTTCACTTACCCTGTACAAGAGTATTATTTAGAAGACGTTTTACACATGACACAGTGAGTCATAAGCGAGAACATGCGTGTACAAATTTCCCAGAGAAACGAAGAGATATATTTTCGCGGAGTGATAGCAATTGAAATTTGAACAGGTTTCAGTTTGAGCAAGCGCCAGAATTACCACAGAACTACAAGAAACACTTGCCAAAATTTAAACAAATGCGAGCAAAGAGAGATGAATTTTCGGACGTGATAGATCCACATATAAGACAATTAACTGCCGAAGCAAGTATTATTTTCTTCATTTCAGTTAGCTTTTTTCGTAATGCCGAGCGCACTTATTAAGATATTTCTAATTATATAGAGACGGTACCCCAGAGAAGTACTTAGTCAATTACGAAATCCCAACAGCGAAGTGCTGTCCCTCGAACTGATAGAGGATTTAATTAGATACATTTGCCAAACCCAAGCTCCCGGTGCTATCCTAGTTTTTCTACCGGGATTAATGGACATAACAAAATTGCATAAGCTTATACAGGCTAGTGGTCGATATCCAGATAGTGCGTATTTCTTTATTTAATAGAGAATATAAAAAATAATCTTGTGCTGCTAACATAAAGCTATTTCTTTAGGTAGGTTTGTTGTTTATCCCGTTCACTCGAGAATGCCAACTGTCGAACAAAGGCAGATATTTCGAGAACCACCGAGTGGTGTAAGAAAAATCATACTTGCCACATCGATCGCCGAAACATCCGTCACGATAGAGGATGTCGTCTACGTAATCGATTCCGGCAAAATGAAATTAAATCGCTTCGACGTGACCAGGAATGTACAAACATTAGAACCTGAATGGGTCTCATTAGCTAATGCTCAGCAAAGGCGTGGTAGAGCAGGAAGGTATAGCACTGTATTCTTATTAGAGAAACTTTTCTCTTTTTTTACTTATGATGACTGTTGCAAATTTAAAACATGAATGTTTTAGAGTAAAACCAGGCATTTGCTATCACTTGTTTTCGAAAGCGAGGGAACTGACGTTGGATAAGTTCCCACTGCCTGAAATGTTGCGAACACGCTTGGAAGAGGTGATATTGCAAATAAAAATTTTGCAATTAGGAAAGGCACGAGCATTCCTCGCAAGCGTTATTGATCCTCCAAGCTCAAGAGCGATCGATTTATCTCTTGAGTTACTTAATACTCTTAATGCGTTAGACAATGCTGAAAATTTAACACCGTTGGGATATCATCTAGCACACTTACCAGTTGATCCTAGAACAGGTATACTAGTAATTTTTAATAATAGTGCGCCAACTAGATGGAAAGATTTTGGAGTAATTAGTAAGGAGAATTTGGGTCGTTTATCTAAACTGCAATTACATTATCAGGGAAAATGATAATATGGGCCTCAATGTTCTCATGTGTCGAGCCAGTTTTTGCTATAGCAGCTAGTCTGACATTTAAAGATGCGTTCTATTGTCCAATTGAGAGGGAAGAGGAAGCGAGAAAGAAAAAGCTGGAACTGAGTATGGGAGAATACAGCGATCACATTGCCCTAGCCGAAGCTCTTAGGAGATTCGAAATAGAATATAAAAAGGGAAGTGCTGGTTACTTCTGCCGACAGTATTTCTTATCGATGAATACACTTTGTCAATTATCCGACATGAAAACTCAGTTTGCTCAATATTTAGAAGAGATGAAGTTTCTCTATAGTTCGTGTCCAAGTGATCCTAATGCTAATAGAAACTCAAGGAATATAGCTTTAATAAAGGCTGTTGTTTGTGCCGGATTGTATCCGAATATCGCAGTTGTAAGGTAAAGCAAAGTGAAAATAATTTCCATCTTAGCAATCGAAAGTATAAATCTTTATATTATGATAATGAACTACTTTTATTTGTTTAAAAGAGGAATACTTCCTTATTCGTTTGATAGAGTATTATGTAGTATTAAGTCTGGGAAGCACATAAGAAAAAGTTAGTTTTTAGGGCAGTTGCAAAGCATGGTACACGTGCTTGGACGCCGGAGGACGGTGGTGTACTAGTACATCCGTCGAGTGTCAACGATAAGATTCAGAACGTCCCAAGTCCTTATATGATGTACTTCACGAAGCAACGATCGACAAAGATTTTTTTGCATGACACGACTTGTATCGCAGCACCGATTTTACTATTTGCAGCACCAAACGTTACCATAAGTATGTCTCCGAACAATATAGTGTTAAAATACGTATTATTTTTACATAATCATTAAGAATCAAATGGTTTTTAGAGAGAGAAAAAGCAGAATTTGTCATTAGTCTTCCAACATCACAAACTTTTAAATGCGAGCTGAGGACAGCACAATTAATTCAGGTAAAGTTTTGAAGAAATAGTGCACTGCACCTGCAATTAAGTTTTATATTACCCTATTACAAGATTTTGACTTACAGAAATTGCAAGAAGAACTTAACAATATGTTGGAGTATAAAATCACGCACCCAGGGGTGGTATGCTGGTCGGGTGTAGAGGGCAAACTGTTGAAGTAAGTATTGAGAAGGGGTAAGTGCCTCTTATTTGTTATAACTAATAATTGAAATATTCGATTTTTTCTAGCGCAATTATTGACCTCGTCTGTCAGAACAGTGAGGACATGAACTTTGGCTCGTTAGGGGACATAAAAATGGAAGATCGATATTACAGTGATAAATAAATTTACAAATCTTTTTACCTTTAAACGGAATATGAAAATAGTTTTATTTTCTTGCCTGAGACAAAATTTGATTCTTTCATTTGACATTTGCATGAAGTTCTGAAGCGCTTTCATTTTTTTATGATCCATCCTGAGATAGCCTCTTCTTTCTTATGTAATTTACTATAATGATAGACATAGTAGACAACCAAATGCATCAGTATTTGATCTGTAACACGGTCTTAAATATAAGACTTGTACTAAATAAAAGTATTGAACATTGAAACCTAGCCAGATAATCTATCTTTTACCATACTCCAAAAGTACATTTAAGCCGAATTCAGACCGAATCAAAAACGGGGAAAAGTGTGTATGAAAAATGCGTTATCACATTTTTAAAACATGCAAGATGTCAATGTCAAACAAATTAAAATTCATATTTCAAAATAAACATTTCAACCACGAATTAAATGTTTTATTAAGAAATGTTTATAAAATGATTTCGTTTATATTAATGTTAAAATAAAAACTCAGCTGATCCATTGGTGTTCGTGATCCAGAGCTTTCTTGCAGGTACTAGGCGTGTCGATCTCGGTACAGATCCTTGTAAAAAATGCCCGCTCGACTTCCTCCACTTCCTCCGAGGCAGGCGCACGCTGATAACGGCGACCCCGCGATTTCACCGCGAGGCGTGGAGTAGTGAGGAGGATGAGAAGTAAAGCGAGTGGAAGGGCCCGGCATAATAAGTAGAAGGGATGGATTTAACACCTGGCGATGGTGGGGGGTGAGCCGGGCCGGGCCGGGCCGGGGTGGATGGTCAGTAGGAGATTACGGTGTTAACAGAAGGGCCCCAAGAAGCTTTCGAAGAGGGGGGCTTGCGCTTGGTTGGCACACTGGTGGGGAGGTGTTCCGGCGATACAGGAGTATTAGGGCGCGCAGCGGCGTCCGATTCAGTCTGCGTCGGAGCGCGGCGAGTGTTGCGTCGCGAGTTTAGTGCTCGAACGAGTGTAGCGCGTTTCGAGCGACATAGAGCGAAAGCAAAAGAGAGGAAAGGAGATCCATTCGCTCCTTTGGCAAGAGAGCGAGGAGATCGAAGCCGTAAGTGGTCGTGGTATCGGAATCTCCGTAAGGGCTAGTGCATCTCCCCGTAAGGGCGGCCGGAGCCGGTCGAAGGAAGAATCGTAGCATTCGTCGGTATCGGTGTCGGTGTCGGTGTCGCGGTTCGAGTCGCGACGTATCGGGAGAAAGAGAGAGAAGGCCGAAGTTGGAGACAGAGAGAGGGATAAGCCCAGAGAGCGGGTCAGTGAACGACCGTGCGCAGGCGGGAGAGAGAAGCCGCCGAAGAGAGACCGAGAGAGGGATTCCCGTCGCGACGTATACACACATACACTTGGATTCTCTATACACGTGCGAAAGTGAGCCGCGAACGAGTGAGAGAAAGAGGGAAAGACGTGGTACACGCGTGCGCGCTCATGGAACACACATAGCACCCTTGTGTGTAGGTACAATCTGTCGCGAGAAGGAGAGAAAGAGTGAGAAAGGGTGATCGAGAGGAGAGAAAGAGTAAGAGAAAAAGGAAGAGGGTGAAAGAGCGGCCGGAAAGAGCGGCGAGAGAAAGAGTAGGAAAGGAGAGGAGCCAGAGGAAGGAAGGAGCCAGTGACACCGCGGGCCCTCCACTACCTTCCTCCTGCGAAATCGCCCTCGTAATACTCGCGCTTTTTGCGAGCGCTGCACCGAGATACCACCGGGTGCAGTGGTAGAGCTTGTCAGAGACCAAGAGAAACAGTGACTAGGAAGGAGGGAGGACGGGTGGGAGGGAGGGAGGGAGAGAGTATAACACCACTCCCTCGAACCCAATCCCTTAGTGACGTTCCGCCGGTAGGGTCGTGGGTTCTCCGCTGAGTCTGCCCGCCTTCCAGAAAGCGAGAAACAAGTCAGTTCGAACGCGAAGTGAAAAGCGATGCGGGTTCATTGACTGGTAGTCGCGCAATGGCCGCATGCTCGCGCCCGGTGCGAAGTGCATGTGTCACGGGAGAACGAGAGAGCTCGAGAGCCAAGAACAAGAGGAAGAGTGCGAAGTCGTCGACGGTGATACCGGCCGCTGCGTGCACCTATCGACCAGTCAACCAAATCCACGGAGGGCTCTTGCACTGAGAGTCAGAGGGAGAAAGAGGGGAAGAGAGAGAAAGAGAGAGAAAGAGAGCGGGAGAGAGAGAGAGGCAGAGGCAGAGACAGAGAGGAGAAAGAGCGGAGAACAGAGGGAGAGAGTGCACGGCGCCGCTCGCTCCACCCTCTCGCAGCCTGCTGCGATCCTTGCCTCGGGAGACCAGGCCAGCGGACCACTAGGAAGCACCGGGATGTATCGCGAGCACTAGGTGAGCACTAGTTCAACCTTTACTTTCGATATCACCGTACCGAGCTACTCGCCTCTCACATACTTCATCCTCTTCTATTCTCTCGGATATCTTCATACCGGCATTACGAGCCACTGAAACTGAACAGGTATTCCACTTTAAACATTGTACATCTCACAATACTACTCCTCTACGTTTTTCTGGTTTTCTTTGAATAACTTATACTTACTAAATTCCAAATTTTTGACACGCGATAATAGTCCATTCATAGAACGGAGCCCGACAGATTTTCAGACTTTTCTATCCACAGTATCTTAGATTTTTACCTTCAATGATCTTAGCAGAAAACGTTCAAAATTCTAATTGTCATTTTCCGAAGCGTACTTTTCTGCATATACGTTACAGTGGCAGGCTAATCGAACTAACTGATAGGTTTCTTTCTACTTAGGAGCAATAGAGTTAAGTCTACCTAGATCGAAACTCAGGAATGCGCGTGTGAGAAAGAAGAGAAAGAGAGTGCCAGTAGATACCGGTGATGCTTGCCCAACTCGTCGCCGAGTTGTGCTAATGTGTATCGGGGTGTATGCTCGTCTGGGCAGAAGTAGCGTGACTCTGATTTTGTTCTTGATTGCGTTCGAAGTGATATCTATCGCGGATATGCACAGGGTAAACTTAACCCGTTTTAGTTTCGACGACGAGGTCGTTGCACTTTAGTCCCACTGTTTATATTCTGAATGCTACTGTATCGGGCTACTACCTCCTGCTCGGCTGCTCTGCTACTGCTTGCTTCGGTTTAACACGCGACAACCGCTATCGTGACCCCGCTGAGAAGCTGACACCGGTAGCTCCCAAAGATTTCTTGACTTAGAAGCCATTGAACTTTCACGACTAGTCCGTGACTCTTAAGTGTCGGTTGACAGTACGTGCAAAGTCAGAAGGTTCTAGTAGATCGTTTCATGGAAAATCATTAGTAGCTTGTAATGTTTACTGTATTATTACATATGTATCTTTATAGATTCAAAGCAAAACGTCAATTAAACGTCAATGTGTTCCTTTATATGATTTTATTCCATTCGAAACTTTCAGATAATAGTTTATAATAAATTTACCCTGGGGAAGTGATTAGCCGTAATTGGAACGCATACTTTCATGAATTGTCCTTGTTGTTTAGTTGACAATTGTGTAAGTAATGCGGTGGCTGGTTATTTAGAACAGAATCACGTTTTAGACAGTGGTTCGAGACGAAAGAACAGAAATTCGCCGAGTGGGGAAGAGGCGGGAACGATTAAAGGTGCGATTGTCGCGTCGAAAGTAACAGCTGCCGTTTGGAAGTGATCCAACCGGCGGACTTGTGTATTCTAATCAAGTAAATCAGGATAAGTACGTGTTTTTGCGGCGCGCGCCCGTACAGACGTCCGTTCGCGAGCTAATTAGTGGCACGCCAGTGAGCATGAGAATCGAATTTGCTCTCCACTCGAAGTTTACGCTTTGAATTCGTGCGAGTGATATTTGCATAAAATTTTTCTGTCTGGCCCCAGCCAGGGTGTCATTCGTTTCCTTAATCAGCTCCCGTTGCTCGCAAGCCAATTAAGAAATAATTGCTGTTTCCCAGCCGGTGAAAATTGGGAGCTTACTCCGCAAAAATGTTTAGCCATATGCCTTACGTAAGCCAGCCAGCCGGCTGTGCTGAAAGGCCAAATGGATCTCCGGCTTCTCATATTCTTCCCGGCCCCTCGAGTCTTCAGTCGAGCGATTTCAACGGGAATCGCGGCTAATTAAAACGCTCCTTTCCGCATTAGACACGGTACTTCGCCGGCAAGGTCAGCAGTTACGATCCCCGATAATCTTACCGGCAAGAGCAGTCAAGCTAAAAGGAGACGAAAGATATTCTTATGGCTCGCCACTAGTTACAGTTGAATTGCAATCCGTTGTTCCTCACCTTACTTACTGTTCTACCGGCAACCTAACCTCGCCGGGAAAAGGGCCTCATTCCCTGCTAAACTCCTCCCTTCCATTGACGATTCTACACTCACAAGGTTCACTGCATTGCACTCTTTACACTTGATACACATTTTGTCGTAATAATTATGATTTTGCGATAAAACATTGAAATGAACGGAGAACAAAACTACGCGTGCATAGACACATTGTTAGCACTGTGACGTAGGCCGATGATGAGTGCTACAGTTTGAACTACGCAGCCAACTTCACGCCAGTCTCGTTTCGGCGTGGGGGCGGCGCGCTTCGTGTCCCGTTGCTTTTAATTAGTTTTGTGAATTCAAGAAGTTTTTGTAAGAATTCTTCATCACAAATATGGTCTACTCGACTCAAACACACCTAACTTCCACACTATGTAAGTTAGATTGCTCGCCACTTAATATTTAGTGGGATAAGATCATGATAAGAATCATGACTACTTGGTGTTTCAAACATAACATTAAGGTACCTTTCAGAATTTGATTCTCCTGATTCTCAGTAGTTATCTTCGAACACATACGACATATAAATAGTTACAGGTGAAATTATTGGAGAATAAGTTAAGCTCTAATGCAATTAGACGCTCTGCACAAGTGTATTCCCAGACTGATTCCTAGTCTTTATTGTGTTTTCCTATTTTCTAACCTACCACTCTAATCAAATGGTGAGCACATTGTTGAAGTCAAATATGCAAAATCTGGTTTAATATTTCCCGAATGAATGTATCGTAACATTACATTCCTATGATCGAAAGATTCTTGAAGAAGTAACAGCAGGTATAGTGTCATCAGGAATTCGTTAGCAAATGCAGTGGCTGTTTTAAAAGTCAAACGTCGGAAGCGCAAGATCATTAATCATGAGAACGAGGCAGAGCGAAATTCCGGCAGGCGTTTAGATTAGTGTTCGAGTCAACGTTTTAATTGCAGTAGTTCGGTCAGGTTGACAATAAAGGATCAATATGTTCTTGCACCGTCGATGAACTGGGTCACCTCTCTTATTAATAAGATTATACGGCGTCGGATTAATTACATTTGCGAATTTGGATTACCACGTACATCGTAAAGCCTTTGTCGCCCTCGTGCCTTAATTGAGGTGGCAGCAGCACCACCTTCCTAGATAAGGACAAGGACCTCGCTTCATCGAGGTGCAGAAACCATTGTAGATGCAGTTGGCCCATTCAATTCGAAATTCAAACCGACATCCTGTCGTGTCTAATTTCTCATACGTAACATTTCCAATTTTGTCAATTGAAGTGATAAATCTTCCTGTTTCAGATTATTGTTCATATGCTATAAATCTTTGTTATGTCTTGGAGAACTGAAGATATATATGCAGGCAGCCAGTAATTTTCCAATGAAGAGGCTGTCGCACGTGCCAAAATACAAACCGCTCTTCACTTAGCTTCGTCTTCACTATATCTCTCCAAGATAATCATTTGTATTGTGGTGACATTTGAAATGGGAGACTGGCTATTTCCGGGTTCCCGTCCCTTAAATTTTATCCTCCAGCTGCTCAAACATAGTTGATTGGCCATTGAACACATATTTGAATATAAGAATAAGTTTGAAGAAGGACAAGTGGATTGATTGGGATATAAAGGGCTTAGGAAGTTTTTGGAAGGTCTCGATGAAATATGTAATTTAATAAGAGATGTGATCGAAACGTTCCAAATAGAATTGAAGTGGCTCGATATCGTTGATTTCAATAGTAAATAGAGCCATTTACCCAGGCTATCGTACGGTATCATAGAACGCTCGATAGAGAGGTGCGTCCGCCATAAGAAAACAATGATATTGCGAGTAGTTATTGGCCCGCAATAGAAGTCATTGGCCATCGATCAAATATAAAAGCTTATCGTGCGTCTGCGGTGTTGCGAGTCACGTTCGCTCTTTCTCTCAGTTTCTGCTTGTTGTGTGAGAGGAGTGTGTGCGCGCGCGAGTTCACGAGGACTTTGCTATTTACTATCTTGGCCGAGCGGGCTGGCGGGCGGGCGGGCGCGCGCATACCCCCCTATCAGACACGATTACCTTCGCCAGTGCTAATGGGCTATCATGAATGGAGTCCAGCGTGAATGCTGCGCCTCTGTCGCGTGTAACGCGCCGACTTATGCCCGTTATAACATTCATTATAATGCGAACACACGTCTGGTATGCCGCGAGAAACCAACTGGATTCTGATTGCGAGAACTCCTCCTGTCTGGATACTCCACTCTTCACTGGCCTCTCACGCTACTCGAGCTCTAAATAGCTGTAAATATACATACTAAATAACAGTATGATGTCGTTTCATATGTGCGCAGATTAGATTCCTATTTTAACTGAAAGATTCTACTTTTCGACATGATAATGTCTGTGTTTCAGTGTTTGCCAATAAATAATGCCATCAAAATGCTACTTTTACCTATACAATAATATCTCCATCATACAGCACTGCTCCATAGTTCAAGTGTTTCTTAATAACTTGCACCCTAAAAACACTCAATTACTGAACGTGTTGGTATAGAGATTCCATTCTACTAAAATGATAGTTTCAAATCGTTTGAATGAAAGAAAGAATGCGCGCCACCCCTTGCTTGTGCTTGCGCGGGAGGCGCGGCTAACCTCACACCAGTTCGTTCGAGCACAGGAGACGCGCGGTACCGGTTCTGTTGCTCTCCTTTATTTTCTCAGTGTATAAGAAATGTTGGGGTGTTTTCCATCAAGTTTTCCATCTGCGCGAAAACATAGGATGCCTGCTGTCTTTTTCCTGTAACAGAATGTAATGGAACGACCGATATTTTCAAAGATACAAGGAATTGTATGTTCGATGCTTTCGCGCGGCACTTGCTTGCACAGTGAAGCATTGATGGCGGGGCGTTTCACTTGCTACGTGCTATGTAGGCGTGAAGATATTCGTATTCTTTGTTCGAAAGCAAAAATAGGAACATGCATACGAGATGCAGTAGCCAAATAGTGGTCGAAAGTATACGACAATAATGAGAATCGTGACCTCAATTCTCCCACATTCGGCAGACTGTTGCTTGGTAAGAACAGTCTCTCAGTATTACATGTTGCAATAATGAAGCAATTGAACAATAGTTTGTCTAGTGACTCTGTTCAGAGAAGCTTAATTGACACATATGATTACTAAAGAGAGTTTTACTCTTATTGTAGTTTGTACGGTTAATTATGGTTAACCACAATCTCATAGTCAACACCATTTGTGCCGCAACATTCTAATGCTAGGTTAAGAATAAAGGAAATGGTATAAATATGGAATAGTAGCGTACAGGGTGGCAAACAAGATTCACTCAAATGTTAATTGTGATATTTAGTACAATTATATTGATGACTAATGAACATTGTTAGAGTTCATTCAACATTTGTTTTATCACTATCCATCTAACGCAAACTTCATTTCTATGTTACAGAATCGATACAAGATCAATCGTAATGAAAGTCAAACATCAATAAGAACATTACACGACAGCCACGGCAGACAAATCCAAAGGAAACGTGCAATCGACTGAAGAAGTGCTATATTGAGCGAAGAATCGCAGCATCCCGCTTGTACAGTCAGTGTCAAAGGAACTGTTGAGATCTATTTGAGGAGAAAGAGATCTTCCGATAAACCGAAGGAGAAGCAGAAAGCAGATCTCTCTCGATGAGGAGATCGCGTTATCCGTTGGGAAGCAGTGAGTGATCGCGTAGTGAGAGCGTAGTCCCTGGAGAAAGAGAGCGAGAGAGATATAAATCTATCGAGGATATCGGACTTAATGCTGGCCACGGACGAAGACGGTACTACTTGTTATCCGGGGTGCGTTAGGAGAGTGCAGGCGGAGGAAGGAGGATGTCTCTCTGGCAGGAGGAATAGTCTGCAGAGTGCTCTCTCGAAGGTCGTCGGTGTTTCTCGTGCTGGTTTGAGGTGTTCGGGACAAGAGGAGGAACGTCGTCGCCGTCGTCGTCGTCGTCGTCGTGTCCTAGTGAGCGTATACAATCGTGCCGTGTTCTCCAGTTAGTGGATCGGCTTCGAGAGTGAGAAGGAGAGGGAGCGCGAACGAGCGAAAGAGAGAGAGAGAGAGAGAAAGAGCGAGAGCGAGAGATAGATCGATCGTGAGATTGATTGAGAGCGAGAGAACGAGAGAGAAAGAGAGCGAGAGAAAGAGAGGCGGCCAGCTGTGACCGGCAACCACACGGTGGACATGATTATTTCAAAGGATCTGTTCCTCTTTGGCGACCAAGATTACCTGCGCCTTCCCAGCAACGAGAAGCGCCAGCAACGGGCAATGGGCCGGCCGATCATCAATGCTCCCAGGTCAGTCGCACGATACATTCACCACTTACAATCTTTAATAGCATATGTAGCTTCGGCATCGTTCAGTCCGACCTTCCTTTAATAAGACTCGAAAATGATATAGGGTCATGTTATTGGTTTGCCGATGAGTTTGAATGACTTTAACTTATTAGTAATCGCGATGCGTCACTCCAGACATGGAAAGTGACATGCACGTTACGATTCTTCGAAACGCAATAAGTGTCACATTAACATAAGTCAATTGACTCGATAATCAATACCCCATTAATTGCAGTAAGTATTATAACTTTGGTTCGCCAGACGCTCGAATTTTCCATTCCAATCCAGCACTGCTTGTCAAAAGCCTCGGCCATTTTATATCATTAGCTAAATTACTAGGAAGAGACAAACAAATTACTAGAATTCCGGCATATTATAGTATTTCGGTAAATGTAAATTGTAGCGTCGCGTATTGAGCCGACGCAGAAGGCCGCGTGCCAAAGTAGGTGAAGCAATATCGGTTTTCAGCAACTCCAAACTGACCCGTCTGTGTGATAATAATCGCTAACACGTGTAATTACTATTAGTCCATTAGCTAATACACACGTTTAGAGGGCATTTGGAGTAATAAGGCCAGGCTAGACAGAGCCAGCTCTGCTCGGCTGTGCTCGACTCAGCTCGAATCTTAGCAGGTACATACTGGAGACTCTTTCGAAAGTCCTCCGTACAAAAAGTCCACTCGTTATCTCGGGCTGTAAAGTGCAGCGTGAGGAAGAAAGAGAGAAAGAAAGCGAATGAGTGGGGAGAGTGAGAGAACATTATCGGGGACTAATACGCGGATATACAAGTCGTCTGTATGTATACATAGCGTGGAACGAGTGTGGCTCGACCTTCGCCGTGACATTAATTTTAATTACACTCGAACCCGATTCCCCAGCCTCGCTTGACCTCTTCTCCCACGAGTGAACTCATTTTTCTTCCTCCTCTCGCTCGCTTCTCCTTCCCCTTTCTTTTTCTTTTCTACAATTTTTAACCGGCAACTCCTCACGTTCTCTTTCTTGTGCCTGTCTGACTGTCTCGTTCATTTTGATTTCTATCGTCTCAAGGGCAGTCTTTGAATTTTTGAGATTGTTCCCGAGTTTTAATGACATTTATGCATCATTTTGTGCAGTTATTAAAGTATTGAACTGTATTTTACTTGAACTTGAACTGAAGTCTCGTGAAACAGGTGTTCCTCCTCCTGATTGTGAATCATTTTTTATTAACTGAAAGCAAAGGCATTTAACATAAAGGAAAGTAGGAAAGAGAATACACGATCGAAGCCTTATCACGCGGACGTCGACTCCTGATAGTGATTGCCTTAGTAAACGCAAACAGAGACGAAGAGACGATCTTATCACAGTCTGTGGATTCTGGTCCATCTGTCGCTCGGTTGTTTTGAGAGAGAAAAAATAGATTCGAAACGCGGTACACGTCGCTTTGTTTCTGTATCTGCGTACTTACTGACTGATAAAATTTGTCGTGATTTATCGCACTGCGAGTACTATTCCTCGTCTAATGGATAGTTAAAAAGCCATTATAACAGCCATTATTACTACAACAATTCGAGAAGTACAATTTATTATGATTTAATCCTTAGGAGCGTTAGAAAAACTATCCACACCTATCCTATCACTTTAATAATTAAAATGTATGCTATTGAATTAACTTAATCGTGATTAAATGACTTTACTTATTTAGCTATTAATACCATAATACTGCGAGAATGATTATTGTTATATTTATAAAGTAATTACAATTCAGTCACAATATTAGTCTGCGCGATTGCATTAGCTGTGATCAGTCAGTATTACGAGAATATGTAAATAACTGTAAGTTGGCTAGCAGGAGAGAAAAGCTTTCATTCTTCGTTACGAGAAAAGAAGTTGGCAGTCACGCAGTGCTTGTAAGGAAGTATCGTGTCGAGATGTACATATCGTGTACGCGTTAGCACAAGTAACCTAGAAACGTGGCTCTCGATCGAAAGAAAAATCGGTGGTTTCTCCTGCGGAGAAAAATCGAGTCTTCCGCTTGGAGATGAAACCGTTCCAGTTTCCCATGCGTGACCCACTGCCTCCTGGACACGAAGGGAATCATGTGAATCTCTCGTGCTCTCCTTATCCGCACACGTACACACTGGCGCGTATACACAGACTTGGCAGAGGCCAAGTGGCGAAAGAGATCCCATCATTCCCATCTCGGAAAGGAAGAAATGCCATCAGAGAGAGAGAGGAGGGATCTCTTCCTCTTCTCTCTACCCAGCCCCTCGTCACGAGCCGATGATTAGAAAATTTACACGGGAGATTGTGCTTGCCTCGCCGCTGTACTTTCAGCGTTTCCTTGCGCGCGACATCATTTCCATAGGCGATGGGAGCGCCACTTTTCAACTAACATGGAAATTGAGGTCCCGCGGACAAATAACACCGAACTTTGCCACCGACAATCATTCCTGCCTGCCTGCCTGCCTGCTCGCTTCCCTTTAATATCTTACAATCATTTCTACATTTAACTGTTTGGTCGCGATCCAACATTTTATTTCGAATTTCTTCCCAGTCAATTTGTACTATCGAATTCTTTTTTTATCAAATTCGCTATTTCTTCCTGCATCTGATGGGATAATCGTAGTATTATTATTAACATTGTTTCATTGAAGGGTAAAGGTAGAGCGGCGGTAAATGTTACATTTAATGGGAGAGAAAGAGAAAGAAAGAGAGGAAGATAGAGAGTGGTGGCGGTGGTGGTGGCGGAGATGAAATCGAGGCCGGTGCAGGCAGGCAAGCGTGCACCATTAAGTAGATTGAGTATTACCCTATATTCGGTAGACGCAATCAATAACCTAGAAAAATGCGCTATTCTCCTAGCGCACTCGGCAAACGGACGCGTCCTTGAATGTCCTATCAGCTTCGCCTCTAATTTACCGCGGAATGACACACGCCTCTGCCTCTCCTCCTCGCACCACTCCGCACGATATACTCCCTTCAACCAACCGATCAGAGAACCCACGTCCACGTATTTACTCTCTTTACGCTCGCGCAAACACACAACGCCGATCGGATTACGGGCGCGTGAGATGCCTTTGATTCTAGGAGAAAAGTACACTTGGCTCAACCATGCACCATACCTTTTGCCAACCTACTCCTTTCCCGTAAAACGCAATCACGATTAGCCCTTTTTATCAAAGCTGTTCCTCTCTGTGATTTCGAAATCTGTTTAAGCCCTTTCAAACTAATACATCTTATAACAATCTTATAATAGTTCATTGTTAGCACTTTGCTGGTTTCTAAGAAAGTTTCCATAACTTTTCACTTCATTTTATTTTCATCGCCTATACGGAAACGGTGCTTCGCAAGTTTTAAAAATACTAGTTGTCGATACACGAATTTCTCGGACACGTGAAGTACATAGTGGCGTTGAGGAAAGTTGCTAGTGCAGTGGTGTTGGCTAGTAAAGGCGTATAGCTGTCAGTCGTAGAGTAAAATCTCGGCGCACTATTTCAGTCGCGTGGTATTCTTATCGTAGAAATACGCCGGTCGCCGTAAGCTCGAGTTGTACGAAGAGAGCGGTCTGAAATATGTAAAACCGGATTCATCATTTACCGGCCGATTAAGAGGACTCGATTTGTCTTAATCGTTGCAGCTCGATTCCGTTATGCGGTGCGCTCGCGCGCCCTCTCCTCCGCACGGTGCATTAAACACTCCGATTTACTGCGACAATAATAGCGGTGGACTCGCTTTGTTTATGCGAGCTTCCATTCACGGCCGGGCCGTGCATTGCTGCTGCTGAATAAATCCGATCGGCGGCGCGTCGCGTACTTGAACCTGTGTTACTGCAAGGCGAACCTGTTACTTATCCTAGCTGTCTCTCCTCTTATTGTTGCAATAGGAATCACACAACTTGGCTATCCCTATCGCTGATGCTGCACTTGAACTAACGCGCCCGATCTTAACACACTGTTCACCGGCCACCTAATCAACTATTGTTTGCACGCCAATCACTGCAGCCAATTGTTAAAATAAATCAATAGCAATTAGAGTAAGGTTCAAACGTAGTTTTACAAATTTATTTAAATTCCGATGGTTCTCGTGAAATAATGGTGAAGCAAGAATATGTTGAATTCATTGTGGAACTTGAAATACCAATGGGAATTCTTTATGTGCTTTATGACGGACGATGAGACAAGCTCGAGAAAGTATGAAGGGTAGCCTGTTTACATAGGGAAGGCGGGGTGGACTAGGCGTGTGTTTCACGAAATCCTAAACGAGCCTAACAAGAAGATTGGGGCCTCCGGGTAATCCCTAAGCTGTAATCGCATTAATCTTGGCCGTTGGCTCGGATGATCAGGGAGAGGATCGCGAGGAGGCAGAGTAAAAGCAGCGCAGAGGGTCGACGAGGAGGATGAGGAGGAGGAGAGGAAGGTGGAAGCGAGAGACGATGAGATGAGATGAGAAGAGAGGAGAGGAGAGGAGAACTCAAGGGCTAGCCAGGCAGAAACGTCACCGACCTGCCTCACTCTCTCGGCTTTCATCTCGTCTCTATATGTATACTATGTATACTATACATACGTGAGACTTCTCTCCGCTGCGCTGCTATCTCTCTGAGATTTTAGAGCTCGCCACTAGGGTAACTGACCCCATTCGAGATCGTGTCCCCTTTTCTATCATCTAATATAATCGTACCGCCAACCCAATCACACAAAATCTTACCGTTCACGAAGAGTTTCTAACGATAGTGTTACTGTATTAACCCAAGTAATGCTTCGGTTAAAAAAAATACTACGAAGGGATTAAGTAATTGTTTCATTAGATAAACATATTGTTAAATTATTGTTGAATTGACAGTGAAATTCCTTTCGCTGTATATTTTAGAACTTCCAAATCTTGGAACATTTGGATTTACTGTTGGACAATTTTGTATCGTCACTTCCTGAAAGGAAGCTCTTTCTTTTCTTAAGTTCTCCTCCATCGCTCGAAGCTCTCGTTCTTTAGATGGTGAAATTGCGAGGTCTCCATAGGCAGCTATTACGTCAATTTTTTTTAATGATTTCATCGAGCCTGCATGACGAGTGAGGGGCGCACACATTCACACAGCTCGCTGTGGTTTCTCTCTCTCGTGAGAGTGACACTGACCCGCTTCGTGCAATTCGCGCTCCACTCGCTGACTCGAATGATTTTCTCTGGGGAGAGGGAGAGGTGTGGGACGAGCGCTCTATCGCCACTAGGGAAAAGAAAGTATACATAATATGTATACATTAATATTATTTATCTGCATACATGAAACGAATATGTGTACATATTTTAAAATTATTCAATTATCCAAACAAATCTGAACTTTTATTAGTAGATTGTTTTTGGTGAAACGAGATTCTGTCGGAGTACAAATGCATTGGGTTACCATTGGAGAAGTATTTGTGCTGTGTACAGATGGAAAGACATTAACATTATTTATGTGCATACATGAAAGGAATATGTGTACATATTTTAAAATTATTCAATTATCCAAATAAATCTGAAGTTTTATTGGTAGATTGTTCTCGGTGAAACGAGATTCTGTCGGAGTACAAATGCATTGGGTTAGCATTGGAGAAGAATTTGTGATGTGTACAGATGGAAAGAGTGTGGTGCGGGTCCTTGATCGTTGGTTGGGAAGTATCCGGGCGATGCGTTGAAGTTGAAGGAAGACGAAGGCAGGATGAGCGTGGCGGGAGCGGTGCGTGCGCCGGTAACAACGAGGCATACAAATGGCACTGCTTGAAGCCCGTCTGAAAACGAACGAACGATTCCCCTTACGAGCGACGAGCGAGCGAGCGAACGAACGAACGAACGACGCGGACGGTGGCAAGGCAAGGGACGGACGGACGCCTGACGCCTGACCTGCCTCACGCACGACCTGCTCTTTCCACTCGCTCTCCCGGAGAGTCGACTCGATTCGAGTCTCGAGGCGAGTCCTTCGCTCCTCGTCTCCCGTCTCAGTCAGCCTGAGCTGTTCGCTCTCCCAAAAATTGGCCGCTCGACCACCCTCTTCGCGTTAAATCAGATCGCCACGCCACATTAGAACGCTCTCCACATATTCAGCCTGTCCATTGTCCAAATACTCAAGTCCTTTTTCGAGGAATTTCTTTAATTTTAGACTGCATAACATCCTACTAAATAGAAGGGAGCTTCACTGCTTTCTGATTTTCATTCGAGTTCTTTGACTTTTCGAAATTCTACGTGCATTTATTGAACTGGGAATTCTTCTGTCAAAGTTTGGCGATCCTGGTGTTGGAAGTAATAAATAGATAATTTGAAGACCAACTTATATTTACTTGGCTTTTTATTTAGCTTTCGAATCAATTTAATTGAAAGTTCAGGGTTTTTTTCACCCACGTGACTACAATGAAAGTATTGAGCAGTGCAGTTTGTACTTGACTGGAACTTTCATTACCTCAAAGTGTAGGTAATTGAGGAGTATTTACATTTCCAAGGGGAACTCCCCCATCATTTGGAATCGGAAAAAGTTCTATTAAAATATTAAAATAAATTGTTAAATGGCACGGTAATCGCGCAAACACGAGGAGAATCGAATTATGTCGTTGCCTCAAGTGTCTCTTATCACTTCAAGGTGGAAGGAATAATAGACCTTGACTTTTACTTAAAGCCAGATGGATCACTCGAAGAGGCGTCTCAAACATACAAACAAATTTATTGTTAATAAGTCGTCCAGTTGGAACGGAAGGCTTACCTTCGTCGCTTGTTAGAACGATCTCGAACAAACATATTTAATAGTGGCCAATACTCCAACTCAATCTTTATCCCCAAGCTCGCACGCGAACTCAGAGGCTCGAACAAGAGTTCAAACGAGAATTGAAACTCAGCCGAGGAATCCCTACTGAACTAGGCAACAACTGCCTAATAGGAATTAAATCGATTTCTGGATTCGTGTGCATTAACAACTGCCGTCTTTCCTTTGCCTTTCTAAACATTGAATTACACAGCCTGCAATCCTGAAATATATTTACTTCATAAATATATGAGTAATCCTAATACCAGTTTCAAGAGAGACGAAAGAAAATTCTAGTTCAATTAATTTGATTAATATATCCCGAGTTTCAAACTCGATACGTATGAATTAGGGCTCGAGGAACAGCTGGTAATTGGAGCCAGTTTCCTTATCGAATACCAGCGGGTTAATTTGCCGATGTACGAAGTTCGAGAAACCAGGTCGAACTTTACAGGCGTCTAAAAAACGTGTTGCCGAGAATTAGTAACGGTTAATTAAAGCGAGATGTCGGTGGTAGGAGAAGGAGTTGGGAATGGTGAGCATTAGGAGGAGAGATAGTGAGTAGTCGGAGAGAGGCGAAAGCGAAGTCGAAGTGGAAGTCGAAGAGAGTCGGCCGAGGAAGATAGAAGGAGATTGTTGTGAGCGGCGCGTGATGCTGACCTACCTCACGCGATGCGCGTTCACTCGAGAGAAGCGAGACGCGAGGCGCGCCAGTATTATTATAGTTATCTATCGCTGGTTGTTATAGCATCGCCGGTTCGCGTCTTCCGTTTCGCCTGGCAAGATACCGGGCGCAGCCAAGGACGCTTCGTTTCGTTTCGTTTCGTTTCGTTTCGTTTCGACACCGGCGCACAAGCGGAAGTCACGTTTTTCCAGTGCCAAAACGGTTTTCGTGAGCATGCGAGGCCTCGGCACGCAGTGATTAGGCTTGAACGCTCGAAATCGTGTCAGGAACGCGACGACCAGCTTGACATTGACGTCCTCGGGCACGTACTCCGCCGGGAGAACGGGCCGAACACTCACGAAAATTTAAAAATTTATGGACAAGTAACGATGCAGATCAGACTTTCTATTATTACGGTTCTTTATCCAAATGGAATTGGTAAATTACTACTTTTTTATCGCGCACAAATTCGAAATTATTTACATATAAAGAACAGAGAGGAATATAATTAAAAAATAACATTATACAGTTGAAATTCACTTCTAGAATAATATTGTTAATTATTTATATTGTCAGTTGTGTTTTGGGGTAGTTTGTACTGAGATGGTTGAGGCTTGGGGAGTTTTTAGGAGTAAGGTAGAAGGACGAGGAAGGCAGCGGGCCGGTGCTGGTGAGGCAGGGGACATCGGATGACCGTATGCAAATCGCATCCTTGACTGGACGTATGCGCGAGTACATATGTAATATGGGCTCGAACACTCCGTTAGACCGTTGCCGTGTGTATATGTATACCTGCGCGCTAACGGGCCAATGACCGGCGCAACCGTTTCTCTCGAGCGAGGGCTTGAAACCCGGGAATGGAAACTTTCTCCCTCGTTCGTCTGATATATACCGCGTGACCACGTAGTTCCTTCCTAAAACCTTCGCGGACTTTACTGCGCCTGCGCAATACTCACCTGCGTCTTGGTAAACATTCGAAGAGAATGAGTAAGCATCGAAAAACACGCCAAGCCAGGAGACAAAGCGCAGCAACTCTCTGCAATATCCAAATTTACTGACATCTCCGAACAGTCACTTATATTTTCCTCTTATTTTTCTGCCACGATACGTATAACCTTTTATAATATCTATAATCCCACTATTTTGATCGTCGGGAGATTTATTCGTCGTTAATTATCTGCATCTCGTTCCAAAAATTAAAAGTATTTCTCGAAATACAAAGTGACGCAACTGGCAGCTAGATATTATTGTTCAATGCGTGGATTGATTAGAGTAGTGCGATGGAGGGGAGAAAAATTGAGGGAAATATTCGGGTGGTGGCTCATTAGCTTCATTATCATTACTCCTGGCGATCGTACCGCCATTTTTCTCATTACGGCGGTGTGCACTCTTTTGTTCGGAGAGGTCGCACTCGTCGGTTTACATTTGAAAAAGTGAGGAAGGCAGACGGATGAAAATGTTAATATTTAGTTAGAGGACGGTTGATTCAGTGTCTGGGTGGGAATGAGCGTGATATAAAATGTGGGGGAGAGAAGAGAACGAGAGAGTAAAGGAAGGCAAGCAAGTAAGCAAGCAAGCAAGCAAGCAGAGCGCAGTGGTGCACGGCTGGCGTCGTCGGCTTGGTGGTTGGTTGCCTTTGTTATCGCGAGCGAGCTCGTTGCCGTCCCAGTTTCCTCGGTCCGATACACGCAATGCGTTTCAATACGAGAATCCCGAGCGCACACAATGCCCCGTCGCTTTGAGCCGCGCCTCTTGAAACAATGACACGATTTGCCCGTTGATATTTGAAGCCACTGTTAAGCCGATTAGTTGGAGCGAGGACTTTTTCCCATCGGGCCGACCAACCATGCCCTGCACCTCCTCTTACTACCACTGCTCGCTTTCATAACGCAAATCTAAACCTTTCGAGCGCTCTTCCTGCAAACTAAATTCACCGTCGATCGAACTACTGCATCGCCGGAAAACATCTCCCACCAAATCAGCTTTGACTGGCTTGCTGGCTCGCCGAGCTTGTTTTTTCTTCCTCTCATTGCAACTGCTTGTCCCCTCTCCCTTCCTCTCCAACCGTCCGGAGAGTTTCACTGTCGGAAAGTGAAAAAACGCCCAGCTCGCTCCTAGAAACCGGCGCTAACGGTGAGCGCAATGTTTACCGAGTGGCCGCGTGTCAGTGTACCCTTACGTCCCAAGAGATTGCAAAAGATTCGGTCTGCCATTAGTACTCTTGACAGTAATCTGTGTCTACATAAAGTTAGAACTGAACCAATTACCAGTCTGCTGAGAAAGGAAAGGGAGAATTAATAAGATAACAAAATGTACGAATCACAATATCCTAACTCAAGCAGTATTCTCGTTATTTTTATTAAAAAGTGGTTGCCGACAAATATTTGGAAGACGATGAGATAAATGTTGTATTCTTCTCTTATATTCTCACGTCTTACTCTACGTGCGAATTCTAATCGCCTGCCTTCTTTTTTGCATCCCCCATACAACCCCATGCACGTAACCGTGCAATTTGACTTGTCATCGTACTGTGCTACCTTTGTAGCTAATTTTTACAATTTTAATTAGGAGTCGAAAGTGTTAATTTAAGAATTGGATTTAATTGGATGGAAGATCAGTTTGGGAATGGAAAGGGAAGCGTTGGGAGGGGTGAGATGGGTACTTCCTCGATGGAGTAAGTGGTAGATGGTTAGATGTCCGTATTGTGGAGGTCCGCAGTCGTCGCGGTGGTATGGCCGTCACTCCGAGGATATGCAGAAGGTCGTGCATGAGGATGCACGATCGCGGGAAAATAACCGTGCTCAGCCGTGCCGGGGAGAGAAAGAAGGAGAGGGGGGAGAGCGCGGGGTTTCACGCCAATACACCGCATAACACGTCTCGGCATCGGCTCGGCTCTCCTAAGGCTATTTCTGGTACGGGCGCGAGGCGGTCTCCGGCATGTAACTGCCTCTACGTACTCGTATACTCGGTGCTCCGTGATTCCTTGCCAGACCAAAGACTCGCAAAATTCTTCTCCTCGAGAAACTAGTACGAGACACCATTGATCTTACCCCCTTCCAACTTTAAAGGAACTCGAGATCGAATTAAACTACTTAAAGAGCACGTTTCAAGCTGGAATTAAGATTATCCGATCCAGCACCAAATCTCCATGTATTTTCCTTGAGAGTTCAACAACTATTCAACGGCAAACTGATTTGAAGATAGTCCTGATTCCGACAAGTTCGTTTCTAATGCTTCATCTTGTTACTCTAACAAGAGCCCGGAAGTTCCAAGTTTCTTCGAGGACAGATCTTGCCGAGGATGATGTTCCCGTTGGATTCAAAGATTTCTATGGAATCTGAGGAGGGAATCTCGTGTGGCGCAGTGCGAACTTTGGAGCACCTAGTATAGAGACGGTTAGCCAGCCAGCAGCCAAGTGTCTCGTTGCCCCGAAAGAGTGATGGGTCCGTTCATCCCGGAGATAAAGGAAACCTTTCAAGATCCATCTTCCACCGCGTACCCAAATCATTATAGCATAGTTTCAACTTAGTAAGTGTATGCAGTCATAATTTACAGGCTACGTCGCTGATAGTGCATTGGGATGTCACGGTGCCATCTTAGTCAAATAGATATTGCTTTCTGTCATCATTGCTCTACTTTGTTTGATTACCAGTTTCTCCTTGAAACTGATGGAATGACGAAGGAATGATGACATACAAGTATGGATTAGCTTAGTATTCTTTGGCGAGTTTCCACTTTATTTCGTGTTTTGGATGAATGGTAGGGGAAGATGGTTGGAGGAGTAGGTTTTTGGTCTGGTAGTCTTTATTGAAAGCCAAATAAGTGCACGCTGGGATGGACAGGACGTCTGTCTGCTCTCCACAGGATTCCCGACCAGTTTTGAAAAGGCGAGCGGGCGGGTACGCGCGGGCGCGCGCGCACTCTATTTCTCTCTCTCTCTTTCCAGCTGGAAGCAATAAACATTCGCGCTGACGCGATTATTGCGAGGAACTATTAAAAGTTGCGCTCTTCGCGAGAGTGATGCATGCGTGAGAGGCGGCTCTCTGCTCTCGGCTCTGAGCTCTCGGCCTCTCCCGTCCGTCCGGAGGATCGTAAAACTTTTGTTTACGAGGGCGGAGATACGATCAGTCTCGTCTCATTAGACTCCGAGGGAGAGCAGACGAGAGAAGCAGAGAGAAAAAGAGAGAGAGACGGCATTGAAGAAATGCGCTAGCCCTTTGAAGAGCACTGCCTCTGCCTCTCGCCGATCCAATTAACCCTTTACAACAAATCAAATACTTGTTTTTCCTCGCCGTTCCCCGGGGACTATCGTAGACGCTTGTAATGAGTGAGCAATCGCCGGCGATCCGATGCTAATTATGCAAATCTCTGGACCCTCTGATAACGATGCCGGGATAGCCAACTGGTGTTGTTTTAATGTAGATTTGGCTATTGGAACATCGGCAGACCCAATCCTCATTCCCATTAATGGTATTTAATGGTTCGATATTAGTCATTCTCATGATTTACTTTATCGACCTCTTTCCATTTCTGCTATTTCACCCTCTCAATTCCATTCAGTAGTACTAAATTGTCTATTATATTGCTGTCGTTAACATTGTAATTAGTTTCTATGCTTCTGCCGGCTTTCTAATATTTCCAGTATCATTTAGCTCCGAGCAGAGAGTAGTGTTTGAGCAGGGAAAATAGTTGTAAAAACACTAAGTAAAGTAATAAAAAAAATATATTAGGTTTACGGAGGCACATTGGAGTTGGAAATGAGTGGTTTGATGGCGTCAGAGCTGTTCGGAGTTGACAGTCGATAGGAAGCGAGGACTTGCGACACTTGCAATTATTAAGGGCAGAAATCTCACGCTTGGTCATTACTGAGCACGAAAGAAAAGAGCGGGAGCAAAAACGGTGCTCCGACTCAGAGGGATAAAAAGAGAATTACAGGATAAAGGCGCGGTAAAGGAATTAGAAAGTGGTCAGTGCTGTCAACGGAGAGCTAATTATTTATAGTAACACCTTGATAAATCAAGCCCGACGCACTCGCCAACTGAAACCAGACCCACCGGCTAGCGTCCACCTCCCCGGGATTCTTTTCAATCAAAAGAACACGCGCCCATCCATCCAAATCGTTCCATTAACCCTGTCGTCTTTTCTCATTTGCCTTGTGTGGCCTGCAAATAACGTATGAAAACCTTGTAACTCATAAAATGTAGCAATGACTATAGTCAACTTAATATGGTTAATATAGATAGTGAACTTCTTTGGAGTTTTTCCAATGAATGTTTTCAGTATTTTATGACAAATTGCTATGCAACATGAGCGATACAATATCTGTTTATTATAGGAATGTAGCATGTTTTCAAAAATGATTTGACATTTAGTGACTCCCATGGGGAGAAGAGATATTTGAGAGGAAAAAAGTGGTAATTTTGTCAGCTTTAAATATCTAATCGGCGATCGAAATTCGACATTCTACCGGCGGCTATTTATGTCCTGGCTCGTTCGCCTGTCATACATATGGTGTGGTGTGCGTTATCGCCGTGAAAATTCTACGTAGCCGGCACTCCCTGAAATTGCAACAATATTTCCGAGAAAGGCGGACCGGCGCTCGGGAAACTTTCACGGTTTCGCACGTACTCACTTCTCTAGCATAGTTCTACTCGGTGAGATACCGATTTTCAGGATCTCGACACTCGACACGCGCGGTCATTTGTCATTCGGCCTTTTAATTGACTTTGCTTGTTCCATTCGTGAAATGCTGAAAATGCCTCCGGGAGCTACGGGAACGCTCGACGAATGGCCTTTCAGATTTTCCTAATGGCTCGGTGAAATTTCACTGTGTAATTATGGTAAAGTGAGATTCGTTTAGTGAAATTTCATTCAATCTTATTCATGCAAATAGACGCGGTTCTATTTTAACTAAAATTGCCTGAAAAACCCAGCGTCAAACTTTTCCCCTTTTTCAACACGACTTTTTTCAATGGACTTAAATACGATTATCACGTTGTTTAAGGATCGATAAAAAATTCAGATAAATCTCAAGTTCCATAACATCAATTTGTAAATGGAATCAGGAACACATTCAAAGGATTTCCACGGCAGGGATAGTTCCTGGCTTCTTTTCCTCGAACGTCAAGTGTATCAGAGCAAAAATCCTTAAGAAGATCCGGCGAGAGGGAGAGTAGAAGAGCTTATCTGCGGGAGTAAAAGCGCAGTGTCCTCTTAACTGGCTGCAGCAGGGGTATCGGAAATACTGGTTGTTACAGTGGATCCTTGCGGCACGAGCGAGCCCTAAAGAAAAGGAGAAGGAAGAAGAGGAGGAGGAGAAGGTGGAGGCGAGCTGCAGGCTCGGCCAGGAGGAAGGAAGGGAAAGGAAGAGGGTGGTAGTTGTGGTGGAGGAGGCCAGCCGGGGTGAAGGGGAAAGTGATAGAATTTAATGCCCACGGCGCGCCGTTTGATAAGATGGGCAATATACAGTACAATCACGGTGGTTATCGAGTCGTTACCACCGCGTCGCGCTGACCTTTAAGTGCGGGGGTCAATTCTGGCCTGGTGTCCGTGCGTGTACTGTCCTCTGCTCTCTATCTTCTTGCCTCTTCTTGCCTCTTCTTGCCTCTTCTGGCCTCTTCTTGCTTCTTTCAGGCTTGCCTGCCTGCCTTGCCTTGCCTGCCTGCCTGCCTGCCTCCTCCGCTCGAGTACCAAGCCAAGCGGAGCGCAGCTATTTGCTCGTGATGCGCCGCAATTGACGCGCCTGCCTCAACACCCTCAGCATTTCTTTACCCCGGCTAGTTTGGAAATTGAGCTATGTTCTATCATACTATACTCGACTTCGTATCACTTTACTTCCACCCTTGCCTTTCTCATTTCTCCACTTCTAAGTTTAACCATGGATTTTTACTAATCTGACTTGCGTCAGACTTTTCCAAAATGAGAGCTTCGTCGGGTTTCAAGGCATTTAGATCAATAACTCGTCCGAGATTAGTGATCGTAAAATGTATCTGTTCTTCGAACTAAAATTATCCCAAGTTCTCTTAATTCCGAGTGGCATTCCGGGAGATTCAGGGTCAAGGACCTTCTGACATCAAAGCCTTCTCTTCAACTTCAGTTCTCATTTAAGCATTTTTCCTGTCAGCATCGCGTATCTGGAAGATCGTGCGATTCATTCCTGAGAACGTGGCTGTGCGTGTGTGTGCGCGTGCGTGCGTGCGCGCGCGTGTGTCTATATAGAGACATGCAGCGTGTGCAATGATGTGCCATCGACGTACGTGTAGAACCTATCCCGGCGGGAACTCTCACTCTCGATCGAGTTCTTGCCTTCCACACTGGCACATGCACACGCGCGCGCACACTTGCACACTTGCACACGTGCCGACACGTGTGCACTCAGCTGCTGTTCATATAAATGAATCGGGATCTCGAGTGTTCGACACAAAGTGGACATTTTTTCTTTTATCTTCACCCAGCCGAGGAAGAATGTACATAAATTCTCGGGTGCTCGACACGCTGCGACTAAGACAGAGAGAGAAAGAGAGTGCGAGAATTCAGACTTCGCTGAAGTTTTTGCTTGACTTCATAAAGTTTCGTTTAAGTGTCGGGGCGACTATCATTAGTTGAAGTTAAATCGATTTCACGCCACTAGAATCGCGATAGGGTTATTAGCAAACCTGTTAGTTTTAATTGGTTCCAATGAAACGAATCTTTTAAAGGGTATACTTGCCTTTTTTCCAACTGTACTCACTGACAAGACTGACAATCTAATTAATGATACAGAACTCTAACATCCAAATCATTCGAACTGACAAAAAACGATTCTTTACCACATGTTTAAAACTCCCGATTTTATAAACACTATAAAAGCACATCAATGTCATGAAATCTTTAAATAATAAAATGTGGCAAAAATTCTCTAAAAGTGGGTTGAATTTCTACCTTAGAAAATCAGGGATTCTAAGGGCAGTCAGTGCTCCGATCAGGGAAGTCGAGGTAAATGGTAGGGCGGTGGAAGGCAGGCAGGGTTGATCAGGTGGTGTGGAGTGAGTCTCGCTGGGCCGAGGAGGCGCGCGAGCGACGAAGAGGCGAAGTGTCGGCGAGCGAGAGGATCGAGCATCGGGGATCATTGAACTCGAAGAGTGAGCGCAGTCTCTACCGGCTGAATGTGCCGGTTTGCACGAATGTGCCGCATATACACATGCACACATGCGAGAAAGTGCATCGGTGTGGCCGCACGTCGCGGCCAGAGCGTGAAGTTGGCCGCACGGACACTACGTACGGCCAAAGCGGTGGGGCGGTGCGGGGCGCGGGTTGGGTCCGGGTGGGGCGGTGGGGGGATACGGCCCAGGAGGAGGAAGGAGCGGTAGTGGGGGGATCGGAGGGTTGTCGGGTAAGCGGCCGCGGCCGCAGGAGCGAGAGGACGGCATAAGGCCAGGCCAGTCAGTAACGATGTCATTAGTTTAGTCAGTCAGCGAGTCAACAACTACGCTCTTTCGCGGCCACGTTTCGTGTGGGTCCACCGCTTTTTTACGGACCCTCCGGGGCCCGCTCGCCCCTCCTCACGACCCCCACCCCCTCACCCTCTCCTTCCCTTCTGCCCGCCTCAACCACCCCTCCTCTTGCTCAGTGTTGCTGGTGTTCCGCGGACCTGCACCGCAAACCTCACGAAAATTGCGGCTGCCATTACTGACGGAGCCGCGGTGCGTTTCGGGACCTCGGTTCATCCTCGCTCTACCCGCTATACTTCGACACCTCTCTCCTTTGATTGCTTCGTTGTCCTTTCCATTAGGATTTTTTGCGCAACCTTTGCGGTCCCCGGCAATACCGAAATTGCTTTTGTATCTTGAAATGTGTTCTGACAGCGCACTGAATCCCCACCCTCGTCGGCAATTGGTAGTAAAGAATGAGTAGCTGGTTGTCAGAGTTGGCATTCTGTGAATGGGGTTTGTGACACTTTCGAGAGGGAATGCGTCGTAGTTAAGGATAGAGGGCCATGTGCAGCAGCAGATAGTGAACTATATAATAAAGTTATAGTGTCACCGAAGCGTTACGTGTGACCGTCAATTAAAGCTAAGTCGCTGCGGTTAACCCCGCTGCGCAGTTTCTTAAGCGGCCACGTTTTCACAAATGGGACACATGTTACTTTCGTAACAGTGTTTTATAGATTGTACTCGGCATCGCGCCTTCAACACACCAGAACGGAAAGGCTTTTTCAAGCTGCTTCGCACTGCCGCTTTTCCTTTCGTTAAGAGACGCTGGTCTTGAAGTCGAACGGAAACGGTACGTTCCCACCTTCGCTTGGCACGTAACTACTACTCTAGGAAAGTGTTTCTGAAATTACAACTCGAATTTCGTATAACAATTTGATGTGCATCGAAGGCTTGAAGGTTTTTACATAATACAAATCAGTAGTTCTGTATCATATCATCTAGTACAGTACATACAATTGTTAACCATACGACAATAGTCCAGGTTGGCTTGCGCCGAGGGCGGTGAAATACCAGCAGCAGCCAAGGATGCCAATGGAATATGTAATGCAAGTTGCTAGCAGGGATTTCCACCCCTTGTGCCGGTAGAAAGCCGTGTCGTTACGGCGGCATCGTGAAGTCTGGTATCAGCGGCGACCCAAGTACTTTAGGGTGTCTAGTCATATAACTTTCCTCCCGGCAATCATAATAACCGCTGACGGGAGAGCGACACGTAGCAGCAGACAGACGTAGTGGGAGGAAGACGGAGTGCGAGAGAGTGAGAGTAGACTAGAAGGCCCGAAGGGAAGACAGGAGTCTGGCGGCGCAGGTTGTGCAATGCCGAGCGGAGCAGAGCGGAGCAGAGCAGAGCGGAGCGGTGCAGTGTGCGCTGCAGTGTGTCGGGTTGGAGTGCAGTGCACCTAGCGCGCGAGCGACGCCGACGTCGAAGTCGGCTGGCTGGCTGTGCTTGTTGGCCGTCGGGATTGCGCGTCGCCAAAGTGTCCGAGGGAGGAGAGGAAGAAGAGGAGAAGCCCGGTGCGGGAGGTGGGCGGGCGGGCGGGCGGGTAGAGAGTGAGAAGCGAGGAGAAAAAGAGAGTAGCAAAGAGATCCGGCGAGGAGGTTTGGTGAAAGAGAGAGAGAGGGCGAGTGTGGCGGCAGGAGTGCAGAGGGCGGCAAGCGGCAAGTCGGCAGGGAGGAGGGATGCAGGCGCAGGGGCACTCGTGTAGGTGCGAGGCACGTACGTGTGAGGGTTTTATACGCGGGTCAATGACTCGGCTCGAGAGCGAGCGAGTCGACAGTCGAGTAGAGTCGAGTCGAGTCGAGTCGAGTCGAGTCGAGGAGTTGTGCGCATCGAGCGCGGGCGAGCGCATGCGTTGCCCTACGAGCGCGGTGCATATCCACTCGACGTACCTCTCCGAGTACGTGTATGTGGATGCGCAGAGCCAGGGTGAGCCAGGGACAGGGCCGAGGAAGCTCGTCGTTCGTCACTCGTCGCACACGTACGCACCCGTTGAGTCCTCCTCAGTTGCATTAACTATGTTAATGTATGGCGCGGCTCTCTGACTCAATAGTGACCGCGCGCGCCCGCCGCCGAGCGCCCGCCGAACGCCCGCCGAGCGACCAATATTCCATTCCCGTATCGACCAGCTTCACGGTGCGCGCCTCCTGATTTTTCTCTCCTTTCTCGCTCATCCCCCGTTACCCCACCCACTCACCCACCCACGCCCTATCCTATTCTCTCCTATCCTCTGCCAGCCCTTCGCTCTCCAGCCACCCTTGCGAGTCGCAGATGCACCTGCCGAGGCTGGAATGGGAGGAGGGCTTTCGCCGGCCGGCCGGCCGGCCGGTTGGCTCTAGTGCGCCTGCGGAGCTCCGGTGCTTGCACCTGACTCGATGAAGCTTTAGTCTGGCGCTCAAGACTCCCGCTGGCCGACGATCCTTCCTCCTAAAGGCCCGTTTCCACTACAACATTTCGCCGAACAAAACACCGAACATCCTATGCTTCTCTACATATAGCAAAAAAAGGTTGTCCATATCGAATTAACGTCTCCGACCCTTGCGAGGAGGCTATCGGCCCGGCGTTAAGTGGAATGCATAGCAAATTTGTTGGCGAACCACTTGACGGACCGATCGTTCAATTGGCGGTTTTCCTCGTCGCATCAAAGGAAACGGGAGAAAGACCAGTAACAGCCTGGCAGGAACTATCGTGCATAAAGTTGGGTTTGAATTTCTTGAATGAAATTAGTAACTAATGGGGCTATCCTTCGTTCAGACTCTTCGGGATTTTCAATGATAGTTAACGTTTCAGGGTGCAACATTAATTCGAGACAGCTATTTCGATTGCCTTTTCGACAAAATGAGTGTGTAAATAAATGAGTAAGAAATTGACAAGTTGATGATTGTTTGATTGTTAGTGAAGTGATAGGTATCGCCGGAGGAAGGAGCCATATTGTCTCCGAGTAGAAGAGAGCGGTGGGTGAGCGCTCCCATTGAATCCATTCAGGGTTAATGGAGAGGCTGGTATTAGAGAGCTACAACGAAACCCGTTAGATCCGATCGACCGTTAGAGGGGTAGAGTGGTTAAAGATGGATGACTCCTCGATTTTCCAAGGGTTTCTACTTCTCGGCTGTGGATTAGCATTGCCGGCTGGTTCGCGGGAGCACGTGATACACATCTCGCATGCAACAGAGTCGTCTCTGCCCTCCTCCTCCCCCTCCTCCTCCTCCTCCTCCTCTACCTTTTCTTTCCCTCTTCCCTCTCTGCCACTCTGCCACCCTGGCTGCCTCCCGGGGACATGTATCTCGCGCGCTGCCTCTCTTATATCACGCTTCATTAACGCAGTTAATTAGTTTAGTGGTACAGAAGCACCGGGCGAGTGTGTGGCGAGCAGGCGCGCGCGCGCGCGCGCGACAGCGAGAGTTCGGAGAGGAGAGCTCGCTTGCGGTGTAGTGTGTCAGCCGGCCGGCTTGGCAGCCAGGCAGCCTGACTCGATTTATGGCTGCTGGTTGCGAATAGAACTTTTTGGAGTCGCTTTAACAGGACTCCGATTACGTAGCCCTGAGGATGACACCTCGTAGCTGTCCTCCGACTTTATCTTTTCTCTCCTGATGCACACGGCCAACAGAGACACCAACAGTTTACTGTTGTTCACTAAATAGTATATATTCGTGAAATAATTTCGAAATACAATTTCAATCATTCCACTGCGTATTCCGACGACGTCAATAGAATATGTTAAATTACACGACGCCACTGGCAAAATTGAGCCGAAGCTAATGAAATTGCTATTGAAATATTGGCTCATTAAAATTTCAGTACGGTTCAAAAGGTAATAATAATGAATCAGCATAAATTAGTTTTCGATTGGTCATTTCGACTGAAATCTTGGAATCTTGGCACGGACTTGCAAAGTCCAATTAATGTGTCCAAACTGTTCGCTCCAATATTGCATTATTATGTATATCATAATCCATATTAAATTCGGTACGGTCTGATTTATCGTTTAAGAAAGAACGTCATTCTTTCGACCCAATTGCATTAGGATATAATGTTTTCTAGCGTTTCTTTCATAATGACATCCTTATTATAATAAGTACAGGTTGTTCAGTATTGCGCAACACACGCTTGTCAAGATTTGCGAGCATGACAAAGAGTGTGGTCCGCCGATTACGATAGTAGACGCAACAGTGGTTAAATCACGCGAAGATTACAGCACTTTTCGGCCGGCAGTGCACTTGTACTCGGCCGGGTTCCCTTTTACTGCTGAATGCGCCGGCCGAAATCTCGGAAACCACATGATTTCACGTCTTAGGGCTAAGAGCTTATTAACTCTCAATTGGAGTGTACCCTTGCTTTCTGTCTTCTCTCTAATGCAGCCGACGGAGCTCGAATGTTCCGCGCTTGGTGACTGACCTCCATCACATAATCCCTCTGACTCGGACATTCGCCTGCTTTAACACTTTTCGCCTCAGCGTATTCGCATCGGTTATAGCTGTCGCTGCAATCTTTGCTATATAATTCCTCGTTGTATAAGACTTTTCCTGTCATGAGTACGACCTACTTCCACTTTTGTTTAGGTTGCAGAAAAGATATCGATGAATTTATTGCTTCGCTCGTTTCACTCAATTCATCCGCCTTTACTATATCTTCCTTTTCTATCTGCTAAGTTTTGCCAAATAATATACAAATAAGTAGAAATGAGCTATTTTATCAAATAAATTCCTTTTTTGTTATATATTTTAATCTCCTATTTTATTCTACATTTAAACTTTCGGCGAGAATTGAAAGAAGCATACTATATATTTCGTAACAGATTTCGGTTCTAATTTTGGAAAGGGCAATCTACGAATTGTTTGTAATTTACCAGCTTCCAGAAGTGCATTAGGCTTAAAGTATTCATGTAGTTGCAGAGGGATAGCGGTGATCCATTATTTCGAAGTAATACGAGAAGTTAGGTTGGGGAAGAGCATCTCGCTGGAAGTCGTTAAGAATTAATTATGCATTAAGTATGCTTATCGTTACATAAATTGTAACTCCTGCTAGTCGCTGGCGGTCCGATTCATTTATTCAGCATCGAGACCTCGATTATCCGGGAGCTCTCGACTTAACTGGTTTCTCGGCGTATATCTCGCATCACTTATCGTCCATGCAACATTTACGAGAGATTTTTTTGCCTCCAAATGAGATATACAGGGCCAAGAAAGTATCACAATGTGATCTCCGGTTTCCCCCTCCCCCTGGCAAAGGTGCAATCAGTGTTATTTCCAATGCAGGCTTCCCCCTTAGGAGCAGCCAGTATTCGTCCCACGCTTCTGTCTTAAGCCAGAATTAATTTGACCATCCACTATTCCGAAAAATAAGCCCCTTCGAATTCAAACATGACTATTAAACCTATATTTTCCCTTGACGAAGGAAGTTTATTTGAAAAAAATGCAAAACTTTCTCAGTGTATGATCAGATTACTCTGTTTGATTAGTTTTGCATGAGAGTATAGTGTGTGTTTAATAACGGAGAACTAATGGCGGATCCGTGTGCGCTCTCGGAGTTAGGATAACTTACACAACGCGTGGACGAAAAATGAGGTACTTTCTAAGGTTAAAGACCGAGCTACGCGGAAGCGTGTGTGGTGTGGGCTGTTAAGGAGGGAGTTCGCTTTGATAAATGGTGGCGAGCACGGTGGAGTGTGGCTAGTGGGAGGGTCGGGCGTTGGGGTGTGGAAGGAGGTGGAAAGCTCGTTGTCCTGGTGAGGAAGCAGGCGCCGGTGAAAAGCGGCTTTCGAGCTAATCCTTGACGATAGAAACGTCAGCGATAAAACGTAACGAAAACCTGGCGCAGCAGCGCGCCGCGGCGTCGAGGGTCAGTGACCCCTGAGGCCAGAAAGAGTCGGCGCGAGAGTGTGCAATCAGCGTTAGAAGGATCAATTGTGCCCTGGCAAAAATCTCAATCGGCCTCTGAGTGCCCCGAGGAAAGGACACGCACTTGTGTCTCGCTCGTTCCGAGTGGACTCTAGTCGCATTTAGGCCTACTTTAACCTTCTCCCGCTATTAGGCGGAAGGTCGCGATCAAGCGGAAGGAATGATGACACGCCACTTAATCATTTGCCCACTTTGATTACTCCTACACACGCACCGAGCTATCCAGATGCTTTCTTCCTAACGCACAATTCTCCTTTCGTTTCCCATCCTTCCATTACAATCCAAATCAACACATTACTTTTTCTCCTCGCTTTAATATGACTTCTTATTCGGAATTGAATTATCAGTTCTCTAATCACTGATTTTCAACATTAAGAATTCAAAATAGTTGAACAACAGTCCTGAAGTTTATTCAGATTTTAAATTAGTACAAATTGGAGAGCTTTGTTAGAAGTTGGTGATTGGTTGGCGGAGTAGTAATAAGAGGAAGGGATTGCAAGGGATAAGAAGGAGGAGCACTCTCTCTTAAGTGTTGATACCTAATTTCGCTAAGTATCCGGAGCGCCTAATGAAATGAACGTTAGGAGGCTTACGAGGAGAACTTCATCGGCGACGGGTCACTGACCCGATAGAGTTTAGACTGCGGAGAGACAGTAGTATAGGTATACGTGTGTATCGTTCTCTCTGCTTCAGTAGTCGCTGTCTGCTAGACACCCGGATTAACACTCCGAGAAACACTTGGAGTGCGCTGAGACTTCGAGGCATTTGTTTTAATTAAGATGAAAACTACGATACCTTCCGCTTTCGGAAAGTCCTACGCACTCCAACAACAATCTCCAAATGCAATTTCCGTTTCAATTACAACTCTAAGGAAGAATTAGCAACTGCTATTACTTGAGATTCCAATGTATCTATGTAGACGAATTAAGATTAAGAAAAGCTCTGCCAAGTAAATTTTAGGGATTAGGCTTTCATCGTGTTCCTTTTCTTGAATTTCCATGGTGTTTGGAGGTAATGAAAAACACATTAAGATAGGAATAGAGGATCCAAGAAGTAAGAGGTATTAGAGAGAGGATCGTGTAGGATTGGGTGGGTGTCCGAGGGGAAGAAAGGAGCGCTAACGCACGAACTTATGCGGCAGGTCAGTGGCCTCGTTCGACTGCTCCGAGCTCCGTTCTCTCCTGTCTAATAGTCACGCTAGAATTGTTAGTCACTGAAATGGGCCCCATTTAATTTCGCCGCGCCGCTTATTAGATCCCTGTATCATTATCTCCATTTTCACGGCATGCTTTTTGCTCCAGCGCGTTCGATCGCCCTTCGAATTCTAGCCTTATCTCATTCTTCGCATTGTTTCGATTGAGAAACCGGTCAACCATTAGACAAAGATCTTTCACCGTCATTAAATTCGCAAGGATTTAATTATACTCATAAGAAGTATGATATAAATGGATCTGTTTCTAAATCAATTTTAGTTCTGATTTCAATACACTTGTAACGTGAGATTTTTATCTCGATTTTTGAGTACAGCTGTCCTCGCAATATCGATGTGATTGATATCTCGGTGATGACATATCAGTATCCTCGCGTGGTCTATTAGAAGTTGTAGAACGTACCGACGTTATATCATCCCGGGCTGTCAAACACGAAGCATCTTTCACCGGAATGTCTCGGACTATCCCGGTCGTTATCGATCGTTACTATTTTCGAAATAAGCCGTCGGTCCACTCTTGCAGTCGTGTCTCGGCACTATTCTAATTTTACTGTTCCGTTCGCCGGACGAACTATGCGTCGTCGACGAAAAAAAAGAGGGTGGAGTCTCTCGCTTGGAAGCACTGAGGAGGTCGTGCTCGAGTTACTTGGAGATTCGACCTCTTCCTTAGTCGCAGACACGCTGATTACTACTCTCGCCTTCGTCGAGGGCGAATCTCTTTCGATATTATTCGAGGAGTAAACCGATTCCAGAACTACTCTCTGCTTTTAGAAGCAAAGTCTTAGCGGTGGAACCTGTTGCTCCTTAATGCGCCCCGAACTTGGACATCGAACGACCATTTTTCTCTACTCAACCTGGCATACGAGCATACTGGACAACTGTCTCCATCTAATTCTAACTTCCTTTTACACAAAGAATAGTCCACTCGATCGAATATCAGACCTTTTCATTCCAATTACAACGTAAGATTTTATAATAATATTTATGACTACCTTAATCTTTTATATCCTAGTATTTCCTAATACACTAGTAGCAGACTTTAGCACTCTTTCATCCAGAAGGTCAATTGACGCTGAAGTGTTATATTTAGCAAGAAACAGGTGAAAAAGAAGAAGTTTAGGATTATCTTGTTATTAGCTACATCATCTTAAATGGGTATTAAAAAATATTAATAATCATAGGAAAGAAGGAAGGTGATAAAGTGAGCATTTCTCATATCAGTTTGTCAAGATCGAGGTGTGTCAAAGTTGTGAGCAAAGTTCTTCAAGGCTGAAGAGAGGATGTCTTATATGTACGTGTCGAAGTATGGGAGTACGTGTTTGGCCTGTCCATTTAACGGAGCCTCGTGTCTCTCTCGCGTTAACCTTCGAGGACGGAGCCGGAAGTGAGATAGCTGTCCGAAAGAAAATAGCCGTACAGCATGTATCCCGTTCTGCCTGTAGGCATCATGTTTTGTCCAACCTTCGCCTAGGTCGCTTATAATCGGACGCACACACATCCCCCTCAACGTCCCCCAACGTCCCCCAACGTCTCCCTCCAACGTCCCCTCACGTCTCCTCACGTGCGCCTGCATAATCATGTCGTCGTTTCAACGAGGCGAACCACATGGATTGGCATTGGCCGCGTGTACGTGTGATCGTAGAATACGCTTCACCGGCTCTACTCAAACTTTAATTCAATTCCGACTTGTGTTTCGACCTTCCAAACCTCTCGCATGGAAAAACATCCTTTTGTACGGCCGTCGGAACAACCTCATTTGCTTCGCTTTTATTGCAAACTGAGAATAGTTTCTGGTAATTGATCCCGCTAGCCTTGGCAGAGGAGTGTAGCTTGTCTGTAAATAAGACCAGTGTTTTTAGTAATTTAATTATAATCGAGATCTTTGAGATTGAGTTATGCCAGTGTAATTTATTCGACTCTCGCATGTTTTATTATACGATGAAAATGGCCGATTAACAATGTGTTAATATCGAGATTGGTTGGCCGGAGAGTTACTCCGGATTAGTGTCGGATATGGTACTCCTCGGAGAGTTTACATCGAGCAGCAGACAGCGCTATTTTTGCTCCTAGCTAAAGCATGAGCTCATAAGTCTTCTCGTCACTCGAGATTGTTTATCGCCGGCTCTCGACGGCGCGCGCGGTAGGCAAAGGACTTTCTGTAATGGCCTCTCTCTCGCCTTTTTTCACACCGTTTAATTGGCGGCAGAACCGCGCGCGGTTCCTAACCTTGCATACAGAAACAGCGAACTCGGGCGCGCGCGCACTCGTACGTGCGCATTCTAAAATTACGTTTTCCATTGCATCATCGCTTTTTGCAGGTCTCTTTTGAAAGCTGGAAAAATTAGCGAGCGTCTACTACAGGTTGGGCCGGCAGCCGTAATGGCATACTGGCATGTAATTACCGCTTAATTCCTGAGCAAAAGAGGACCTCTCTTGCGCGGACGGCTCGCCTGCCATCTTGTCATATGGTCTTCAATGTCTCTGCCTTTTCACGAGTGCAGCAGTAGCTCTTCGCTTCTTTTAAGTTTTCAATGTCTTTCTACCTCAAGAGCCATGCTTCTTCGCTATTCCTTTCGTCAATTTCGGCTCTTTCATATAGAAATGAAGTCGAATGAATTGGCGAATAGGGAACGAAGCCATCAGTCACTTTGCTTCATCGCTAATTAAAAATTTAAAAATTCCCCTGCTCCGCTTAATATCTTTTACACGATTCTACTTTCGATAAATCCAATTTCAAAAAGAGTACTCATCGAATGACATTAACATCATATTATATCCTTAATTAACAAGACCGATGGAGGGTGGTACATAAAAGTAAGAATTCAAGTGAAATAAAAAGTAAGGGGAGTCCTGGAAACAGTAGGGAAAAGAGGGAGTAAAAGGATTGTGAAAAGGGTGGGTGAAAGGCGAAAGGCGAAATGCGAAATGCGAAATGCGAAAGGAAGGCAGGCGCAATGGAAGGTGGGAGAGGAGAATCGGGAGTAGCGGGGCACGTCCGCACGTGGCGAAAAGAGAGGCGCCGTGGGACGTTCGGATTAGTTGGAGAGAGAGTCCTTGACTTTTGGAATGCGGACCACTAGGGTCCGGGCCCAGGCACATCCAGGTAGTCAGAGTCGAATGTGGGGTCCAAGAGGGCGATGGCGAGGGCGAGGACGAGGGTGAGGACGAAGAGAGAGCCTGGTGCACGCGATAGCTCGGCCGGTGCGGCGCATTCGCAGCTCTCGCCACACCATCCCACGATAAAAGGACCTTGTGCCTCCGCTTCGCTCCCAAATCCGCACGCTGCACCTGCCCCCCACCATTCTCTCTCTCTCTCTCCCTCTCCCTCTCTCTCTTTCTGCCGTCTCTGGCTTGGCCCACTATATCTTGCCACACGTTTCCCTCTCTCCGACCCACCTTTTCGCTGCCACCAAGTACACTTGTACTTAGTAGCAACCTCCACTCCAATTAGTTTGCAGACTTTTTAGACGGCCCGGCAACTGGCTTATTTTCTAGTAGCACCAACGATCGTTGAGGCCAGTGTCCTTGCAACTCTCCAATGCATCGACTCTCCAACCCTCCTTTTCTCTCTTTCTCTTTCCCTTCCTCTCTCTCTCTCTATGGTCACACTAATCAGCTGGAATGAAATTCTCTTTCGTTTTTGCGCCAGCTGGTTCTCTCTTTTTCTCTTTGCCCGGTAAGACCTTTTCCTTGCTTTTTGCAATAGGAAGTTCCGGTTCTGGTGTTTGGTGCCGGTCGAAAATTGGCATGGATATTGATGACGGAACTGTGAAACTGGTTTTAGTCTTTGTTAATCCACTGTCACTTGGTTGCTGGGATTAAATAAAGTTTGCTTCAGAAGCGAGCGCGTCCGGTTTGGGCATCCGGTGTCACTTGATTTCTAGTTGAAATTTCACATCCTTTTCTGGTCGGCCTTTTAATTCGCCAAGCCCGTGGGACAATTTCAAGGATTTTTTGTCAGTCTTTTGGCGGGACCTTGTCTCCTGCCCCCTCCCCTTTTACCTTTTGCCTTCCGTATAAACTTGACGTTTGCACCTGCAAGCAGGCCCACCTCTTTCAATCCCTGTCTCGCATCTCGCATCTCGCCTCGCCTCGCCTCGCCTTGCCTTGAAGTGGGCTTAATTATCGGTGCGCGCATACCTAAATTCGGGGCCTGCTGACTCATCGAGGGCCCTTCTAGTTTCAATTTAGCCCGCCGGCCAAACAGCCAGCTAGCTATGGCTTGATTAATTTCAACGAAAATTAATGCACGCGCTGGGAACCTTCGACTGCCAGGTTCTGCCAGTCAGAGGCTGTTATGCAAGCTTGAATCGCACTCCACCATACTTTTCCTTTCTTTTTAATCTGCTAACATGGGCCTTATTTTCTAGTACGAATCAACGTCTGAGTGGAATACTCTATAATACAATTATTAACCGTTTGTTGAGAATAAATATAGTTATATAAAAATAATTAATTATTATCTTAAACGAATACTGTATAAATTGAAGTAACATAATAAATTTACTGAAATTTGAAAGGATTCATTTGAAATGAAAATAACTCGCTAATAGAGAAGGTGTGTACTTATCACTGACAAGTTTCTATTTTTTGTTTCAGGTAAGAGACAAAACAACTACTGGCAATCAACCTCTTCGGTCAATGAAACAGCGAATTTCCTGTAAGGTAATGGGATCGGGGAAGTGTGTGTGTGTGTGTGTGTGTGTATTTCGAGAGCTCTGGTAGAATGGGTTTATTGACACTGGGTGATATCGGGCGATAGCGAGGCGAACGACAACAAATACGCCATTGATAAGGGGGCAGCTTGCTTTCGAACTCGAACTCCTCCACTTCGTCTTTCCTGAAATCAAAACACACGTGGCACTGTCTCCGCGTACTCTGAACCCTCTGCATGTGCCTAGTTGAGAAAGGGAGGGAAGAAAACTGATTAGAGCTCTTTAAATAATCGGCTAGCGTGAAGGAATGCGAGTACTTCACCCATTATCTGTAATGAGGTGCTCAAGCCTACTAGTAGTTTCAAGCACTTTCAGTGCACACTAGTTTTTTGCACGCCGACTCGAATTAGCAGCTCATTGTTATTCCTGTGAACTAGCCTGCGAAACGATAATTCAATAGTTGTCGCTCTGTTTCCACGACTAGACAGCACTCTTCCCGGGAGTTGTAATTGAGTATAACTATAATGCGCATATTTAAAAAAATATAGTGTTCTTGAATGAGTTTAGTTATCTTTCTCAGTCAAATAGAGTAAGTGGAATGCCTCTGTGCAAGAAATTATTTTTTAAATTCAAGAATCCAAAAACATTTGTTAAATTTATTATCATAATAGCAAAGAGTGTGAAAGTTGTGGAAGGCACCGTTATTCTGCGATTAAAATAGTCGTTTCTCCTAGTATTTTTGTAGCCAAGAGTTGATTCAACTATTCGAGGAGCTAGTATGAAAAATGAGTCATTAAACATCGGCTCAAGGTCAACGATACTGTTGTCTCGCTGTGCGTTCAGGGAAATCCACGAAGTCATAAGCAAGTTGGTTCTTCATCGTCATATTTCACTCAAAAAGCTCAGCTGACAATCATAAACGATCGCGCCGTCGGCCCGTGTATTTCCTCGTCGTTTTGATTCAGCCTGTCGAATAAATCCCGATTTATGCCGTCTTTCGTCGCCCACTCCCAGACTTTTATTTGCGCCCAGCTGTTCGTTTAATGTTTTTTCCCAAATTGCAAAAAAAAGTCCGTTCTCCGTAATTGGGGGATATCTGTTGGAGCGAATAGTTCGTCGGGGAGTTTCACTTTAATGGCTCTTACGGGAAATGCGATCTTCTCCGATTGCAACAGAGTGGTGAAGGATAATTTCTTCACTTTCCGATGTTAGAGCGAACAAAGTGTAAAGATGCGAAAGAACCCAGACGGAAAACTTTCTTTTAGCTTTGTGATGATTACAAAAATCCTCGTTGCTTTGAAGTAACGCAGATTTGAAGTATTCCGCACGTTTACTTAGTCGGAAATAATCTTCAAGCTCCATTCAAATATCTTTTTCTTCTGACTTTTAATTATAGATTAGAGAAAAATGGCTTTTGTCATTGGCCAAGGTTTCCATATGTTCTTGATAAATTTTTCCCATAGGGTGGCGATGATTGATGGCTTAAGTGGCGAGGAGGTCTCTCCATTCAGTCATAGCACTAATCGTGGGCTACGTCACCTTAAGGTGGGTCACGAGAGAGTTCTCCGAAAAAGCTGCGAAATCCGGCATGCACTGCTGTGCGACATTGACGGCCGCTCAAGGTCCAGTTTCGTCTCGCGCTCTCCTCCTCCCCTTTCCTCCCCCTTTCCTCCCCCTTTCCTCCCTCTTTCCTCCCTCTTTCCTTTTGCTGGCGTTCTCTCTGCCCGGTGATTTCGGGCGAAACGCCGTCGATTTTTACGAAGACCCTCGCCGCGGCCACGTCATACCACTCTTACACTCCAAAAGAGCTGGCTCCTATTGGTTTCCTTCGTGGCTCTGTTTGCCTGCAACGAGATGGAGCACTCCTCTCCTCTCTTCTTCTCTCTCTTTCTCTCTGTCTCCGGCTTATTAGTTTACGTAGTTGGCAGGAGAGAAAAGGCGAGAGGAAGAGAGCCGAGCGCTGCTGGTACCAAAGCGTACCAACACGATCTTCCGTATACGAGAGATCGAACATGCAATGTTCCCGCAAGAATGTGTGTCTGTCTCTCTGTGTGTTTGAAAGAGACAGAAAGGGAGAGAGCGAGCGAGCGAGAGAGCGAGAGAGAGAGAGAAAGAGAAAGAGAAAGAGAGAGAGAGGGAACGAGAGGCGACCTTGCATTTGCTTTGCATATAGACGACATGGCTTTGGGCATGGCCACGCGGAACACAACCTTGGCCAGGGCATAAACGAACTCTCCCCGGGGAGAGGGAGAGAGCGAAGGAGAGAGAGGACGGTCTGAGAGAGTTGCTTTGGAATGAACGGTCCACGGAAAGAAGGGAGAGAGGGGCAGGCACTGGCATCAGAGGGCCAGAAGGCCCACGTCACGCCACTTTCGGTTTTATCGCCGTATATCCGCCGTGCGATTTTCTTCCCGAGAACCTTCCTTCGCTCGCCAGAGACATTCCTTTTCCTCACTCGGCTTCTCAGACCTCTCAGGACCAGTTACGTACGCCCTCCGCCATCATATCTCTTCAATCCTACAAATATTTCCATGCAAACCTCAAGTCATACCGCGATCGTCCTAATTTTTTCTTGTCAAGTATTTGGAGATGTGTAACGTAACATGGGAGATTGAATCTATGTTGATGTTAGTATGTGTAGACTTTGACAGACTAAGTTTATATTGTTTTAAGATCTGAATTTTGATTTAGTTGTAATTTCTCTTTGGGTCGAATTACCTAGAATTCAGGATTGTCCAAATCCACAGCATCCTATTGAGAGTAATTTTGATTCTATAATCTTAAGATATTTACTACATACAATAGATTGATGATATGATTGGAATTTCAATATGAGGTGTTGAACGTTTGAAACTTGATAAATTGAGAGTATGGTAAATTGGAGGTAATAAGCAGCCTGCAGCATCCGAGGGATTCAAAGATTCTTCGTGGCAAGTAAACACGGTTTAGTCTGTTGGTTGTCGGTTCTCGGGAAAGGGACCAACGGCGTGTTTCGATTAGGTGAATCAGTCAGTGGGATTTCGGGGTACTGGCGAAGGTGGCGGGAACGAGTGCGAAAGTGAGAATTTTAGCGCCTGCCAAGGCTGCGCTCGCTGCCGAAACTCCTGCCGAGACATTCGTCTCGGGATAAACAACGGCGACACTCTCTCGTCATTGACATTCTGCCGTGTAACAAAGTATTATCTCCCGCCGAAATAAAAGGCGTGGCAACTCGACACTATTCTCTTTGACATTCGACATTGTAAAAAGCAGATTTCATTTAAAACGAGTGTCATTCAAGGCGACCATTGTTCGAAAAGTCACGAGAAATTTAACTAGGCAATCGAACTTAGTCCTTTCTTCATTGACTGGATATGCTAGATCGATCATTTTCGATTTTATATTCGAATCTTGTGATTTTTAAGGATTCTTATAATTAGTCTCGAAGATAAAACTCTTACTGTTTTAACTTTAGTGTCGCAAGGACCGACTCCTCTTCGTTTTCTTCTCTTAATTAGCTTCGAACGAGCTTGTGCGATTCAGCCAGGCTTAGAGTCCAATATATTCTTGGCAGTGAAAACAGAGACTTTTTGCAGCTTTTTATAGATCGTAGATCAATATTATAATTTCTTCGAATGTCAGTTCTAATTTTGTTTGTCACTAACGTCGGAGCAATGATTCCGCAGTCAAACAATTCCCTTACTCAGATATCAGCGATATCTGGGAATATGTCAGTGATATCAGCGAGCAGGTGTGTTAAATGAGAGAAAAAGAGATAGTGAAAGAGTGAGATGGGCCGAGAAAGATAAGAGGGAGAAGAGACTGCAAGCGGGTTCCCTTGTTTTTCGGGCGTCCTGGTGCATGCCGCTCGAGAATAAGCATCGTAAAGATCGAAATTGCTTCTTGGAACGTTTCGACTTCGCCAGATGAATCTCTTAAAATATACCCGAAATTCCGGGAGCGGCCAATATTTGCACGGCGGCTCGGCTATTCGGCAGATCGTAGATCCGGCAGCTCCTTTGACTTACTGGCAGATTTTTAGCCCGATAACTTTTAATTTTAGATCATTAGGAGTCGAAGAAACAGGGAAAGTTTTACCAACGTAATTATCGAACGAGAGTTAATCGTTAAAGTTTTCTTGACGACAAGTTTTTTTCTAGTTCGCGAACTTGAAATTGCTTCTTTAGTAATCTCCGCCGATTCTTTCTCATTATAAGAAATATATGAATAACAGTGAATGGAAAATTAGATGAAGTTTATTTCCTATATCCTGATGTAAGAATACCACTACTGCCTAATAGTTTCAAGATGCGTTTAATGTGTTCACAAGCTTTTAATGATCAGCAATATCAAAGAGATTTCGACTCCGCAACGTCAGTCTAATAAACCCAGAGATCTATCATGCCACAGAAGCTAGGAACATGCGCAAAACTGTGTCGCAAATGAACATGTGTTCCATTGGCAAAAGTGAAGACGGATCAAAGTAACGAAGACCAGAGTCAGAATCCGTTACCACAGAACGACGACTGGTCTCATTCCTATGGAGATTCCATTTATCTAGACAGACAAGACTATTTGACTCGGGAGATTACTGAATTTACGAGATGAGGGATGCTGCAGCCTCGCATAAATGTAATGCTTGGGGTCTCCTGCTGCATGATCGTTACCTTTATTGGAAGGCCGTAAAGTACAGGGCAGCCAGTGAAAGTTGGCGAAATTCGGATCACGAGTAAATGCCTGTGAGATTTATACGAATGCTGCCAAGTTTCCGGTGGCATAGATAAGCAAGGCGTGATGGTGTTTCTAGGATGGTAGAACCCCAGTATCCTAGTAAGAGGTCGTGTACATCGGGCATCGAATGCCCGAGGCCTAAACAAACGCCATTTGCCATTTCTGTGCCACCAAATTACATGGTGTAACTGCTCATTCACGATCCTCCGTGAAAATCCTTTGAGCTTCGCCTTATTATCACGTAATATCTCGCTGGTAGCCACACGCAGATTTCGCCGCGATTGCAATTGCAGCCATCAGGATCGATTAGTGGATCGGCGTTAATCAACTGGGCAAACCCTGGTGCAGCACAAGCGTGCCACTTTGACTTTTCTACGACTTGATGCGGCTATTCAATAATAATAAAATATCACCATGTATGTTTCGGGTTATAAAAATGGTAGATACCACTTGTACACACTATTCAACGCTTTTTCTACTTCCAATAGCTAAATATTTTACTTTATCGGAACTTCAAGTTACTATCTGTAAGAATGCATCGGATTCTAGTGTTAAAAGCAGCCTGCAATTCGGCGCGCTTAGTAAATAAATAAAGTGAAAAGTTACGTAGACGATTTGATCTATTTTCGACTTTAATAGAGGCAACTAGAAATAGGAATAGGAAAATGATGTGTTGTTTTGCATCAAGAAGATTCATTAAAAGCTTTATAGTTGCTCGTTAACAAGTAAAAACAAAGAGAGTCAAAGATCGTTTGAGAAGAAGCTCCGGACGGTTGTTAAAAAATGAGGAGGCAAGCCCTCCAATGAATTCAGCAAATCGACTCGCAATTCTAAAGATAAATTGGCACGGTGAATGGGGCAAATCGAGGGGAAGGTGCCGGAAGGAACGTGACGAAATTGGTGGGCAATCATCTTGTTAGGTTAGGACGGCGAACGTCCGGCTTGTTATTGGCACAAGGGCATTGAATGAAAATTCATCGGCCTCTTTTCTTCAGCGAATTCTTTTCCAAATAAAGTCCGAATGGCAATGGCTCTCTTATTCACTGCTTTGGTCAGCAAAGGGTTAAAAGGCTTAAGTCAGGTAGGAGCGCGTTAGAGTTGTGGAAGAATTCGATATGGAATAATCTGGATTGGCGAACGGCTTGGTGGACTGGAAATGTATCTGCGGCGCAAATCTCCCGGTGCTTTGTACACGCGCGCGATCGCCGGAGCATTAATCTTTTGGAATAGGGCGATTTCTATAGGTGGGCATCATTAATCAGGCACATTCAGTGGGTGGCAGATGTGCAGAGAGGGCGAGAGAGTTGGCTTTGGAGGAAGCTTTGGTAAGCTGATCACGGTGTACCTGCGGACACAGAAGGCCAGGGAGGGAGCTCGTTCGCTTCAACCCTCGCTTCTCGTTTCTCGTTTCTCGCTTCTCGCTTCTCGCTCGAGGATATCCGCAAGACCCGACTCTCTCCTTGCTCCATTTGCCGCCGTCGCCGCCGCCGCCGCCGCCACACCGGGCTAATCCACGCCGCACGGCCAACACGCGGCTCCTCTATCTGATTTATTACCTAATTTCCTGCCTAATTTCGTGTTGCCCGCTTACTCCACCGTGTGTCACCTCAGCCTAGTCACCCTTCCCATTTCTCAGAAATCCTCCGTCTGACTTTGACGAACTTCAACTACTTCCACGCTTCCACTAGCTCGCACAGTACCCCATTATGAGGATAACAAATCCTACCCAAGACTTGGCCTTCCTCGATTATGTCTCAAACTTCTTTCTCCCCAAGATGCTTGCAAACATTTGATCGGAACAGTTATGAACGGCCTCCTTGTAGCTACTGGTGTTTGAAGTTCCGTCAGTATTTATGGACTAGAAGACCGTTAATTATACGCTATTTGATGCTAAGCAGAATGTAGTCTTCTTGACTTTTTGCAAAATTAATATCTGTCAGCATGAGAATCCTTTAGATTGAAGATAGGAACAAATGCAGAGATATTCTAACTGCAGACACGTAGACTCGTTGACAGTATTAACGAACCGGGTATTTTCGGAAAGGTTCATCAGTTTTGATTTTGGTAAAGTATTGAAACGATTTGGTGTTATCAGTCGCACTTATTGCGAGTAAAGATGATTCGAGTAGAAAGTAGAAGAGAAGAGGTGGGGTATTCGGTGAGTAGGACAATGCAGGAAGAGGAAGGGGGTGCCGCAACCACTCGTGGATGCAGGTCTTGAATAAGGCGGAAGGAACATTTGCGACATTGAAGGAAGATTGGCGATGCTAGGCCCGCTCGCTCAGCCATGTAAGACGTTCAGACTGGTAAATAATAGGGCTCGTTCGATGCCACCAGACCGCTCTCAGTCGTGCTCGTGTCAGCGGAATGACTTGGCATTCGCACAATGTTTCTTCGTCTCCTCTGACCCACTTCCGCCGCTGGAATTCTAATCCGTATGCGACATTGGGCCACGATATGAAAGGGACCGATTACGAATAATCGCATCTCGATCGCATTCCTCGCTCGCCCGCAAACGTGCCTCCTCTTCTTTCGTTCGTTCCGTTCCGTGCCGGAACGGTAATTGCCTGCCGACGAAATGCCACCTGCAGGGACGCCGTGCAACCTCTACATCCTTTTCGTGCACGCATAGTACTACACCGCATCAAGTATACTCCATAGTACGACCGTGTTTGCACGACTCTCCAAGAAGTCGCGATCTTTTCTGCTAAGCTATTAGCTGGGCTTGTCATAATTTAAAATCAATATAATTAGCCTGTAAGTAGGGGTTACCTGGTGCACGGACACTCTACTCTGGAATTCACGAGGAACGCCGTTGTAACGTGCCATTTTTCATTTCCCCGACACGGAATTCCTAGCATTTGAGAGTCAAATAACTTTATTTCGTAGCCACTGACATTTCGAAACAATGAAAACAAATAGCGAGATTCGGGCGGAATAATAATCAGGTTCAAGTCGAGGCTTCGTCATTCCTCTTTCGAGAAACGATCTCCAGTCGCCATAAACTATTATATTGCCCCGTAAAAGTGCGGCGATTCGGGTCGAACTGACCTTTCCAAATCAGTCTGTCGGTCATTGCCTTCGAAACACAGAGAGAGGGAGAGAGATGGAGAGACTGTCAGCAATTTCATTGAAATTCGATCTTCTCGGGCGAAGAATGGCCGGGCAAGGGGCTATTTGAGGCCTTTAAGTAAGATAGAAAAAGATGAGAGGGCATCTGTGGGCGGGGGAAGGGAAAATGAGTCGCATGCAAGTGCTCTAAACGGGCTATTACCATTGCCAGGGCGTTTACATGGTAGGTGGTGATTACACCGCACAGTCACGGCGTCGTGCCTCCCTTCTTCTCTCTTGGCCCCTCGCTCTCCCTCTCTCCCTCTCTCTCCCTCGGACTCTAACTGCGGTCCATGAACGTGACCGCACACATGTTGAGGTCCGAGCACTCAATTATGCTCTGCCAGTTACTCGACGTGTGTGTACAGGTTCATCCGTCTCCCGGGGAGCGGATGTTCTCTGGCAGTGGGTTCTCCTCTTGGCTCAGACTCGTTGCTCCTGGAGTGTGCTCCTCATTCAGTCTCCACCTATCCATGCTTCCAGTGACGAAGAATTAATTGCACCGGAGTCCTTGGCGCTCCTCCTGCGAGAGCCGCAACGCCGCTGTGCCGCCGTGCCGCCGTGCCGCAGCTACGCTGCAACGCCGCTCGGCCACCACCGGCACCATCCTCTTTGTTCGCATGAATGTCTGCCTCTCCTATCACCGGCCACGAGATGTCTGCCTGCCTGTACTCCTTTGTACTGTCGTTTGGTCGCCTCCTCGCGGTACACTTTGCATCCCGGTTTCCATCCAGCTACTTTATCCGTGCCCTCCATATCCACGTCTTGTCCGCTTCACCTTCCACCATGCAATTTAGACTTCGTTGTCTTTCACAGCATTTTATGCTGTTATGATTATAGCGTGTTAATTAGAACAGGCTTGGATCGCGATGAATGCCAGCTGGACTTTTCCATCGAGTCGCAGTGGACTTGGAGTTAGTTGGTATGTCCGCGGAAAGTCGGGCGGTGAGGTGGGGGGCGAAGGTTAGGTCCGGCTTCTCAAATTGGCCGGCGTCATTTGTCTTTGAGGCTTGGTGCGCAGTCTCTGGCATTAGATTATAAAGGGTTAATTGGCAGGTGGTTTGATCATGGTGAATGAAAGGCTAGGTCGATGTTGCGATCAAGTGGGCAAGGACCTTTCGCCGAAATCTTCCGACGACCCTGACGCGCATCATCAAAGCTGATCCCGCGGTGCAGGAACAGCTCTGGAAGAGGTGCGGATCCTGCGGCCACCAGAAAGGGGGATCAGAGCGATCCATTGCAAGGCCCTCTCCATTATACTCGAACAATGTAACAAATAACCTCATCAGACTATCTCAGACGCCATTGTGAGCGAGGCGTCGTCCGGCCTTCCTCCAGGCAGAATGCCATTGCCTCCTTTTTTTTCTCGCTTCGTTTTTCGAAAAGAAACCTGCTTAGAAAGAAGTCCGGCATCGGGAGAACCGAGTGCGAGCGCGCATCTGCGGTGTCTCTCGCAACTTGGGAGAGCCAGTTGCAGCCTGCGCTTTCATAACGCTCCTGCGGGCCACATTTGTCAAGTGTCCTCGCAACGAGTCCTTACTTGCGCGCCCGCACCCGCGCCTCCGGCCCCGCTCGCGCGCTCCCAAAGAAATCCAGGCTTTTTTCCGACAGAAGTCTCTTCTTCTCGATTAATCGTCTTTCTTGCCGAGCATGTTCACTTTAATTCTCCGCTGCTATGCGCAGACGATGCTTTTCATGGGAACATTAATTACGCAAGGTCTAGTCCGAAAACACCGCTTTTGCGGGAATTGAAAGTTATTAAAGCGAACTTGTTGATCCGGACTCGAAGCCGAATTAGTTTCTCGCGTCGGCTGCTGGAGTCGCCGGATTTTACGGCTGACCAGATATTTGGAGCACTCGAGAATGACCACTCCTGTATTAATCATAGTGTTATGCTGCTGCCTCTAGAGAGGCGGTACAGCTCCAGCCTCCAAGGAACAGGAATCCAAAATAGAAGTCTTTTCGAGTTCTCGCGCTACCGCAACCGGTTCCTCTCTCATTACCCTGTCGATGCCAGTGATGGGCACTTGCGTTATGATTGCATTAAAGTAGAGGGACGTCAACTTCAACGTCCACCCCTAAATCTACGTTAATCACGATACGACGTTTACTGAAGCTAAATCGGGAATCTTTGATACTTTGGAAGAAAATGAAAGCAGAATACTGGAATGGTAGGAAATGACGGTTCCCTAGGAAGAGGGATTTTGGAGCATGGGGATCAAGTGGGTTAGATTAGTTAAGCGAAAGGGTTGAAGGAGTGTTGGGAGGTCGAGAACTAGTAGCGAATCTAGCCTGGCGCGCGATCTTCTGTAGGCAGTGTTGACTTGACTCCGGCATTGTTTAGGTCGCCGGTTATACAGGGGAGATCAGCGTTGTTTGCTCGGGAATAAGAACAGAGTCTGGCTGGGTTGGCATGAGTCCACAAGGCACTGGGCCGCTCGCTCGTTCGCTCGCACTCGGACTCGGACTCGGACTAGCCAAGCGGGCTAGCCTGATCAATTCCACCAACGCCCACGCAACGCGATTCCGACGTGAACTGCTTGCGGGCTTGTTATCTCAGTTAGAGCTTTTTATGTTACCACCTCTTTTATGCCAGCTGGCCTAAGTCCTTCAAATCTCAAGTTTATCGGGAATCAGACCGACACTCCCTCTGCGCCCCCTGCGCACCATCAACCTGGCGCCGTTGGAATTTTTCGGATAAAGACTTTTTTTACAAGGCTGACCTATCGAATTACCGGAGTTTTACTGCCGCGTGGCCACACGCCTTTTATGCTGGCTGACCTTAGCCTGTAAAATCCCCCTGAATTCGCCGGGCATTCACATATAAAAAGGCTGAGTTGTGTGGCGGATGTTCGTCTCCGGGTTTAGCTTGACTCCCTTGATAACCTATCCCTGATAAGTGTTCTACATACCGGAGCTGAGACAGAGAGTGGCCGTTAAGCGGTGAAATATTGATCGTTAGTTAGCATTGAATAAAGTAATAGCGCTGGGATTTATATTCGAAGGGGGATAGGCATAAATTTTGGCCCACCCCGAAACCTTCCGGGCTTAATAGATGCAGAAGGTATCTCTCCCACTGTCCTGTTCCTGTCGTTCTCCTGTCAAAACAGCCAGGCTCTTTATTAATCGGACACCGTTCACTATACCAGTTGGAGCTACTTACTGTCATTGTTAATTTAAAGGAGGCCCGTTAATATAATCTATAGCGCGAGTCGGCGACTAGGCGAAAATGTTGCGGCTCGAGTTTCGAAAGGCAGGTCCGGGACGGCGCATTTAGTCCCTCAGTCCTTATTAACGGTGTTATCTCATCGAATCGGCATTAACGAGTGACGAAACTGAAAATCAGTGGCGTTAACCGGCCTGGCAGGCGGCAAGCGGCAGGCGGCAGGCAGTCCTTCCCACACTGCGCCGGGTTTATTTCAATCGATGACAGCAACCTTAACGCGAAGACAGCTGCCACGCGCGAGAAACACTTCCGCGGAGAATTCATCCTCATTGATCATCTCGGCAGAGTGACGGGCCACGATCATTGTCAAGACGTCATGCGTTCGCTCATCATTCCTTTTAAAAAAAAAAGAATCCCCGCCAATATTAAACCTCCGTCACTTTCCACTTAAATGTCACCCCGCCTGCCATTCGGCGCACTAATGATTTCCATTGGCAGCGCTAAAGGTTAGTTCAGTGGATGCGTGTATGGGCAGAACATCCAATATGGATCCTGTCGCGACTGGTCTATCATGGCTTCTATTTGCCAAACTTGTGTACTCACGCCTGGCAGGACATCGATTCAACAGAGAGCGGTTTGTGCCACTGGGAAATATGGAACAGGTCGGGTCTAGGCTGAGTTATTCAGATTAATTGTCTTTTAACCAGGCGGGTGTGTGCGCGAGAACCCTCTCTCTTTCTCTCTCCCTCTCTTTGCCGCTCTGTTAGCGCACACCGCACTCGTGACACTCCTGACATTGCCAGTCACGGTGTCAACCAGCTCACCAGGCTCATGCGAATCTTTTCTGCTTCGATCCTCGTTAATTTTCATTCGGATCTGTCGAACCTATTGAGGAAGCATTATCGCCGCTCGATCGCTCGTCGACGTAATATGGATTGGGTAACGCTACTCACTGTCTCTTGCCCTATAATCATATCTCCGGCACTGAAACCCCATTTTTAAGCAGGCTGCTTCATCATTTTCTTCTTTCATAATATTAATAACCCTATTCTTTTTATTATTACTAAATATTTATCCACAAACAGGATGCAAACATGTAATGCTCCGACGCAATCACTTCCGCAGGCGTTATCGCGCTAATTCGCTTTCAGTTTTCTCAAACGAAATCACTGCTCTTAATAGATAACGTCAAAAGATAACCGACTCAAAATGAATGCTATCATACCGCATCCTATTTCAATGATCCATTCCGAAAGGGAAAGAGTTTAGCAACTAGTTTAGGGAAGTGATGAGGTGTCTCTAGAGCAGCGGATGCGTGGATCCATGAATGAGACCAACTGGACCGGGTGCAGAAATAGAGTGTGGCGCGGAGAGCGTAGCCAAAAAAGCGAGCATTACGGTTAGCCGTGGATCGGCATCCGCGTGGGTGTAACCGTGGATGGTGTAGGACAAGCTGGTCTGGCACGTAGTAGTAGGTACGTGGGAAGGCCGCCGGGAATGATTGATTGCAGGCGGAACCGGGTGGTTGGTCCTTCCAGGTCGGCGTAATATCATAATGTATGTAAAGGGAGGGCGCCTTGATACATGGCATAGTCCGAGAGGAGGCGAGTGCAGTCTAGCCGGGATGGGATGGAAGAGAGGTTGGAGTAAGGACGCGGTAGTGAGGTCGCAAGGATGTGTCGGTGTTGGTAGAGCGGGACGGAGGAGAAAGATAAGAGGCTGAGGATGTAAGAGGGGGTGGGTCGGCCGTAGTAGCAGTTATAAGGATTTGTAGGGACAGGTTCCCGACTACCTACGAGCAGCTGTTGCGTCTCGCGGCTTTAACCTAGGCAGAGAGGTTGCAGTAGATCTTTTCCGCGGTCATCTTCGTCCTCGTCCTCGTCCTCCTGCTCGTCGTCGTCGCTCGCTCCTTTGCCAACTCTCTCGGCTCTACCTTCACCGTACACCTACAGTCCTACAGAGACCTCCAGCCGCCGACGCTGCCGCCGGCCAACCTACTCCTCCTACCTCCTTGCCTGCCTGCCTGCCTGCCTGCCTGCCTGCCTGCCTGCCTGCTGCCTACGTGATCCTGCCCGGCTAACACACTGCCACACTAACAAGCGCCATTCTGCCTCGTAACGGTACATCAGTCCGAGAGCTCCTATGTGGTCCTTTCGGTTATGTGTCGCCAGCCACCCGGAGACGAAGACTGCCCACCAAATCTTTGTGTGGCGCGCGTGGCCACTGCTAGGTGGTAGGGTTAGTTAGATGTTAGAGCCGACAGGACTCCGTCTGGCTGGTTCCGTAGGTGGCTGGCTGTCACTCTCTTTCGGGTAGGGGAATGTGTACACGCGCAGAGAAGGTTCCAGCGGCGGGCCGGCGCGGCCGGCTTGTAATTATGCACTTGCGTCAAAAGTGCCACGAAATTTCGTAACCAGCACCCGGGGCAACATGGGATTAATGCTAATCATAATCAGGCAATGGGATATAATAGTGTTGGGGCGGCGCAGCGGTGCAGCTGGTCGAATCCTAAATCCCTGCAACTTAAGCCGGGATTTTTGTGAGCGGGAAACTGGTTGGTGAATGCGTGCCGAGCCGATTTCTGCGTGATAGCGAGAGAGCGCTATGTTCGCATTATGCAACCGTGTGTGTGTATCCCTGGCGTGATAAGCCGAGCCAACTGGATTACCTCGTGGCACACTGATAAATTCGAGAGATACCGGCTGCCACTCTGATAGGACCAGTTGATCGTGGCTGCGCAACTATGTTTGAAAAGGCCAGGGGAAAATGGGAAATGGCTCGCGAGCGCTCACCGCTCACCGCTCACCAGCGGAGAGTATCATGTGGAATACACTCGGCGTATTGCGACAGGCCCTGACGTAATCTTTCCAAGTGTCTTTGACTAACTGGCGCTTGAGAGAAACCTTTGTCCGCCGACACGAGTTGTTAAATATGACTAATTGTATGGCGGTACGCTTATTCCGTTTGAAGTGCAGGGTTTCAGTCGAATCTCTTGCTCCATCCAGAGTACTCCAGATAGTACATGGATTGTTTATCCCAGCAGTTCTTAAACAGTGGAATTTACAAGATCGCAATGTCCTTCGTCATTAATTCCCTCTATTATAACCAGTTCCAACTCATAACGATTCTTTCATATACACAATAATGGGTGAACCAACGTTTGCCATGATAAATAATTCATGTCTCATTTTCAACGCTGATTGCAATACATTTCTTCTGTTTATTTTGCCAATTTGCAAGGCGGAAACTCCTGTAATATCATACTACAGGAGAAAAGTTTGCCCCTTGTGGGGCTTGATTGTTGGTTGACGAGCTGGGATTTTGGACGGGAGCGTGTCTGGTCCTGTGGAGTGGAGCGAGCGTTTATAGGACGGAGACGGAGCGCGCGAGGCGTCGAGAGATAGGTTGTTCGAGACGGGGAGGTCTACGCCGAGGAGCGAGATGAGGCTGGAGGCAATAGAGAGGAGGGAAAGACGAGAGAGCTCCAACTGCAGGCGCACGTACCTTACATACGTACGTATCCATGCGCTCTTTGGCGTGTGCGTGTCGCGCGAGTACTTTCACACGGAGGTGAACAACACGCCGCGGTATCCAGGCCAGGGGTGGCCAACCACTCCTATTTGACCGAAGACACCACCACTCTCCCAGAGACTCACGCACGATCTCTCAACTGTCACTCGCATCATTCGCTCTCGCCAATCCTTCCCTTTATCTTTCAGTTTTCTATAGAAATCACCTTTTTTTCGAATTCCTCCGACATGCAACACTTGTCCACTTATCATCCAGTTTCCAATTATTCTTACCAAGTGTTTTTTAAATTTGATAATGCTCAAATTCCATAATTCATGATTGTTGGATGCGAAGTTATTTAAGATAAATCCTGCAAGAGCTGGATTCGTCTGGATGTGTTTGTAGTCCTTGGGCAGATGCTCAATGACAGAGAAAAGTTTTATGAGACGTAGGAGGCATTGACCCTACTTTCACGAGGGACTTGTAGTTGATGTGTCTCTAATGACAGCCGGACGCTATAGAAGTATGCAAATGGATTTCATCTCGAGAATCCCACCGCCACGTGCCTAAAGGTTGATGTAGGTCTGGGTTGGGTGACCGGTAGACCAGTACACCCACAGATCTTAGACGGCGGTGGACCGAATCTACGCTTTCGAAATCTGGAGTAAGTCTAGACCCACCATACAACCAACTTAACCACCTTCGATTAGATATTATATTAAAATTAATTTCTATCGCAAGTATATTATGTCGAAGGTTGTCGAAGGTTGTCGAAAGGCTAAATATGTCTATCGAGTCATGCTGAATTTTGGAGTATTTACATTCCAACAATTCCTTTGTATTGGGAGTTGCGTTATGCCGGGAAGATTTTCGTAGGATGAGGTTAGGTATCAGAAGTCAGGTTGATCGTGACATTTCTATCGAACCCAGACCAATTTTCGAGTGGGCATTGGGAAAAGAAGTGAAAAGGAGGAGATCGAGTGGGTGGACATCGGCGTCCACTAAGAATAGACATTACACGATAAGAAGCCTGGGTAGCGGACGTAGTGTAGTTGCGGTCGGTTGGTTAGGAGTTAGGAGGAGCTGTGCAGCGACGCGTGCACGCATCCTTGCAATCGGTGTGCGGTGTTAACGCGCTTCAACGAGATCCTTGGGACCGAGCACCGAGCACCGAGCACGATAACTTTCCTTCCTTGGCAGCGTGCGTGCGCCTCGCCTCGCCTCGCCTGCCCTGTCCGCTGCTAACGCACGTTCCTACCGAGGAACGTCAGATCGACTATGAGCCCTGGCAGGCCGGAGTAGCCTCCGTCCGGCCGTTCCCGGCCGCTCCAGGCCGCGCCGTACCGCGCCGCGCCGAGCCGTCCACTCTCGGCAGTCTCGGCCCCGGCCACACTCCTCGTCGGATTTCAAATTGACCGTGCACGCGGAATAATCGAGAGATTGCGCCGCGATTAACGATGGAAATCCGCACCCCGCACTTGACGGAGCATTAACTCCTTCCTCGCTCGGTGACCACCCGTGGAACCGTTCCGCTCCCTCTCGCCCCGACGCGATGCGCCGCTTTTATCTTACGTCCACTCTGTCTCTTCTTTCTTCTACATGTCTATTATTCATCCTCTCGTAGTTTCTTTAAGTAACTGTCGAATATATTTACTTTGTTTGCTACTTTGTTCTTATTTGTTAAATATTATGTCAATATTTTAAACTTATACAATATTTGTTGATTTTAATGTTCCAGGTTGGTGTTACCTTACGAACTAATAGTGATGATTTGGACATAAAGAGTTCTCTATGGTGAGTTTAATAAAACAGGATTCAGTTTGAGTAGCCGAGACCGGCTGCATCTAGTCCCCTATTAAAAAGCATCCACCACTAACACAGAAAGCCAATGCAGAAATATGCATTGCATATTAATCATCCGTGAAAATTAGGAATGCAAATAAAACAGGGCCGACGTAACTAGAATTTCCGCTCGTCCGTCTTCTGATTAAGAGTTATTCGGCGTCCTCGAGCCGCGGCGAAGAATTATAGGCCAGATTTATCAATAGTTGAAGAAATATGGCGGAACACGACGCACACTGACGTCGCCTCCACTCGAAACTGACATCTGCATCGCATAATTCTCGTGGAGACGCGCACTCCGCACGATTATTTCGCAGTCGGCGAGCTGATTCGGAGGCTTCGCAAGTTCGCACCACGAAATTGCCTAGCTTGGCCAGTTGGCCGGCCGAGCTTTTCCCCGGGTGGCGCGCATAATTGGGAACAACTTTTGCGGTAGTGGGACAGGTTATGTACGCCGGCTAACTGTTATGGCGGCAACTTTTATAACGGCCCCGGCCATATGGGAAAGGGAGAAGGGGGACAGAATGCCTGGGGCAGAGTTTATGGGGCTGAAATGCCTGCCAAGAACTTCCCCTTCTTTAATTGGGACGTGGCTGCACGTGCGTCCAGCTGAAAGAACTCTCCTTAGACTTAATTTTGCTCTATTTCGCTGGACTCCCCTTCACTCTTCACCCACTTATAATTAGCGAACAAATATTATCGCTCTCCTTTAATAACCGCGTCATATTGGAGATACAGTTTAGAACAACAAATGATGAACCTTTCTGGAGCTTTGGATTCGATCAAATATCTTTTATAAAGTATTTCCGATAACTAAATTTATCAGGCAGGTTTCAGCTTTCTTCTGAAAGGTCGTAATTTATTAAGTTTGTTCTTTAATGTTAGTGTTGAAAGTGTATCTTTCTCCCGACGATACGTGCAAGTACGTGGAGGTTAGGCCTCCCGCCGGTCTGCGGGCGTTTTGCTTTCTTTTGCCAGGGTTATTTTGGTCGGGAGAGTTCATTGCATCGGACAACACGCCAGGATCGCGATAGGTAATAACCAAACACCTAGGTTGGCTGACGCGAGTGTCGGCTAGCGTGTGCGGGTGTCACTTTGCTGAAGTTTGCAAAACTCTTATCGGTCTGTGCGCGGGCCAATATTTGCTAGGAGAGACGTAGCCGAGAGACGTAGATTTAAGAGCCGAGCGAGATCACGGAATAGAGCATCCATTGTATGCTCGATAAAGCAGCCCCTTCCACCCTCGCCGCGCCTCGCCGCGCCTCGCCGCGCCTCACCACTCCTCGGCTCTCCTCGGCTCTCCTCCCCCGATAGCTTTCACCATAATCGCAGAAAAAGCCGGCACACTAACCTTTTCGCAGTGCGCGTCCGTTTCTGGAACACTCGTTCCACGTATATTAATGACAAACCCGCGCGTTGATTGCCGATGGCGCAACGGCTTTGTTAGTTTCTCGGATGCACGCGAGGACTTTTCGCGCAATTACTCGCTCAAAAGGGATCGCGCTGATCGCTCGGGCACATTCCCGCTCGAATTCACTTCTAAATGGAATCCGCCCGACATTCTTCCTACCCCCCTTCTAACACTTGTGCTTTTATCTCATCTTTTTCGTATTAAAACGGGAGTGCAGTGAGTACGAAGTAGTGAAGAGAAATAAGATAATTTATTCCATAGTTTTTCGTAAAGCAACAACATTGTAGAGCCTTCGATTCCCATTCCCAGACCTTGATTCTCTAAACAAGTAGTAGCAGACTGGTCATGCCCAGCCATACGGCTTTCAAGTCACATTCTGTATTTGCGTCCTATTTATCCCTATTTGCAGATTATACAATATTTTCCCACCACATATACATGTGTAGAAATATGATTCTGAAACTTGAAGAATGTTTAGCAATTTTTTACGTCGGTATTTTACTCGAAATGTTATATAGTTGGCGTGACGAAAGAATGGAATAGTGGATCGAGGTGTAGTTGAGTGGAACTGGGCGGGAGGCGTGTGCACTATAAATGGTTATGTCGGACTATCAGTGCGTTTACCCCATTGACGGGTCAGTCGGTTGCCATAGGAGGGATGAGTATCGCCGGTATGTGGCAGGTGCGCGCGTCAATTTCTCGACGACGCGCGACGACGCGACGCACGGTCTCAGCATACCTAAGAAGACAAGACTGCGCGGAGAGAAGGTCTTAAGGAGCGAGGAGAGCTCTATGTGATGCAAGCACGCATCCCGAGCGTTGCCCCCGGACTTTACTTACAGATAGAATCGTCGTCTACAGTCTACACTCTACACCCACACCCGGAGCCAGCCCTTTATGCTAGTTGCTCCTTCCTGCGTGCCTCGCCACGATAACGCCTTCGGTTCCGACACTACATTCAAGGTCGGACATTCCCGATCGTCAACCCCTTCTCACTCTTACAACTCTCATTCCAATCCTACGTGGAATCCACAATTTTCATATGAAATCAATAACTACGCCTGAGGAAACCATATTATTTTTTAAATATTGACAATCTTCTGTATGAGGCTATGGAGACTTGATTTTGTCCGTATTTGATCAAACGTTTTACCAATTTAATATTTAAATGAGGAAATTCGGGTTGGAATTTTTGTTTCACTGGATTAAATTTAAATAAGTAGATTAGAATGTATAAAACTATGCGGGTAAAGCTGACCTTTTCCCGATATCCTATTTCTTTCTGCTTCACGTTGTTTGTTACGGTTCTGATCTCCTTTGCATTTTTCGAGGGGCAACTTAGTTTGCCTTGCTTTTGAAACGTCTAAAGAGTGACCGCCACTTTGTTACTCTCGAAATAAAGTGATGGAAGTTTCACTTTTGATCGGATTGAGCTCGTTTGCCTGGCAGGCCAATCTTCCTGCTAGAGTTCGCAAACTCTTACGAAAAATCGATGCCAGTCTTCGGCTACTTTCCGGAAAAATTTCCTCGTAAGTTCTTAGTGTTTGCCTCATACATTTTCCCTTGGGCTTTGATCAGTTTCTTTCGAGAAACTGTGACCCAAAACCTCTTCTTACTTGCAAAGTGTTCTTGCTTAAATTCGTTGGCTACTCTTCAATCCTATTAAATGTTTCCAAGTTCTAAAACGTTCTACTTTTTATAAATAAATCAAAATTAACATCCACAAACTACGCATTCTTATACTTGTAATATAGGTTTTGCAAAATAGTAAAATTTAATAGTTTTGCGTTGGAAATTGAACGATGACTATTTCTGAATAGAGTTTCATTAGCTTCCGGGGCTACTTGCCACATAAATCCAATTCAATCGAACGCGAACGATCCTTGGGCGGAAAATTTTAACGAGGGCATTGTGCAGACTCGATGGTAGTGATTTTAGGGATATTTGATCAGCATAATTGAGGTGCAGGTGGGAGAGAGTAGGGGTCCTCGAGCCTTTCCCTTTACTCGGAGTGGCGGCGAGCTCTGGTATAGAGCGAGCCGTGAAATCGGCTGCTTTCCAAAGCTGCAAATGTCAGGAGGCCGCGAAATCACCGGCAGCCCCTTTGTGTTGTTCCACGGGAGTGCGTTCCGCATCGCAGATGTGAGTCTTTGACTCGGATAATTGGTAGGTCGATCTTGATCGACCAGCACGTTGCCCCACCTCAATCGATTTCAATCGGCAAATCTATGCGCCACTGCTACAGCTATACACCAAGCCAATATGCCAACCTATCACAATCATAGCTAATTACATATACTTAATATCAAAATCTTTCGAAATTCTTCATGATCAATCAAAAGGTAGCACAATTCCGCAATAATGACATGGATATATATATATAATCTCCATAAGATTAAATGGAATACAAGATTTATAATAATCCAACTTTTTATAAACATTAAAAATTGATCCTTTCAGTGCCAATTTCATTGACTCCATTTACAAATGTATAATAAGTCAAATCTGCATTTATTAAGAATTCAAAAAATTAGGGTTGTGACTTAGATAAAGTACTTATTACATAATGATTTTTTCATCGTTTTGTTAATAAATCCCGAGCGATGGGCGAAGTGGAGCGGGAATCCTCCGGTTGGCAAGCCGTTTCGTATGGCCCTATCTTTTTCTAGAAGAAGAGAGGGAGCGAGAGGAGGAGAATGCAAAGTGGTGGATAAATAGGAAAAAAGGTGGCACCGGTAACATTCCATTTCGATTGCCTTGGCACAGATCCTTTCTTCGGCATGGTGGCCCAGACGACCGAATCCCATTAAAGCCTGACTCGGCCTGTGCGAACTCGGTTATGCATAAATAAAAGGCACAATGCATTCCTTAAGGTCAGTAACTCGCCTCGTTCCGTCTAGCATCCTCCACCACGTGGCTCACTTCAAACTACTCGCTCTTAAAACCATCTACGCGTACATACGTCCTTCACTGAGACTTGAGTGCAACTTGAAAGACGATTATTATGTGTTTCTAGCACCCATACCGTTGCCTTTCTTGCAATTCTAATCTTTCATAGTTAACGTGTTTTATTAAGCGTTTTTTTAGAGTTCATTCAAAGTTCACACTATAGTATAATTGCATAGTGTAATCTTATTTATAGACATTTATTATTGTAACAAAAGCAACAGTTGACTTGACATGCAAGCTCGACCTGTTAACACTTCGATCTATTACATATTCTTCCCCAAAGTATTCATCATACGGTTGTTTGAGAATTATCGAGGCACCTTCGATGATTTACGCGATGCAATCACGAAAGTTCTAGACGAGTTTCCCCGGCTTGTAATTAGATCTCGAGCGGAAGTTGTGCGTGCGCGAAGATGAGCAAACGTGCGAGAGTGGGGTCGTAAATATATCGCTGGTTGAAACTTATTAGTATGAGAGAGTCGAGCTTTCTCCTAGCTTTAAATACTGTGTGAACACAGTGTCTCTACGAGGCTACAGCATATACAACACCGGCAGCAGCGCCGTATCAGGGAACTCCTTCCGATGCACGATACATTTTGGCCTAAATCGTTATCGGATGATTAATGACTCGGAGCTGATAGCGAGCGCTTTCACGGGATATTAAATCCTTATTACGGAGAGGCCAGCGAGCGTAAACATAGACGGACACCCCAAGTCGATTCTCCCGCGTATTTACTAGTTGCGGCTGCGGCAACCATTCCAGACGATTCTGCATACCTCGGAGGTTACGTTATTGTCGGGCTCGGCGATCTCCCAGTGAATTCATTTGCCCACGTTGATGATATCACCCGTCATTTTTCATTCACTGAAACTTATCGACATCCTATCAATAGTTCCGCCTATTACTCCGCTAGACGAATTGGGGGTGAACGAACTCCCTTATCAGACGCGCCGTGTCACTCTTCATTCCAGAATTTCTTAGTGCTCTCTTCTTCCTGCATTTGACATACCAACCGCGACACTTAACTTCACTTTTAAAAGACATTACTTCTCTTCATTATTAACATATCAAGGATAAAATAGAAAGGTTATTCAGTAGAGTTACCACAGAAATACTTTCCCGCTCTATTACGATCTCCATCATAGAGAAGAGAGTTTCCATCCCCTTGGCAAAGATCGGCATCCCCCAAGAAGTAAACGGGCTCGAAGGTCCCAGTTTCGATAGTCCGGGAGTAGGCAAAGCGATGCCTACTCGGTATAGTTAGCCCTCGAAAAGTCGAGTGCAGTTGGAATGGAGTCGGGGGTGGCGGTGGGGTCGTCTGGAAGTAAGCAGACGAGTCGTCGTTCGTCGAGGTGAGTGGGTGTTGAGGGGGGTCCCAAGAGAGAGAGAGGGGGTGAGAGTGAGTTTGGGTGAATAGCGCGCTCCAGATCCAAATTTCTGACGGTGCTCCCGGGGTCGTTGCACCGTTGCTGGCTCGGGTGTAGCAGAGCCAGCCAGCCAGCCAGCCAGCCAGCCAGCCAGCCAGCAAGCAGCCAGCAGCAGCAGCCGATGAGGGAATTCGAGTGAGATGGTACCGCGGAGGGGGTGTCGGGGGGTGTTGGGTGGTTGGGCGAGGGGCGAGGTCGCGCGGGGAGGTCGCGGGGAAGGGTGAAGCGGGTGGCAGAGAGGTACAGAGGTTGATGGCCGGGTTTATACTTCCTAGTCTGCTCGCCTGTATCGACCGGATAGCGTCCCGACGTGTCTATAGTAGAGCCACGCGCGCCTCTGCACTCCCTGCTGGAGAGCAAGAGCGAGAGCAAGAACGAGAGAGTTTTCGCTCTAGCCTGCTTCTACCCCATTCTACTTCCTTCCTTCCTTCCTTCCTTCCTTCCTTCCTTCCGCGTAGATCCCTCTCTTACTCACACTCTCTCTCGCATGCTCGCCCTTATCTACTCAACACGAACTCACTGCTGGTATTGATAGCCTAACTGGCAACGCCAGATTGACTAACGAGACTCTCGCCTCGAGCGCACCATGCTCCTTAATGCTCCGAACCTCGCTCCGCTGATTCGGGGTTCCTCTCCTCGTCAGTCAGGTGGCTGGCCTTTTACTCGCGGGCTAATTCTCCGCGCGAGGCCCGAACGAACGCGAGAACGTTTAGGATTTGGGTTTCCAGGGAATATATGACGGGAGTGTTTACCCTTGTTCGAACAGGAGATCAGATGTTTGATCCGGGCGCAGTCTAGTAATATATGGGCAAGAGTGCAGTTGGATGCTGGGGATGAAGATTCTTAACTATACTATTTGGGAGATGACAATCTTCCAGTATTATTGTAGAGTTAGGCATTAGTTGGTCTTCTTTAAAAAAGTATATTACAATAGAAAATCAAGAACAAATCGTAGAATCTTCTACGCATAGATATTTTGAATATAAAAATATGGATAAATTAGTTGTATATGAATACAATGGTTGGAAATTAAGTGAGTCGAGTGGTCGTCTGGTGTAAGGGGTAAAGAGAGAAAGCGTAGATGAGTGGGAGAGAGTGGGAGGGTAAAGTTGAGTGTTGGCCACCAGAAAAGGCCAAGCGGGGACCATTGACTGCGCCGGCCTCAATCAGCGCGCGCCGTTTCGTTTGGAGCTCCGTCTTTTTTTGCCGGGCTAACCGCATTGTTGTGGCCGGCCAGGCTGTGTTCGGCTACTTTCGGTAAATTACCGTATTTGCCAGTAATGTAGCAGGCTCGCACCCGTGTTATTAAGGGGGGGAAGAAGAAGCCGGCGGCAGCAAAGAGGTTGGTTGGTTCTCACGCGGCGCAACCGCGCCGGAAAGGAAAATAATTCAGTGGGCATTCGAAGCCCGTTGGACCCGCTGCTAAATTCGAAATTGTACCTTTCTGCCAGTCCTCTCCTAAAACGGGATATACTATATCCTTTCACCGCCCTTCCACCCCCTATTGCATCCCCTTGCTTGCTTTCCAACACTGCAGTAACAGTTCTTCATCGCCGGATGATGAACTGACTGCGAGTTATGCTACATCTCCGGGCGATCTTTCGAACTATTCCACTCTAATTGGACCTTTCGCTTAAATTCGACAAGCCTCTGGCATCTTGATATACATGGGTTCCCTGTAATCGATCTCCAATGAACGTGCCAATGAATTATTGCCAATGGCAGATGTGTTACGGAAAGTTCGTATACTTTCATAAATACTTATTTTTCTTGTCAAGTATAATTTAGAGGATGTAAAGTATCAGACGAGTTTATATTGGATCTAAATAGTATAGCAAGCGAGTAAGATTTTATAATAAGTACCTTTGCTATTATTCAGAATAGAAAAACACTATTAATACAGCTGGTGACCATAACGACAATCGCATGCATATTTCAAGGAGTCAGAAATTGTGTCGATCGAGATCGTAACGGATTGAGCGGTGGCAGGGAAGCGAAGAACGATTATTACATGAATCATCGCGCGCGCGGGCGCGCGCGGGCGCTCACTACCAAGAAAGAATTGCGAGTTTTTCTGCATAGAGCTGGTCCGTCGTCAGTCTCGTGCCCCTTATTCCAAGTTAATTAGCCGCGTTCCGTGCACCCATACACACAGAGAGCTTGGCTGGCAGAGCGAGCCAGTCGGCGAACATAACCTCCACGCGCGTGTGCTATTACTATTTCTCCAGGAAATTTGCATTGGCCAAAGAGTACTTTGTCAAGAGGCGAATAAATGAGCACTGAATATTCATAAGTCCACTGCATACCACGGAAGCGCCGTCGCGCGTACGGCTATTCCGAAATTGCGAGGGCCAAAGTTATTCCGGAGATATTAGAAGACGGGTGACATGATTGAAGAGGTTATGTTGCTCCGGGGCGACCTCTGCGAATTACTGTCAGTTTTATGAACGGTTCTCCCTCTACTTTCATTATATGTAGTTTTACTGTATTGTTTGGTCCTATTCTATTGCAACTTCGTATTAGTGTATATTTAAAACTTTAGTCGCAAATGAATGTAAAATTAAAATTTATTGTATATCTTGAACTTGGGGTTCCATTGATCCATTATAGGATTAAAGACACAACATTTGGTGAGATGTGTTCATTTAAGGCGACGCGGCGGACTCAAAAACAGTAGTGCTCTCTTATTAGAGGCTGAAAAAGTTACGAAAGGTCTGAATGTTTCTCACGTTTGCTTGGCGCGCGCGGTAATGAACAATTACGTAACGGTAAGCAAAGGCATACAAATACAGTTGTGAGCGCACACGGCGACCGGCGACTGGCGACCGGCGACCGGCGACCGGCGACCGGCAACCCCGTTCTCCTTTAAATCGTACGCGCGCGCCTCCTCTATTTACATAGATTTACATGCAAAGCCGAGCGTCTCCGCAGCCTGTACGACGATCAGCCGAGCATACGGTAACTTTCGGCTCGGAACTTTGCCGATCTAATCGGTCAATAGCTTATCCGATCAATCTTATGTCACCGCGACCCCAACACTCCAAACCCTTCCGTATTCCTTCATTTACAATTCTTCTACACTCCTTTCCAACTCCTCTCTACATTCTCAAATACGCTTTCCTACTTCTGGATTGGAGATTTTCAACTTTAAACTAACGACATGCTTGTTTTAGTTGTTTTCTATGAAAAGTGATAATGTTTATACTGAAAATCAAACTGCTACTTATTATAAATTATTATTTATAAAAAAGGTCTTAATATAGGTTTTGAAAATCCAAAATTACCTATTTAACGATAAAAGGGAACGTAAGTACATGGGGATTTTCAAAGAAAGATTAAACCGATTCCGTCTCCCGGGGGCTTCAAAGTCGAGCAGAAGCAGTAGTAAAGTAAGCGCAGCAAAATCGAGCGGAACTTAGTGCTGCTTTAATCATTCATTTCGTTTCGCGTAGCCATGGAATTTATTTAAGGCCTCTTTGACAGCGTCAAAACAACAGTAGAAGCGATCGTGAAAGTTTTGCCGGGCGCACAGCGGGACTTTGGCTCTGCGCTAGGACAATGCCGGTAGACATTAGTTTTACAAGCAGTGCTTTATACGCGCTGCCGGATGTGTGTGCCGTATGCGGCGCGCTCATAAAACTTTATTGCACCGAGCCAAGTTAAAAGATGCAAACTCGGTAAATGAAAGACACGCCCCATAACAATTTCACTTTTACGTATTTCAGAGCCACTCGGGAGCCGGCTATTAGCGTTTAAAGCATTTAGAAAACTGGCTTGAGAGGCGTGCCAGAATGCAGCGTGAACCATGTTCATTGACTTTACTCGTACTCCACTCAGTCCAGGCTTTCATCTGTAAAATCTGCCCGGCTTTCCTCCAATTCATAACATTTAAATTCCAACTAATTCTCAGCATTAAAAGAGTGCGAATTTAGTTGGCTTTTGTGTGTAATAAAATATGTACGCGTTAAAGAATCAAAAGCGATTAAATAGTTTAATCAGACACAGAGTAGTACAATTATAATACTACTTTCAAATGTAATATTGTCTGGAATTTATTTAATAATACTGTATGGTACATCCAGCAATTTAGTCGGACAGAACGTTTTCCTCTTTCACTTTATTTGCTCCGGGGAAGGCCGGCTCTTTGGGGAGCAACTCATTGGAATTAAATCTTCGTAAAGTTCATAAAGCCCCGCGGGACAAGCGGAGAACTATTGCAACCTACATTTTCCTCCGAGGGAAGGAAGGCAGGAAACGTTAATGGTTTACCGAGCATAGTTTTAAATTGTTTGCTGGCATTACAGCATCGCGCTGGTGTACTTTGGAGTTTGAGGTTATGTAGTGTTTCACATCAATTTTCTGCCACAAGTTTTCACTGGCACGCCTCTGCCGTTTCTGCACTTAGAGTGCTCAGTGAGTCTAAAAGTGTTTTCAGGACTTCTGAGAAGAAGGCTATCTTTACTTTTTACATTTTACGCAAATAACTTGGATCGAATTTAAGAATCCCTAGGAAATAAAATGATATTGCATAATAATTGAGAAGAACGTTTAACACCTAGTTCGAATCAGCAATAAGTAAATTGTTATTGGAGACGTGTACGATTGGTGAATACGACACGGGAGTGAGAACATCATAACCTCGTGAAATATCGGCTGCCCAATAAAAGTGATATATTAGTCGACCCACGAAAACACACATCCGTAACGAAGGGATGATAGATGAAAATAAAAATAAAAATAGTCGGGTGCAGCCAGTTTAAAATGGCACTTCAAAATGCACTGTCCGGACATGTTAGCCCTTGGCGCGTTTCCCCGATGGCAATTAGTCATGCACTTTGCTTTGGAGATTTATTTCAAAAACACAACTTCCACAGCGTCAGTATTTCGTAATTCTCAAACACTGTCAGCAGCTGGTGTTTATTAGTTCCACCTTTTTATGCTTATATTGTTTTATGGAATAAATCCCGAGTTCATTGCAAAGTTCTGTCATAAATTTAAGCTCGGCCTCCCCCTTTTTGGGTACTTGATCTATTTAAAAGAATTTATAGACTACAAAATTGCTCAATGCATCTCAATACAAATTCAACTCTGACATCCTTGTATTAATAAAGAGGAACTCGTTCCTTATTAGAGCGGACCCTAGAGAGTTCCTATCGCTCCCATTTCGCCAGACGGTAGAGCGGCAACAACCTGCCCTTCCCATTACTTCCAATCAATTCAAATTGCGTCGGTGTCATCAGCAAGTCATCCATCACGCGAGTGGAAAGCGAGAGACACAGAAGGATTCTCGGAATGCGGCGGGAGTAATCAGAGAGACGTATACGCGTTGAGTCGGCGGGGTGCAGAGGTTTAATCTCTGCAGCAGGAGGAAAGTAGGGGTCTGCAGTTTTCCACAGTATTCTCCGTCTGATTGGCGGTGTAGTCGTGGGTCGTCGGCGTCGTCGGCGTCGCCGGCGTCGGTGACGTCGAGCCGGCGGGGTTGAGGACATCTGATAGGGTTGAGAGCTCCTGGCTGCCGGGGTGGCAGCCCACGAAGGAAGGTGAATTCACATCGGGGCAGGGTGGTGGTGTGAGTACAGGGAGCCGGGCAGCCAGGCAGGCAAGCAGGCAAGCAAGCAGGAAGGCAGAGAGACGGATGAAGCGAGAGGGAGAGAGAGAGAGAGCGAAAGGGAAGGAGAATGAGAGAGAGCCGATGTACCTGGCTGCAGCGGAAGGGTACAACTCGAGAGGTAGGGTAGACCGCCAGGCTACCTTCACACCGAGTGGATTTCGTCTGCCCAATCCCGTACTTATTCTACTGAACACTCTCTACTAGACGGCGGCGGTAGCGGCGACGCCGTCTGCTCAGTTTTAGACTACTTCCTCTAGCCTCCACTAGCTCAACTCTCACCCGCGCACAGCTCCACCTTTTCACCTCGCTTTCTCACCCCAAGCTTTTTTGCATTCTCCTTAATTATGATCCCAGGTAGACGGCCCCAATCCGATTACCCTTCCATGCTACTAATTGCAAATTTACATTTGAAATGTCTCGTTGGAAGGCGTCCGCGTCACCAGCAAACTTCGTGTAACGCAATTTTCAAGATGCGCGCACAATTGCACGGAATTAAGGTTACTCTTGCTATTTTCTGAGCAAAGTTCGAAGCAATATCTTATTTCATTAGCGATACATATCACTTACAGTAGCATTCAGGGTGATATCGAGTGATCGAAAGTATATTGCGAGACACGCCTGTTTCGGAAGCAAAAGCGGCCAGTGGGATCGCGCTTAGGCAGCTAAGAGGTGCGTGTCTGGGTGTGTGGTAATGCGAAGCGACGGGGCGTCATGAGGTAGCCAGAGGAGAGTAAGGAAGAGCTAAGGGAAGAGGGCGGTATTTCCTAATCAAAAACGGCCGGGCTCCATCTGGCCCTGGTTGGGGGCTATCCGCGGGAGTAACCTCTAACTTCCTTGCGCAACAATGACACATCTGACAATGAGGTTAATGGATGTGCCAAGTGCAATGGGAAGCAGGAGGTTGCTAGTGTGTATTGTGGACGTGGCAGTAGGCTCTCTGTGGGACGTGGGGAGGACGTAGCCGGTAGGCAGGGAGGCAGAGCGATAGAGAGAGTGAGAGAGAGAGCGAGAGCGAGAGAAGGAGAGAGGCAGTGAGAGGGAGATTGGGAGGGAGTGGAGGGCGAGAGGGAGAGAATAGAGGGACAAACGTCCGAGCGACCGAGGGATGGCGGAAGGTTCAGGTGGAGGGGTCGATGGTGGCGGAGAGAGAAAGGTCGGTGAACCCGGGGTCGATAGCCCCTGGGTTGCTGCGACCGAGCAACCTAACATCCACCCCATACTCCCTAGCCTCGCATGCACTTCTCCATACCCTGCCAAGCCGCAGCGAGCCAGCTGATCTACCTGATCTCTCTCACTCTCTCTCTCTCTCCCTCGTTCTCTCTTCTCCCCCCCTATACCCTCTATCTATCCCCACCACCCTGCTCCATCACCATCTCCCTCTCCCTCTCCCTCTCCCTCTCACTCTTCTTCTCCGTCGTCCTCCCTCACTCCCGCTCCCCGCCTCTTGCTCTTTTTCTGTCTCTTTTGCTTCGATTAAATGCGGACGGCTGGGAGAGCTTTTTCTCAGTCGTCCACCTTGTTAATGGAAATTGACTCACGCCGATCCACGTGCCCGCTGCAACGGAACATCCCACCGCTGCACTTCTCGTTCGTCCTGTCCTCTTCGTTCACTTTCTCACCCTAGCCGATCCCCTCACTTATTTCACGCCGGCCGTCCCCCGGGATCTCCTCTCGGTATCCTTTTGCCCTAGAAATGGGATAGTTATGAGTTCAGATAGCAGATTCGATTTTTCATGCAGGATTTTCGGATCCGAGATCACCTAACTGGAAAGTTTCGTAATTGCATGCAATTTTCGTGCTTTCATAAGTTATCAGACGCGTGTCAATAGAGTTTGGTTTTCGGCCAAGGGAGAATTGAGTTAGGTGACACGCGGCTAGTGCCAGACGGTCGAAGGAAGAGTTGTTGGGTAGTTGGGGAGTGTTTAAGAGGCGGTGGTCTGCCGAAACGAAGTCTTTAAAGTCTGTGGGAGGTTGGAGTGGTGCGGAGTGGTTGATTCTCCGGGAGGAGATTAGCGGGAGTCAGGTAGGTCTCGGGCGATTATTAGTCGGGTGACATGAGTCGAGCCCGGGAGTGCGTCGAGCCAGGCTTATCGTCGGTTAAATGTATTATATGAACTAGATATAGCATGTCGCAAGAAGCTCGGCGCTCGCCTCGGGGTCTCTGAACTCCGCAGATACAATCCCCCGGTCCTCCACCTATCTGTCAGACTGTCCTGGCCCTCTGCTGCGCTCCCTGCATAACCCATCTTCTCCTCCTCTCCTCCTCCTCTCCTCCTCTCCTTCTCTCCTCTCCTCTGCCCCTCGGCTTCTTCGCATACATACATACGCAAAGGCGCGACTTCGTATCCGAGTTCTATTCACCGACTTCCACATTCCGTGATACCTGCTTCCATCGGCCCTTCTTTCTCTCTTTTCTTCGGCTGTCGTCGATAAATCAGCCAGTCAATGCTCGATTTTCGTCGATACCCCCGCCGACACCTTCGCCACCCCTCTTTTGCTCCCTTCTTTCTCATCTGAGTGTTATCGCGCCCCTCTCTCTCTCTCGCTCTCTGTCGGATGGACTTCCTCCCCGAGTGGAGATGCCAGTGCTTTTAGCTGATCGCCATCCGATCTCCCGCGTCCCTCCAATCGTCGTGGGAATGTTAATAGAGATTTATTACTCCGCCCTGCTAGCGGCAGGCAAGTCTAATGGGGATTTGATGACTTCAGCCCGCGTACACAATGATACGCGCTCTCCGGCAAACTAGAGCAATAAGTCGCGGGACTTAATTATTTCCGGATATGTAGGTCTCGGCGATGAATTTGTCTTACGAGTGATGATAAGTTCAATGATTCTTTGTCGAGCTTAATAATAGAGTGTCAAGTAATGTTCATTGGGATTTAACTACCTACTATTCCTAGACTTTCCGAATGAGTTGGGTCATTGAGAATAACAACATGAATCACAAAGACTTCCAGGAAATCGTTCCAGTTATTGTTGTATCACATTTTTTATTTAATACGGAAAGGCACGAGTGTTTATTTCGATATTTCTCACTGTCATGCAAGTTTTAGTGATAACAAGATGTTTTTAGACTCTCGTTGAAAGAATAAGGGTTTGATTGACCTCAGCCAGAGGAAAAAGGACGGTCAGTGTCCTCAGGATTTCTTAGTAAAGCCGCCGTTAGTCTTCGTTAGGTATGCGTTTCCTGTTTCGTAGGGCAATGCACCTTAATTAAATCGTAATGTTGGATATTCATGACGTTTACTGATTTAAGAAGCTTCCTTTGTTCTTCTTCCTCTCTCGGCGCGCTCGGAGAATCTCCTAGCGTGATCCCTAGGAATGTGTCATCGCCCTCTATCAAGCCTTTCTCAACTTTCTCTCTCTATCTGCATCATCACAGCCATCTAAACACAAACCCAAACAACAAGCTCAATTCACCCTTGCATCAATTCGAAATATTCATTCCAAAAAATATCAATTGCATTGAAACAAAAAAATGAATCCTTTGATCGACAAAAATTGGCTGTCGATTTATTACAAAATTAGTATTGCAGAAAGATCGCGATTATTCGTCTGGTTTGTACTCGGTGGAGAGGTGAGTTAAATGAGAGTTTCAATGGGATGATATGTGCTCGGTGGAACCAGAGAGAATATAGAGCATTATTATTGGTGCCGTGGTACATAACGTGCGCCGCGCACGAGTTTCGTTCATCTCTCATTTCTTCTCAGGCTCCTTCTCTCCGGGCGATTGGAATCTAGCGCGCTGGAAAGGAAGACGCGGTCCAATTAACCATAAATCATGTGGAATTCAAACGATGGTAGAATTATTTACGATCCCGCTGATCGGACCTCGAGACACCCTCTCTCTCTCCATCTCTCTTTCTCTCTCTCTCTCTCTCTCTCTCTCTCTCTCTCTCTCTCTCTCTCTCTCTCTCTCTTTAGAACTGTACTTCTCCTCCCGCAGTGTGCACCATAAATATGACAGCCATGAAGAATAGGGCCCGAGATCATAAAATTCTCTAGCAGTTGCATCGTGATTCTTTCGCGCACTCCACCTTATACGGATTATTTACTACCTATTACTTTGAAAAGTGGATAGTGCTGCCCCTATACAGTCCTTTTAGAGTCTCGCTTGATTTAGTGCGCGTTTTCATCTCATTTGCTGTGATTTAAAGGGAGTTCCAGCGCGGAGCATCGCTTACTCGCACCCATGCCTCTGCTCTATGGAAACCCACTCAATTATGATTGTTATAAGCTTTATTTCAATATGATTCGAGCCTCAAACATGCTTGTTTTATTCGTTACTCCGGTATCATGGATTGAATTTCATAATCAGAGCAATGGATAATTATAGAATACATGAGAAAAGCATTGTATTCTTCAATTTCAAAGAAAACATGTGCAATCTGTGAGTTGGGAGGATAGTGTTATTGGAGGGGTTAATATAAGTGAGAATAGACTAATTAGAGATTAGAAAAAGAGAAAGTTGAAGCCGGTTGAAAATGAGATGGAAGGTGATGGTGGTGTAAGTCGATTGAAGGTGATTGGAGGTTGGTTGGGAGTCGGTCGGTAGGTGGGTTCCCTCAGAAGAAGCATTGGAGCGTCGACGAGCCTGTTGCGATTGAGGCGAGGAGCTTCTTCTTCGAGGCTGGCTCGTTAAACATTGGCAGGGAGAGGGTCGGATGTGCATTGGCCGGTTAAAATGTGGGGCAGTGCTGCTGCGCGGCTAACGCTCGTCCTTGCTATTCGTACGGACACACGGTGCAGTTAAGTCGTAACTGCATCTGCCGTGCATCGCTCCAAATCGAGTGTTGCCCGGCTTCTACCGGGTGCTCGCCACCAACCTCTTTCATAAAAAGGGCACGTCACGCCGTCTCCTTTACCTTTAACATCCACCCAATCTCCAACATACCATTTCTATCGGCAACCTCTCTTCAGGATGCTTTATGATCATCAATTATAAAATTCCAACACCAATGCTCTTCCTTTTGTTATAATAATTTATAAGACTGCTGATAAAACTGACGTTAATGCGAGAACTAATTCAACATTGAAACAGAGTAATTTAGATCGTCGAAAATAGGTTGAAACACTAATTACTTAGGAGATTACTCGACAGTAGCGAGGATCCCTTTAATATCCCTTAATTCCACCGCAGGGTTTAATTAACAAAGGTCAATTAGGTCAAGTGCTAGAATCAGTTTGTAGCGCGAGTTTATTTCAAGGGCGATCTAGCAAGGTGGAAAAGCTATCGAGTATTTGGAGTGGCAAGAGTGGAGAGGAGTAACGAGTGGTCGTTTATGCAATGGTGGAGGATGTTTCAGCCGCAGGACAGGAAAGGATTTGTGTTGTTCGGCGCGGCGATAAAGGCCCTCTTGAGGGCCAGCGGCAGTGATTTAGTCACGTAGCGTGCTCGTTTAAAGCGGCTGCGATCGTTAGCGAGTGGCCAGGGCTTTTATATGGGCGTAAGGTGATCCCCGTGTCACGTATTGCACCGCTTCGCTCGAGCCCGAACCCTTTCGTGCCGGGGAAACCAGCCACGCGAGTCTCGAAAATCAAGCTTGCCCTTTGACGAGGGCGAAAGTGAAATTTCCTACAACTCGCATGTCTCGATAAAGAACCTGCCTCTTACTTCCCATTAACTACAATCTCTCCATCGAAAACCTGATAACTTCTCTTCTAAGTTCTTTAACCCTTTGCCTTCCAACTTCCTTTGATGACTCACTCTTGGTGTTGGTCGCAATTTAACCATGACAAATTTCACTATCTCTTAATAGCGTAATGCAAGACCCCCTTTTCTCAATTTATTAAATATTATATAATATTCTGAAACAATACAATTGTTACATGACGAGCAATATGTTTATATGCTCATTATTAGAGCTTATCATATTCTCTGCTCTAGCCTGACGTACTATTACAATCCAAATATTTAATTAGAGTTTTCCCAGTGTAGGAAAATTTTTAATTTTGTCCACTTAACATGTTTATGGCCGAACTTTTAGTAAAGCGAGTGTCGTACGATCTTCCGCACGGAAGTTTCGCTTATCACCGAAGCGTTAATTGTCGAGCGATAAGACTCTTCGTATTTTTAGACTTTATTCCAAGCGGCATCAACGAAATTCCTGGCGTTATCTGGCTATTCTATCCGGCGCTTCGGTGTATTACTGTGGCTGTTTACATTGGGGAATTATCGAAGGCGGAAAGTAGATTATGGGGTGAATGGCTGGGCTACTGCCTCTTGTGTCTCGTCTCGTGATAACTGGCATCGCTACTCGCTGAACACTCCACACACTAGCCAGCAGGTGTATCCTCTTGCATAACTATGTACTACTTAGCAGACCGCCGGACTTTTCCACTCCGCTTATCGGATTTCGGAAAATTCTTCCCCCTTTATCGCCTTCCAAGTTTTCCGTAATAATAGTTGTTAGTTTTATTTGTTTTGTAAATGAAAGTATTCATTAATTGTACAGTCTAATTATTGTTAATTTTATCATTGCAATGTAACAGTAAAGGAATTTATCATATTGGTAGAAGTTATATAATTTCTTACTGTCCAGTAGAATTACACGTAGACAAATTAGTGTAATATTAGTTGTTTCAGTTTATTGGTGCATATCATTCCGCGAGTGAATGATCGACGATCGACTGAATGGGAAATTGAATCGGATGACTAATGTTTGCTTTTCTCCGGTACACAAGAGCACGGATCGTCGAGGTTTGATTAGTTAAGAGTCATAAATAAAGCTCGGGCAGGTAATTCGATAAGGAAAAAACGGGCAGTATTACAGGTGAAGTATAATAAATCGGCGCACAGCAAAACATTAGGCGTGCGCAAGACAGTCATTACATTTCGATTATGGTTGTTCCCCGGCAATCAGTCAGAGCACAGTGAAATCACGAGCGTGAACCGGCAATCTGCGCTGCACCTGCTCTTTTTACCTGGAACTTTGTCGTGGCTCGGTGAATGTTTCAATTATCTCTTCCTTCAAATTTCACACACTATCTTGAACTCTTCACGATCCTTGAGAGCCTCGAAACTTAATCAACACACGCGTTACTTAATCGCTAATATATTTTTAGAAATACTTCAAACGATTCGTTATACCAAAATAATACAGAAATGTAATCGACATGAAATCTATTAAATATATTAAACCGTATGCTTTTCATTTACAATGAATTATTCGTGGACGAGGAATATCAGAGAGTTTTCGCTGGTATTGGGCAGAATATTGAATTTATTATCGCCCGAGAGAGATTTCTGTCAATTGAGAATGTTTGGCGAACTCGCTCATCCAAATGTATGCATTAGCAGCACTTTCAGTTGTCGGATTAAATCAGAAAATGTGAAGCTCGACGTGAGAAAAGTCGAGTGCATTCGGCCGCGTTGTAAAGTGCATTGAACTTTGTAGTTTGTAGTGCCAGTTTCGTGATAACCAGCGGTGACTCATGCACTCTTCGGCTCTCTCCCTCTCACTCTTCCTCCTTCTTTCTCTGGATCGCCGGCAAAAGATTGGCAAATCATTGCTCGCTCTTTCCTTCCCCCTCCCAACACAAATCTCTCGGTGTACTTGTGTACTCTGTGTATTTCTCGCTCTCTGCGGGCGGTGTGTGTCGATGTGTGTGTCGATGTGTGCGCCGATACAGGAATCACGTGCAAGCCGAGCGGGATAATTTGTGTCGAACGCGTGACCGTTCCGGCGGCGATTTATGTGCCGACTAGGCGATCGCGATCTTTATCTCGATCGATCTCCGGTCGATCTCCACTCGATCGCAGGAGAACGAGCCCGCATCGCGTAAAAAGCTCCGCTAAAATCTCTTGCGGAACCATTATCGCCCGTTACACTGCACGACTCTACTCCCGCAATAACTGCACCCTCCCCGCTCTCTGCCTCACAACTTTTCCTACATGCCAAATTATTTTTTGCTAACAGTATTTCCCAACTTTGACTCAAACATACATTTCTATTTATTCTACATATTTATAGTTCGTTACAAAATATCGTATGCAAAGAGTACTTGCAACTCACCGAACCAACTTTCGTCCTCTCGAAAGTTACACTGGTGTAAATTCTCAACTGCAAAATCTACTTGAGACCCTTACAATTTCATTACACTCTTGTTAATATTATTAACAATATAATATAAAACTATTGTTATTACATTACAATTAAGGCTATCAATCTACCTTGAGTATATTCAACTTTGCGCGTGCAAGAACAGTTGGAGTAAAAGTAGAAAATAGTGCATTGTCATTTAGTTGTTGAAGAATGAGAGGTTTAGCTTGGTATAGTGAATAGTGGGGTGTTCAGTCACCCCCGAGGAATGAGTGTGCAGATTGCCGTGGAGTGTAAGTACGCTTGCAAGGCGAGCACGTGGTTCTAGTCTGGTTGTTGGCAGTGAGTTCGCCAGTGCTGGCTGGCTCTCTGTCGTGTACCATGAGGTTTCCTCATAAGGATGTCAAGGCCACGACCTAATGGGAGGTCGTTGCCACTCTGCCATGTCTTTCTCCCTGCCCCCTCTTCTTCCTCCTTCCCGGCAACTCTTTCTTTCTCGAGGCATCCTTGCAGTTTTGGCTCCACTTCGTCCTCCCACTTCCCTCCAACGCCACGTCCCAATAGATCCTATTAATATATTCTTCAACAATCATCCTTAAACTTTGCACACCCATCAATTTATGCAATTATTAAAGCATAATATTTTATTGTTCTTATAGTATTTCCTGGTGAAAATGAGTTAGGTGAAATTCGTAAAATTTATTCTGATTGGAATATCTTTTATACAAGTCTCGATATGTTTTACAAAAAAATAAGGAGCCGTTCAACAATGTATTGAGAGTAAAAAGAGGACATACATCGGTGGCATAGTCCAGTTTCGACTTCGCATATTTCCTCGAGCACTATACACTTTCCACTTTCAAAAGCAATCGCTCATACGCTTCGATGACTATTCTTATTGATAGCAAAAACTTTAACAAAGCCGTTGCATAAGTTTCAGTCGAGTTGAAGATAAAAAAAAAGGAAAAATGATTCGGTCGATGCGGTGTGTTGTCCGCGTGTTATTCAGAGGGGATTCTTTAGGACTTGAGTGTGCTGGAGGAGGTGGGTGGGGTAGTTTTCCTTGTTCATTAAAATAAGTCGTCCTTATCCCAGCAATTACAGCAGAGTGGCATTGGTCTGGCTCGCATTATCTTAATGGGATGCGGCGATATTAAGAAATTCAGGGATCCGTGTCTCGGAAGCGAGTCCGAGGGAGGCAGAGTGCGATTCCTGATGAAGATAGGCGCGCGCGCGCGCGCTCGCACTCGCCTGCGTTTTCTCGCTCCTTCCTTCGCGGGCTCGCTCGCACTCTCGATGTTGCACGTTGACTTTCCAATTTGTTGTCCCGCGCCTCAATGGGAAAGACACGAGTCATATTAACGAGTTGCCCGCTCAAGCGGATCGCCTGATAAATATGCACTGCGCATTCGAGAGAAAGAAAGAAGGCGAAGAAGAGGGAGAAAGAGCCGGAGGAAGGATTAGAAGACGCACGGTGTCGCTGACCTGTCATCGAATCGTCCAGTCATCCTATTGCGTATTCCCTCTATGTGATTTATTATTGCGCGATTTATTTCTCCAATTAGCGAAGCTTTACATAATTCGCAAATTGGTTTTTCAGTTGTCCGATACTTCGACATTTACGATATTATTAGTAGCCGCTTAACACTCATTGGAATTCAAAGCCTCTCTATTTTACAATGTGGCAATTATTGAATTATTACTGTGTTGCTGCAAATAATTTGCATACTCTTGTAGGTCCTTTTCATTTCACATTTCACGAAGTTTGTTAATGAGTGATTTAATTGGAAATATTGGGAAAGTACTGCTGCAATTAAAAAAGCTTGTTTTTGCAAATGATTTTTCCAAATGTATAAATTCTAGATTGGTGGAAGTGGAATGTCAATTTGCAATTTCACGTAGTTCTCGTAATGAGCGGTCAATTTGAGTGAGTGGAGTGAAAATTCTAGATTCCCATGGGTTGACTCACGGCAGTCAATGCCCTCGCGGGATTATTGTTACGCGGCGGATGAAGTAACCGATCATTTCGCAAGCTCCCCGACCTTTACCAAGGAATTAAGCGTCGTTAACCGCTCGTTAATTGAAGCGCGCTTAATTGCCGGCTCGCCGGGCCAAGATTCTCCCGGCAATCCGGACCAACTACGTGCGTTTCACGAACCAGCCTTTTCAATTTTAAAACAACTTTCATCGCCATTCGCTTCGATTGATCCAAAGGGAGAAAAGATTATTGGCGTTCTCAAGCATTGGCTACCGAAAGTTCGGAACTTTTACCAAGCCTTTCGCCTTTAGTTATCAAGTCGGCAGTATAAAAGTGCTCGGAAGTGGATTTTACAAATTTCGAATTAGCCGAGTGGAGCCTTTGACTTTACACCGAGGTATTCAACTTCAGAGAATCATGAGCATTTATATTTGCAAATGCAAAACTTTCAAATATTTAAATGTTCCCAAATTAACATATCATTATTTAAAAATTGAGAAAGATTGAAATTGAATTTAGTGAATAAAAGCTTTACTATTTCATGGATAATAAGAAAAAGGAGTGAAAAGATAAATAGATAAGACGTAGAAATGGTGCTCTTGATCAGAGGTTAGTCCGATGGGCGCAAGGACCTCGAACCAACGTCTAGAACCGTACCAACTACCAACTGTTTCTCTCCAGCTCTCCCCTACTGGTTCTCGGCCTTTTTTCTTCGTCTGGTTCTCGCTCATTCTGAAGCTCAGGGGCTAAAGGCCTTACACGGCCCTGACTGCGCGGCAGACAGAGCCATAAAACGCTTTATATTCCTGCTCGCGGACTTTCAGACGCATGCACCAGACTTTTCTAAGCACCGACTCAGCTACGCTTGAGGGAAGACTGCTCTCCCAGTCCGTCCCACTCTGATTAAACGTCCACCAGCGCTCCTCAGATGCGAGCCAACAACTTTCTTCATTTTCAGCTGGCGCCCAAACACGCTCACTTACGAATACAATTTCTTTCTACGATACACCTCTTTCCTCAGAAAATTTCCACACAGTTTTACTTTCATTTCTTTTACTATTCCACTTGTTTTCTGGAAACTTTCTTAGGTGGTTTTTGAAATTAGTTCAAACATACGTTTTGTAATAGAAAATACTAATCCGTAAAGAATCACCGTGAACATTTACAAAAAGTTTGACAGATTTAATCATAAAGAATGTTGGAAAGACATATAACTTAGGAATTCTTATCAAATCCATTCTGAGTGTAGCAAAGGCTGAAAGTATAGGCTCGAAACTGTGTGGAAGAAATGAGTGCTGATTAGCATACTAGATGACCGAAAATTTCCGGCGTCCACAATGTACGGCGGCATAATGATAGGGCAGCGATAGTAGAGCGTTGAAAGGAGTAGCTGTGTAGGCAGCGGGTAAACAGCTGTTCGGGGCGCAAAATAGTTGACGAAGTTAGTCACGGATTGATAAAGCACGCTTGCAAAATAGATTGCACCTCGGGCGAGGAGAGCATTGCCCGGGAACGGTGTGCCCCGTGTGCTGCACGCCAGGCCCCCGGAGAGAAGTGAAAGTAACATTCTAGACACGTGATGCGGCATCACGCTACCCGCGCGCGGAAAAAAAGCCGGCTACGTACACCTGTACGTGTGCCCTACGCTCGTGTGTGTTCTATACCGTCTCTCTTATGCACCCGCTTCTCTCTGCCTTGGTACAGACTCCTGCATTTCCCTTCGAATCAATGATCTTCCTATGGTATAATATATCGTTAATATTAATACTAGGTTTATGGATATTTTTCTACACCTATCTTTACGGACACCCGTTAAATTCACGGGTAAACAAAACCATGTATTTTCTGTAAAAAATTATTAATTTAACTTAAAAAGAATTACAATTTTAACAGAGGGAAATAAATTTGAGTTTATATTCGTTTCATTACATCAATAATTGTCAGGATAAATTGAACAAAAATTAATAGTAATTGTTTTTGTGATTTTGCTTATGAAGTTCGAAATCCGTCAAAATGACGGGTCAAGTAAATCTAGTGTTAGATTTAGCTTTAGTTTCGCGTTGCATGTAAACTGTACATCTGTGCATCGATATTAAAAAATCTACGAAAAGCAGAGACAACAGGGTAGAAAATTAGTCCGTCCTTTCGTCAGAACTGTGCAAGCCTTCGAACTGTAAAGTCCTTTGTATTCCATTTCCGTGAAATAAATCTTGGAATCCAACACTCTATCGAAGAAATATAAGCACTATCAATTTATCATTTTGTGGCAATAATAATGTAACTAATAGGCAGTATTAAATTCGCAAGACTGTTTTATGTGGGAAAATTAATAGTGATCGAAAAAACTTGCTGATTTCAAGCAAAATGCTCTCTATTACTCGATTCTCTGTCGAGTAATATGAACAACCAGCTCGTTCATCGAAATTCTTTAGCAATTCCTTAGTCCTAGACTGCGGAAGCTCACGCAGAATAAAGCTGACTCGTGTTCTCGATGACCGACTACACTCAATGTCCATGTTTTTCAAATGGATTTCTCGAAATCTATATTTAGCTGGGTAAGTGTTAAACGATAGTAAAATTTATTATTGAATAGTAAGTAATAATAATATACTTGGTAGATTTATTACTGAATCTGTAACATCTGTCTATTGTTACTTAGCACATTACATCGAGGTAATAAAGTATTTCGAAGATATAAACATGAATTCAAAATTATCTTCCATCAAGAATGTATCAAGTGAGACACATTGACTTTCAACAGCAATCTAAAAGATATTTTGAAGGATATTTCACTCCCGCGAGGGAGAAACGATTGTAAACATCCCTTGCGTCCTACCTTCACCCTTTTCAAAGCATCAACCCCTTTTACTGATAAGGATCGCAATCCCTCGCGATCATCCTGACATAAATATTCAAAGAACTGCAAACAGCAAGCAGCTTCAGTTTCCCTTTGCCGGGAGGATGCTTGCTAAGAGTGTTTTTTCAGGACCTTCACCCAAGGGTGACACCGAGACAGGTCTAAAGGGTATCCTTTAGGAAGGATCCGATGTAGGGCTAGCTTTTGAAAGGGCTGGTTAGATAACAGCAACAAAACAGTGTGTTTGTTAAAGGTCTCTCTTTAAATTCCTTTTATTTCCAATGCTGAATAAATCACCAAGCTTTTTATATTAAACAGTAATAAAATAGCTCGAATTCAAATTTGAACTCTTTGCTTTTCAACGATTTTACTTCTTCCAGGGAAGTATTATAAATGGAATAAAAATATGTATATTTCTGTAGAATCAATGTTAGATTGCAATGGGATGTTTGAGAGTACTCGCCTCGCTAATTGGATTATAGGAATTTGTGATTGAGCGGAGTGTTCTCGTAACAATAAATCGCGTCTCCTTTTGCATAGGGGCCTGGTGGCGGCCGCGGCGGTGCTCATAAAAAGAGGGAAAAAGCTCCTCTGCTATTCCGACCCACCCCCTCTCTCGAGGTCTCCACGTGGCAAGTGTCTTGGGCATTGCTAGGGGGGAGGCGCCGGTGGGGGAAGTACATAAAGCGCTGTCGGCGTGGTTTGGGTTCACAGAGAGGCCGAGACTTGGGTGCACCGAGGACAGCCAGTGCTGGAAGGGCGATGGGGTCAATAGACCCGTAATTTCACTGAAATGTACTTACTTGGGTGCAACTACTCGGCCTCTGGCGCCATTAACCGAGCCCTACTCCGCGACAGAAATAGGGATTCACTCGGCAGACCGAGATGCGCCGCAATGCGATGCGCCGCGCCGCGTCTCTCTCGCCTCTTTCGAGACTTCCCACTTTTCTCAATTTTCTCCTAGGAATTCTGCCGAGTAATCCCCCCAAGTTTTGCCAGGTGGATCAGTTCGGCTTGCTAGTGGCAGGTTGCAATTGTACTTTCCGAGGGGAAAGGTTACTACTTGATGTTCCGATATCCAGAAGTTGCCAGTGATTTTCCGCACCCCCTCTCCTGGAGCTCCCATTTCTTTGCTTGAGTTAGAAAAAGTCTTGCCTTGAAACGATCGATTATACGGCTTGTGATTATGCAGGAATAGAGAGTAGTTTGATTTATAATTGCCGGGATTACATAAGCGGATTTCGAAGACTAGTCTTACTACGCACTAGTGTGGATTGTCGGATTGATGCTAAAGGAATAGAGGTAGTATGCCAGTATAGGATAACGAGAGGGGCCACGACCCATTAGCAATGCCAGCTCCTTTTCACGGCGAGTGGGTTTTCCGTGAAATTAGAAAGTTCCCGAGTGCAAGGATGTTAACCCGCGTAGTTTCTCGGATATTAAAGTTCGACCGGCTGTATTTCTCGCTTGGCTTTCGTTCCGTAACCTCTCCAGTGCTTAAACGCTCGCCAATTATCCCCCAAAGTATTCCGAATTATACCAAATGCTTCATTTAGCTGTAATTGTCAATTCGAGCCCCATTTAACAAGCACTTTACTGATGATGTCGGAGACTTTTGACTCTGATAGAAATTGAAATCAATAAATTGAAGGTGCGCAGGTGCGCTGAAGTGGATGTCAGAAAGTAGAACTGTTAATGTCGAGTGGAAGTAGATTTACATCTTATGCATATGTATTTTTATAAGTAGGTTGGTAGGATCTATTAATGGAATGCAAAGGTTTCCGGATGATTTTTGTCGAGGGCGAGGAGAAATAACCTGTGACCCTAACCTTTCGCCACTTGGAAGTATTAACGCGCTTGAAAAGCGTCTGTCTGTTTTGTTTCCGTTTTCCCAGTCGAAGAGAACAGTGCTCTGTGTGTGTGATGATCGGTGCGCTGGCGTCGAAAGATCGTCGCAGTGGCACTCCCACCTGCAACCTAGTTCACCATGTTATTTATAACTATAACAAGAGGACTCCACACTCTTCTTGCGGTCCTACGCGACGTTTTTCACAATTTTCATCGCATTTACTTCGCACAACTGTCCTCTATATAATACCTGACATAACATCTCTTTTGCATTAAGTTTTACGATCATTTGCCAGGCTCAAATTGTTTCCGCCATTGTTTCTTCCTCGCCGCCTCTTATTGCCCGGTCATTAACGTGCCCCGAGTGATTTATTTCTTAAGGAGCTTCGCAATTGCTTCGGCTGTCACTAGGTCCTCGTTAAAGTCATTTTCTAAAAGTGTTGCTCGCAAAATTATATCACACTTGCCAAGTGGAATATCACGGAACACTGTTTGGGCGTCGTACCAAGAATTCACAGGTTTCGGAATGCCGCACATCCCACGTTCCTCGCGCGCACTGTTTGCGCCAGTGAATGTCTATCATTCTCTGCTTTAGGAATCAGAGATTCAATCGAGAATCAAATGCTCCATATTGTCAATGATTTATCGTCTAATAATTGATGCAGAGTGATGCTAGCAGGAGTGGGAGTGGGAGGAATGTACGTGAGAGGGATTAGGCCATTCACTGGCCCAGTTACGGGATGTTTCTCGAAAGTCGCCGATCCTTTTTTCCCCGCAAATATGAAACTTTCGCGCGAGTTCACATGAAATCAGTCCTCTTCTCCGCGCGACGAGAGCACAAACAACACTGTGTAAACCTCCAATCAGCCAGATGTTTTAACTTTTCGAAGACTTTTGTTGACCCACTGGCAGCCCTGCTCCGCCTCTCCCAGTTTATCCACAGTAACTGCGTAGAATAGTTTTCACAAAAGGAAATATAGATTTCTAGTTGACTATTGCAGGATTGCAATCATTAAAAGCGAGCATGGCAAGTTTTTTCAAGCTATCTTTACTCTTTTTTTACGAGGTACAAAGTCGATAGTTCGCACTATTAATTATGTAACAGCTGAAGTAACTATGCAGTTCTAAACGAGAATATTAGCTTCTGCTGATATTAACCCATCATAACTCACTGTTGCCAATCCTATCTTTTGGCATACGAGTACGAAAGGAAATTCCAAGGATTTGCTTAATCACCTCTTCTTTATTACTTCTTATACTGTTTTCAGCTCATTAGGGATTAAAATACTTGCTCCTTAATGAGCTAATCATGCTCCAGCTACATATACGTAGTTTCTTTAGCATGGTAGGTGCGTGCATTTACTTAGGAAGTGGCTGGAGATCTCTATTAGGAGTACAAATCGGCCATTGAGTATCGACGCTCGTCAATACGACTATTGACGCGCGTCCATGTCTTACTGGAGAAGCGATAGAAGGTATTGAGCGGAAGTAGAAAACTATCGGGTGTAGTGTGCCGGTCTTAGTTGAGTTGACACCTTGCCGAATGCAATGAGGCATTGTTCCGGCAAACGCATAGTCCGAGTTGGAGTTGGAGCTGGAGTTGGAGTCGGGTAAGAATGGAGTGTGTGTGGTAGTCGGTGCCGGGCGGTGAATAGTGCGGCTGTGCCTTGCGCGCGGAGAGCACCGTCTATTTGTCAGAAGGTGAGTTCATCGACCGCGCGGCTTCTAGCGATCGCGATCGTGAAAATCTTTCTCTCTGCACTCGCCGGACGCCGGACCATCAAGCCGAGAGAACGCATGCACCGACGCCGCCGCGACGCAACGCGACGCGACGCGCCACGCTCGCTCCACGTGAAACATACAGCAGAGCAGCACACCTTCCTAAGCTCTAAGCTCTCCCAATAGATCCCGACAGAGCTCGACAGAGCTCAACACCCACGTTGCTCGACTTATTCTCGCACGGCGAAAAATCGACCGGTCACCGAGAAATCTCTTGCGCACCGCGCTATGCCGTTCACTTCCGCGCAATACACTCCTGCTGGCGCACCCTCACTCCAATTCTATGCCGAACTCAATATTTTTCTTCGATCATTTCGATTACTTTTAAACAATTAACATGGATTCACTATTTTTCTATGACACTTCTTGGGAAATACATATGGAGTATTTTGTTAGTGATGGGTAAACAAAAGGAATATATTTGATAAAAAAATATAAAAATCATATCTAGTATTCTCATTTTGGGAATTTTGCATTGATCCGACTTAATAGATATATTACCTATCGATTGAAAAATTGCAAGGCTTTATTTCCTATTGCGGAAAGTCCTGGGAATCCCTTTTTAATTGCTTGGAGTTAGGGTGGATAGTGGATGGTTAGTTTGAGGTTGGGTTAAATATGGCCGATATGAGGTCACCGAGGTAATGACAGGCGTTACCAAGGGATCGATTCGATCGGTAGGTGTCATCTCATGTAGCAGGCGATGCAGGATGAACTGAGTTGCAAACGGGCAGGGCTATCTAACCAGGCTCAAGGCTGGCGTGCATTCCGTCGCAGCTTTTACCACTTTCCTGCTCACGTTCGGAGCGGGTAGGAGCGGGCAGGAGCGGGCAGGAGCGTGCGGCGTGCGCTCGCGGCAATACGCAAAAGTGCAACCAGCCTGGGAACCTGTTTTGTCTCAGGCTTACCAGTTTTTCAGTCGCCCGTTAATCCGCTGATACGTGCGCCAGTGCCGCTGCCCCTTAGGCCCCTTTCAGACGTTCCACTTCCTTCCACAATGATCGCCTCTACTTCCATTGTCTCCAATCACAGTCTTCATACCATTGATTTGTGCTTGTACCGCCAATTTCCCGGTAGGAAGGAAGACAGGCAGTAGGATCAATTCGAAACCTGTTGACAGCCAACAAAGTTGCTAGTCTGACACAGGCCTTACATAAAACGCCGTCACAGTATTTCTTAGTCACTTGATTCCTGCTTTGTTCGATCAGTGGTGATAACAAATGACACTACTTTTGAGTTTGATTAATACTGTCGTGGCCAAAGTTATTGTTTTATACAAGAATCAAGAAGCGTCACAGATTAGTTTTTTTTCCCTAAAATTTCTATAGAAAAAAGGGGGCGAGGAGGTTCGGCCATACAAATCTCCGTTGTATCGAGCGACGAGGTCAGCCGGAAAGGCGATTCTCCAGAAAGATAAACCCGTTTCGATTCTCCCAGGAAGTGCGAGGATCCTCTGAAGAAACGATAAATCAGCAGGAGCGTTAATTATGCCGGTGAATGAATGAGGAGATAACTGGCCTAACATCCCGCCGCTCTATCTACTTATTTCGTGTTAACCGTCTAGCATCTCTACTACTACTGGCCGACATTCGAGAAAGCAAGAATTACTCCAGGAAACTGACCATTCAAGAGTATACATGCAATGTTGCGGTTCTGTCAGAATCAGTAGGATGCTGCGAGACACTCTTAATCTAATCTCTAACCGATTACATATTGGTGTCCAGATACTTCTGATTTCAAAGGAAAGACTTGTTCGATAACGTTTTACAGGTTTCCTTTGGAAATTGGTATTAGAATGTAGCAAGCAAGACCCAAGAGATGCAATTGATAAACTAGTAATATAAATCAAACCATTCAAGATCCAATTAATTAAAGCTGTACGAGTATAATCATTAAATCATTGCTGCTTTTCACTAGTTGGAATTCTCAGTAAGAATTACATAAGACAAGCACCAGAAGACCATGTTCCACGGACAATAAATCCCCATAAGAAGTACATGGAACTATCCCAGAGTTTTCATACCAGGATAAACTACCGCGAGTCATAAAATTTCTAAATCAGTTAGAGCGGAGGATTGGCCGGTTCAATTAGCAAGTTCTCCCCTTGACTTGGCGGCGGTGGCGGCGGCGGCGGTCTATTAAAGTGTCCATTAGGAATCAGGAAGCTCACGTGCACGGGGCACCGGCCCAATCCATTATGCAAATCGACGTCGATATATTATAGAATACAATAGTGGCTAATGGTCGCGTGCCGGCGGCATTACTCACTGAGTGAGCGAGTGGAGGTAGTGGCAGAGGTAGAGGCAGAGGTAGTAAGTAGTGAGCAAATGCTCTCTCGGCTGCCGGGATAAGAGTGTCCGTCACGAGCGTCGTCGCTCGTCGGTCGGGGCGACACAGAATCCCCCAGGCAGAGAACTTATTACCTGTTTCACGTGCCGCTTGTGAGTTGACCGTGCCTCTCCTCTCCTCTCTTCTCTCTCTCTCTCTCCCTGGCTCGGCCCCCGCACGAGCGAGCCAGCGGAGGAGAGCGGCAGTGCATCGAACGAGGTATCCAGGCTGACACCCACGCCGAACAGCTTTCTGGGCCGAAAAATCGGCAGGAGAGCGCCGTTCACTTCCGCGTGCAGCCTGCACCCAATACCCGGGAGCAAGAGAAACACTTGCTGAGAGGAGAAAGAGAGGAGAGGAGAGGAGAGGAGAGGAGAGATCGCCGAGCGGTGAGAGAGGGGTTAAAAGGAGGCGGCAGGAGGTAAGGAACACTACCAATGTCTCTCGGCTTGGCTCGGCTTGGCTCGGCTCGGCTTTGCCATGGTTTGGCACGGCTTGGCTTGGTTTGGCTCTCTCTAGCAGTGCGCCGAGGTTCCGGCTTGGTTTTTCGCCCTGAAAACGTCGCGATTGTCGAGGCCCGGCTTGGGCGTGACCAGTTCTTGATTTTTGCCCTCCCCTAACCCCTCTTTTCCACTCTCTTGCTTCTGCTCTTGCTCCTGCTCCTGCTTTCCTCCTCTCCCGCCCCTCTTTTCCACCTCTTTCTTTCCCTCTAGAACTTTTTTAGGTGCACCGATGTGCCTGGTATCGGTCGATCGCGGCATAATTGTAATTTATAGTCCTGTTATTGCCTTTCTCGCGGTGCCCGGCTGTCTGGCAGGCTGAGTTACTGGCCTGGGAAATAGGGATTTTGGGATAGTAGAACAGGACTAGCTCTGCATCCCACTGAGCGGGCTAGTCAGGAAGCCTGAGCTATAGGATACACCTAACCGAAGGACTTAGCAGACTTAAGCTAATCACTAAGCCTCCTCCGTACTAGTCTAAGTAATTCCATTCTAACCTCAGACGTAGATCCTGCTCCAATTTAAACCTGAACTAGTTCTTGAACCTTCCCAATTTCGTTCTGTACCCGATCTTCAAATTGCTACTCTTCTACTTCAGTTAAACATCCGACTTCCCCCAAAGGTTTATCTTGGATCTTCTAATTCAAAGATTTATGGTAGACTCTATATTAGTTTTAATCAATTTCTAACGGTAGATCCACTATTATTCATGGCATCGTAGTAAATTGAATCCTGAATGTGAAGTTGAGTGAAGCACAGTAGATTAAAATTAGCTAAAAGGGTGGGCTTCTGATAGGATGGAACATCAAAGGGTTCTATGTAATCCTCCCGTGTGTCCGATAGGAACGAGTGTGTTCTGTGATTGGTGGTGATTTAGGATAGTCGAGCTAGGAGAGGTTTGGAGAAGCGGGTCGTTTGCTTCCCTGGAAGCTGAGGGAAGTTTGACGCGAGGATGGTGGTCGGACGCAAAGGTGGCTAATGCGGTGCATCGATCGGATGATGATGGTCATCCGATGCAGTGTCCATTGCAGGCAACGATCCATGCCAACAATCCCGCTGCTGGGTGGACGGGTGGACGCGCCCACATTATCCAGAGACATAAGTAGTCAGAGCTCGAAGCTCTCCTAGGCCTGGCTGAGAGTGGTGTCAGTGGCGCGTGGGTCGCTTTACGTTCTGATAAATCGTGCTACCATTAACTATTTGCACCAATTTGGCGATATCGTGAAGTCACGAGCCAGTGTTATGGAGGGCAAGCCTCCCCGCCCCATAGACGTGCCAGACTGGTTGTCCCACGCCGAACTCACTTCAACCGGAGAGCCACATGCAGATCTGCAGACAGGCCAGCCCAGAACACGATAACAGTGAATATCGGCTCTGGATTCCGTTATGACGCCGCTATTGTCCATGCAAAGTCGGAGCAAGAGAGAGAGAAGGAGAGAGAGGCTAATCAAATGGGCCTATTGTATCCTGGCCGAGAGACCTGGTCTTGCCTATCTTCGCCACATTATTTGTCACAGCTCGATCTGCCTTTCCATCCAAGCAATTCACGCCTGGGTCAGCAGGATCTTATTCTCCCATTTTTAGGAATACATTCTTCCTCGAAATCATGAAGAACCTGATGTTTTAGTATTTCTGTATTAGAAATTTGTTCTTTCAATTAGCACGCTTTCCAACGCGGAGATCGCGCACTCTCTTTCGATAGTTAAAGTCGATTACAGTTGGAGTAGCGCTGCGCAATTGGACGGGAATGAAATTTCGTAATAAATATTTGCCGGTTGGAATATTTGGAGGGTTCGATCGATCATTTATCCGGCAGGGGCTGGACTGGCAGCTTGAGTGTCGGCTACGAGAAAAATGGAAGAAATAGAAAAGGAATCGATGGTGTAACGACCCCCGGCCATCTTGGTGGCTCCGAAAGAGAGGAGAGGTTATTCATTGCGCTCGACGATATCGGGGAAATGTTTTGCCCTCGCGGTGTCGATCGCGCACCATTAATCATTACCCCTTCGGGTTACGTAGATTCCTTGGAATATTCCACTATGTCCACGAGTCTCGCAGGCATAACGCCGGACGCGAGAGAGATCGCCAGAGAGAAGGAACGAGAGAGAGAGAGAGAAATGCAAGCCGGTGAAGCGGCCGATTAAGAAAAGGCGCGGTTTCCTGCTGCTAGCCACGTCGCCGAGATTAATTGCCTCCACTCCGAGGCACTACTTTCGTAGATGTTACACAAAGATGCTGCACCATATACCGCAAAATAAAATCTCCACCTCTTCTTCCTCTTCTTCACAACGCACCTCTCTCTCCCTCTCTCGCCCTCTTTCTCGCCCGATAATAAGGTCCATTTACTTAACTACCCGGTGAACCTTGGGGACCTTGTCTTCCAAGTGGTGTTTCTGACCCTTTCAGCCGCATACTGCTTCAACGAGCAAGTAGATTGTTCCGGCTGACAGTAAAATGTGGCAGTCTGTTGGAGGCTAAAGTGGCATACCCTTCGGTAGAGTCCCGATAGCGTTTATAAAGAGAAGGTGTGGGTTATAGGCCAAGGAAGAATGATGCAGCACGATGCCGAGTATGCTACTTTATTCTACCCTTGTCAGTCCTCCAACAAATTGCAAAGGTATCCAGATTGATTCGTGCAATTATGCGAGGCGGGCTTTTCAATGGAAATGAAACGGCAGACAGTCCCTGCAAAGGGAAGTCTGCTTAAGAAGTCCTGTAGGGCTTTAATCAACGCAAACACACAAAAAAATGCCTTCCTCCAGTTAGCACTGAAAAGTGCCGGGCTGCGGCTTCTAATATATCGAACGTAACCTCAAACACCCAGTCCACCACAGGCTTTCATCGAGTACACGCGATCTACATCTGCCACACTTAAGCCGAGTCAGATCTAAGCCCATAGAGCTCCAGTTAGATAGCCTGCCCCCATTAGTTCTTGCCGGGCAAATAGAAAAATCGAGGCATTAGCGTAAAAACGCTCTTCCTGATCAGGGTTCATTAGCACTTGGTGTGCAGTCCCCTCCTCCTCCCCCACCCCCACCCCCACCACCACCCCGTCCGAGCGAAATGCCTGTCCAGCCGTTACCGATATCACCAGAAGAAATCTCGAGTGATTAACATCGGCTGGTCCATTTCTCCGTGCAGCTTCCGCAAGAGAAAGAGAGGAAGAGACCGAGAGAGTTAGAGAGAGGGTGCGAGAGGAGGGGAAAGGGAGGGGGGGGGGGTCGGCAGTGGTCGGTGTCTCGGTTGTGGCGTGAGAAAAATCATTGGCAAGGTCTATGATCTCTCTTTTCTGCGCTATGAGGGGTGAAGGCTCTCTCCCACCATCCGGGCGCCGACTTCCTCGAGATCGTAAAATGATTTCTTATCCGAGGAGCGCAATTTGCCTGGCGGATAATTAGCCGGGAATCGGGTCAGTATCGCGGTCCCTCGCGCCGAGTGACTCTCCTTTCAGGCTCTGCTCTGGCCATTCTCGGCCGCCTATTATGCGCCGAGAGCGAGGAATGAAACCTTCAGTCATTGAACTCACGGTGCACCGGCAGATAGCGAGCGGAGCGTTACTCGATAACGGAATCAATTATGTTCGAACCCTCTCCCCGCCGCCTCTCTCGCCCCCTCCTCCACCTCATCCTTCTCCTCCCCCCCCACCCCACGCTTCTCTGATCTCTTTCTTGCTCTTTCCGCGCGCTCGCCAGCGCCTTGTTTGTTGGCGGAATAATTGTCACGCTGACTTTGATCCCGAACTGCGAGGGTGACGTTCTACTCGTATTTCCAGTGCAGAATAACGCCGCGCTGATTAGTAACAGGAACACCATGAAATAGAAAATTTACTGATTTATTATTTCAGCTGTCATAAATTAATTTACCGTTTTTTGATAATTGAAATGCTATTTTTTAGTAGTGTGCTTGTGAATAGGAAGTTTACTGCCTTTTATTAGGAGAAAATTTCGTAGTATTCTTATGGGATTTTAGAAATATATTATATAACTTTGATTTATTAATGAATGTTCAATAGTTCACGTTATTTATTATGTCACTTCACATTGACCGAGTTCCTACAGCAGCGTGTCGTCAGAGCTAGTGGAGCAGGGGTCAGCCACTTTTCATTTAGAGGAAGAGGTCCTAGGCAAAAAGCTCTCAGTTGTCGTGGCATTTCTCGGAGCACATGAACGATAGTTCGATGGCACATTTTCCTCGGCGATTCGCGCGGAGAAAGGAGATCGGATTCTACTTTCGCGCGCGAGAAAAATAGCTAGGAGAAAGAAGAAGCCGCCGCTGCCGCCGCTCGGTGCAATCATCCTCGCGGAGAGTGCAACTTCAAAGTGCTCTCGGAATACACTCTTCAACAGCTCCGACCTATAAATCAATTTATTCTTATTTAGAAATTCTCACAGTCGAACATGTGAGTTCTGGTTTTTACTGACAGTTAATTGCGTAACAGTTTGCTTTGTTTTATTATACAGAAGCGCTTTACTTTAATTTACTTTATTTTATTATACATCTGGTACATTTCTTTCTTGGCTTTTACACCAATTTATCGAAAATTTATTAACCAAGCCTTGGGAAATAGGGATTACGACATTCAGAGATTGATAGTATTACTCACAGCTATGATTATCGAGGAGGTAGATTTTCAATCATTATTGTCTCCGGTAATTTAGTATGCCAGTACGAGACTCGATTGAATCCCGCTATTGAGACCGACCGCTCATTCACGCGTCAAGAAAAAACAGCCGACAGATAGAGATCACCGTTAAACCTTAGATCGCATTATCATTCAAATGATGTATTCCGATCCTGATTGCATGTTGATTCATGTTTGCATCAGTCCATCCTTCAAGCCGGTGCTTGTTACTGTCTCGCGAAAGTCACTCTCTTTCTTCAACGCTCTCAGAACTCGTTCTGCTCGCTGCAGCTCGTCAATTACGCCATTCTCTTCACCAGATTGATCTGGTCTAACGTTGACGTGACTCTGACTTTCAAAAATGTCTGGATCTATTCTAGTCAGCAATTTCGATGTCCATTTTGACATATATTTTAATATTAACGAATTATTTTGCAGTGTCAATGGATCAAATGTGGCTATCGCTATTAATAGAGATTTGCATCCATTGAGTTCGTTAATAATATATTACTTGATCTAATCAAACTTTAGATATGAGTGATTATTCTAGAAATCGGAATTAGACTTCGTTATTTGGCACACAATCTGACTTCAATTTAGATCCATCAAAGTTTCAAACAGAGCATGAATGTAGGAGATGAAAATTCTTTAATAATACCAAGATTTCGCCATTCTTTTGGTAATTTGAGGTTGAGAAGGAATTAGCTTTGGCGTCGTATGCGCGGCGAACTAGAGCGAATAAGAGGTCGGCCGATGCAACAGGTAAATAAATGAGGAAAGGAATCTCTCTACTATATAGCGGCTGTGGATGGCCACTCGAAGTCGCAGCATCCCAAGCGCAAGAGATGCACACGAGAGAGCAGAGAGAGAAATCGCTGCCACGGCAGAAAATTGGGCCACTCGGTCAATTGGAAGTAACGAAGCCAGCGTGCTAACCTATTATTTTCAAAATACCCCACGCTTCCTAAATATCAGTCATTTGCTGGCCAACTTTGTAATTAAGACTAACCACGCAGCCTCTTAGACTCTGTTTTACGTAGATAACAGCCGAGTCAGACTTCGTCTTTAGATGCTTCTCCTTCGAAATAACATTGGACGTCAGAACTTTTTCTTTCTGCCATCTAAAAACATCCTCCATTTATTTAGTTCCCACTCTTATTAATCGCATTTAATGGAATAATGGTTAATACATGAAAGACAAAAAAGATTTGCATGTCAATCTGCCTGCAGAATTGATTACGCCCCTTCCAATGACCCGATAGCAGAGAATTCTCTTGTTTATTGCATTTTTTAGGCTGTTAAGGTTCTTTTTTATCACTAGCGTATATTTTTTTAAGATTATTCGTTGAAATTGCTGTAATCAAGGGGAACAATAGAGAGTAAAGTGACTACTGACGGTTGGTAGTTGGAGAAAGGTCAGAAGTCGATGATTCCCCTGGCAGGCGGCGACCTTCTCGGCTCGCGGCGTACCCTAACCTTAAAAGAAAACAGTAGAAAGCTGCCGAGCGGATGAAAAAGACGTGGATCCCGCGAGAGAGCATCCGCAAGATTAGAAACAAACTTTCACGCGTTCCAAGCGATTTTCTCCGCGACTTCCCTGACGAGAGGAGTTTCCCCAAAGAGAACCTCCAGTTCCTCGAACTGCCACTCCACTCATCCTTGCCATCTTACTTCTAACTCCCATTCCCGGCGATTAGCTTCCTATAATAAACCGGAATAATTATGCTAATCACGCATGGCAGTCCTCCTTTCATTGAACTAGATCTCCGCGTCTCCTGCTGCCACTAGAAAACCAATATGGCTCACAGGAGACAATGGCCGCACGTCGCTTCGCCTTTTTTTAATTGAATATATTCATCAGATTAGTCTTTCCTGTACCAGCTTCATTAAAATTAGATTCTATCAGAGGGAACAACGCTGGAAAATCTTTCTTTGAATCTATACTCGCAAATGAAACCAAACTATTCGCATTTCGAATCATCCAACCTCATTAGGACTCACAGAACAGAGTTCATACATCAAAAACCTCTCTCAACCTAGAAAAAATGCATAATTTACGAGGAAAAAACATGCTACCACTTGTTTATATCCTCGTCGATAAAGCTTCGATTGCCAGGAACATAGGATAGACGCAATGTTCCTCGAGCAGCGTGTTATTCTTCATGCACAAGTGGCGTTCGTCCGGTGGAAAAGGAGGAAATTGCGAACGAGCATTGTTTTTCATAAAACTGTTACATAAAGGTGCTGGAGGCCGCGCGTTCGCCCGTCTCTCCCTCTCTTTCTCTCTGTGCCTCTCCTGGGAGAGACGGGCGATATAGCAGGGGAGGGATAGGGGGAAAAGAGGTGGAAGGAGATAGGTTGTGGCGCAGTACAAAGTTGTATACATATAAATGCGATATGTATAATACAAACGCGCGCGCGAGAAAGTGTGCGCCTCTCTGTCGTAGAGTCGAGAGGCGCGCGAGGTCAACGGCACCTTGGAAAACAAGCAGTTGGTCCGCGCTCTCGTACTCTCGTACTCTCCTACTCCCCTACATATACACACAGCGACACACCGACACAGGGACACAGCTATACCACCACAACACGTTGACCGCGCGCTCGCTCGGATATCTGTGTCACGAGTAATGCACCCAGCTCCGCTCCGCCACTGGTGTCATCCCAATTTCTTTTATCTCGCATTCTCCCTTTTTATCTTATACAATAAACTTAGTCAGATTCGACAAATTTCTTTCTCTTCATGCTCGAACTTAAATTAAGGTGTCATTGAAATAAGATATTAATTGTACCATTATGTTTCAATGTTACGTCCATCGGATATTTCATATGCTCGTCTGTCGCGAGTAATGCACTCGGCGCCGCTCTGACACTGGCGTTATCGTCATTTCTTTTATCTCGTATTCTCCCCTTTTATCTTATACAATAAACTTATTCAGATTCGAAAAACTTGTCTCGCTTCCTGGCCAAACGTAAATTAACGTGTCATTGAAGTAAGGTATTAACTATCCCATTATGTCTCAATGTTACATCCATCGGATATCTCATTTGCAATTTTTTGCAGTATATTATTGGATACTGCTTTTCAACATCGCCGTTGTGAAAGGGAATTCTTACGATTTGCTTATTAATGTTTTCTCCGATGTTTCTTTTTCAATACACCGTAAGGATCATGTAGCCCATCTATAACATTAGTTTTTATTTCATTGAAGTTTATCCATTCGCAATTTATTGAACATTAAACCCGTTGTAATTACAAACTGCTGGACATTAGATTATCTGACATTACCAACTGTGTAAAACAACTGATGATTCAACGTGTCTCGGTGTACAAGTTACACGAAATAAAAATTAGCGTAGGTCACGTTATTAAATATGACTGCCAAAAATGGGATGACAATAAGGATAATCCTGCTGCCGTTAAAGGAGCGATGACTGGAGTGGAAGGAAAGAGGCAGACGAGTCAGTGTGTCATTATTAATTCCGGGCTTTATTGGCGAAATCGGGCTCAACCATTAAAAGTAATTTAAGTAGTCCGCGGAGCGATAAGGGCGCTGGCAGGAATTAACCGGATCGCCAAGGGGATTAACTGAATCGTCGGCATTCGAATTAATAAGCCTGCTTGTATTGAACGCCCGCTCCTTCTTACTCTCGGCGATAAGCCGCGTCCAAGCTCGCCTTACACGAGAGACAGCCAGAAAGAAACTGACTGACAATCAGTGGCAGAGAGCGAGTGGGAGAGAGAGAGAGAGAGGCTACTAGAAAAAGCAAAGGAAAAGAGAGGGGCAAAAAACGGATGTGTATAATGAAATATGTGGATAAAGGGGCCAATGCGTTAATTTCTTGCTCTTGCCATTTTTGTTTCAGGTAAGAAACCGTGAAACCGCTCGCCTTTTGAGGCGCAGATAAACCTGCCGTGCGCGCACTGATATAACAGGCTCCCGCAGTTTTTCATTGCGTCCTGCCACTCGAGAGATCTGTTCGCCTGGAAGACAGAGACTTATTCTGCAGTTTGCGTGAGTTGCACTGGCAATTGGAGTATATTAAGATCAAAATATGGACTCCGTGTTCTGGATCTCTTTCGTTTTCTTCGGATAATAATGGAAAGTCCGTATTTTATGGTAGCATCCTTCTGATTCTCTTACTTCTTTCGATCCTTGAGCATCGCTAACAAAAGTGACAAGTTGTCAAGCGAAGGAAATTACAGTCTTTGGATACTTGGAGGAATTTCTTCAAATTGAAAGATTCTTTCGAAAGTGCATTATAAAATAATATTCTAATTATTTAATGTACAACCTTTCAACTTTTCGCGAAGCGTATAGTTATGCAAATATTGAGTAGCTAGCATGAATTTATGCATCAAATAGCCGGTGAACAGTGTGTCGAGTACGAGAAAGCGTAAGAAAGAAAAGGAGAGAGAATCTCGGTGACTCTTAAGTGAAATTCCTCGCCACGTCCGCAGACGAAAGATGACCTTGCCTGGGAGGTCATTCCACGAGGACAAATATATACACCCACCGTCCTGACATTTTATGTTGCCATTATCGCTGCCCGGCATCCACCGATCGGTGCTAAAGCCCAATTTTCGGCCTCCTGGAAAGCTCCCTCGCCCGCAACTTCAAAGGGGTTGAATGTACTTGTACTACTTTGTCTCTGGCTAATGTGTCAGTTTTGAAGCTAACAGTAATGAAGTGTGAAGTCAACAAGCTCAAGAGCAAGCTCGCCCAAATCCAGTCATGGCCCAGTGCACCCACTTCCAAACATAAACTAGTCCAAAACATTATACTACCATGAATAATAGTTTGCCTTATTCCAATATGGAAACCTAAAGTTAGTGAAGTTAGTAACTAGTTTGGTATCGCAGTATAATTATCACAGCGTCTACCCAACATATTAATTTAACATATTTAAACAATCCAATTGTTCCTAACGCTCTGCACATACATTTAGGAGTACAACGTATGAAATCATTACCTAAAATAATTTACTTCAGTTTAATAAATTACATCTACTAACTTCATCTTATAAGCTACGTATAATATTTGATTATACAAGAACTGAATGTCTATCCTGCTTGGATGAATCGAACGCCACCATATTGCATGATCTCATTGAAAAGAGGGGGCCTCGTTGACAGGAGGGCCCCGAAAAATGGCCGGGAAAGTAAAGTAAGTTGATGGGCGCGTCCGAACGCCTTAAACCCGGCAATTATCCGATTCTCGCAATTGGTCAGCGAAGCGTATTATTTAATGTGAGCGGCCAGCTCGCCTTGAATTTTAGCAAGCTAGCAGCCAAGCAAGCAAGCAAGCACACCGCCTTCTCCACACCTCCCCGAGAGATTCGAGATTCGAGATCCGAGATCGCTCCCTCTGGACCCTGCGATCTTGGCTTCAATGTTACCCATAAATTTCGAGAAATAATTGCTAATTTCAGCCGGCAACTACCACTAACAAGTCATAGGCGTCTAGTAAAGTTAACTGCAGTATAAGTTATTGAGCAAGTTGAGTAAAGTCAATAAAAACTTATTAGATCTGAAAATCTCCTCGTTTTTCGATGAAATATAGCAAGATTCTATATAATTCACATTTAATTAGAGCGAACTATGTCCGTATATAATTATCTTTCATTTCTCCTCTCTTTTCTACCCTTAATATTGATTATATAATAATAACCCTAATGTTATTCAAGTAAGAAGACGAAGTATAAACGAAGTGTGAAGCTTTCGAAGCCTTGAATTCTCTATTATTTGAAGTCACCGTGAACGTGCAACTAGTCATTACTCCACTTAGTCCTAATTACACAAGCGACAGGTTGAAACAAAAACAGTTGAGCCGGGGGGGTTTTTTTGTTAACGAGACTTTGCAACAGCCGTCAAGAAATAGGAATGCAGCACTAGCATATATCCAAAGTTTGACCACCCTTTTCACAGCCCCGGCTTAATTGGAGAACTCATGCATCCAAGGGGGGAAGAAGTAAAGGTGAAGTACGTCGAAGTGAGTGAAGTGTGAGTCTAATTGTAAGTACAAAGTGACAGAGATTGGCAGAATGTGTGCGTGTGTGCCTGAGAGAGAAGGAGGAAGAGAGTGACAGAGAGGGAAAGAAAGAGAGAGAGAGAGAGAGAGAGAGAGAGAGGTAGAAAGTGCGGAGCCGGCGTTGGCTGTGCGAGTTCAAAGTCGGACGTTGAATGATGATATTAAGTACACGTATGTATAAACGAGTGTGTCACGGGTCATCGGCCCTTGGATATTCTTGGCAATTCTCCCTCTCACTCTCTCACTCTGTTTCTCTCCTGTTCACTCAGCATCGCAGTGTGTCTCCTGGCTGCTGCGCCCCTCTTTCATCTCTGCGTGGACCCTCCGGAACGTCCTCTCATTCTTCTCCTTTTCCTCCCGGCCTCTCCGCAGCCGCCGCCGTCACTGCCGCCGCTGCCACCGCCGCCCCCTCAATCTCGTACTCCCATTCCAATTCTCTTTTTCTCTTTATGTCTTTCTACGCCTCCCCCACCCGCCCCCGTACACCCCCTGCCGCCCCCGGCCGCCCCCTTCCGCCTTCTCCCTCTCGAGCTTTCTCGCCTTTCATCCTCGCTCTCCCGTTCTCTTCCGTTCTCTTCCGCCAATCCCTCTCACTCTCTTTCTCTCTCTCCTCTCCTCAGATGGAAGCGCGAGGGTGAGGCCCCGGCTAATTAGCCGATATCTAACCGAGGAAACTGATTCCCGCGGCTTCGAGGGAGCGCCGAGCGCTCTCCGAAGAAATTCAGGCGGCCTCTTTCTCTCGGTGGAGAGCAACCTCCACTGCGGAAACTTAATACCGCACTCTCCGCGATGGACTAATGGATTGAAGTATGCCCCGGGATAATGAAGTGTAGCTCTAACAGCGGAGAATGTTTAGGTTCCTTCGGCTCTGTTTTCGAAATTGGAATGGATGTTACGTGGCTCCAAAGAGATTCTACGGTAACGGGTAAAACGCTTGCCAGGAAGTAACGTGTTGCATGGTGTGTTCCGAGGTCGAGCTACACTGGAAGTTAATTAATTCACGGAATGAAGGATAGATAAAGTTTGGTTATGTAAGAAAATGCAGTTTTATTTGGAAAGCTTGAAATGAAAAAAGAAAAAGTTCGAGTTACGGGATCGATGAGTCACTTGTTATCTAATTGCAAGAGTTTATTGATTTGATGATAAATGAATCAAATCTTATTACTTTGCTGACAGATTAAAATCATTAAAGTCATGTTGGTCCTAATAGATTAATGTCAAGCGAGACTATTTTCCATACAACCCACGATAACTGGAATCCAATCCCCGGAAAAGCAGAGGTTCGAAAAGTGACGGTCAGTCAGTTATTCAATCCTCGGTAGAACATTAAACGCCCAGGTGAACCGAGGAAATGTCAAGGCATCGCGCTTAGATCAGTTTTATTCTAAAGCGGATTAAACGCAGGAAGCCAATGACGCATCGACGCTCGCACTGTAAATCCGGCCTACCTTTGCCTCCCACTCGATACAATCCTACGGGGCCCCCGCGCTTTGCGCAAAAACATCATTTTCCTCGTGGGTTGAAAGGCGCCGACACTCGCTTACAATATCTATTACTTCAAATCGTTCAAATTAATTATGGATTAGTAGGTTGTTCTACTAAATCATTCACACTGCTGTGCAATTCTTAAAGCTAACAATTTTTATTGCGTGCTTACTAAACATTAATTACACTGTTTAATCTTTAATGATCATTGTTATTATTTTCATTCAATTATATTCTGTTATTTCCTGGCTTACAAAGTGTAACAAACTGTTTGGCTTTAATAGCTGCATTCTTTTTGGCCTTTTGTGATGGCCCGCCAAAGATCTCTGTCCTCGCAAAATCCAGGTTGCTTTTGCCGAGAAGAGGAGCCAGCGGGGTGGGTGGGAGGGATGCTGGGAGGAGAATACGTTTCACAGTCGAGAGGAGCGCGCCCTGGCGGCGATCGTGGAGTAAATGGCGCGGCGACAGTGTTATTAGGTCGTTATTCCGGGGTAAAAAGCGAACGAGCGAGCGAGCGAGCGAGCGGGGAAGTGCAAAAGGGAAAGGTTACCCCTCGTGGAGGGACAACCGGGCGAAAGGGAAAATATGTTAGCAGCAAAGCGTTTGCAAATCCAGCCGATCCCCTATCAGTGCCGCGCGAATAAATCCACTGTGCCTGCCGTTCCCCGAAAATCCATGCCGCGAAAGTCCAACAGGCCAATACTCAGATTCGATCATTGAAACATTCAATTTGACAGTCAATCTAACTACTAATTATTCATGTACATACACTTGCATTGCAATATTTGCGACACGTGTTGGCAAACGAAATCGATTACAATATGGCAGTGTAAAATAGGGCATTCAATGCCTGCAAGTTTCAATACGGGCATTGCAAATATACAATGTAGAACACAATATGTAAATTCATACCCAATCTGTAAGCATTGAATTTCTCCATTGAAATCGAAATGACTTTTATTCTACTTCGTTTATACATTACATGTTATTGTAATTTATTGATTTCCGAAATGTACGAAACTCGGAATAATGTGAAAGCATTATGAGTTTCATAACTTGAATATTTGCCGGAACGCGCATAATTTAAAGTTCGCATAAATGGAAGGCACGGTAGTCGAGAACTTGTCAAACAGTACACTCAGCGGAGCCAGGGCGGCAAAGAACCAGGCTCCCTTTTTCAATCGGCACGACACACAAACTCGGAAACGGTTCCAAGCGAGGCAAAAGCTTTGCTGGCGTCATACGCGCGTCAATCACAGTTCGTCTGTCAGGACTCCGAATTCCGTCAGACTTTTCTCGCTTTTGCACCGTGAAAAACAACTAGAGTTTCCCTTTTCCTGTTGCCCTCTTTCCAAGGAGACAAACATTCATCAGTTGCAACAAAACTTCTCTCATCGGATTGAACTTTTCACTTGGATTTCCAGTATTCTCCGGACAGCCTCATTTATCTTTGTTAAACATTAAAGCGAAGATGAAAGTGACTTTCGTAGCAAATTAACACACCTATAGTAGCATAAATCATACATTCTTTCCTAATCTTCCAAGATCTTTGTCCATCCACTATTATCTCCGTCGCAATTATCACAACGAAACAATACCAATAGTCAAGGAGAGGGATATAAACATCGATGCAAAGCCTATTAAATTTTCCATTAAAATCGCAATAAGAAATTGTTCTATCATTTCAACATTTTCCCACGATTGAGTAGCATAGTATTTATTTATGGGGTAAGTCGATGTCGACTGGAAAAGGAAAATTGCTAATGAGAGCTGGTAATAAGGAGTGGATATAGTAGTGGCTGCAGTGAGAGAGTATAGAGGAAGAGGGAGAGAGGGAGAGAGAGAGAGAGAGAGATAGAAGGATTAGTAAGTTACGACGTATGGTCGGACCTGAAAAAGGGGGAGAAAAGAGAAAACGGTGGAGGCGAGATGGCGAAGGGCGGCGGACCGTTCTGCTGGAAAGCGGAAAAACGAAAGGGAAAGGGTGCTCGTTTCCCAGGGGTAACCGAGGACACAAGCTGCCCCTACCCGCCCCCTACCAGCCCCCTGTCTGCCACCATCATCATCACCATCACCATCACCATCACCACCACCACCATCACCACTTCATCCCGGGTAGAAGTGAAAGGGGAAGAGTGTGTGTATGTGTGGCTAGAGGGGGCCACGTGGACTTCCGATTGTTTTCACTTTTTTTTTGTCGCCGGGAGGAAGGGTGCTCCCGAACTAGGCCAATCGGCGGCAGCTCATTAAAAAAACGCATTCTCACTCTTGCGTAATGAACCCGAATCTTTTCCGGGCCGAGTGATATGCACCGGCAGTAGCCGAAGGGGGTCACTTCACCGTGCCCCGATGTTAACAGAGAATGACAAGAAACACGCGTTCTGCTTCAAATCATCCCTGTTGCATAGGCCCGCATACTCTCCCCCGTCACGTCACCCTCAAAGTCTACAGACTTTTCTCTTCCTGATTTTTTTACACGCGGAAAACTACAGTCTTAATTATATTTTCCATGTTTATTGAATTGTATATTCATAGAATAATTGTCCATGGAAAGACCTAGTTTTTTATACGTCTCTGTAAACGACTGGGCGAAATAATAGTACACAAACTAATAATTGGATCAAAACTTTGAATAACAAGAAAATAAAGTTGAGTGAAAAAATCGTGAATAATAAAATAGTTGTTGAAAAAAGAATGAGTCTAAAGAAATAATGAATTGACGAAGATTGTGGGAGTGAATTTGCGAGTATTGCTGTGGAGCGTGAGAGATCGGCAAGGCCGAAGAGGGAGCTGGCAACTGGGAGGAAGAAGGTCGCAGACTGCAGAGTGCGGAGCGCGTTGTGGTCGTGGAACAGTGACCCCCTGGACCAGAGATACAGTTATTGCGTGTACCTCCCGTCACCGGGCCCTCTCCCTATCTCCCTCCTTCCCCCTTCGCCCCTTCGCCCCTTCGCCCCTTCCTTCTCCCTCGTCCTCTCCTCTCTTCTCTTCTTCTGCCTTCCACCGATTCCAACGAGCGCCTGCCTGCTTGCCTGCCTGCTTGCTTGCCCCGCTGGCTGCCTTCTGAAACCTCATACCAATACCGATCGGAGATCGAAGTACACGGCGAACCGATACACACGCGCAACCCACTCAGCGAGCCTTGATCTTCTTTGTTCGGCTAGGACACCCCCTACCATCTAATTGGCTAGCTCTCGTCATCGGGAATAACAGTATGACTTCATCTCTGAAATGGACCGAAGATTACGACGGCTTTCGAGGCAATTTGTCGGGTGATTACTTCGGAGAAATATGCTACTGACTCACTGGAGCGATGAGATTTAGAGAGGCTGACAGGGGGGGCATAAAGGAATTATCTTTAATGTGGCTTTCTATCATATCGTTGTCAATCCTGCTCGCTCCAAAGATTTCCACGGTACGTTTACTTCCAGACGGTGTGGAATCGTTTTGTAGACTAGATGTTTCTTGTATTTGTCAATTGGTTTCTGTAGACATTTATGAGAACTCTGTTTAATGGAGTAATTTATGATTGTACGATGTATTATTAGCAAAAGTGAATCCTGTTGTAAGTTGATCTAGAACGAGGAACGAGTGAAGCTTATTACTATTATTAGGCAGGAAGCAGCAGACAAAATGTAGGATGCACCAGGCAAAGGGTGTCTCCTCTAAGGAAGGAACGGTGTTTAGTTGTAGGGGCAACAAATGTTGTGGTACGTCCCCCAAGCGTACCCTAGAACTAGGTGATCGTTTTTGCACACGTTAAGAACAAGCCGGTGGTTTCCTCGGGAGTGCACAGTGCACAGACGCCGAGTGAGCGAGCAAGCACGCTGCTCGACACACTGGATGCCTGATGGCCCATTGTAACACAAACACGTGCGACGAAAGCTGGCAGGAAACCCGTTTGGTTTGGTGCACCCGAACGAAACGAGGTTATCGGGCAGCTCTCGGTGGCCCGTGACTGCAGTTTGCGCGCGCTTCGCAGCCAGAAATTCGCCGAGGTTACCCTCGATTCTCCACGAGATCTCAAAACCGAAATTCTCATCCTTTAAGACGAACAAGTACCGAGGAACAAAACGGCGCTCCACTTCGAGAGTTTGCCACACGATAATTTCCCCATTTCTCCTCGTAACCACGTGAAAATTGATTTTCCGCAAACTATGCGTGTGAACTACTGCCACTTGATACATAATTCTCTTTTAAAGAGACGTGTCATCAATCATGCGAGGAATGGGTGTCACAAGATCGATCTTGGCTGATGCGGGACCCAATATAGGGATCGTGCGTGTGATCAAAAGCTAATGGGTTAGAACAGGTGTAATGTAGAGGTGGATGTGTTATCTTGTAATCCAGCACGAGTGACACGTGGTCCACATATATTCGAGGCTAGAGCGAACCTAACCTAACCCCTTTACCTTTATATCATTGGATCGAGCGCAGCGTGTACGCGCCTGTACCCTTTCTTTCTCTAATTTACATAGAAATCGCCAAATGAATCAGCGGCTCGATTGCAACGCGAAATAAAACGTGATTGCTTATAAGTAGTACATGTCGTATACCGGCGCTGTACAAACGAACAAGCATCGACTAAACCTGCCGCTGACACACATACATACATATATATCTCCTAGCTTTCTCTGCTTGGTTGCTGCTCGACCAATATTAATTTAATATCTTTCCATAAATCGTGCTCGTTTTCCTGGCACTCGTGGAAATGAAAGATAAGTGGCGTATTTGCGGAAGAAGTGGTGGGTGGAGCATGGTAATTGCCACAGTCCACTGTCGTGTCCCTATTATCGGCAACAGAATACCAATATCCCCGGCAACGAGAAACTCAAGTAATTAACGAAACAAAGGCAATTAGTCGCGGTATTTGTTGCGCTTTTTACCACCCGCTTTATTCAATCGAGAACTCGTGTTTTGCAAGCGGTGGGCATACGAGCGGCACGATCAGGAACGCTCAATGAAAATGCTAGAGATCAATTCGTAATTTACGAAGCAAACGAATTAACGGAGAATGAAGCAGCAATCCATTTCAATTTGAGATAGTTCGATGATTGATAGGCTGCTTTCAATAAACTTTTGTATCGATACCGTCTTAATCCATCGATCATTCCAATTTATAGAGGCGAAATTAATTCGCACGATTCAAGTATTTTAAAATCCGCATTTTTAAAAGCACGAACACAAAGCAGCAAAGTCTCGCAACACTCCGGATTAGCCGGCGGCCGCAAGCTCAACATCAAAGTTTAAGGTTGCAAGAACGAAGAGAGAGGCTGGCGTGTACCGGATGAGACGCGGTTGCTTGGTATCCGGAAGTCAGTATTCCTCGGATGCAAATTGCGCAGCGGGCTATCGTGCGGCATCTAAAAAAAGTGGCGAATGGCTGGTGCAAATGGGTTAATGGAAAGAGAGCGCGCGCGGGAGAGGAAAGGAAAAGCTCGATGAAACATCAGCAGCAGCAGCAGCAGCACCAGCAGCAGCAGCATCAGCGGCTGGTATAGTATCTCTGCATGTATTTAGGTGCACACACGACGGGGTGCAGAATATCTGATCGTGAAAGCTAAAATACAACCACTAAACGCTCGTACTTTCTACTATGGCGCTTATTGCGCGCGATAGCGCAGTGATAAAATGCCGCCAGAAACAGGCAACGAGCAAAAGGGGGAGAAGCCGAACGAGCACAGGTGAGAGAAAGAGAGGCGGCGGACAGATAGACGGAACGAGTAAAACTGGGCAAGATGGAGAGAGAAAGAGAGAGGTGGAGGCTTGTCCCACTTTCGAGCAAAAGATAGTCACGATGATAGCCTCTAGACGCACTTACCTCTCGCCAGGTAGGCGAAAAAATCGAAATATGCCCGATACCACGATTTACCGGTGGTTTCTACCAGCTCTGTACCCGCGAACGCACTACCCGAACGCTTCTTTAATACTGACGCGCCACATAAACAACCGGAATTACGGGGAGCCAAAGGTTTCCTGTTCGGACCCGGCACCTTCACCGCACTCCAGCTATTACAGGATTAAGGGGCTACCGTCCTCCAAAGGACACCTGTAACGCGCATTCTTGTAGGAAAATCAGAAAATCGACCTTTTCATTTGAATTTCTTACTTAATTTATGTGTTCCTAAATAAATTAGAACTAGAGGAAGGCTTGGGAAAATGATATTTCGTGCTTTTTAACCAGTAATTAACTAAAAGCGACTAAAAATTTAATTGCAGTACGCATAGTAATGATGAAACTATCATAAGAAAAAGTGTATTATCAGTTGAAAGGGAGGACTTCCGACAGTGCGAGTACGTTTAAAGAAAACTTTGAGTGAGAATGCAGAATTAGCGCTGTAAATTCGACAGGCGTGATAAGAGAAGGGGGAGGGGTATTGGGGGGTGGTTGGCAGATAAGCGGTAGATAGCTGAGCCGACCGTCTAGACGTCAGTGTTATCTCAGTGCTATTGGGCGAGTGCGTCAAGCTAGACGCGATCGCACAATTCGAATTTCAGAAGGCGTTCCTCCTCTGCGATGCGTCGAGCTGCTAATACTGCTGGCGGTATGCGCGCGAGTGCGTCTATATTTGTCCAACTGGCAGCTCGGGCTTATCAGGTGAACGCCGAGAGACAGACCGAAAGCTCCATCGGCTCGGCTCCGCTCCGCTCGTCTCCGCTTTGCTTTCCTTTGCTTTGCTTTGCTTTCCTTTCCTTTGCTTTGCTTCTGGGAGCGATCGGTTCAACGAACCCTGCAACCAGTGCTCTCCAGCCCGAGTCATCCCGTATCACGGAGGTTAACTGGGGTTGTAACTTTCTCCGATCTGATTTATACCCGCGAAACATTGTCGCTCGGTGCGAGCAGCCACTCGCCACTTTCTTCTGGCGAGCACCGATATATGTCTACCACATCCATCGCTTCTTCCAGCCTCTTTCTCTTTCCTCAATTGACCCGCGATCATCGAAAAAATCAACGAAACAAACCAGTAGCGAACCTATTTCTTCGTTGCAAATTACGTTCGAATGTTTATCACTGTTTCGAGATTCCGAAGCGAGTAATTAAAAGGGATCTAGATGTATGTAGCCGGACGGTGAATTCATTATTTAATATCACTGATATCGTGTCTCTTGATTGGAAAATAATTGTTTATAATAACACAAATGCACAGTACTGTTAATTGCAATCATGTGGTGAATGTTTAATGATTGATTATTATTCATATTAATTAGTGATGTACAGTTGTGCAAATTCGCGTTATTCGATGCTTCGTGTTTCGATGTACAATCATTGATTGACTAATAATATTAATTGCTAACAAAGAGTTATATAAATATGTGAAAAATTTTGAAAATAGAGAAGAAAAATGAATTCGTATTCCTTACTAGTTTTTAGTAAAAGCCTGCGAGTTTCTCATGACTGATTGCGCATATAACTATCATATATCGTTCTCAAACCATCATTCTTCATTGATCACACGAACTCGAACGAAGTTAGACTGACGCGCATTGGACTTTATCTAATTTCACAATGTCAAATGAGTTTACCGAATTGAAGGAGCAACGGAACGTCGACCGAAAGTCCGGCAAACAAAATTACTGCCCCAATAAACCGGTGACTTAATACGCTATGAGTGTTTGTCCCATGAAAAAGTGCGTCAGCAGGGAGTTCATTATAACTTGAGTCAAGTTCATTGCCAACCCCGAACACTCTATCATCGAAAGACACATGAATCCTTACCGGAAAGAGTGTTCCTTCGGAGAAAAGTGGCACTACTGCACCAAACGGCCAACCGGCAGAGTGCTTTTGCAACGATAGAGACCGGTCAATTCAACAGATTCAACTTGAGAGATGTGCTGCAAAACTTTGAGGTACATACAAGACGAAGGAGTAGAGAGTGAAGTTGCGGCGGAAAAGCAATGGGAAGGCGGGGCAGAGGAAAAAGTAGGAAAGAGTCTCGAGTAGAGGAGGAAAAGCAAGAAAGCGGAGCTGAGGAATCCCGGAGCTGGAAGTGGGCGATTCGATAAATAGCTCGAGAGTTCGAAACCAAGTCGTTCGGAGCTTTTCCCTTTTCCCCAAGCCTCCCCCGCAAAAGTCTCCCTCTCTCTCCGCGTGTGTCACTCACGTGTCCCACTCTCTCCTTCTCTCTCTCTCTCTCTCTCTTCCTCTCGACCTCCCTTCCTTCCTCTCCGCTCCTCTGCTAACCGTCTTCCCCGAGAGAGCGGGTTCAACGAACCTACGGTGGATGACGTGATACTGCCATCTTGGGAATTTATTATCTGAGCGCGTTGTCCGACGACCCTCACTTTTTGTGGATCGCACTCGCTCGCTTGCGCGCTCTCGCCAGTTCAGAGCCGAGCCGAGCCAACAGCCACACACCGACAGGCAAACGCCTCCCATACACCACCCAAGATCCTCTCCTGTTGTCTTTAACTTCGAAGCGAGCCTGCACACTTCTCTGCACGCTCCCTTCCCGATTCTACCGCACTACGAGTGCCGAGTGCGACTACACGCGCAATCAGATACACATCGACCTCGCCTATACTTCATTAACCACTTCTACTTGCCCGTCGATCGACACTCGAGCCGTACCACTTCTACTTCGCTAAAGTCGATCCTACGAATTCGGGAATCTGTAACGATCGAATGATGATTTAACGAATTATTCGTGGATCAGTAATTCGCTTGTTCTCTAACATCTTTGACATTAGAGGGCTGTTTTAGTTGAAATATATAACTGATAAATTGTTGGTTTAATGATAATATTATCATTGATTGTGAGAATGTCGTTTGAGTAACTAATGTTTACTAAATGAAAGTTGGAAGTAATGGGATGTAAAAGTCTGGCGGCTCGTTGAGAGAGTGCACCGGGTCCGAGAAGGGAGAAGACCCTTCCAGAAGATACTCGATAAGCTATTAGGTTGGTGGATTCCCAGTAGGCCATCTATCCCAGAGTCTCCGAGTTATCCCAGCTCTACGTGCTCGATGGAGTTGGCTGAATGAAAGTACCTCCAGGTCAGTGGACCTCGGATAACAGAGCTACTCAGATTACTAGGCCGATATCTTCCTGCACTAGCCCACTCATCAGATTCCTCTCGAGTGGCCGATGATCCCTCCTCGCCCACTTCTCTTTGCGCACTCCTCCTTTTCAGTTAGTCCTAGTCCGACCTCAATAAACCAAATCACTCCATACTCCGCACTCAAAAACACTTTGTACTCTTGGTCCTTCAAAATCTTTCATAACACCACACACATACATATATGGAGCTGTTGGGTTTATCGGGTGTCGATAACTATGCGAAAAGACAAAAAATAAAGAAAGGAGTACTTTGTAATAAGATGCTACTTTAATTGGGGCAATTAAAATCATATAAGTTCATGTAAATACACGAAAATTGTTGTGGTTAATAATGTAGTGGTATAAACAAACTTCAACTATACTGTTATATAAATGGAAAAATAATAAAGATCGCATCGTTTGCGTGACGCGAATGGATAAGTCTGACGTGTACGATACCAATCGAGGGTTAAATAGAGATTTCCATGGAAGAATCAATCGGAGGGGCCGGCAATAGTATTACAGTGGCTACTAGGAAATGATCGGGTTACACGCAAACACCACTATCATACTGTCCCATTACTATCGGGGGAGCATCGCATTTCGCCAGTATGCTTGTCATCGAGCCTGCATTGTTATCGTGCCACGAGAAAGAATATTGCATTGAAACTATCACCGTCAATCTTCCGACAAATGTCCTGCCGGGCCACATAAATAATAATATACAACAATGGCGAGTCTTATTCCTGAAAAGAAAATCACTAGAACTTTATGAGATGTGTGATAATACGAATAAAAATTGTAATAAAAAATGAAAGTAAATTTAAGGGTTGCCGCTTTCGATGAGAAATAGAATTCGAGGGTGATAGGGTTCAAATGGATGGAAGAATAATTGAAAATTTAATGGATAACTTGGGCCTTTGACGTTTCTATTGATTTCTCACGTAAGAAGCATAACTCTGGGTGTGTGCGATGTGCCAATGGCATCGAGATTCACTTCCCTCTTACAACCGAGATTTCTATTTTCCTTGGAAGCCCATTGGAAAGTTGGATGATCGATCGGGCGGGGACATATACGGGCGAGAAGAGTGGAGAGGCAAAGAGCTCCGGGCGATTCAAGCTCGAGTGAAGATGTTCGTCCGAGCAAGGCCTTAATTGACATCTGGTTATCCCCGAGCGCAATTCAGCTTTCGGACGACCTTGCCAATCAGGTCTTTCCTTGTCCCTGATGAGCGTGAAAAAGATCCACATGCACGCACACCATTGCCAAGTTCTTTCACATTAATCCCAAGATACTGGGACGTCCAACTAGCTTTCATAATGGATTCATTTCTGCCACTTGGAACGGGTCAACGTAGAAAACTAGATGGACTAAATCTCTAATACAATCTCTAGTGTAGTCCATAGAAACTAGATACAACTACCAAAATAAGAATGGAAAATTGGAGTGCAACATTTCATTATAAATCTAAGACAGCCGAACCGAAGAAAATTCGATTGCCTCGAAAAGGTGTGACACTTAGCAGTTGAAGCACTATTTCTAGCATTCTCCAAAATAGTTATTACATTTTGATTTTATATTAAGGATTAAGTTGCTCTCGAATGCGCCATATCGTCGAAAATAAGCTAGGCTATCCGATAACCATGAAATCTAATGAATCAAAGTAGACAGAGATTTGAGAGGTGTCATTCGTTGATCAATCTAAATTTAAGCATATTTAATACAGAAATGTATGATTTTAACGATATTTCTCTCAATCTTTTGCAGAGTGGAAAGCTCAGCACTGCAGTTGGTGTGCCCGCTGGATTCCCGCCCGGTGCAGTTGATCTTCCGTGGGCTGCAGGTGGTCAAGGAGAAGCGAGCACTCCTGCGGGATGTTTCGGGTGTCGTCAAACCGGGCGAACTGCTCGCCGTCATGGGTCCCTCGGGTAAGCCCTTTTCCCGACTAGCCTACTTTTCAAATATAATAAATCCCCACTGACGGACAAGGAGCAGCACTCAATGTGTCCCCTAGGATGAAGGAAGTAGCTCCCGATCGGCAATTTTAACTGGAGCAGTTCACCTTCCCGCGACAATGGTGGCAAAAGTTGGTTGATGGCATCGCTCGAGCGAGTGACGTGGACTTTTTTCAATTAGCTGGCCAATTTTTTCCTCCTCTCTCTCGTCAGCTGCCGTTGGGCAGCTCGCGCTAATTGACCAGTCAGTCAATTAATTCGGCAAACTTGAGCCGTTCGTCACTTGGCATCATAACCCGATCGAGTCTCGCTACTTTTTTTTTATTGGCCGAATTAACGCGCCGGCATTTGCTCCACTTTGCCTCTCATTGTTCCTGGAGATAGCGCCATCACTTCTTAGCTGCTACCAAAATTCTTTTCTGCTACTTATCGTGCCCGAAGAACGAAACCATTAAATGATTCAATGTTTGATTTGAAATTCGATTTCAATTGCTCTAAAAACGTAAATCCAATGTTCAATTTATTGAGAAGTTTAATTGAAATTCCCTAGAAATGTAGAATAGGAAGAATCAGGATAAGTGAAATCAATTTCTGTATAATTATTGCGCAGGTTGTGGGAAAACAACTCTCCTCAACTGTCTGTCCGGGCGAGTGGGCTTGGACGGCGGGGAAATTTGGCTGAATCGCGAAAGGCTGACGAAGAGATGGCGAAGGAGGATCTGCTACGTTCAGCAGCAGGACGTCTTCTTTCCCGACCTTACCTTACGGCAAACCCTCGAGGTAATTTCCACCAGGGAATTTGGAATATTAAATCTTTTCCGCCCCAACAACTCTCACAGGACCTTCATTTGCACACGCTTTGCATTTTTGCAATTACATCACCCAATACCTTTCAATAAAATTACTATGTAATAACTTAACAGTTGACGACCAAAACATCCACACATACCAAACAAATCCAATTATCACGCAATCTCCAAGATACATATGCAGATTTGTATTATACTACATAAAATTCAATCCAATCAACACTTCGAGTAAAAGGTTAACAACATTTAGTTAACATTATCGACTACTTAATTTGCAAAATCAATGAAGTACTATGAATGGAATGCGGTGACTTCGGACATTCCAGGATCGATCAACATAATAGCTTGCATCGAATTCAAGATCTGTTGAAAGACCCTAAACAATTATACCCGTTAACCCTTTGTATGTAGGTGGTTTGAAACGGAAACCACCACTATCTGCGATAGTTATGGGTGGTTGTAGATAGGCAGGGTTTGGTTGGGTGGTTCGGGTAGGTATTAGAGGTTGTGGCTGGCATTCCCCGCAATTTTCCGTCGAAATTTGCCCAGCCGCCCCTTGCCAGAGCGATGGGGAAGGGGTGGCTGGCAATTTACAGCCGCCAGTTCGTAAATACCCGAGTGAAAGGCACGCACACACACTCGCACACACACTCGCACACACCTACACCATATAGAGCCAGTCATATACATACAGACAATAAACTTGGCACGCTCGCTTTTCCCGGAAGAGCGCGGGGAAACCGGGCGGCTCGAATTTAGTGGCGCTCTATATTTCCCGATACAATAATACAAACAGCCCTCCTACACTTGGAATAGTCTGCGTGGGAAGGGTTGAATACCGTCGGAAGGGGTGGAGAAAGGGAGTCGAGCTTGGTAAATAGCAGGTTCTAACGAAATATTTGGTAATTCCTTCCTGGTAATGGTAGCTGAAGCCAGCCACATATACTAGATCGTCTCTGATAACAAAGCAGGGGTGTTTAACCCTTCCAAGCCTAGTATTTTCACAATAAAACTAGTAGGAAGCAAACAGTGAACGCTTTATTTAACTTTGACTAAAGGCATCGGAGAGTTTGTATTCTTTAGTGATTGGAGCATAATAGTTCGTCCATTTGTTATAAGACTTGTGAAGAAAGAATTGTTAAAACTTCATTTGAGTAGGTTTCTTGGTAAGTTTGGTTGGGTAGTGGCAATTTTAAGACGGATGCAAAGTATCAGGCCACGTCCACTCCAATCTTCCAGTATAATCCTTCACGGTCTTGGTGTCATTACACTCATGACAGGTACCGTAATATCAGTAGAAAGTGCGAAAGTGTACTCTCCACGTATCCCAGAATGATCGCGCCGAATAATACCATCTGGAGGAAAGTGCAGCCGCGCTACGTGCGGTTTGACATGTTCTCCATGGTGGTTCGTTCTTGGGAACGGAGAGAGATCCGCCTGGCATTCGAGGCGTGCCACTCTTTCCATTCGCTCGGCCTTCTTTTCGACTATGAAAACTGATTTTCAATTCGCAAAGCATCCAACCCAGCCTTCCAACAGTTTTCGACTACGATCTTTCATCTCTTTCTCGAGCATCCCTCAATCATCCCTTATTCTCGTCCTCCCACTCTCCTTGTTAAGTTCGATCACTGTTCGGAGAAGCTCGCTTAATTACTGCGCCGGATTCCGCCCGAAGTTCGCTCGATACCTAACTTCTTTTTCGTCCCGTTGAAGTTTTAACGAACTCTACGTGTGTTAGCCAAGAGCCGGAAGCGCTCCACGAATGATGCAATGGGTGCCGGAAGCCTCCGATGACGGAGGAGTACGTCGACACTCAAACATTGGATACTTTTCAACTACGACGCTCTGACGAACTTCACATACGAGTATAAATTTCTTATGACACGTTCGGAAGTTTAGTCTGACGAACCATAAATCGACACGTGGAAACTGAAGCAGGACAAGCTTTAGTCTATTAGAAATCACCAAAGAATAGGGAAAGAATAGAAAGATAAATGTTTTGATAAAGCTTGTGATTCAAGAAATGCAAAACACGCGTGATTCATTTCAATCTTTTTCCAAAATCTCAGAAATGTAAGGTATGCTTTAAACAATAGAAGCAGTGTTTTTTAAACGTTCTGAAAACTTGTATAAAAGAATGTGGAAAAACTGGCGAGTCTCTATGCAGTTTCAGTGGACTCTCAGTGCTCGGAGTGCATAAAGGCGCGGGCAGTACTAGCTCAAGTCAAATAGTAATAGTACAAAGTGGCGGGCTCGTTACGAAACGGAAATGCATCTGTTACAGCCGGCTACTTTTGCTTGCAGTGCTGTTTAGCACGTAAACGGGAACGGCATGGCACGGCGAAGCTGGCGGCGTTCTGCCGCTACTGATTCCAATCGACTTCTGCCCGGACTGCGATTAACCCTTTAACTTTCCCGTTAGCATTCCTTGCGTCACTCCACTCGTTGAAATCCGTCTCATTTTTGCTTTCACTCCCATCTCCGGCCAATTTCAGCAATACACTACATTCACCCACATACAGCAACTACCACCGCTCCCTTTCTTCAAGGAATGGTTAACTGTTTTATTCTCCTCGGGCATTCAGGCTATTCTTACCGAACCACCCTTTCAATTATAATCTATCACGTCCAATCGTATAATATTTATAACTCTTTAAATCATGGTAATAGTTGACATTTACTGTCGAAGTGTTTAGAGTGTTAAATTTGGAATTATAAATAATTATTAACCCGTTTCAAATTGAACTAATAAGTAACAATAGTATTTGATAAATATTATAGTATTCTAATAATCAAGAAAAATGCTGACTATGTTTGGAGTGCTTCAGTGTACAGATTGGATTGTTTGATATGTTTCAGTATCAAGCGAGACTCAGGTTGCCGGACACACTGTCGCATTCGCAGAAGATGCAATGCGTGGACCACATCATCGAGGTACTCGACCTCGCCGCCTGCCAAGATACCAGTGAGTCTACTTAATTTTACAATCCTCTTCCAACTCCTGCAATCCTACAATTTCTACAATAGAATCAACTAAAAAATACTACATGAATTAATAACTTGCTCCATTTCGAAGTCTGTCAAAAACAAAATGATTATTAACAACTACACAAACGAGACGAAGGTTATTTTTGTGAAAGTCGACGCTCCTGCCACGTATGATTTCCCGAGAATTGTATATACCGGTCGTTTGAAACAATGAAATGCGCGCAACAATTTTATTTGCACGATCCAGCGCGCATTCTGACCCGAGGAAATATCGCGCACACGTTGAGAGCCGGCGCGGGGGGAGATGCGCGGCGGGGGTGGTGGTGAGTTTATTGCGTTTATTTTCCGCCGTTCCGCTCGAATTCCGGCGGAAAAGTGAGCCGGCAGGAAACAGAGAGAGGCACCGGGGAACAACGGGAAAAAATTCGAGAGAACTCCTGGGGTAAACGAGATACCTCTGCCGGCCGCTCTACACCCCCGCACCCGCCCCCGCCCCCTCCCCCACCTCCCACTCTCATGTCTGTCCAACAAATCTAAAAATAGTCGGTCTCCCGCAGATATCGGCTGCGCTGCCCAAAATCTGATTCTGGCAAATTGGGGATTTTTTGCGCCCGAAGGAATCCGATATGCTAGCAATTTTCTCGCTTGTGTCGAACTTAATGTTTACATGTTGCCGCTGGAATAATGGCGGCACTCATTCTCGAAGGCCAGCCTCTTTCATGTGATTTCGTATGCTTTTTGTCCAGTTATCGGGGACTACACGAAACGAGGCCTCTCCGGTGGCGAGAAGAAGAGGACGAGTATAGCCTGCGAGCTGCTCACCAATCCGTCGCTAATGCTACTCGATGTAAGTGGCTTTATTTTCAATTATATGAAGAATTATATTGTATAAGAACTTGAGAAATAAAGTAAGATCGTGAATTGTATGCTAGAAATAATAAAAGACAGAGTTTAATTTGCAATTTTTACAAATTTAATGTATAATACTTCAAATTCTGTTGAAGTATTAATTGAGAAAGTTTCGAATTCGGTCATCTCGCAATTGGCACGCGGTTGGGTGACTAAGGTCTCGCTTTCAAGGCGAAAGAAAGAGTTGAAAGTTGGAATTGGAACATTACAGGAACCGACGAGCGGGCTGGACTCGCACTCGGCACAGGCGCTAATCTCTCGACTAAAGAAGTATGCGGAACAGGAGGGCAAGAGCATCGTGGTGACGGTACACCAACCGAGCTCCAGGATGTTTCATAGTTTCAGTAAGCTGCTATTGTTGAGTCGGGGCCAGGTGGCCTACTACGGGCCCACCGCTAATATCGGCAGGTTCTTCTCCACGATAGGCCTCACCTTACTTCCCCACTACAACCCCGCCGACTTCATACGTAAGTCCACTTTCCATCGTATGCATTCACGCATAATCCGTCTCACCCTTCTTCCGGTTACGACACACTCTACAAAAGGCACACACCAACTGCTCCACCATTCATTGCTATCCCTAACTTTTGAGGAACACTGTAGTTTTCAACCTTTAGACTTTTATGTAATTACAATACTAGACAGTTGGTGTATTAACTTATTCTAATATCTGGGAATACCTTCTCATTATAAAGCCCTGCACAGTTAAACTTATTAATCTCTATCATCTTCGTTTATCCTAAATAATAATTCCATTATAATGAAATCGAAGTTTGAACTGCAGTATACGTAAGGTGTACTGCGAACCGAATTGGTAATGTCTATTGGAAGTGGAAATTTACGGAAGCGAGATAGAGGCAGATATTAATTATTGATCGGACGATTAGCATACCGTGGAAGAGCAAGTAATTAAAGGGGAGTAATATCTGTGATGTTACAGTGGAGCAAATAAAGGGTCCGGAGGAGGTTCGGGAGCGGATCGTGGCGGCGGCGAGGGCTGCAAGACAGGGCCCGGACTGCCCGCCGGAACTCCGCCCGGAGTATAATCCCAGCCAACATCCGCTCTGCGACCATCTCATCCATTATCACGAGCACCACATCAGCCACAACGGTATTATATAGTATGCAAAACTGCCCGCCTCTCACCACCGTATATCCGTACGCGTCTCTGCAAAACCCTCGGCCCCCTTGCACCCTTCCACCTCTCACCGCAGCCGGACTATGCGGTTCCGCTCCCCCTTCTTCCGGGTTCCGACTCCTCCTGCTCCCTCATCCTCATCCTCATCCTCATTCTCATCCTTTTTCTCCTCCAAGCACAAAGAATCCCTGCTACCGAGCTGACCTGGCTTACTACGCTTGTATAATACCTTGCACGTTCCCCAAAAGAATAGGAAAAACCTAGACCTAACGTTCGGATAATTTCAAAGATTTTTTGGCGCCATTTTTTAAAGATCGAATGGTTTGAACTTGGATAATATTAAGTGATGTTCTGGAATTTTTATATGTTATCGAAATATTGCAAGTGTTTGCCTTTTTAACTTTTAGTGATAGAGAAAGTGGAATCCACACCCTCGAGTTCCAAGTAGTATAGGTCAAAGTCCATTCATTTTTACGCCTCGATCTTATACCAGAATACTCATTGAAAATTCGAGAATGTTGCTATTTTCGAACGTAATCCAGTAAATTGTGCCAGTGTGACATGGACTTTAATCTAAACTACGAGCTGTTTTATTACTCGGACACGTTATATTCGACGTGCGAGAATCTCAAGTGACGCAACATGGCATCCGATCTAGAAATTCACATTTACAAATTCGTTAGAGGGAGTAAGAGGCAAGAGGGGAAATCGGTGTTAATATCGCCCGAAATAAATCGGTACGATGCAGCCTGAACTCGCAGCAGTTGCAGTTACCAGTTGTGACATAATGTCACTTGGAGCGGAGGCGCAAACACGTGTTCTCAGTTGCCGGCGACGGCAGCGGCGGCCGGCGGCCCATGAATGCAAATCATTGTATGCTCCTATCAATAAGAATGCCTTATATTCGTGATAACCGCTATCTAGCCGTATTACTTTCTCCCGCGAACTCTCAGCTTTGATTGATTGACCGTTTATAAATGGAGTCGACTCGCCACGGAACCGGGTATTTTTGAGACTACAAACAGATACCAGCCGAGTGTCCTGCATAGATTCTCCTCTCCTTGAAACACTGCACGCGAAAACTCATTTCTCGCTGGTGATGGAACTTCTTATACACGTGCTACGAACATATTTCAACTCAACTTGGGAATGTATTAATCCTGAATTAATTAGAACCGCGGCTTCGGTTAATTTGCAGCCTCGTTCCTTTTAATTTATTATCGTCATTATGACAGTAATTCGGAAGTTATAACATCATTAAAAACCTATTTCCAAAAACAAGCAAACATCGATAAATGTTTTTCACGTTAAGGTCAAACAGTTGCTTTATCAAATATAAAAAAAAAACGTTATTTTTAACACATCGAACTTTTTTATCGTGATATTTTCTCTTTAAACAAATCGGAGAGCAGAAAGAATTATTAACCCAAGTGCTAATGAAAAACAAAACACTTGACAGGTATTCGAGATGTTCATTGCGTCCAAAGTGAAAAATAGTGCTGATGCATTTAAAGTGCATCGTGACATTTATCACCACAAACTGTCAAAGCACTCATTGAACAATGCCTGCTAATTAATGATCCGCGAGTTTCCCGCGAGTTCTAGCACGGGCAATCAAACAACAGTCATTCGAACTGGCGACCAAACTATAACCAGTGATATATGCTCGATTCCCTTTCAAATAACCACTAGTTGTAAATGACAACTGGTTACATGTAACAAGCACCGTCGCCGTGCGAAAATAAATGATAGGTGCAGCGTGCAATTAATGGTGGTCACAGCTTAATTAGGAGAGGATGTACAGAAGCACGCACGTAATCCATCTTAATTTATCATTGGCCGTAATGTGGAAGATGAATGATTCGTAGCTCGCGATGCAATGGACTTTTAATAAATGAGCTTCGCTCTTAAGATGAAGGGGCAACCTTAAGAAAATACTGCGAGCCAATAAAATACACTTTGTATAACATTATATCCTCGGTTTACTCTTACAATTAATTGACCTGTGATTACTTTCGGATGTTGTTCATGAAAGCATGCTATTAAGGCTTTACTTAATATCCTTTATATTCTAATATTATTAATCATCATCAGACCATCAGACGTATCCTATGCTTAGTTACACCCACCTTACCAACTACCCCTTAAATATATCTCAACTGGTACAATGTAGCTTGAACATTATACTATTTGTAAAATTACGTAGTATATTCTTAAAATTAGTTAAGAGCTCTGTTCGATGGATTGTCAACAGTAAAAGAAGACGAAGGCCGAACATTATGGCTGGACACACAGAGTCACGCGAGCAGCAGCGCCAGCTCCGCGGACGACGACTACTCCTGGCAGTGGCCGACCAGTTTTTGGTCGCAATTTAAAGTGAGTCCCTGACTTTACCAGTCTAAATTCAGCCCTCCTCCCGAGAGAACCGGCTTGAAGTTTTAAAAGTCAAAAACATGTAACTGGACCCCGGCCGCACCATCACCACATATATAGTAATTACGGGTTAAGTATTCTCTCCACGAAGACCAAACTACTAGGAATATATCTGGTGGAAGAGGAATGGCTATGCATATAGGGGTGGAAGGTTAAAAAGTGCAACGAGCCCGTTATTTTTGGCAGGCGGAGAACACCTCAAAGAAACGCCGGTCTGTCGAATGGCCCGGAAAAAGGTGCTGAGAGTGAGGGAGACGGAAAGAGAGGTTGAAGTAGAGGTAGAGGGAGGGGGAGAGGGAGAGGGAGTCTGCCGAATGGCTCGAAAAGAGGCGAAAAGAATGAGAGGGTGGGAGGGAGGGAGGGAGAGGGACAAGTATACGTATACACCACGTAGTGAGGGACGAGAAAGAGACCCGGCCGAGAGCAGAAAGGAGAACTGGGTCGCGTTTATACGATTCACCATATCCGGATAATTACTGCGCGAGCCGGCTATGCCTGCTGGTAATGCCGCTTCGCTTTGCCCGGATACCCTTCGACACTTGCGACTTCACTTTTACCGCTCGCAACCATTCTTCCCATCCATCTGCACGTTTACGTAATCGATTATATCAGAGGGTTCGACAGCAAACCTATTCTCCTAGTAGAGGTCTTTCATCAGTTGATATCAGTTGATAGTTTTTTCTCGATGTGAGCACAGTGCCTGTTCGATGTATTGTTTAATTTAACAGTTAAACCCAGGTTTACTTTCTGCTTGGAGCCTGAAATTCCTTGAGATTGGTCAAGAAATGAAAGAATAATAAAGTACAGGGATTCGAGTATTATAATTTAGTATTTAAATCCATAATTTTCTAAAGTCTTTGAAGGATGGTGATTTTCATCCCCTATTATTATGTTCTCAGGTATTATCGGAGAGGAATTTCCAGGAAGCCCGGCCACGAATGCTGTCCCGTTTGAACTGGTTGCAAACGATAGCGCTGGGCCTACTGGCCGGACTCTTGTGGCTCAGGCTGCCGAGGACCGAAGCGGCCCTCCACGACATACAGGGCTGGATGTTCTTCAGCACAACTTACTGGATGCTCTTCGCACACTTCGGCGCACTCTCCAGTTGTAAGTCTTCTAACGCGTTTCCCTTCTTACACACTTCACTCAGTAAGTCCTCTAAAAAGCTCTTCTTCGGGTCATTAAGATTACGAGAGAGATAAAACACCCTTTAGTAGAACGGTCGAATCAAAACTATCATAAAATTAAAATTAGCTTGGCACTGTACTCGGAAGATTCCAGTTAGGCTGGAATATTCCTAGTTAGGCTAGGAATATTCCAGGCTTGTTTGTCGACAGGGCTTAATTACGCGTGACAATTCAATCTGTTTATCACTGGTACACAAATGGGGCAATGACGGGCTGAAGGCACATGGAAAGTTCTCAGGTAGCTCTGGCAAGATTGCGCAACGCAAAGAAGTAGATGAGGTAGATTGGTTAATTGGCCGGGTGGGGATGTAACGTGCTCAATCGGCCATTCAGCGATGCCTGTTTTTTGTTGCAAAGATTTGCAAAGGACCACGCTGCGCTCAATCGAGAGCACTAAGTAATGTGGGACACACCGTGACCCACTTACAATTGGTACCCCATACCAGCAACGCCAATTATATGAAACCATAAGTTTTACTGATACTCTCCGAGGGCCAAAAAAGTACAGTTAATATCAAAAAACATCCGCAATGATTGCAAAATACTCGAATTTAAAAAAGCTGCATTTTAATCCAACTTTAATCAATGTCCGAGGAATACAAATTACATTCGGAAGCATAATAGTGAAACATAGACATGTTAATAACAGGGATAGATCCACACAACCCCTATTTTAGGGGAGTGTTATTAGCATTAAATAGCTATCTATTAGAATAACAACTTTAGTAGATGACAGAGTAGACACATTAATTATGGCGCAAGTGATAGGCTGCTATGCAGCTATCAATCGTGTCCCCATCAATGTCAGTGAGAGTCAGGCCAGAGTATTATTTCTATAATCCTAGTATTCCACTATAAAATGAACGAAATGAACGAAATGAAATACAAGTATCAAACAAGAACTTACTTTTAACTCTGTTATTTAATGGAGAATGTCAAAGGTTTGAGATTGGCAATCACGTGGTAACGTTAGAGGAAAATAAAATGTTTCAGTTCCTCCGGAACGAGAGGTTATCAACAAGGAGCGGTTGTCAGGATCGTATCGGCTCTCGGCGTACTACCTGGCGAAAATGGTGGGCGAATTGCCGCTTACGATAACACTGCCCGCGGTCTACCATATCATTAGTTACCCGATGCTGGGCTTCCATAGTCCCGCAGTTTTCGTCACCCTACTGGCGTTTCTACTACTAAACACCGTAGTTGCACAGGTACGTGCCATTTCGCTGAACACTAGTTTACAACAAAAACGGCCCTGCGTTTATTAGTAATAAAGAGAATGTGAATTTTATCTACGAAAGAAACTCTTTAACAAATTCAGACATTAACTTAAACTTTTACACGCTTCTTTTCAACTTGTATTGCATTTTTATGAAACGGAATTAATAAAAGAGGGATGCTGTGTATGAAATTGAATTTCTCTACGTAGTTGATAGTCTAATAATAGATATTAGTGAACTATAAGTTCTAATTTGTAGTTTGACGTTTAATTTCAGAGCGTGGGGTTCTTCGTTGGCGCGTGTTGCCTGGACCTCCAAGTTAGCATAACAGCATCCGCGTTGTATACGTTAGCAACGCAATTACTAGGAGGTTATTTGGCTACAGCAGTACCACCCTGGTTAGCATGGGCCCGTTACGCGAGTATGGTCCACTATGCCTACCAGAACATGCAGATTTTGGAGTTTGGCGTGGGTGAACCTATCACGTGAGTAATATTTATTCGAAAAATACTACAATTTCTCAAACGAAAACTCTACATGACATATCTGTCAACAAAGTGTCTCGGAAAGTACCTTATTTGCTTTAAATTGTTTATCTATTTATCGAGATGTACTCAGTTACGAATGGATTAGGTAAATGACTGATTTGCCTGAATGGAAATGTAGCTCCTTACAGTGAAATTGAATCAATACTCCTATAACACAATAGCGTAAATATTAGCACGAGTGAAACGGCAGAAATCTCCGTGGTTGCTTTAGCTAACAAAAAACCAGTGCGTCATTGGAAAAGAGTTTATCGAAAAAGACTTAAAAACAAAATCACGAATACGCGACCCAGTTTGCTAGCGAATTGCATAATATCTTTCTCTCATCGTGCATGCAAAATTCAGTTTCATAGACACAGCGAATGCAGTCTCTGCATTCTGGTTTTGCAAACGTATTTTTTCGTTGGCTTTTTAGTTAAAAGACCATTGAGAAAATTGTGTAAATAAATTCATGATGAAGATCACATCGTGAAAGTCTTGTTTTGATCTAATAAAAGCGGCGTCCACGAAGTTCGCTGAGTTTTATAAAACAAAAGAATAACCAGATTTGCGTAGAACCCGTTGGACCAAATAATAGGTTCACTGTAACCCAATTCGTGCAATACAATTTTCTGGGAAACAAGCGGGTATTTCCAATTAAGAAAAATCTTTTTCGACGTAAAACAATTTTCCCCTTGCGAGCAGAAATTTTTACTGAAAGAATGTTCCATGTCGGAATGCTTCAGGTGTTCGCAGCCAAGCAAGTTCCCGGAGTGCAGAAATGGCACGACAATTCCCGTTTCGGCGATCCTGGAGAGTCAGGGTGGTTCGAGAGGCTCGGGTCTTCCTCTGTGGGCGAATACCGCTGTGCTACTGGCTTTCCTCGTGATATTCCGCACCCTGGGCTACCTGGTACTACGCTACTACCGCGTGCCGAAGTGAGTCCGGTCCGCCGTCAAGGACTAGAGTGGAAACTGAACTCTAAGGACCTGACCATACCCAGGAACCTTCGACGAAACGCTGAATGCCAATTGAGTCGATCGATCACCCCACTCTGTCATCTTGGCACTACACGGGAATGCCCTGAGAAGAGAAACACACGTAGAGAGGGGAAATAGATGATGGGTGATCGTGAGAAGGTGCAAACACCGGCAACGCCAAAAACGCTAGCAGCGACCTCTCCGAGTGCCGGGTGGAGGGGATAAGAGGAGACGAGCACTCGCCACGCACAAGGGTCATCCGAAAGCACTAGAGGACTGCTGGAGGAATAGCTGTAGGGCTTGAAGGGGTCGATTCCCGGTAGTGGCCCCGGCGACAGAGCGCAGACGTACCGAAGGGACTTGCCGACGACAGGACTCGCTCGCGTCTTTATCTAGAGCCCTTTCTATCACGCTACGCAGCTAGATGCGGACACAGGACTAGGCGAGAATGTCGTAAACGTGAGAATGAACCTGTATATAAAAGTATGCGCGTGCAATGATACGAGTGAGTGAGAAGCCAAGCGCAATGGCGTCGTCGCAAACGTCGCGAAGGAAGACTTTTTTGTTTCTATTTCTTGCGATCCAGCGGAACGGGGGGGAGGGGGGGATTAAACCAATTAGCGGAGGGGGGAAAGGGGGGGGGGGGAGACGTGATTGCATGATTGTGACTGCGTAATTGGGAGCACGAGTGAATGGGTGAGAGAGGACGTTGGAGAGAGATGGAAATTCGTTGCGGTACCCTCGAGCGGTACCGCGAAACCGACTGAAACTTTGTACGGACGACGATTATATACGAATCTATTATATGTATAATATAACTATCGGCCATACACATGTACATACGTGACGAGCTCGAGAGCGTATGCGATACAGGGCATGTACGTACATGTATATGAGGTTCCGCGTAAACACACACCACGGATATACACACTAGGTATGTATAGTCGTTAACCCTTTATTGTTAGTAATTTCTCACGTTTCTTTTTCCTTTTAATACCGCGAAATCGAAGGGAAGGGAAGGAGAAGGAGAAGCGAGCAACCAATTGCTTCGTTAATATTCGCAGACTCATACACAGACAGACGTACACATAGGAACAGACATACACGTACACATACACACACGGACACAAGCTTAGCTGGTAAGGACTTATTGCTACTATCATATACCACCACTGTCGACGGTACTTTTTATCACGGACAACGCTGTCTAATTAAACAGCAAGCGAGGAAGGGGGCGAAAGAATTGCGTGAGACAGGGACAAGTTCGAAATGTGTTAGGCCAATTATCGTGCGTCTGGGGGCAAACGCAGGAGAAGAAGATGAAGAATAAGAAGAATTAGAAGAAGAAGAAGAAGAAGAAGAAGAAGAAGAAGAGGGGGGCTGTTGTGTATGTAGATAATTCGAGATTCTCGGGCGCAAAGCGACCGGACACGAGCGACACCTGCCACCAGAGGAATAAATCTGGGACGTGCGGCTACATTCGCGGTGTTTTAGGCATGAAAGCTGAACAAAGAGATATATTAATTGTTTGTATGGGTCGCGTGAGAATGTCTGGCGAGCGCCGACGATCTTCGCGACGAGGGAGGGGGTGTGCCTCACAGAGACACGCAATAGTCCGAGGAGAATACGTGTTAAAACGCTTTTGTACGATGAGGACAGCCGGCCGCCTCGTTTCACGGCTGGCGAGAGATCGGACTCTAAGACTCGAAGATTCTCGGATTCGTTTGGTCTCCGATCGTATACCCCTGCAGGGCGCGCTTTTCCTTGTGGACACGTTCGGGGCACGCGTCACGTATGGGGATCCAAAGTTAACGCGAGCGGTGTAATATGTCATTGGCTACCTTGTATATAAAAATAATATATATATATATATAAAAATATTATATATATATCACAATAACAGTTATTACGATTATTTTCATTTTATCATTATTCATTGCTATTATTATTATTAATTATTATTAATTATTAATATTATTATTGTCACTATGTTCGTCGCGATTATTAATTATTATTTTTATTATTATTATATTATTATTAGTTGATCAATAATATTATTATTGCCGAAAGTACCACGCGAAATCGGGGGTCAACTGAAGTTCAGGGGTATATCGTGGGTACGCGCAAGCCCTTCGTGGAAGCTTTTTCTTTCCCTTTTTTCATTCGCTAGGTCGATCATGAGGGGGGAGGGGAGATGGAGCGTTGGGAGGGGGTTGGGGGAGGGGTGTACGGGAGTACGAGTGATCGTTGCTTCATCTAACGTAGGCTCGCACGAAAATAATTATCGATATCGGTGAAGATATGTATTGCGTTGTTATAGAATATCCTTTCCTCTCCCGCGTCTCACAGCCAGGGGAAGCCAGTGTTTGTTACGTAGGCGTAAATAGGTAGATATATTGCGGTTGTAGTTGGGTGAAACGGGACCGTATTACCGCGAATTGCTAGGCAATACTAAAGTATGAAACATAGGTAAACAGTGGACTGGACGACGCGAACTCGAAGTAGGAGCACGTTCGAGCGAATGTCGATCCTCGAGGAGGCTCGAAACGTGATCCTGTCAAGGTTGCCTCGAGGACCGGACGTGAACTTTATGCATATCCACGTGCGAGGAGAGTCAAGCACAGCTTTATCAGTCTTATCGTTGCGGAGGACTCCCAGCTGATTCGTCGGATCTCCCGCTCTACTACTTTGTGGAACAAGCGGGGAGAGAGTGCGCTGGACCACTGATCTACCGAAGAAGCAAAGCGGAGCCACCGTAACCGTAAGACTCGTCCAGTACACGCACACGTTTATTGCAATATCCACCAAGTGTTCACAGAGTTTGGGTAAACGGGGACCGAGTGCTGTAGAACGAGATTATGCGAGATCAGATTCAGCCGGGGCACAATGCTCTATGGGAGCAGTGTCGCCTCGATGACGTTGTTTAAGAGTGAACGAGGGCATCATGGCGGGCCTGTTTACTGTAGTGGGTAGATAAGAACGCTGGAGGTCCCTAAGTCGATGGTCTCTTACATTCTTTGCGATCATTTTTCACTCTTTTCAGTTATTCAATGCAATTTCTGGCTCTAACTCTAATTAACGCTTAACGATTTTAGCCTAATTTTTTAATACTAGACTATTGCTACTCTTAAATTGAAACAGATTACAAATGCCTTTAAACGATTATTACGCCGTTTTGTAAATTCATCTAAAGTTCGACACGAAAAGTTTTCCAAATTTCGTAAACAGGTGTGAATAAAAAGGAGGCATCACTTCGGGACCGTCTGGCGGAGTGATGCGAGTGCCGCGGTGTATCGAGACAAACAACACGAGGAAGCAAACGATATATATCTAAACAAAGATTTGGCTGTGTCAATCGTCGTAGCGTTTATTCGTTCGTATTGCTTTGACTTTTTTATACTTAAATATTTAACTCGAACAATTGCGTGAACGGGAGGGAGAGAATGCGAATAACAAAGAGAGAGAGAGAGAGAGAGAATGATTGTAGAAGTTGCAAGAAGATGGCATTCTGATAGAGGCGAAGAAAGCACGCTATAGCAGCCGTGAGATCAGTGAAATTGAAAATGGCACATGTGGTTGTGTATGTATCTTTCGAGAGAAGAGCAATAGAATCAGCGCACACTTGTAGATCCAGGAAAGAGACCTTCTTTCAATTGCGGCTATATCTTCTTCACCACTTCTCCGATCTCACAATAAGCGAGCAATGAAGAGGGCCGTTGCCATAAGCATCTGACACTGCCTTTCCATGTGTTCAAGTGTTAAAATTTGAAAGGTTCTTGTTGAGAGCAGTTAATGTTAACAATCGGCTTTACAATTATGTAAATACTGTTTTAAATCATCTTGGAAAACCCTACAAAATTTCTTTTGTATTATGGATTCCCAAACTGGTACAGTCCAGCCTGTAAAAGTTACTCATTATGGTGGGAATTATCAATACTTGTTTGGCCAATATCGTGCTTTCAAAGAACCTTTCGCCAAGAGAAAAAGAGATGGAATTTGAAAGAAAAGAAAACACAATTTTCGTCATTTAGAACCTTTTCTTCGTTGCTCCTCGAAGCGAAGGGGTACACATACGCGTACACACAGGCAAAAAGAACTGGACACACGCAAGACACCGGCTCGTTTTGAATCACGTAGCGATCTTTTTCCAAATTTTGATACTCGTATATATGTATGTATACATATTGTATAACTATACCGTGGGGAGCGCCGCCCTAACATTTGTATGCGTTTACACCGACAAGGAAAACCACCTTTCTCTTCAAAAGGACACCGAACTTCGTACGATCGAATGCACACACCGACACATAGACACAACTTCGGAACTACGTATGCATCCTTGCCGTTTCCCCTCTCATATCATCTGCCTCTGTCTTTGCTTCGCAAAGTGTAAGAAAATCGAGTAACTCAACCTTTTACAGGACAAATGTTCGTCACTCTGATTTTCAGCGAGGAACTATCACCTAGCGATGAAATTTATATCGTCATTTCCAATCATTCGTACACATTTTTCTGCGTACACATTCGACCATCCATATTTCGTACCCACAAGCTTTTTGCACGAGAACACGATAAGACTGAGGAACTTTTTTATAAAAAGAAAAGCAGAAATTGTAATAGAAGATCGAGGTTTCAGAACTGCTGAATTGAGGCAGCGGTATTTGCACTGTTCTAAGTATAGGATTAACCCAACGAGAGTCTTAATGCACTTCCCAGATAGACAAACGGCTAAATCTCTTATAAAAAACATAGAGTGCTATAAAGATACATGAAAGTACTATCAGCTTTCATCGACTAATGCAGAAATATCGGCAGTAGGACTTCGTAATGATGGCATGCAATTCTAAATATAGCAAAAAGTATGTAACATATATCGTCCATATCACAATATGGATATTAGGTATTATTAATTGAATGTCTGGAGTTATTGCCTATCTGGGACAGTTGTTGGCTCCAATGGAATCTACTGTAACACAGCCAAACTTTCCTGATGACACTTTACACCGGTAACGAATTTTCATTAAGAATTCTTTCGCCGTAGTACTTGACGTTTAATGTACTCTCCATACGGGCGAGAACTTACGATGCCCAGAGTTGACTTTTAAACTATAAACTTCAGTAACAATATTAATAACAAAAGTTAAACTCCACAAAGTTTCCATGTATATGAAACAAGTTTATGATTAATGGTTCGGGTTTTCTGTAGAATTGAGGATTGATAAACTTGCATTTTCAAAGAATTTCAACTGTGAGCATCGACTAAACTGAGAAAGGGCTACTTACTGAGAAAACATTGACGAGAAATCCAAAGAAAAGGAAACACGACGCACCGAGAGAGCTATCGCTTTGCAAGACTAGTGCCTTTTTTCCAAGAGACTCTGTTGTTTGTGCCAAGTCGAGTCACGGGGGTGGGGAACCCACCGTATAAAAACAGGGTGACTGGAGAGGGGGCTCTGAAACTAAGCCACATAGGCGAGGGCAGCACACTCGCTATTCAATTCATCGGAGAAAAAGTGCCACTCTCGTCTACCAGGCTTAATCCTGAGACCTGGAATAGTCGTAGTGATGCTAGCACAATTTAACCACTCGAGAAATAGTATAAACAATGCAAGAGCCAGGCAAAATTATCATCTATTCAGTGTGAATAGCGAAGAAACAAATGATTTCGGCCCAAGAAGTGTGGAGGATGATGAGATATATGATATCATCAAAGATATTCGTCAGAGGTCCCGGTGATATCATGCTAGAAATGGTATCAACGATATCGAATATTATTAGTAGTGGCATCTACACTTTTTGGGCCGGATGATCGTTTGGGTCCAGTGTACGCAACCATGCATAGGAAGACGTTAAATGAAAATGCGAAAGAACGTCCTGCGTAAAGGACATTAAAGCGAGAACTCGCAAGGGTATACCGCGGGACCGACGGGGAAGAGCCGAGAGAGAGAGAGAGAGAGAGAGAAAAATGCCAAAAAGTGTTCCGCTTAAAGAAACTGCCGCCGTGGATCCCCAATGTATCTACCGAGCTAGGAGAACGAGAGAGAAAGAGAGAAATAATGCTATGAAGGTAGTAAATCGAATTGTGTAATACGTGCTAAGCAGAGGTTTAATATATAACTTTAACCACAGTTATATATATTTACCCGGTAATAAGTGTATGTACAGGCCGAGAGCGTTTTTACCTACGTGCCAGTTTAGATTGGTGCGCGTGTACTTATACAGACGCATTGATAAAACATGTGGTTAACATAATATAACACAATCTCAACCAAAGTTGAAAGTTTATGCCATTGGTTGAGCGGTGTAAAAAGTTCTTCTGCACATATATTCGCTTATATACATATAGAAAGGTACCAGGTTTGTTCTATGCCAAACTAGGAATAGGATGAGTCTATTTAGGTGGTTTAACCCACTTCTACTGCCTCTTGTCCTGCTCCAAAATGACAAATTCGAAAGCCAAAGAAAGGGTGCTCGCACACTGTCATGTGACGATATTAGAATGGTAAATTTCCGAGTAAAATAATCGGAGAACTGGAGGGTTGAGGTGCACACACCGAGATAGAATTGGCACGTAGGCACAGGCGAGCGAAGCTCTACGTTAGCACTAACAGAGCAGCCCTATTATAACATGAGAAATGATATTAATTAACTGAAATAGTATTATTCCTGTTGTCCGCGTAGTGAAATGTACGGTACCGCGAGTACTCTAAGCTATCTAGGGAAACGACCGAAGAAGGAGGAGGCTTCGAAACGTTATCTAGCAAAAAATGGTTTCGATTAAAGAGCCGAGGCCCAATCACACATATCCCTGACGTATCCCTGCGGTATCATGTCAATATGGGATCAGTACTTCAGTGCTAATGGTTACAAGCCAACACTGTCATTAGAACAAATTATCCTATATACTCACGGACCTTCGCCAATACTGAAGTACCGAACAAACACTGTACCAGCACGTCATTGATATCTCACGGATATGTGTAAATAGACCTTCCAACGTTAATGTTCGTCACTCGTATAACCATAAGGACTATTATCGCATTATTATTAACATTGAGCAACTGTCCTGTCAGCTTTAACGGGTCCTTGATTGCGGCTAACGAGGACAGTCAAATTTCAAGGGGCACCTATCTAAATTCAAACAAGCAAATCTCTTTTCCATTTAATTTGCACTAGTTTCTTGCCGACTCTCCCATACTTAACAATTTTCCATTAGATTATTCCCTGGTTCTCCATTCGAAATCGAGAAAAATCGATTCTTCGTCCTTTCAACTTCGGTTACTTAAGTGAAAGACAACTCACGAAAGAGCAGTGGTGAATTAGGGGGAATTGTTTATTAAAGCTTTCTTCGACGCGTTCGATAATAATTTCAAGGAAAATTATTAGAGAAACACGTGTATGTTTATTGGTGCAATTTTCGGATAAGTGTAAGGCTTGTGATTACATTAGATTATACGTATTAGGAGCTTCTCGTTTCGTAGTGATCGTGTGCCAGTTTTAGTCGCGTGAAAGCAAAGTGAACGAATTGGTGTTTTCAAGTGTACGAGATTCGTTCGTAGACTGATTTTAAAAAAGTTAAAGTTGAACATTGTTGAGATATGATTAGGACGCGCAGGGTAAAATTCGCATCCAAACATCTGAAGAACTGCTTCGAAATTAAATGCTCGCCACTGCAGGATTACCTTAAATTTCTCGAGACATTATTCCTGAAATTTACGTCCTCCCTTGTAATTAAAAGAATGCCCTAATTGATTAAAAGAAAACATAATCCTGCGAGAGTCCTATCGCCACATCCTTGGTGCCCGAAATTACGACCGGCAGTAAATCAGGCTCGAATCGAAGGCAGAAACTTGTGTAAGTCAGGCGATAATACGACTCGAGTGCGCTCCTTAATTAACAGAAATTTGTCTTCGACTACTGGTAGGCTAATTAGGACATTGGGGGAACGTGTGAGAGGGAGCCTTCGGTATGAAAAAGGGTTATTCGCGTGCAACCTTGGAGCGCTGCTTCTCCGAGCGGGAAAAGAGGATTATCCTTAATTAAACGCACCGCTCGGTGATATACGAAGTACGCGCACTGGATAATATCCCGTTCTCCACGTTCACCTTCACCGTGCCCCTCTTTTTCCAGCATTTTGTTTTCGAGGCGTGCGCTGCGCACATGTGCACGTTGGCTTGCCTCGTTAGTGCGCGTGGGAGTATTTTTCCGCTCGGATTCACTTGGAATCCCATCAACTTCCTCTCACCCCGATTTATTCTTTCATTTATCACCTCACTCATTCAATGGAGGCTCACCCGTATCCCTAATAATGATATAAAATCATACGTATTTGGGTGATGCCTCTCATCGCCTCAATCATGGCCTGATGTCATTAAGAAATGTTACCGCCACTTGAAATATGCAAATTGTACAGAACTTTCGCTGGAAAATACTCCCACGCTCATCGCGGGAATGTGTGGTAGTCACAAATTAAATATCACGAATGTTACCAATGTTTTGCGCAGTATCGAGCAACTTCAAGGCGAAGCGAGGAATGCTCGCGATACACAAACGCAAAAGGGCGAAGTTCGAGAAATGAAGTTGCACGATGGCGGTCTATCCTCCGAAGAAGTAGACAGCCTCTTGCTCAAAGCAAATGTTACCATTCCGCCGAGTGCAATTCAATCTTGTGCTCGAACAATGTCGAACCATACCGAGCGCTGTGAAAAGTCTGCCAAATCTTGACAGGATTTTCACACTTCAGCATTGAGAAATGTATCCCTCCCCACAGAGTCATTGAAATAAATTTACTGTCAGGCACGTTCGATCATCATAACAATTACTCGACACACTTGTACAGATTTATAAGTGGCAAAGCCGTTTTTTATACATTTATACGCGACTTTGATGAATACGAAGCGAAGTTATAATTGTAAGCAAGTACTCAAAGCTCCAGCTGTATTGGCAATTTATTTCTGTACTCACTTTGGCAGTACTTCCTTTTTTATTACCAAAGTTTCAACGCACTTCTGCGTTTCTATCTCTGTAACTTGTCAAAACAAGAAAGAGTCCGCAAGAAACTTTAGTGGCCATATTGATTTCACTTTGAAAGAAGTAGTACAGCTTTCGAGGCGGCCATCTTGGCGAACCAGTACGTATTTCAGAAAGAAAGTGTCAGTACAGTGAGGGTAAACCTTCTCCAAGATCAATTTTCATGTCCTAGCAATAATAAGGACCTCCATAACCTCGGTCATCAATTAGAGTGTCCTTAAAGCAAGTGTATTCACAAAATCGAATTGCACTCGTGGCAGACTAACCTCAACTAGGTGACGAGCGCGCTCCGTTGCATATTCGAGGTGTTCGCTTCGCAATTTATCGTAAAAAAGAGAGAGCGAGAGAGAGAAAGAGAGAGCGAAAGAGCGAATCTGTTGACCGAGAAGTTTTTCTATTACGACGTATAGTTCTTCCTCGAGTGTTGAGAGTCTTAAGGAGCGAGATTTAGAAAATGAGACGCGAGAGAGAGTGTGTGTGTGTGTGTGTGTTTGTGTGTGTGCGTGTGAATGAGAGCGAGAGTGAGAGCGAGAGTAATACAGAGTGTCAACGAGAGAAAGAGAAGCCGAGAATCAATGCGGAGGAGGATTAGGGAGGGAAATATCGAGGGGATTGTAAATAAATGGAGTCGCTGGCTGTGCTGTGTAATTGTTAATGGCAATGTGATATGCGCATATTCTCACACGTACACGTGTCTACACAACGGTAATCTTTCAATTCGACTTTAAACATCGTTGCGAAAAAGCTGGACCGACCATCATTCTTTCATGCCGGACTTTCGACTTAGAACACGAGAGATTAATTATTATTACTGTCAATCCTCATACCAATATTTATGACTGCTAAATCCTTGTGCAAATACTTCAAGTCAACTACTTCAAGGAACTATTTGCCATCGATAATTCTGCGCGACATGTCTTATTTGCATAAAGAAACGCAGACGATTGATTAATAATTGATTCTCATCTCCATTAGTTCCTTTTAACTCTTTGCCTTTCAATGTTTTACGTGTTTAATTCTTGCGTAAATGACTCCAAGTATTCCTTTAATTACAATTGGTTTGCATTAACATTTAAAGTAATTAGGCGAACAATGCTGAAAGTCGGAATTCAAGGATTATCGTAGCAAGAGCGAAGGCTGCTATTGTAACTAATCTTCTGTACACAAAGGAACCAGCCGCAACAAATACCAATACTACCGTAACGTTTCTCAGCATACCTTAGTTCATATTTTTCTATAGGATTTTTACTCCTTGTTTTATACATACATACTGCCGGCTAATACCACGATGCCACTATTGTACACGGACACACCCGTGGGTGAATCTTAATGTCGTTGTATGATACAATAACTACCATCGCCCCGAATCGCTTCTTCAGACTTTTATGTACTTTTGTAAAAAGGACGATTGTAGATGTACCGCTAAGCCCGGCGAGGATATCAAGCGTTATTTATGGACAGCAATCACAATAAAACTTGGTTTAAGAAACAATCGCACTCTAGAGACTTCACTGATACTGTACTTTAAGTGTATTTTATTAATACCGATTGTTTGTACGTAGAAATCTAGGGGTAGATACAATAGCAACTTCTGCGAGACAGCTCGCCAAGTGGAGCCTTCCGCACCCCGAGGACCTGCAGTTCGTTCAAACTGCTTTCTTTCCCACCAAAAATAGGATAAATTTACCGAGAATCCTGATGTAGGACCCTCATCTTTTTTCTACCTACTTCATCATCCAAGCTTTCGGTTTCATAATACTAGAACAACCAAACCCCTTGATATGACGGATTCCAGATATTTTATTTCTTTATTTAACAATCTAAAACTGACTATTCTATGCCCCAATTTAATTACTGAAATCAATGTTGGTTGTTATAGTGTTAAGGGGGGACGTTCTGACAAAAGTGGCACGAAGCTTCGAGAATCGTAAGAATAAATATCACCGGGAAAAATTGAAAGCCTAGTATGACGAAATACAACGTAGATTTACTCCATTCGGAGGAAAGAATTATTTGAACTCAGTGTGCGCCAAGTGCAATTACGCAAATCGGTCACGGAACTCATTCTGTACATTCAGCATCCTCTCTTTTTATACTGTACTCGCCTCATTTCGGACTGACACACACACACACACACACACATCTTCAGCGTGGCCGAGAAACACTACGACGTTGATGATCCCCGAGAGGAGCAGGGAAGTTGCCACGAGTTAATTATGGTCTACGAATGTACGAAAATACAGGACACGTTGGTGAAGGATACAAAGCCAGATTCTGAATCCTGAAGCGCTGGATATTAGATAAAAAGGTGTACTCATATATTCGACGAGTAACAGGATTGAAGTGTTTCGATCCAAGGACTTCCAAGGTGGACAGTGGCTTCACCCGTCCGATGATGACCGAAGCATCATGGATGTCTCGTTTGGTGATTTTGAGGATGGTGCCCCAGTACGCGGATTTTAAAAAGTTGCTGGCAACTTGAAGAATAAATTTGAAACGTCTGCATGATCGTTTCCTTGGGATTCTCACTAGGAAAATGAATAACTATATAAGAAGTGATTAAGGGACAGGATCACTGGGGCATCACATGGGAGACCGAACCACTTGCTCCGTTTAACGCAGAACCTTCCATTTCTGTTAAATATTGCCGTTGTAGCTGACAAGTATTATATCGTAGCCCTGCTATGATCTCCCAACTTTTCTTAATTTTTATTAAAGCTTCATCCTCAAAGACATTGCCTAGATTTTTGACAAGATGACAAACTAACTTATAATTTTTAAGATAACACTGAATTTAGTTGGTTATTAGACACATGAAATTTGAGGTACGTAAATAATTTAATACAGAACTTTGATAGTGGATGAAAAATGGCGGACCATAGCACGGCTAAGCCAACATTCAATTAGCAAAAGCTATAAAACCTAGAACAGAACAAGAACAAAGGTGGCTTTCACGTAGCTCCGGGCTAACAATAAGATAATAAGAACAAGAGCTCGTCTTAATTATATTAAACGCAGGCCGCAAGAAGGAAGCTAGAAGATACGCTTGACACGATTCAGTTCATTCCGTTGAATTGGATTGAGTTCGGTCACTCGGTTGGAACCCGAGAGAAAAAACAGATCCGATAGAATAAGTGGGCGAGGAAAGGGAAGGGAACAAGGGTAACGGGTAGGGAAAAAAGGGAGAGATTAATGTAAGGATGGTAGAAAATGAATTACAGAGGGAGGACGTTTATTCTTCGCAAGACCAGACGCAATATGAAAATGGAGGCAATCCGAGGTACACAAAGCAAAACAGCGAGAACCATTTGTCCTAGTCCTAGTACTCGAACTCATCACCATAATTTATAACCGATTTCAATTTAAATCTAATAAAATGATGTTATAATACCAAAAACCGTGTCTTCTTTCCCTGTCTACTGCGCTTCGAAACAATGAACGTGCTCCAAAACAAGATTTTTTATCAAATGTTCATCTTTGAAGGGTGATTTTATCATATTCGGATATCAGGCTCACTTTGAGAGCCTGTAAACTTAATTTTATGTATACCTAACATATATTTTCCTCAATTTTTCGAGTAAATCATGAGAGCGATATATGCAAAATAAAATATCATCTGATCCTCGGTAGTATAGTGGTCAGTATCCCCGCCTGTCACGCGGGAGACCGGGGTTCGATTCCCCGCCGGGGAGGATTAATTTTTGGAGTTTTCCAACAATATTATTAATATTGTTAAAAATGTTAACAATGTGAATAATACCAATAATGCTAATAGTGAAAATTCATGGTAATATTCTGGTAATGTTATTATTGTTATTATAATAGTTATTATTGTTAAACAATCGATTATCACAATGAGAAACACTCTATCATAGCAAGTCCATGCTTTTAAAACTCTAATGGAAAATTCATATATAAAAACTGACTCAAAGCCAGAAATGATTGTCGCTATAGCATACAACAATTTACAAACACAGTCTCATGACCTATATAGTATTGTCGGTGGCACGAGCATATGACAGAATTCTAACCTACGAGGAGCCGAACTACGCTTGATATTTCGTGCCGCAACTGTCACAGTATACATTTCATACAACAGCAAAGAAGAAGAACAACTGCATTAAATTTGACGCTAATAATTGAAAAACTATAATCATGGTAAAGAAAAGAAAAGGTATGTGAAAGCTTGAGATGTAGGTTATGGCAAGGAATTGTTTGAAAACTATGAAGTGTCTTTTACCACATGCCATTATCTGTTTTAGAATTCGAGCAGAGCAAAGAGGAGCGTATGGTGATGACAATCGGCGAGATAATACAGGAATTATTGAAGGCACACGAAGAAAACAAGGACGTCGATTTGAACAAACTTAAGACACGAATCTCCTCGAAGTATGGCTTGGACTCGTCGCCCAGACTAGTAGATATAATCGCGGCAGTTCCTGCTGATGCTAGGACTATACTAGTGCCAAAACTAAAGGCTAAACCCATTAGGACTGCTAGTGGTGTTAGTACACTTGCTATAGTCAAGCCATACGTTCAATCTAATAATTAAAGAAGTTTTAAGTAAAGAATTTGATTACAGATTGCTGTAGTGGCTGTCATGTGCAAACCGCACCGGTGTCCACATATTAATATGACTGGCAATATCTGTGTTTATTGTCCTGGTGGTCCAGACTCAGATTTTGAATATTCCACACAATCCTATACTGGGTATGAGCCTACATCAATGAGGGCCATTCGTGCTAGGTACAATCCTTTCCTTCAAACTAGACACCGAGTAGAACAGGTAAAGTGCAAGATATAATGTAAGACCCCAATCTATTATATATTGGAGTAATACCCAGTAAAACAAATAGTGTTCTACTCTATTAAATGAATATCAATCATGAGTAATATATGGTTTTAGTTAAAACAACTGGGTCACAGTGTCGACAAAATCGAATTCATAGTGATGGGTGGAACTTTCATGTCCCTGCCAGAGGACTACCGCGATTATTTTATCCGAAATCTCCATGACGCTTTATCGGGCCATGTAAGCAATAACGTCGACGAAGCAGTGAAATATTCAGAACGCAGTCGAACAAAGTGCATCGGTATAACGATTGAAACCCGGCCCGACTATTGCTTGAAGAAGCACTTGTCCGATATGCTAAAATACGGGTAAATATTCTCTCAATTTCATTACAAAAAGTTTATCATTTAATAAAATGAAAATGATTGTAAATGTAAATGTTTCACAGATGTACTCGATTGGAAATTGGCGTTCAATCGGTATTCGAGGATGTAGCACGCGATACTAATCGCGGCCACACTGTACGAGCAGTGTGCGAAAGCTTCCAACTGTCGAAAGATGCTGGCTTTAAAGTAATAGCACACATGATGCCCGATCTGCCGAACGTCGACATTGAAAGGGACGTTCAACAGTTCGTTGTAAGTTTCAGCTCATGTAACGTTTTTTTCGTAAAATATAATTCAAAGTATTAGCATTACAACTATAACAATGTACACAGGAATTCTTTGAGAACCCAGCATTCAGAGCTGATGGCCTAAAGATATATCCAACTCTGGTAATACGAGGGACAGGCTTGTACGAGCTGTGGAAAACGGGCAGATACAAAAGCTACGCTCCTAGCGTACTAGTTGATCTGATTGCTCGTATTCTTGCTCTAATACCGCCTTGGACTCGAGTTTATCGTGTACAGAGAGACATTCCCATGCCATTAGTAAGGTACAGATATCAGCTAATATGGTTTCTTTGAAATTGGTAAAATTATTCCTGAAATCTTATATTCTGATAACATTTTAATAGTTCTGGAGTGGAGCATGGTAATCTGAGAGAACTGGCCCTCGCTCGAATGAGAGATCTAGGTACAGACTGTCGGGATGTGAGGACACGTGAAGTAGGAATACAAGAAATCCACCATAAAATCCAGCCATACGAAGTCGAACTTATTCGCCGTGATTACGCGGCAAGTAACGGCTGGGAAACCTTTTTATCTTATGAGGATCCAATGCAGGATATATTAGTGGGACTTCTAAGGCTGAGAAAGTGTACCACTGATACTTTCAGGTAATAAGGACATGAAATTGAACCAATAGTTAATAGAAAATCAGGCAAACAAAATTATATACCAAGATCAGTGTAGAAATAATGTTAGAATCTTTTTAACATTGTATTACAGGCCAGAACTAAAGGAAAAATGTTCCATTGTAAGAGAACTTCATGTGTACGGTAGTGTGGTGCCTGTAAATGCCCGAGATCCAACAAAATTCCAGCACCAAGGCTTTGGTATGCTTTTAATGGAAGAAGCTGAACGAATCGCAAGAGAGGAGCACAGATCTCACAAGATTGCAGTTATATCCGGTGTGTTTATGATACAGAATAGAATAAAACACCAAATATATATAAAGAAATCTAATAATTGTGATTGATTGCAGGTGTTGGGACAAGGAATTACTATCGCAAAATGGGATATGAATTAGACGGTCCTTACATGTCAAAGATGCTTGTAGATTGCAAATAAAAGCTAACTAGTTCTGTACAGCGGAGACTTTGTATATTTGCAATACACACATTATTTTAATAGTCATTAAAGAGATCATTTTACTTTTCCATCCATTTAAAGCTAGGCTCGATCATATCTAGTTTCTAATGCAAGTCTCACTTTTCGTTGAACTAAGTACAAGTATTTATATTTGTAGAAGGGTGGTCAACATCTTGCTTACAATTATTAATTAATTAATAACCCTGTTCTTAATTCTTCTAATACACACGTTTAAATTGAGCTGATAGAAAGAAATAAGTGAATATTACAGTTTTAACCAACGCTTCAAGAAACGGTTACATAAATCAGAAACCGACCCATAATATAAAAACATTGGCACATATAAATTATGATATATTCATTTGTTTAAACAATAAGAAGATATTTTGCTCGCATATTCGATGCTTTGGCACACTTAATCAAGAATCCAGGGTTTAGAGGTCCAACACAACAAGTGAGAATAATCCCCCAATTCCTTTGTCCGCAATTACCAGTCTGTCACACCTTCGCGCAGTCTTCGGGAACCAAGGATCCACTAGTATTCGACACTGACACCAATTACACCAAAGAATAACCGAACTGCAACCGCACACGATATTTCACGACGCGAAAATAACTCACTGAGTAGAGAAGCAACGAGAAATAAAGGCGGGCACTCGAGTGGCTTGAAGAATTCGAATCCAAGCAAGAGCGTGCTTAATGCCCCCACTCTTTCACTTGAAGCAACCTGAAGCGCCACCTGGCGCCAATCCGAAAGCGGTGCTCCCTGCTATACACAAGAGCAGCCCCATTCGCAAGTTCGCCGCTCGCCGCTCCACGTCTCTTCTATAGGCACACGCAGTGCAGCCCGATCATTCCTATGTAGAATGTCTCTCGCTCGAATCTCTCGCGAATAGCGGAAAGCGCGCCGCAAACTAGAATCGGAGCGAGTCGGCGGTGAATCGTCGTGAGAATGTCGGGAGCGCGAAGTGTCAGTGAATACGAGAGTTGAGCCGCAGGACTCTGTCTCCCTCTCTCTCGCTCTCTCTTGCTCACTCTCTTTCTCTCTCTTTCCTTCTTCATCCATCGCTCGCACTCACTCACTCACTGGTGCCCGAAGGATACCGTCTTCCAACTCTTCGTGAATGAGAAGGACCGACTAACTGGAATCCTGGCACCGCATCCTCATTCCGTGAGTCTGCTTTCGCACTTTTACTTTCGCGCGTTTGCCATTTGACGCTCAAAGCCTAGGTTAGGTTCCCCGGAATCCAGCCAGGATTTCCTCGAAAGGATTAAGTGCGCGCAGAGTACTTCGACACCACTTTGCCACCTGCACTCATGCTTCAACGGCGCGTTGATAATTTTGTCAGGTGCATTACATAATTTGCCTGGCTCCATTGTCACGGGATTTACCCTGGCAGTGTAATAACAGAGTCTCGAAGTTTGCGTTATCGGGACGAGTGTAAAAACTGGTATTCTGCTTTCGGAGGATATTTTGATTTAGGATGATCTAGATTTTGAGAAAGGATATTTTTTATTCCTTGTGGAATTTGCCCTCTTAATAGCTGACATTGTTTGATGAGTGTTATTTGAATACACGGCATGTTAATTATTTTTTTGTATAATAGTTTTTGAAATGCGATGAAGCCAAATTATGATATCTGGGGCATTGCACTTTCGATTCGCAATATTGTAATGGAATACAGTAATGGTAATTCAATGAGGTACTTGTTGTTGTCTTTGAAACAGGAAGCATCAGTGTCCCATGAATGAACAAGCATTATTAAACAGTTCTATTTCTGAATAGATCGTTCGTAAGTGCTGTTTACGAATCCATTGATTTATTTTTATTGTTACATCGTAGTAACAACTTTTCTTCAATAATCAATGAATGTTTCGTATCATATAATAGTAAAACTTAATCAATTTTTGATGTGTGAGGCCGATTATCGAAAAGAATTAACAGATTTCCGCGAAACGTTATCGAAATCCATTAATTGAATTCGATATGCTATTTTATCCTCATTTATAATATGTATTCGAAACAGCTTTGATTTATTCTGTTTATTTAAATGTGATGTTAACACGTTTCATGTATAGTTTACTTTCAGCCTACTTAAATTATTGAATTCCCGTTTTTATCATCATAGTTATTAAATAAAAGGGAATTCCAAGCATTTCTTTTATAGTTTCTTCTATTCAATTAGAGGAAGCATCGCTTAATTATCCATGAAATTATTGTTAAGACATTAAGACCGTGCTTGATGTTTGATGGTGGACTTATAAGTCCTTAGAGTTCATGTACTTCATGTTCTACTCTACACCGAGCAGTAATGCGTTCTTTACGAAATAATTGTTTCCCGATTTTCATGGTGTGCGCTCACAGTGCGGAACTTCTGTTTTCGGTTACATAAAGAGAAAACGATGCGAAGGAGGTGGTTCGCTATTCGTTCCCGGTCTCTATTGCGTGTTAATCCATCGAGCACGGCGCAACGGCGACTTGCCATGTCAATTAACTACCACACAAAATCTGCTCCCGCTCTTTCTCCATATTTCCCACAGTGCCAAATGTTCGCGAGCATTTCGGCCACTTTCCAAACTCCATTAAAACTAAGCTGGGGATTTATAAATGTACGGATCGCAAGGATGATCGTCAAATGTATTATTTTATACTACTTTGAACACTTATACAAGTAGATCTCTAATTTGTTTGATCTTTTATGTGTACACGTAATAATTAAATGAATCAAGTACTAGTCTGATTAATTCAGATATTTTATATTTAATAGAATGTAGTGAGAAGAAAAACCGTGAGAATACCAGAAAAATGGTATTCTTTTTTACGATCAAGTGTGTGAATATTTCTTATCAGGATTGACTATCCGCATCTGATTTCAAAGTATAATGCGAGTGTTCTGTTCGCATATGTAATGGTCGGTGTTTCTCTCTACATGTGCAGTTTCCCAGCTATTTGTTGGGAGTAAAAAGTGTGAATGTACTTTTTATTGGCACGGCATTAGCGGATACTCGGTAATCGGTACTGTTATTCTATAAAACCCTGACCTTCCAATGGATCAACTATTTCAATATCAAAATCCTTTGATAATATAAACAAAACATCAAACTCACTTTTTGAAAAATTTCTTTCAATTTAAAACAAAAAGTCCATCTCGGCAAGTAATTAACACTCAAAGGCTTAGCATCCAATTTGTGTTGGCGCGCCTGGCGACTAATTAACTTTTGGCTCGCAGCAACGCCTGCGAGGAGCGGCGGAACTCTGCGATTCGCAGGGCATAGTCGAGCATAGTGCTGTATCCGGCGACTATTATTAAATTTGCCCTTAACGATTGTCGGGAGAGTAAAGAGTTTAGTCAGCGGCGAAATTCATTAGCTCGCGCACTGGGACGTATGGCAACGCAGCCGCGTCCTCCCCTTCGCCGTTCGTTCCTCCAGCAGAAAGATTCCAAGACCCCGACAGCATTCCCCTTGCTTCACGGATTTAGGAAACCGATTCCTTGACTCGAACCCCCGCAATTTCGGATCATAATCCCTGAAGAACACCAGGAAGCATCGGTGAGTTGGCGGAAGCCTGTTAAAGTCAAAGATTCGATCCCCAAGCGCTAATACGTTTAACCCTTCGCCGTTGCTTTCGCCCACTGCATCGTCGTGTCTCTCACTTCATGATACAATGACATCGCGCAACAATTAGAATTTCCCGGGGAATGTGTTGCATTCAATTTCGTAAAGACATTTTTACTGCAATAAGGTTATAACTGTTTGAAAAATATTATAATATTGTCTTGTCGTGTGGCGTCATCGATTTTTATTTATTCTTCAAGCAACTTCTACTCTGAATTATTGCAATTTGAAGTTGTATCATTCTTGCAACAAATGGGCAATGCATAAAGTGATTGTATTTGAAAAAGCTCGTTTAATGGGAAGTGGAAGAAGATGAAATCAAGCTCTTTTATTATGTAAAGCCTAAGAACATTTGAGTTAGCGATTCAGGTCAGTTGCCCTTTCAGTGCTCATTTGACTGCTCCGCGCCAGTGAAGGGTTAATCGAGACATTGCTTTCTACTCCGGGTTTTAAGTGCAAGTACAAGTAGAAGACTGATTCCTACGTAACTGGGATTGCTCGAGAGTCAATCGAGCGCGAGCCGTACTCTTGTTACTAACACTGTCACGTTATATCAGCCTGTTTTGACATGTGTATCCGTCGCAGCTATGGACTGATGCGTTGTACCGCGATCGATTGTGTAAACTCTAAGTGCAGAAGGTGCTTCGAGCCAATTAGACGAATCCTTTTTTCATTTATTCGTTTGAAACTCATTCTAGTCTAACGCAACTTAATTCTACTTCTTGAAAATAACTGTATTACCTGCAATTATACATAGAATTAATGATAATCTATTTTTAGTTGGTTACGAATTTTTGATACTCGACAGAGTTCATCATCCATTTTTCAACTTTCCCTCCAGTTTTTGTGTATCGCTTGAAAATTATAATGACGCGGAGCATAATTAGCAATGCCTGAGTGAACCTTTTACCAAACTCATTTGCTCTGTCACGTCGCAATGCGCGATAACCATTAGCGTACAGTTATGCACTTATATTATTTATGCGACTCCACCTTTTTTAGTCTCAGTCGTAATATCTGGACAGCATATATGACTGCGAGGCAATACTTTTTCTATGAGGGCGCACGCGATTCTTCAGCTGAGGTGTGCGTGGCAGCCGATGAGCAAAAAATACGACACAGAGCAGCTCGCATATGCAGTCCGTTATCTTATCTCTGTTAGTCACTCGCTCTCGATTCGTTTGCCCTCTAAGCCCGGCTTGCATTTAAACATTTCCGGCATTGTAATCAAGCCGCATTGATCCAAACGATCGACGTCAGACTCCACCTCGCTTCTTTTACCTTTGGAATTTCGAGGCATTCCACTTGTTTTTATATTACGAGCTCTTTAATATGTTGCGTCCCAACGAGGTCACAAGTTACCTCTCGATTAAATGATCATCAGTCTAGACATCATATTAATATAAAATCCTACAAGTCATAATGATTTAGATGACAGTCATTTGCCATTTGCACGTTGGCTCCGGCACTCTAAACTTTCTCCGGCAAATGGCACGATGCAAAATACATGAATAATAGCAAACTAAAATAGAGTTTGTCAGATAAACATTGGATCGTCCAAACATACCTGATCGCGTGTTATTTTCTTGGTAATCGAAGTAATTGAAAGTGAAATCGAAGTGGGCTATTGCCAGGGTGTAATAACGTTTCAATTATCCGAGAGCCCGGATTGTAAACAGAATTCGCCAGACTCCAATTGACAAGAGTGGTGTGTCGGCGGTGTTTACCGTGGTAAGTGTGTCTATGCACGCTGCAGAAACGTGGGGTTAAGGTGATTGATTGACGTCACTGTCCGTAGAAAATCCATTATTCGAATTGAATGACTGCCACGTGGCTCGCTGGGTTGAGGGAACTGATTCCAATTGCCTCTCCAATCTCTCGTGGAATTCCTTTAGCTAGGATTCCATGGCTCGTCGGTATCGACAATTCGATTGCTAGCGAGTACAAGAAAACATTTGTTACACCCTACGAGCCCTTTCGTTCACTTTCCTCCATTTTCTTGGCCCTACAAAAGCTAATTTAATGAGATTTGTTAGAAAGAATTCTTTTTAAAACATTTGCAAGAAATCGTGTATTCGTGTAAATGTGTTGTTTCTTAAAAAGGTAGCACGTACAGCCTTGGAAAATAATTATTCCTGCCACTTGGAATACTAATTTAAAGTTGCTTAGTCGAAGTGGTGAACATCCACTGTTCCTTTATGATAGGATACATTGATGCATTCATAAATATTATGTGTTAATCAGTAACTTGACTCACTTGTTCACGCATTTTTTACTATGTTAGCCGTATTATATTCGTACTTTTGCTTGGCATATTTTAGCCACCACGATCGCAAGTTTTACTGTCAGTTTTCAAGTACCCCGGTGCAAATTGGCGAGTCGGCTCGGCCTGTGCTAGTACTCTCAGCCGACTTTTAACACCTCCTAAAAACGAAAGAGAGACGCAGCTCGTCAGCATTTTGACGTCGCGTTGCCACACTCATGTTGATCGCCGAGTGCACGTAAAGCAGCTTCGCGAAATGGGATTGGCACAATTAGCATCCTGCGTATGTATACACAGGGCGTAAACCTTCGTATCTCATTAATTTAAAGCATCGATTTTTTTAGCCTCAGTTCATGCATACCTTTTGCAATCTGATCTAGCATTTGTTAATTATAACAGGATATGAATTCGAAAAAATGCGTTATATGATCGTCCAACTTATGCTACATTTGCGTACTAAATGATTCCTCTCAATGTATCACTCACTAATTATAACGCAACTGTGTTTTGCTCATTAGTTTTCTTGAATGCTGAACCAAAGTTTTTATATAGCCGGAACAAGAATTCTAAGAATCCATGTTTCTGCTGAGTTAGAAAAATAATGTGGAACGAACGAAAGGGATTTCGTACGCAAGAAAAACATTTATTATCCATTTTTATCTTATCATAAGTACGAAGTTTGGATGTGGCTTGCACAATTCTTTGGGACGCATGAACTTAGTTCACAGAAGAGAAAATACACGTTCTCGGAAGAGAAACTATTGGTAACGATGTTAGTTTATGTTGCCGTTCAGCTCAGTTCTAATTATGCGGGCGTAGTATTCGAAGGGCTAAGGGACTAATGTTTACACTTGATTGAATTGCGGGGCTTGTCAGTTTGTCTGGGTTGGTGTGCGCTACGAATTAGCAGTGACCCATTTAAGTGTGTGTTGTGACAGCAGAACAGACGCGGGAGAGTTAGATAAGATATCAGCTGGCATTACAAAACGGTAGGAATTGAAGCGCGATCGGCCTACCACATCGTCAATCTTAATCTGCAAGTGCCTTTACAGGCCGAGCAGGCGAAAAAAAGGAGCTGGTGAAATCAATTAAGCGTTACGCCTTCTTTTCCATATCGCACCGATGATTCATGAGCTCCGATTAGCTTTAAACAATCTTTATGCCATTTATGGAAAGTAGCAGCCTCGATGATAAATACTACATGTAAACAATGGTTTACAATTCATTATTTTACCAAGAATTCAAATACACTAACAATAATATCACTAGTGTCTCACATTCTTCCTTTACTATTCACGAAAAAGATTATAAAAACAAATTGTCGCAAACGCATATTACAGATTAATAGGAAAAAAAATAAATCAAGTGCAACGCAATGGAATATTAATTGTTTCAATGTTAAATCCTGTTGTTCTTGGATGCGTTCACATGCTGGCAGCACTAACAGAGCGACTACCAATTACACTTCAATTGTAGCCCAGTAATAAGCGTGTATTTTGCTAGTCAGAAAAAATAATGCCAAGAGCATCTAGAGTCTATTGTAGTCTATAGCGGAGTGGCATTGTAATGGCGGGCAGAGTTTAAGATTGGCAGATAAAGAGAAGAAAAGTAGGACAGTCTTGGGTGACCATGAATTTACCTAAGCAACTGGCGTCGCTGATTAAGCTGACTTTCTGTCTCCAGAAATATTCCGAGCTACGTCGCCACCGTCTGCCATATTTGATAGCACGATTTGGAGGCTTAATCCCTGATAATACGTAGTCTGCTTTTGGACTAGGAAGGATCTGTTTGTACACACGGCTACTGAGTAAACAGGTGATATAGCAGCACTTGTTATTAAACTGTTAGTCTCGAAGGACACGGCATAGATCAACATGGGTGCGCGTTCCCGATGATCGACGAATGGCCCGGCTTATAAATAAATAACGGAGATCGGTCATAAATCGGTTATGACAATTGGTAAAATCATAAGTGCAACTTACGCAATAAGCTGCGACTTATATTCCAGCGATAGGGTTAATGTAACAAGATAACAGTGCTTGAGGCTGACATAAAGCTTATTTTATTTATTTTAATTCCATTCGATTTAGATGAAATGTGATGGGAATGGGAAATAATGACTCTGAATTTTAAAGTGAGAGGAGATGAGAAGGGGCCTTTGTAATGGAAGGGTCTTTGACTTGAAATTGAAAGGGATTATTGACAAGCCGATCATTAGCACACTTGTCGAGTGTACCGTGCAATTCATAAGACCTCGTTGTCATCGAAGTAGGGTGAAGGAACCGATATCCGAGATCGGTCACACCCTTCTTTGCGGCCTGAAAGTTAAGGGGTCTCTGCTCTCCTCGAAAAGCACATTCCCCGATCAAACACTCTTCTGGCGCCATTGATCGCCTCTTCACTCGAGTTCCCTGCACCTCAGATACGCCAGCATCTCCCCAAGACGGCTGACTTTATCAAATGCAAATCTTGGATTCCGATAAATGACACGTTGGTTGTACATAACACGTTTTATGAAACTACCAATTGCCATAACACGTTTTGCAACTGCCAGACTCTCGAGATGCAACGTCTATTTACAATCACATTTCCAACGTGGGAGAATTAATAAGCTGATAGTTTAGAAGTCTAGTGGATTTTCTGATTGGAATAAGTGGAAAAGGAATTTCTAGTTGTTAAAGAATTTTCACATTAAAAATTCTGAAAGTTGACTACGATAAATAAGATAATCAAAAAGTTTCTAATATTTGAAAAAGTCATTCAACGAAAATACACTATTTGCTACTATTATTAATTAAAACAGTACCTTCAAAAATTACGTAGGTATATTAAGGGAAATATTAATTGAGAGCTTTAGCCAGAGATTCCAGCCTGCGTGTCTGACAATCGCGACTAATTCGACTTGTCTCACCAGCGGGCAAGACTATTAGCCTCATTAAGCATCATTGTTCTTGCGAGCGTCATATTCAGATTGACCTAGACCAACCGCTTCTAAGACAATGAGACATTCTTGGAGTATACCTTCGAACACTCTATCAATCATTCTTCTCTATTTAATCTCACATTCTCTTTAATACTTAATGTTTTCCACTTCAGTAGTTCTTTCAATTTCATTTAACCGTCAAACTTCTGTTTTATAATTGTTTTATATATTCACTATTATATAATTAACTAACACTCTTATATAATTCAATTAAACACGCAATAAATCAAGGATTAGCAGTCTACAAAAAATTCACAGTAGAATAAAAAAAACTACATAATAAACTACTTCTAAATTAAGCGCTACTTTCGCCACCATTCATCTGCAACTGGTCCATGAAAAAAAAAGGCTGCGCCCAAGTTTCGCAATATATTTTTGGCACGCTCTGTATGTTCGGTACAGCTGTAATATGCTAGGATTGCATGCAAACTTTAAGAACTCAGAATCTACATAATACTAAAATTAAAGACAATGGATTTCTTTAACAATACTGATTGATTGGCTTTTTTATCTGTTTGAAATTCGTGGCGCGTTGTATTCTTTATTGTTAAGATACTTTGGATTGCTCGTCTGGGAGATGCGTCAGGATAAATGGTGAAATGCAGTAGGGGCTTTCCCAATTGGCCAGCATGAGTTAGCGTGGCGGCATACTCTGTGCACGTGCGCTGCTTACATAATTCGGCAGCGATGCACTTTACCTACGATGCTACGTAACCAGCACGCGACTATTTTCGGCAAACTCGAATGGAGGAGAGGAGTTGGGGAAGAGGAGAAGTGATCGGGTGCTGCTCGCACTCTCTCATGCCTGTCGAAACTCCAATTGACGGAGGCCCAAACCCAACCGAATATTAGGCCCGCAAAATCTCCTTTTTAAGCTCCGTTCACATTATAACCTTGCTTCCAACGCGTTTCTAGCAAGCTGCCAATAAGTTTTGAGTTGAGAATTTGTTAAATATTGCTTTTAATGGGAATTTGAAATTCGTTTAAGTCACTGTCATTATTTTATTTGTGACGGAAACTCCTGTTTTTTTGTCCGCAGATATTTTTGCATTTTTAACGACTAATTTGAGTGTCAAACTTGTTTAAATTGGACTCTTGTATATTTCAGGTTGTCCCATATATTTTTCTATCCGACTTAACTTTTTAATTGGATTTTAATTTCTTACAAAAATAAATTGCTCGTATTTAACCTATCTAATAATCTACCATCTGCCAAATAGTTCCATATAAATTTTATTAAATAATATATTCCATCACTCTATAATAAATAAACTATAATCTCCATAAAACACCGTACGACCAACGCTAGATCACAAATAACATAATCGATAAGATAATCCTCCCAATCATAACAGTATAATATTAATCCACGATAGAAAAATGATTACGATAACTCATCATAAAGCAAATATAGGAGGATACGATAGAAGGTTTTCGGATCACCCTGTGTATGGAAAGTTGTGGGCAGTTGTGGGTGGATACTTCACCTCGACACACCGTGTTATTAACCCGCTCCTTTCGTCGGTGTGTCCTCGTTTCGAGTGGCACGAGCACACACCACGAGGATCAGGGAGGAGTGTCAGAAAGAGAGAATGAGAGCGAGAAACGACGCGAGAGAAAGAGAGAGTGAGAGAGAGAGAGGGAGAGAAATATACTCCGCCACCTTGCAAAGCCGCATCGCCAGGGGGCTAAGCTCCCTCTTCCCTTACACAGCCTTACAACCCCCAACAACTTTGACTACCTGCACTGTCTTCCAGTTACAAAACCTCCTGCATCGAGGCCCTTCAGATTTTGCGTGCAAAAAGTTCCTCGCGTAATTAAGAATCTAGGACACGTACATTCAGGTACGTGTCATGGCCCTGTGACGAAGGAAAAGAGAGGAGTTTGTATTTCTAAACTTTAGAAATCTTTAATCTAAAGCGGAATTCTAAGAAATAATGATGAATGCAAAATATAAATTAATTTATAAAATATATAATTAATAAGTTCCTACGATGATCGTTTGTTATTGCCAAAGAATTAAGATTGTAATGAACTATTTTTTATGCTATCTAGTCATATTATTAAGATGAGAGGAAAGGTCTCGTGCAATGCATATACAATTAGTAAAATATCAAATTGCGCGTTTTTCACCTTTTATACCATCAGTGCCAATTGCAAGGATTTGAGTAATTTGCAAGATTGCTTTCAAACTGATATCATCCAGATCGAGAAAACAATGAATGGCAAATCATTGCGGACTTTCCTGAAACGCTTGGCGACAATTACTGACATAACCAGCGGATATGCCTGACAATGGGAACAATGCGGTAATTATCGGCGGCGCTTATGCAATTATCGGGACGGCAAACTCGTGCGTGCTCGCACCGCGCACGACACACGACGCACGACGAAAGGACCTTTCGCATGGTTCATTGGCATTCGCGCGCTCTTGTTACATTCCAGGACAGACTCGTTTCACTCCGGATACTGTTACCGACATTCGACGGACGCACTCACCGCTATACCTTCTCCGTGTCCACTCGATCTATTAATCGCCCGTTTAGTTCGATGCCATTTCATTATGCTAATCAGTCGGACTCGTTCAACAAAATTTTTTCTTTTTAATAAATAGCTAGCTCGCAAGAGAACTTGGAAATATCGACAGACATTAATCATATTAAACTAAACAAAATAACAATTTTCAGTCAAGACAGCAGATCAATTTATAGACTTCTGCGAATTTTTTATAATCGTAATTATTTTCTGTATTCTTTGTTTGTTGCGGTTTCTTCATGTTTGCTGAAAAACAGAAGCAGTTTTTTTTAAAGAGGAAAGGGATATCCTTTCCACGTGTGTTGCGCATCGGAAAAACCAGGAAAGTTAGGCAATACAAACATTAAAATTTCCGTTTATGTGGAACAAGTAGAAAAGTCGGCCGGAACAATAATGGAGAAAAATGATGCAGTTCTTGAATAAGAATGGCCAAAGGAAGCCTTGGGATTCACTGTTCCAGAGAGAACTGACTTTTTCACGGTCGATGAGTGCTCGTTGATCTCTAATTAAACTCATCATGCAAGAAGGAACGGAGAGCCAATTGGTATTGTCAGTCCTTCGACGCGAATGCTCGCGTGCAAACAGAGTTAATTGTTGTGAAAAAATGATGGTGGAGTCAGGGCTTTGTTTGCGCGTTTACCACTGAGTTGTCCCTGGCAATTGGAGCATTATGCAACTCTTTTCAGACTCGAAAAAGTAGGCTCCCAACATTTCTGCAAAGAGTATGCAATTTGTTTGGAAACAATTGAGAACTAAAACCTCTGAAATTGTTAACTTTGTAAACCAACTCGTTCCTCACTGCAATTATTTGCTAAGTTTTTTTTATTAACCTCGCAGTTATTCTGCTTTGTGACTGCACATTCATTGTATAATTCAATTATTAATAGAATAACTGCTGCGCGATCTTTTGATACAAGTCCTTCAATGGTGCAGATAATATTGAACATCGCTGGTAAACGAAGCTCGGATAAACAGATCTAAAAATACAGTCTAAATGTTTACCGAAAGGTATCGCCCGTGTTTTTGCCAGTTATGCAGATTTAGTTTTAGAGGAAGTTGCAGGAAGCTATGTTTCGCAAAATGATACATTGTACCATGCGTCCTTGCATAAGCAATGTTTTATTTGTTTGTTTTCCAAAACGTCGTGGCCAGCATAACATTGCTTGTTTACCACACTTCATTTAATATTTCTATATTATATTTTCGTTTATTATAAACACAATGCAATATAATGTTCGGCCCCTTTCAACGATAATCCTATTAGATGTTCAATATGCTTTGCGTTTCCCAATTAAACTTTCCAAATGATATTGGCACAAGTTGGAAATTACGTGAGACTCCAAACCGCGATTCATCGAGTTCTCCTTTCATTCTATCAGAGTTCTACTTTCCAAGGAAAATTGGGTTCGATTCGATCGGGAACTAATTTCACTTGCAAATCATCTGCTTTAATAATCCCCTATACATACCACAAATGAACGACAAACAGTATCTTTTACAAACTTTGAATGAATTAAACTTGAAACACTTTAAATTCAATACTTATCCTTTCCATACAAAATTCCTATGATTCTTAATTAATTCTTCGTGAAATTCTGTGTGAAATGAAAAAAAAATGCTCGTAGAACATTTTCAACAGGAAGGATTTCATGTGTAATTGAGTAAACATCATGAATCTTTTTCGAAAGTGTTGAAACTGTTAAAATACCTTTGAAATGCAAAGTCCAATCTAATGTTGAACGCACTTGGAAAATGCGACACGGAATGTGCGTAGAAATGTTTAACTTTTCCACGGAGATTTGGCAGCTGTTCTCAGTGAATAGTTGTCTGATGGAAGGTGGCGTCGCGGCGTTACCTGAAAGCACATTCTAGTAAAAGCTCGAGCAGCGTCGCCGTCGCAGCGTCAGTCGACACTCGCCTTGCCGTCAGTCGAGATCGCGTATTCTCTTTTGCAGCGTGTAAACGCGATTCCACGTCGGTTTTCCACTCGAAACTAAAGCGAACGTGCAAGCTCTGCGCCAGTCATTCACCAATGGTACATTGAGACATCCTGGCTTTTTCAAAACTCCGGCGTTCGCGTTTCAATGAAAACCTGACGTAAAATTCAACGAAACACGTATTCCAACTGAATTAAGCAGAAAACTTTCTCACTTTTTCTTGGTTTTATTGAATTACGTAAATAAAACGAGAAATTCAATCAAAATCAATTAAAAGCTAAACTCATTTACGAGAACCAGTTTAATTAAAACGTGTAAGAAGTTTCGCAAACTTTAACGTTATTAAAAGTTTACATGGAACTTTAACTAAATGAAGCATTTAATTAATGCTATACCTGCGAGGCAACCAGGCCGATATAAAAGTTCATTAACACGATTCGATAATGAACACGGTGGACTCGAATGAACTCGTTACGAACTTGATTAAATATTAAAATATTCGTGTATAAACTACGAACAAACTTTAAGTGGAGATTAAATAAAAATAACTTCATTATTAAGAACGGAACTTTAACACAACTCTCCTCTTTTTTTATTACTATTTTTCGTGTCGGTACTCAATGCTATTTCTAAAGACAGGTTCGGTTTGACGCACGTTACTTAAAGGCCTCCGACGTTCCTTGCATAATTGCATAACTTGCATAACTTGGATAAGTAATATTTAATGAAAAAGTGTCAGTGACTTGCCGCGCACGGTCTTTACTATCTTCCTAGCCAAATCTGGCAAATAAGCGACCGAACGAGGAAGAGAAACAAGTGAAACGGTCACGCAGAGTTCACTCTTTCAGGAGAACCTGTTAAGTAACAGCTACTCCTTTCTTCCGCCTTTCAGGAAAGAGTCCAGCTTTATTTTAAATTCGCAGACAGTATAATTCCTTAATTCGTATAGTAATTTAGAACGAAAGTCGATAAATCTGCCGTTGACACTAAAACCTGTATTGTGAAACAGATAATAATATAAACTTTATAACTGTAATTTTACTATCATAACATCAAAGAACATTAATATAAGCGTATAATTTCTGATAAAATATATAATTTATTCGACTATTACATAAACACAATAAATAATAATAATGTTCTTGCAGCGAATGCAACTATCCTTCTAAAAGAGACTGGAAAGGACATTTTCGTAAAATGCAAATTCCCGCGAGAGTGAAGTGAAAAAGACTATTTTCTCGTAAATTGGAGTGGCAAAGTGCCGAGGAAACTGTGTTCCTTCGATGCGACTTACGCGCGATTGGAAGTTCAAGTGAGATCGAAGTGAGCGAGAAAAAGAGGTGCGAAAATGATCACCGTGCCGATATCCGCCTCGAGTTCTTTCTCGAAGGTCAATGCTTACAGTGATACCAGCATTTTGGCCAAGAAAACTATGGTGAGTCGGTGGAAAAACGATTTTCGTAAATCGAAACTTCTACTTCCTAGTTAATTTCTCAAACACTCCATTAATTAATAAAGTTAAGCAAACTTTAACATTGGAGTATTAATCAACCAGTAGGAAATTCAATCTTGACTTTCAGAGGTGATTTTCCAGCAAAAAGAACTAGTGATTTTCCTGTAACTAATCGTTCTAGATAGAGTGTGGGGATAATCCTGTGTAAACGTTCTACGATTAAATGAATTTGAACTGCCACACATGCTAATACGATTTTCTATACATGAATATTCACTTCTATCATCCATATTACATAACTGCATTAAAAGAAATTAATTTCTACCAGTGAAAATTTAGAAAAGAATTCATAATTCATTTGCAATACTCATAATCCGACAATAAAGATATTATTTTTTAACAACGAAAACCAACAAGATTTCCAGGAAATCATCAGCTTTCCTTTCACACGCTTTGCTGTCCTGTTTAACATACAATGAATTTTAGATGCTCGTACTTTGTATTCAAGTTTTGCGATCCGATGGTGTCAGTGCTCTGATTTAAATGTTAAAGCAGTCTGAAATACAGCATTTCGGAAGCCTCTCCGGCGAGTGCAGCAGTACTTTAGACTTTGTTGTGCTCTTATTGACGACTGGCAAGCTGTAGGTCATGGAAGAAATAGAAATGAACTTGGCTTATTTCGCCGGTGTGCGCTGAGAGCGCCGGTTAGTGCCAAGTGTCTCCGAGAATCCCTTGCTAACGATTCATTGAATAATCGGTTATTATTGCTACACTGCACTGCTCGAGATCGCGACTAATTGGCGTCATAATTACGTCACTAGAAACGTCTGCGACCACGTAACTGGCAACGTCAACTCCTTCTTTACATCCAATCCTTCCACCGGGCAACTTCCATTTATCGAAATCTGCTTCTGTCACTTCCATATTTATCCGACAAATGCTCGAAATGTCGCTCGCATTCTAACACGATTGAAATAGAAAAACTAACTCATTGAAATTCATTAAATCTGTATTAGTAATAGTTAAGATTGGATTGGATGTGTAAACTCGGGCGATTGAAGTTTAAAACAAATTGGATGTAGGACGTGACAGGTGTCAGGCTTTCCTGGAACCTTAAGTACATAGGAAGCTTTAAGTTTATTGTTATTTGACAATATACGTATCGGATAAGTAGAACTTCACTACACTAATGCAATTCCCAAGGCAAGAACACGAAATCCGTATCAGTCTACTTTACTTTAACCCTTGCCAATTCTTGACACGTACGTTTTCAACCAACAGGTTGATGAATCAGAACTAGCATCATATTCTACTGCCAAAAAGTACAAACTATAATAGAATCTCACAAGTAAAAAACTTAGACCATAATAATTAATGAAATATTGATATCATTCGATCCATTATATTTTCAAGAATGGGAGCACCGAAAATAGACCCAAGAATTCACTTCCAAACAAACAAATAACAAACACTCGAACTACGTCACATACATTTGACAGATATATCGCATTTACAGCGCAAAGAACCGACATACTTCATTGACACCGCATTGAATATCAATACTATTTCCAACGGGAATTGTATTACACACAAGGAAATTTCGCTCCATTAACTTAATTCTACAATGAGAAGGTTTGTGTGTATCTTTGCATGAATCGAGGATAAGTTGGAACTGGTCGGCGTATTCTAGGCGCATGAGAAAAGCTGAGCAAACAGCGTTAAGTTCTATCTTCCACCTAATGCTATCCCAGTCTGGCTGACTGAACTGTTATTTCTACTGATCCTTGGTGGCTCATCTTCTCGCGCGTCGAAGATCGTTTGGCAAAGCGACTCGAGACGCGTCCGTGGAAAACAGAAAGGTTGCGTCACAAACAGGAAAACAAATGTTATTTATCTTTATTGCCCGCCCGAAGGCCTCTCCCGTTGAACTCGACGCTTAGCCGAGTTATTGCTACCTTTCGTTCTTCTTACTACGAAACTTTACTGGGAAACAATCGAACTTTAACATCGCGAAGATATAACTTTGGTCGATTAACTTCTGATATGTTTATCTAGCTACTAACTGCTTCTTTTTTGTATTGGCAATTAGTCAACTATCATGACGCAGATGCAACTTTTCTGTTTTTATCCGAATGCAACAGGTTGCTAATCAGATTTTTCTTTGATTCTTTGGGATTTGCACTTGTTTTAACAGAAAGGGTTTCCATTAATGACACAGACGAGTGTTTTAAATATTATATATTCGGTGTACAAAAAATATGTTGGATTTAAGGCTCGGTGGACCAATAACGCTCGCACCACTCGTCAATCAGCATCGAATCGTTACATAATTGTTCGTGCACCGGCAATCGCGCTTGACAATGCCTTTTGTAACAAACTACACCGTGCGGACCGGAACAATCTGTCCTTCACGCTGTATCAATCACGAAGAATTTATAGTTCTCGGCTGGCGGATTCGAGCTCGAGTACGAGTAGCAGTTTGCGTTCTGTTCGCCGCTCCTATCAACTCAACAAGGACAGTCTCTAGAAACTATTTAATGCAACTCCAACGGGATTTGATGTTTCACTCGACAACGTGAAATCAAAATGTTTTTAAAGTAGAAATGTGTTTGAATTAAATTATGTTATGATTAGAAAATTGAAGAAGCTTAAAGGGCTGAAATATCAATCTAATTTACTTTGTAATTGATTTCTTCATGACATTACTATTGCAACATAAATGTTGTACTGCTTTAGAGCGTTTAGTTTACTCAAAATTTACCCTTATGCAAGAATGAAGGACAGCAATTAAACATTAAACCGATAGGTCTTACTGCCTACGCTTTCAGCATTCGCGTACGTAATTCGTGAGCGTTCGGTCACGTACGTGATACAAAGTACTGAGAAAATCTGCCGATTGCGAGAACTCGACGATAAACTCTTGCTGCTTCCCCAAAACGGTATAAAAGCCTGTCGACAGTCGATTTTCGAGCTCTCCGTGACGAAATGCACGAGGGTTAGTGTAAAGTGGAGTGTTACACAGTTTGACGTTCGCCTTAGGAGTGCCAGAGTAGTGCGCCTGCCTCGTTTGCACTAATAGCTGCTCCTTTTTTTTGCGCGCGCGACTCTTTGCAAAAAGTGGACGACGACGCAGTGCAAGAAAAAGGACCGATGTCAATTACCGCTGGCTCGGCTCGACTCTAATTAGTTCGTCCACGATTCTAATTAGCCCGATCGGAGTTGGTAATTGCTAATAATGGCAATCGATTCGTGGCTCTTTGGCCGCCGGCTGACCATCTGTAATGGTTACCTTTCACACCAGGTAACTCGGGACAAATCAATCGTTATTAATAGATACATCAGATTGCATTCACACCGCAAACAATCAGCCACAATTTCGATTAAGCAATCTATTGTTTTAGTCTTTGAATTGTATGTCAGATTAAAAAATAGGAACCCGGAGGAAGAGAGAATTGGAAAGCTTAGTGTGGAAATAGTATTTTAGACGTCCTACGAATATACAGCATTATACTATCCGATCTAGTGACAGTTACATAGTGTTCGACAGATCTTCTGATTTGCATGTTACATCATGATTATCACATATCGATCCTACCTTTTTCTCTACTTTTTTCAAAGGCACACTATAATAGCGTTATAAACAATTCAGCGTGTACTAACAGGAAAACTACGGCGTGGATGATTAATGGCTAACAGGTTTTTGAAACAAAAAAAAGGCGTAATTAAGAATGTGTACAAGGAAATTGATCTTGGTTAGGGCTTCGTCCATACTACATGTGTATCCAGCTTGTTAAGTAGTATCAGTACAATCTGATTGATTGGTGTGTGCACTTCTCTACTTAACTCTTTTACTCACATGTATGCCTTTCCGTTCTTCGTTATTCTTTGATGGTGTCGCTGATTGGCTATTAAGTGTTAAACTTTAAATTGAGAACGATTTATCGAATTTAACATTGGATTTATCGAATTAAATTTCACTCTGTACTGATTTCTGCTCACCAATACGCTTGCTGATTTCATTATAGTTTTATAATCTTTCTTACTATTTCCTTAATGTAGCCTTCATTCTACTATGTTTACTTTACCCACTTTTTTCAATTGATTTCCTCGCGTTAGTACCAAGCAATGTACCACTATAAAAAATGTGTCGCAATATAGAACGAAATAGATTTCAATAACTAGATTCCTAACATTTATGCATTGAATCGTTCCCGAGCTCTGAATGATCTATTACAAGATGTAAACCAATACCAATAAACTACTCTTTAGATTGCCAAGACATTGAAGAATTTGAGTGAAACCAATTAGAGATTTCTATTTGCATAGAAATGGCTGTAATAGTAGATTGGCTAATAGACTTGGCCCCATTCTTTCCCGAAACTAACAAGCGCTCTTATCGAGCATCGATCGATCGATCGATTGCGACAGGAAATTACTCCGGAAATCCTCGTCGAACACGATCGTTCGACGCTCCATGAAAATAACAGCCGAGCAATGAAAATAAATGTATACGTGCAATGGAAATAAATCCAGGTTGCGCGGGGGTTAAGCGATCGTGATCTATTTTTCGCCACGTGCACAGAATGGTGACGGTCGCCGGTCATCCACGAGTCCTCCGCGTGCGTAGGATTGATCAGGATCAATTGCTATCGGTCGCACAGTCGATGATAAACATATGGTCGATCACCGCCTACGGCCTTTATCGAAGCAGAGTCAAATTGAATGACCAGTTACTGTGAAGAGCGATGGAAGTTCTCAGCTCAAAATTGGAAATTGGCAAACAACAATTTAATCTACTTGTTTATGACAAGTGAACTTATTTTAATTTTATAGACAAAGTAAGTCCCCAGTTAATGTGAAGAATGATGGAAGTTCTCAGCTCAAAATTGGAAATTGGCAAACAACAATTTAATCTACTTGTTTATGACGAGTGAACTTATTTTAATTTTGCATAAGATAGTTCGTGGAACCTCCTAAATAAAAATTACGCCTTGTCTATAATAGATAAACTCAATTTTGTATGAAATATCGGTTAGTAGAAGGTTGCTACAGAAACTTCCTTTTATGAAGAGCTTATTGGCTGCATCGCATTACCCCAAAATACATCCCATCATTTCTCATCCCTTTCACCCTTCTTGCAGCATTTCTAACTGGGATAGCATTAAAGCACACGTTATAGGAAGCACATCAGTCTTCCTGCAGTCAGGTCGACCCTTCACTGGTCCAGTTTATTGGATGACTTGTGCTCCACTTTTTCTTCGATGTTTGCTTGAACGTGATTTATGTCGTTAATCCTGTATGAGTGTTGTGCACGCTACGATTATGTAAATAATTAATGTTAGATATACAGGAAATATCTAAAAATCTCTCTTCTAATACCAAAGTTCTTATTATTATTTATTTATCAATCACTCTGCAAAGAGCAACCCTACAAAATCAAAATATAAAATGCTTGAGAAATAGGAAACAAGACTATTTTAAAATGATCCATTTATGTCTGCTTTAAATATAATATTAATTAACAGATAATAAGATATTACTCAATTGCCGTGGATTCTCCAAGACTAACATGCATATTAATTTTCTTAATACAATTCAACATTAGAAAATGTCGACCATCTTTCAAGAGTACTGCGACACTAATTTCTTTATTTATAGCAGAGTAGTTCGGCTAACTTTCGCGACGGTCTGTCTGGTTGGTGATTTAGTGGGAGGGATGAGCCGGGCTGTGAGGTAGATGTCGATGGGCAAGTTTCAAAAAGCAGACAGTCACGCTGGATAGAGAAACAAAGGCGGAAAGCTCGTGTCATAATTGGATAAGGGAAGCCCCGCTGCTAACGATCTGCTGATTCTGTGTCAGCAGCTAGCTAGCTTCTCGCCTGTTCTAGCTTGGCTCGCTCGACTTTGCAGTGCAGAGTGCAGAGGAACGCGACTCGCTTTTTCGAAGACTTACGAGCGCCGCCGCGCCGTCGAGGAGATGCTCGACCCTCCCGATGGATAATCCTTTCTCATTGATACTAATTGTTTCTTGATCGATTCCTGTCTATATGTCCGCCTGCACTAATAATGACCTTGCCGCTAGAAGTACATCAACACTCTGCAACGCTCCATTTACACATACTCGATTAAAACAAGTATTCTCACACACCCCTCTTGTTGGAATTAATTTTTATATAGAAGAAAACTTCCTTTTTGTGAAGTAACTAGTTTTCTTAATGGAAGAAAGTTTCTTTTAAAGAAAAATAAATGTTCTCGAAGCAGAACATTTTCTCCTTTAAGGAAATTGATTTACTTCAGAAAATCTAGGTGTACCAACTCTTTTTCTCGTTAAAATTGAAGGAAGATTGATTACACCCGATGCAAATATTTATTCATGAGAGTCTAACCGAAGCAATCCTTTCTTTCGTCCTTCGTGCATCGGTTGAACTTTCGATTCTCGCGTTGGGTTTGGCATGTACTCGCTCCTAGTAATTTTAGTCATTCAGCTGGCGATATTCAGAGCGCTTTGTATCTTTATTTAGTTCTAACTATGTTTGTTAATTTGAATTGGTTTGAATGACGTTGCAAAGTTGTGTCGATATTTATGCCACGTCGTTGACCGATTTAAATTTCCATAGCTTTAGTTATTAATAAAAACAATTTTTTATACTTCGAACGTGAACTAGTAAACTGCCAATATTTTAATCTGTTCGACTCACATACCTTTCCATTCTTTATTATTCTTTAACTACTTATAGCAACTTCAATCGATTGTTAAATATTAAACCTTAAATAATACAAATTTAAATGTCTAGGTCTTATTTTCTCTTGATTAAATTTGACTTTTCCACACTCGAAACATCAAGCAGAGATCCCAACATATTAATCAACCTTTTACATAAGCACGTGACTTCCTCGCGTGTTCGTGACATTTGATTTTCAGAGTTATAGCTTTGCTTGTTTCGTATTCGATGCTTTATTTCTCTTCGGCGGTTCCCCTAGCTGATTCCCATACCGAGAGGGTGGACGTTAATTCTCTAGGGCGAAAGCGGAGGGGTGTCGCGAGGGTGAAGCAAAGTGGATAAATCAGGGAAGGTGTTGGAGGAAGAAGGAAGGCAAGGAAGAGGAGTAGTAGCAGTAGCAGTAGCAGCAGCCACGCAGTCGGCGAGTGCTCGCACGCTGCTCTCGTCGCCGCCTACGAGAATTTCACCGGGCCGGCTCACTCCGGCTCCGGCTACCGAGTTTATTTTGGCCCCACGGCCGTTCGCCACCACGAACGCGCCACGTTCCCTTGCGAAAGCGCCGTTTCTCTATAGCAAACTTCGAGAACCAATTGCGTAGGAGCCGCTGCCAATTCCGATGATTTAATAGCGCGAGAGAGCGCCGATCGCTCATACACCGTTCACCCTCATTTATCCATAAATCATTTTGTGTTATCGTTCCTGATATATCTCCAAGCTTCTCTGCATTCCATCTAGGCAGATTCGACACTTTTTCGAAATCCTTACTGGGAAATACGATTTTTTGATGCACTCATTGTCATTTCGGTCTCGAGTTTCTTTGGAGTCGGTTGACTTCTTGGATTTATGATTCGTAGCATTAATAGCATCTTTATTGCAATTTGTTAATGTACTGGCTCGAGCGCAGAAGTTCTTAGAAAGGCTTGGTGATAAATATTGGAAATATATATACTTACGGTTAATAATAGACAATATTTATCTTATTCGTTGTAGAGAATATTTACTACTTGTTCATTGCTTTTCCAATTATCAATATTAATTCTAGACATTATTAATATAAATCAATGGAAACGTACTGTTACAAAATTAAAAACAATAAACGTATTATAGTATTACTAATTGTTGTTTAGAATTACTATTCTTTAGAGCACTGAAAGGATTAACTTTCTTATAACTAATTTAATATGAAACTTTATATTGAAATGATCTTCCAAAATCTCTGCCCCAGTTTCAGTACTGTTGACAACAAGAAAATCTACTACTAGCTAAATCTTATTTGAGTTTCTCCAGAAAATCTCGGCTTCGTAACGGTAGATCGTAGCGCGCTTTGCATCAAGAATGCTGGAATGTAACGTGTCCACTTGAGAGGGCCAAATATTCCTCGTGCTCTCAAAACAAGCAGTTTCCTCACAAAAAATACCTCGGCTCGATCCCGCCGACATTTTCACAGCCCTAACAAAAACCAACGGGTATAGAAACGCTCCTGGGAAGCAATTTGCGTAACAAAAGTACTTTTGCAATGTTAGTCTCGAAGAAATAATTTATTGACTAATGAAATATTGTAGACAAACACCAAATCTTTGTTAAAGAAACTAATGAACATTTGAATTCGTAAAACTATTATTTGTAGAAACAAAAAAAAAATATGTGATTGTGACCCAAAATCAGGCAATTAAAAAACTGTCGTTTTCTATTTTTTCTATGGAAATTCGAATGTTGAAAAGCTGACTACGAAATTACCTAAATCTAACTAGAGAACGCAATGTCAAAGTTTCACCGAGACTCTCGAGCATGTGGGAAACGAGTGATCAAATTTGGCATGGAATGAACCTTCCACAATTTCTGGCAGCGCGGAGATGCACGTCGGCAGGAGTATTATGTAAATCGTGACGCGCTGTCACAGTGGAAACGTACACCGACCACCGATTTTACAATGCCGGGGAAAAATTGCATTTGACTTTGCTGACTTTCTTGCGTAATTCGAGACCTTGCGCTGCCTGCAAATGTGTCATTCTCGGAGCCATGAAAATTGCCCCCGCACCCACTTTGTGCCAAGCAAGAATGATTAAAGAGACAGAATGATTGCTTCATTGAATATGAAGTATGATTTTGTTCTTTTACATTAGGTTTATTATAAATATCATCGAGGAATTTATACGTTTCATATTAACATTTTTTATAGATTATTACTACTTATTGTGCATTTTTAATAATATGTATCACAGATCTGATAGTTTTACTTTCGAGATTGTTCTATTCTTTAATAACAAATGCCGGCAAAAGGTTAATAATATTTAACACTCTGATTGCAGGTTCAACAGTTCCTAAAAGACATGAAGGAACACTCAGCCATGTCCAGGGCGGACCTGCCCCAAAGGTCTCTCAGTAGTGCTGCCAGCTTGACAAGCATAGGTGCTGACATATCACCAAGTTCTTCCCATTTCTTCGAGGTATTTTTTCTACCAATTAATTATTTATAAGGCTAATTTATAACGCAAATGAGAAGGGAATAGAAAATTCAGATCTAAAATAAAATCGTAATAGAAAATATGTTGTTTTAATGTGATACAATTAAATTTTGAACAATAATACTTTACAGTTTTTATTTCGCACGATTATTATTTCGTGTTCAAGGTATTATATGTCGGGAAAATCAAGGTATCCCACCCAAAGGTGTCGGAGTCATTCATCGATGACGCCCTGGTAAGGTTTCTGGTTCATGGTCTCGAAAAATCGAGATCGTCCGCCGCCAACATACTTGTGGAATACCAGCAATTTCAACGGCAATCCACTTTAACGTCTTCCAACAACAGGAGAAACAGTACTGTGAGTATTCGGCGTTAAATATTTGTCCCTTTCCTCAGTCAGACTCAACTTACGCCGGAAGTCTTTCCCTGAAATTCCTGGAAGTGACAGAAATTAATAAATGTAAACGGTTCCGCCATACCTTGTCGTTTCGTTCCAGATGGATCATTAGTTTTGTGCCAAAAGCGAAGTTCCGTACTAAATCATAGCAGTATAAATAGTTGTCCTCGGTATTTGTATAGATAGTTTCGGGCAGGCTAGTTTTCTTAGAGCTACAGATAGAAATACCAGTTAAATCCGTCAAACAGGAAGAGGTTTTTCCATCCACAGATTCCAATTATATTGTCGTGTCATTCTATTTAATTAGAACGAAATCAAAACGATTATATATTATCATTACCATTAGAAGGAACTAATTGAAATCGCAAATGCAAAGTAAACCGGGCATAATTGTACAATTTATTATGTTACAACGTTTCATAATTATTCAAAGTAATTTAATCATAAGAGGAAATGATGGTGTACCAACAGTCTTTCTCTAAATTCGTGTCATCCCGGGGAAACACCCGGTTCCCATAATCCATTTCGTAATTAAATCCGGTTGCAAACTGAGTCAGACCGAGTACGATAAACCCATCTAGCGTGCCAATCGCTGCTAATCAGCAAACTCAGCCGAATTATTAAGTATTGTTTTGCTTATCTGATCGTTCGACTACCGAGAAGCCAACCGTTCGCATTCGTGGAACTGTAGTAAAGTCTGCCAGTTCACCGAGATCCGCATTGCGTGCTCTTGCACTCTTCCATCGCAATCTCCGATAACGACTAGCAGCGAGGGGGAGGAAAAGTCGCCTATATAAAAAGGAAAAACTGATAAGGATGTCATTCCGAAATTGGTGCAGTGTTTACAAACAACCTGGTCTCTAACAAACGGAAAAAGCTGTAGGCAAAAGGACGACTCGTAAGATTTATGGTGAATAAAGTAATAAACTGTACAGTTATTACATCTATTGCACACAAAAGGCGACAACGGAATTTTTTGCAGGGTTTTCGTATCACACATTCTCATTTAACACGATCATTTATTACAGCTCAATCTTGATTAATTATTATCCCTTTGCGTCAAGGTGATTTTGTAATGAAACCACCTTTGGTTCTTGATTTATGGAACACTCTACTCAGGAAAGATATTTTCTCGAAATTGGCATTTCATTCTAAAAATTAGAAATTTTTATCTCTGAAACAGACTTTCTATATTAGGCTTGAAAGTATAAATAGAATACATTAAATAGATTATAAAGAGTGATCGGAAGTGCATATAGGCACACCTGAGCAAAGGATCCATCATTCAACACGTTTTCAAAGAAGCTTCCTTTCTACGAATAGTGAGGAAGGATCGCATTGTTGCAGGAGTCGAGTGCGAGCGAATCGGGCAGCACAGAGAACGTCTCAGGACCAAGTTTAATCTCGCCAGTGAACTCGTTGGGAGTGCCAGCGGCATTAAGCGGTTCCGTGGAAGCATTTCCCAGGCCAAATTTAGAAAAGGATGGCCGAGAGGACAACAAGAACTCGGAATCCTCCGGGAACTCGATGTCGCTTCCGGAAGTAATGAGGAGCCGCGCTTCTTCCACCGGAAGCGTACTCAATGCAAGGAGAGACTCAGTTCTCAGAGCTGGCGATGAGCACAATCGTACTATGCTCTTTCAGGTGCGAGTCTAAACGACTTTCAACTCGTTCCGCTTCATTAAATCATCGTTAATTGCCTCAAGCTTTGTTCACTTCAAATTATACTGATTGGTGTTTAAGTTGCAAAATGAAACAAGATTCCCTTATGTAATAAATAGTTGCCAGCATTTGTAGATATATAGAGAATTGTGTGCTTAAAATTGCTAATCCTCAGTTATACATTGCGAAACGCAACGGATTCCATTAGAGTGCGTTATTATCAGATAAACAGCGATGTTAATAAAAGCGATATTGTATGATCGTATGGGGAGTGGTTATCGTGCTGGCGCGCGTGCCAAACCCGAGCTGATCTTACGTTAAATTTTAGGTAGGCCGTCATGACTTAAGATTAATTAGCCCCGATAGAAAGCAAGTGCTGCTCCACAAGCAGTTAAGGGACGTTGCTAGTTGCGTCCAGGGGATAAAGAATGCCGAACACTTTGGCTTCGTTTGCAAGGAGAACAACGGCGAGTCCTACATTGGCTATATCTTCAAGTGCCAATCTGACTCGGTCGCTGATGATCTTGTTGCTGGTAAGAGACAATAATCAATCCACTTGAATTTGCCTTGTCTGATATTAACTCATCTATGTCTTTATTGTTTCAGCAATATCACAAGCCTTTGTTGCGACTTGCGACGTGTCAAGGAAGGAGAGATTTGCCGTTTTTTCCTGCGAGCACTGTCCAATGTATTGGTATAACAAGTTGTGCCAGGAAATCGAAGGTAACGAATAATAAAATATTCACTTCACGTTTCATTTCATTCTATTGTACCTTTTTATATTAATGCACGCTTTACAGGGCAAAGTGATCGTAGAACGCAGAGTATAATATTCTCGAGAATGGAGTTGCTACCCGAGGAGGAGCAAGAGATTGTCGTTAGCAAGTACAAAAATGCTGAAGCGGCTGGTGGCACTGGATCGAATTTACGTGAACAGAATCAGTTTCTGATGAGGCTTCTGCGCGTGCATTGCGAAGCAAAGCAAGCCAGGCATGTCCATGACACCGCCGAAAACAGGTAACGCACGAAGCAAATGTTGAATGATTCAACTTGAATCGTCATGATAGACAATTTTCGATGAATAAGATCAATGTTTTAATCTCCCAGGAGTGAATTCTTGAACCAGTACCTAGGTGTGGGTGTTGGAAGCACAATATTTATGAAGGCAAAGCGTTCACTTACAAATAGTTTTGATAATTTGATGAAGAGGAAGGGTTCGCGGGACGACCTTGGTTTTGGCTCGCAGTTGAGGGACTCGAGCCATCTTAATACTGTGATACAAAAGAGCGGCAGTCTGAGCCCCGACAGCTCAAGGCAGCCATCTATAGTGGATACTTCTTCCGAGTCTAATAGACCGAGATCCTTACGTGTTTCGCCGGAACACCAATTGTCTGTGAATACTGGACCAAAGAGTTCTATGATGGATATGTACGTAAAACGCATCTGTAACAGAGAAACTTATATTTAATAATCATTTTACGTATAACTATACATAATGCCATGTTTCACTTTACAGCTTTTTAAAAGTAGGTAATTCGCCAAAAATGTCACCTACGGAGGCCGAAGGGAACTCCGTGCAGTCAAATAGTTCCTGGAGACAAGCTATCTTGAATAGGGTCGTCACGCCTAACAAAGATCATGACAAAGAGAACGAGAAAACTGATAGCATAAATGTGATCAAAAGTCCTCAAGCACCCGCGAAACGTCGCACGAAAGAGGAGCTTAGGGATCTTTGGAAGAAAGCGATTAACCAGCAGTTGATACTTATAAGAATGGAAAAAGAAAATGCTAGACTTAAAGGTAAGACTCTCTCTTTGAATATTTTCAATTTTACAGCGTGAATAACACGAACAGAATACATATGGAACATTAAACACAGAGAGGCAAGAGGAAGCAACAGTGAAGAGAATAAAACTGGAGTACGACGAACTCAGTAGTTGTGCTCGTGAGTTAGCCGTGTGGGATCTCCTTGTGAGTAAGGAGTCAAGGGTATCCACTAAGTGTGATAATCAGATGTTACTCCACGCTATCAAGCAAGGTGCGTTATTCTCCAGTATTTCTTTTCATTCTTCATGCGACCAGTGTTAATCAAAGATGTATGTTGTTAATCAACTCTACCAAGATATACATTCCTCTAGAATGATGTCATTATTTTCCAGGTGTGCCTAAGGGAAAACGCGGGGATGTTTGGCTATTTCTAGCTGAACAGTTCTGTTTGAAACAGCCGCCTATAGATACCCGCGATTTTCCAAACTACAATACACCGTACGAGTTGTTGCTAAAGCAACTCACATCTCAGCAACACGCGATTTTAATTGATCTGGGCCGCACATTTCCAAATCATGCGTACTTTAGCTCGGCTTTGGGTCCTGGTCAGTTGGCGCTATTTAATTTGTTAAAGGCTTATTCTCTTTTGGATCATGAAGTGGGTTACTGTCAAGGGCTCAGTTTTGTCGCTGGTATTCTATTGTTACATGTAAGTTTAATGTTAAAACACTCATTATATCGCTTTGCATCGAACAATCCTTGTATATTCATACAATTAAATCAACGTACTTAATTATGTATAGATGTCGGAGGATCAAGCTTTCTTCCTACTACGGCATCTAATGTTCCGAAGAGGCCTCAGAAAATTATATTTGCCTGACATGGCGGCTCTACAATTGTACCTGTATCAATTATCAAGGCTTCTACATGATAGGCTGCCAACAATTTATAAACATTTCGACAAGCACGAAGTTTCACCTACATTGTACGCTGCCCCCTGGTTACTTACACTTTTTGCCAGTCAATTCCCTCTTGGATTCGTGACAAGAGTCTTTGGTAAATCTTTACTTATTGATTTTCTTTCCTTTTTACTTAAGTTAGATGTTTAGAGAAAGTGAATAAACTTTTCTGTTACAGATTTGCTGTTTTTGGAGAGCACAGAAGTATTATTCCGCGTCTCTATGGCCCTCTTAGAAGAACATCAGGACCAGTTGTTGGCATGCGATAACTTTGAAGACATAATGGATTACCTAAAAACCAGTGTCCCTGCAGTGGACAAAGAAACATTGGATCGTGTCATGAAGCGAGTTTTCTATCCCGATTACGAGATTTCGAAACAACTGAACGAATACAGAGTAGAGTATCAAGTATTGCAAGAAGAAATGATCTCAGTGAAACCACAAATCGAGAGCTTAGAGAAGTTCAAACTACTTAACAAGCAGCTTACCCAAGAAGTTGCCCAACTAACTGAACAGCTTGAGATTACGATGAGTAATTTACATCGAGTAGAAACAACACGATCAATGCAACAGTCGACCGTCCACAAATTGGAATCCCAGAATCGTAGCTTAGAAGTCACAGTGACCACGTTAGGCGCGTTCATTCAACAACTATCAGACACTCATCCCAATATCGAGCTTCCTGGGGAAGTGCGACGAATAGTAGCACAACTGAGTATCGCAGAGAAGAGGCGAAACTTTGGTGCCAAGTCATATCCACTGAAGGTAATTGAGGATAATAATAAGTACGGGATGATCAAGAGCAATTCGACTGGCAGAGAGTCGCAGAATCTACTTAAAAGTACTAACTCTGATACACCATATCCATTGAAGTCGACGCTCAGCCAGCCAAACTTGGCCACCAAGCTCGAGAAGGTATCCTCTTTCTTTGCAAACTCGCACAATCACATACAGAAACAACGGGCACAACTGGCCGCGCTTCGAAACGAGTACCACGAACGCGCGCAACGTAACAACAATGATGAGAACGATCCAAAGACTGTGAATATTGATATCCAAATCACTGATGCGATGGCCCCGACCAACGAAGAGGTCACGCAGACTGACAACAATCTGAAGATCCAACCAGTTAACTTGGAAAAATCAGTTTCATTGCCGCTCTCAAACAAGATGAAGTTGAAGTCGTCGAAGTCGGCCTACGAGCTTGGTTCGGTGAAGAAAGTTCCGACCACGAAGCTCGAGATAACTAATGACGACTCTGTAAGCAATCTCACGGGTACTATGCATCCCTTGGATACCTGTAGCGAGGTGAACTTTCGATATGGTGGCACGACAAAACTGAAATCAATCAAACCAGTCAGATTAGCAAGTCCAAATGGCCCGGAAGAAAATGCAAATAAGAGCGTTGCCAATCAAAATGTCGAGACTCTGAACAGATAACAATTATTTATGATGCTGCGCTCGAGGAAGGTACCTTGGAAAGTGACGGGCTTGAGAAAGGTATATCCAAAAAGTTAATCCTAAGTATAAACCGTAAACCGATTTTATCTCCGCGTTTCGTATATTACGTTATTCTCTTGTATACACTTTTGATACGAGGTTCGTCGATTTCTCTCATCTTTTTGCGCATCCTCGACGACTTTTTTCAATCTTAAACACACGAGATCACACCTCCCATTTTATGATACTTATGACTCGAATAATAATTTTACCGTCACAACTGATATCCGTAAATACAACAAACAAAGAACAGTGTCAATTTTTAGAGTAGGGATGCGATGTACCGTACTAAACTTGAATCTCTTGTTAAATGATACGAGGAAGCGAAAACTTTAGAGTCGCCAGTGGGCGGAAGTATACTAGAGCGTGATCAAATAGTACCTACAAATTATTTATCTCTATCGTGTAGCTTCGTCGTTTGGCTGTTAGAGCTTATGAAGTTTTTGGATAAAACACGGGATACTTAAATGACTTAATTCTACGAGTACTTGCCGATATAACAAGTTTAAGGTATAAAGCACTGACAATGTGGTAGCCGGTATAGAAAATGTTCTGACACAGAAATATCGGCTGTGATCGATTCGATCAATCACAAAGTCTAATTATTACGTACAATTAATGAAATTCACTGTCGAGGAGTATGTTATATCAGTACGATGTAAAATCTAAAATATAACGAACAGCCATATCCGTAGTGCTAAAGAGTGAGAAGCCGAAATGATGTAGGTCGCTAGGAAAAGTGCCAAACTTTTCGACAAAGGGGGTGTAAAGCCAAACTCTTCTAGCCTGTATAATAATACTAATAATAATTCTGTAGTAGATCAAATTTTACGATAGGTGAGCGATCGCGCGGGCACAGTCAGCGAGAATTAATGAGAGTGTATGGTGCACCGTTGCGGCGAATCAAGAGCGGAAGTATTAATATTTTTGCACAAAGACAAACCTTGTGATATCAGAGAGACATACATATATTTAATACTATTCAGCATTCTGATAGCGATGCCACGTGTTACCACTTCGCAGCCGTGAGAAGTGAAATGTATGTATGTGTGTAAATGCCGATTAAGACGTAAGAATACTCAGTATCAGGTGACCAGCGTTACCAAACTTCAGTTTTCCAGAAAATCTTCTAATCATCTGACATATAAATATATATATATATACAATATCAAACTGGGAGATAAAACTATTCCTATTTACAGTTCGAGGATTACAGCGCGTCAGCTAACACTGCGCGTGCGGAGTCAAAATAAGTATTTACATAAAATAACGAATATTTTATAGAACTCGAATTTTCGATGCTCCAAGTCCCATACTTGCGATCGATTACGACCCATAATTCGTAGATCTTAGGCAGGGTGTACGACGGTAGAGTAAATTAAGCGATGGGGAAAAGAAATTAAATACATATACCTGCCAGGTGTTAACAAACTGTTTGTAGTCTTTATGAACATGTTATACTGTTAGCATAGATAAATCGTATAGTGTTTTAATGTCTTAAACAATAAGGAGAGAGTAATGTATCGTTTTGTTGTTCCCCTCTTACCCACGCCCTTTTTAATTTCAATGTGATGATAGTTGTACATTTACTTCTCATCGGAATAAGAGACTATTTTATAGAGCGAATGTCAAGTATTACTACCGAGGGTATAGTAAAAAATAGAAAAGAGTTATTTATACGACTTACACTCGAGGAAAAGTGCGTGTGTACGTTTATCCATCGTACTGCGTGTATATCATTGCGCGTGTCCCATTGTGGCACCAGCGATTATTAGGCATATATACATTGAAACAATAATGATCTGACGAAGAATTATTTTGTAAAAGTCACGACACAATGGAAATGCCAACTTGTGATATACTTAATAAACATTAAAACGAAATACCCCGACTTTCTAAACGGTACTATACTGCATATGCAAGTAAGTAAGTAATAACAAGATACCTAACAATGCAAGACGAAGAAATGGCTGAAGTATGAAGCAAAAGAAATAGTGAGAATTGAGACTACAAGTTCCAAAGTTTATTTAAGTTCGTCCCATACGTACAATAATCAAACAAAATACATATACACTGTATTTGCTTGTTGACATTCAAAGTGTTGTCTTACTGAAAGGGGAGGAGGCAAAGTTCTGAGTGCGCTGTGTTTTATGTACAATTTCCACCAAAGTTCGTCTATCTCAGAAACTTAATGCTTCGACTTAGAGATGCTTGTCCTAAAATGAGAGTGAATATTTTTCAATTTCTTTCTTATTATTGAATTAGTTCGTATTATTGAGTTACGTAGTTTTACTTACGTTTGCATCTGTTTACTGCCACTAAGAACGATGTACGGTGATTGTGTTTCCTTCTGTTTTGCTTGCAATAAGTTAAGAGTACCTAATGGAGTATCTGTAGATGACATTCGCTTCATTAAAACCTCTTGTTCGGCTTTCTTCATACGTTTCTCCACCTAAAAATGAATTTGTTTATTAGAATTTGTAAAATTTTAACTTAGATTTATGTAATATGTATTATAATTCAAAACATACTTTGTTTTTTCCTGGGCCTTTCCCATGGAACTTATGCGAGAGGTATCTGAAAGCTTCCTTGGCGCTTAACACGTGACCATCGTCGTCGATGTATTCCAGTTTGACGTTTGGTTTAAAACCGTCCTTCTCCTTAAAGTCGGAAGTTGGCCCATTAAATCGATCCCTCCTACCGAACTTATCGTCATCCCTTGAACAAAAAATAGCAGGATAGTTCCGATTTCCATCGAAATGAAAAACCATATTCTCTATTTTATTCATTAAACAAATCGTTCTCCCAGTCGATATCAATACCTTACAGTATAGCTGCTTACGATCGCTAACTAACAGTTTGAAACTGACTTGAGATTCATCTAACGATTTTTTTGTTAGTACGATTAATCAAAACATGCTTCTATTGAGGCACAGTAGTGAAGTTTCGTGAAAAGTATCGAGCGACACAATACATACCCGTAAGTCTTGTCTTCTATCGAATAATTCTGAGCCTGCAAGTGTGCGAAACGCGAAGCGGAAGGCCTACTACTGTCTTCTTTCTGTAGATAGCCTTTACTCATTGCGAGCTTCAATGCTCCACCAACACCATGTCCGAGAGACGGTTCCGCGTCTAAAATTGCGGCTTCCATTGCTACAGGCTCTATTATACTTTCATCTGTGTAAAAACAAGATATATTTATTCGTGTTACTTAGACATTAATGTTAATGACCTCACGACATTTGAATAAAAGAAGTTCAATTATTCATACCTAATTGAACTGTGTTCCATGCACCTCGTCCATCATCTTCTTCTTCATTCGCGGGCGGCTCTTCCTTAATTCCGTCCAGTTCGAAATCCTAGCAACCGAATAAGGAATTATTATCTTGTTATAATAGATAACAATAGGTTTATCTTACCATGAGTTCTTGGGCATTTTCTTCTCTGTTTCCAGAAAGACCATATGTAGGAATGTCACCCAACGTCCTGCAGAATTCCGCAGTGGAATTTAATACTATGTTCCCAGTTTGAGCCTCGAGTGAACCTACTGGTTCTTGCTTTATTTTCTCTGCAACTTTCTCAATATTCATTGGTTGTGCTCCTTTTAATCGCTGGGCTTTATTTAGAGCTAACTGGAGCTCTAATTCGTTATCATCGTCTTCTAGTTTAACTCCACTTAAATCTTCGGCAGGTCCTAATTTATTGAAATTATAATTTAATGGTTATTATAATCCAGATTTAATAATAAGAACTAACTCTGTGTAAGTATATACCTCCAAAATCATCTACATCGAGGTGTTCTTCGTTCTTTACGTCCTCCGTTCGCTTTCTCCTGCTACCGAGATCTCGAAGGTAATCGTTATCCTGTGGCACTAGATCGTCTGCTCTCAACTTCTTCTTCGTCCGAACTTTTCGTATCTAAAAAGAATACTTCCTTAAGTATTGTGTATTGTAAGGGCTTCGCTATTTAATGCGTGATGTACCTTCTTTGGCTTTTTAAACTTGGCGAGCTCTTCCTCATTGTAATATTCACTTGCTAATTTAGGCTCTGCCATTTGCAGAGACTCTAATTTCTTATTCGCTAGGCGTTGCTTCACAATTTCGACTTTGCGTTGCTTCAATTCCTGAGCAGCATTAGTACCCAGTACGAAATTATCTTTTTTCTCACCCTCAATCTCCTCGTCGTACTTTTCCAAAACCGTTTGTTTAGGAAGTCCGAACTCATCGAAGTTATCATCGTCATAGGCGTCATAGCCGGGTTTTTTAGTTTTGTTTAAGACACTGCGTTTGTAGCGCTCATCGTCATTCATGTTTACGTTTACAAGAACATCGCTGTTTTCATCCAAGACACCTTGATCTTTCAATGTTAATATTACTGTCTTGCCTTCTTCAAAGTTTTCCTAAATAATCAATAAATAGTATTTTAAAATCCAGTAAAAACTAGTTCGATTATAAGCAATTTTTAGTACATCAACTCACTATATTATGCTCCACTTTTAGACCTTTCAAGTCCTTATCTGTGTAAGCTTTATTACGATCGGTATGCATTTCTTCCTTAACTAAGTTATCGATTCCGAATTCCTCGTCCAATTGATCCAACATTTTTGCCTTAACGACAAACATAAATCATGAATTTTCGTAATATAAGCAACTAAACATCAGCGGATATTAGTCACGATCGTGATACTAATTTCTATGCTAATTATACGTTACCCTTGCTTCTGCCTTCTTTTTCTCCTCCTGTAAACGCCTAGTTTTCTCAATCCAGACACTAGTATCGTCATCGGAATCGCAATCTCCTAAACTTTTGACTTTAGATAGGGTTGATTCAATCTGCCTTTTTTGTTTCTGAGTGCCCAGTTTTTCCTTGAGTTTCTGTGTTTTGAGTTTATCGTTAACGTTCGGAGCAGGCTTGTGATAGAATTCTCCCAAATCATCTTTGATCTTATTGGGATCATCTTTCGAAGTACTCTCGACTTCCAACGGCTTGAGGCCTAGTTTTGCTCTGAGCTTATTGGTTTCTTCTATCGAAAGAGAAGTCTGGCTGGCTCCACCCTTCGGCGGCGACGGGCTCCGTTGCTTCGAAATCTCTGGTGGCGGCGGAGTCGAAGGATGCGAAGACTTGGAAATCTTTGGCGGCGGTGGTGCATTCACTATCTCAACTGAAATTTACGTGAGGGGGCGACATATTAACTGCTACGAGACTTTGTGTACCAAGGATAGAAAATGTTTATGTACCTATGAAAAATGTAAATTAAGATTTCGTGCGTTTCGATAGCCGCCAAGCGATATTACTTATTGCCTCACCACCTGCAAGATACAGTGTTCGAGGGTCTACCCTTTACAGTTATCATATTATTAATGCTATTGTAGCTTTTCAATCTTTTATAAATTACAACAAGACTTCCAATAGTGGTACAAATGTTTTACAATATTTGAATTACAATGTGTAAGATATAAATTATTGAGGCTGCTTCAAAAAATTGGTACCATTCATCGTACATTTAATACCAAAGTGTGTATTTGTACCTGGGCTGCCTTAATAAGAAATATTAATATAAATATGGTAACCATCCTTCCTTTGCATCTACTTGACTTAATAAAGTTCCAACTGCAATTCGATCCATTGCAGTTGGAAGTCACTAAGTTTAAGAATTTTACAATAGATTGAACATGCATTAAAGTTTTTTTCCTTCGATTAACTTGTATATAGCGCTCTACTAAATCTAGCTAATAATTACAATAGTCAGGACTCAAAAAATATAGACTATAGGTGTAAATGTTAATACTTTGGGTTCTCAAGTAAAGAAAGAAACAAATAATTCTGCGGTGAATCAACTCTGAATAACATTGAGAGTAAAGAACTATCTATATTGAAGGATTGATGGCAACCGTAACTCATGAAACAATATATAGTCATTACAGCATTCGAAAGCCAGAGGCATTCAACAAAGTATGAATCAGATAATAACCATCGCTATCGTAATCCTTGCGCTCTTTCCTTCGGTGCTTTTTGTGGTGCCTGTGCTTTTCCGATTTCTCGCGCTCAGGCGTGTAACTGCGTGAGCGGCTCCGATGGCGCTTTTTCTTAGTATCACGGCTCTTCTCCGTTTTGTGTCGCTTGTTTGAACCCATCTTCTTACACTCTGCACTTCAAAATATCACACGCGCAAAACTTCAACGTCCTTAAATGCGCGTGGAATAGCAAATTCTGAATTTCAGTAAGTTAAACACCAACGTCGTTGACCACCGTCACGGCCATCTTTTCAATACGCTCATGAAAGGAAGCGAAACTCGCAATGAAACATCATTTCCTTTGCTTTCAGCGACACTAGGCGAGTAAGGATCCGAAACAGTTCAAACTGGCAATCTAGAGGGTGTTCAATATGTTCTGAATAAAAATCAAACCCAAAAGTTTAGAAATTTGAAAATAAAAGTCTTTAATGTTGATGGAAACCTTAGAGGCGTATAAGTTTGCAAAATCTGCTTATAATTATAAAAAAAAACACATGTATATAAAATTTACCGTACTCGCGTGTGTGTGTGTGTGTATATATATATATATAATCTTTTATTGATTATTTGTTAATAGTTGCTAATATATAATGTTTTGTGAATTAATTCTTAAGTATGGATAATTTGTGAATTCCAAAATCGCCGGGTGCCGAAGCAAAAAAGCGCATTCCGTGAAAAACTGTCTATACGTGTATATTTAGACTTCCCACTTTCCAGCTTCAATCTGTGTTGGTGTGAGTCAGCGTTAGTGTGGAATAGAAATTGTAATCCAGCTATTTGACTGCGGCGCAATTTGAGACAGTAAGCCACAGATTACCATATTTATCTAAAGCTGCATGTCGCTTTAGTTAAATGTAATCACTCGTGCTTCGACACAAAGTATTCATGTCAGACTTATCCGAGGTACAAACCCATAGGTTATTTAATCAAGCTGTTTAAGATAATGCACGTGATAAAATTTAAGCAAAGTGCGTTTGCCTTTACCAGTATTTTTGTAAGAACTCTAATTATTCAGCGAGTCTATACTATGAATTGAAAAAATACTCTCAAGCAATACTTCATGAACAAAGTTGAATAAATCTCTATGTCCTTCAGAGTTAAAAAAAAAATTCTACATTTCTTACATATAAAATAGCAATGTTACATTACTCTTTGACAGGGTGAACTAACTACTAATGCTTAATATTGTTTTTTAATTTGCCTACTACTGCGTTAAAGTTTATTTTCTCAAAAACATAATATGTATGCAGGGTTGTAAGATAGAGGAGAGCGGGTGGAAGCCCCATGAACCTAAAGCTCGCCCTTCAATAAGGAGAGACTTCATGGGTGTGCCAATTAAAACCAGTCCAAATTCCTACAAAATGAGTCAAGACAGAACAACGCACTTGTCTTATACTCGTTCACCTACATCTGATAATTCTTCCACGAGATCAACAAATGTATCTAACGAATCTTGGAGCCCTGAAGAGTATTCAGATGATGCAGAATACTTGCAAAAGTCATTAAATTTGGAACATGTATCACCTGAATCGCCAAGAGTGCCCACGAGACTGGTACGTAGTGCAACTATCAGTCCTCCCTCTAGTTTTTCACGCAAGTCTAGCTTCCAAGAACCAGTTGAACCACCAGAAGCAGAGTATTCAAATAATCTGCGAGCTCATCCAAAAAGTGCCTCAATTTCTTACAAAATACTCACTCTCCTGGGAATAACGGTTTGTGTATTGGCAGTCCGTGGAATATATATACGACATGATAATCAGTTAGTAACATCAGGGGCACTCAATGAGACACTGTGGGAATCAATACAGAAGATCCAGATGAAATTTAATCATCAAACAGACACATTATGGCAGCATGCTTTCTCAGGAATATATGATGCTGTTTTGCATCCTGGTAAACCAGGAATAATTATTCTCTATGGGAGTAAGCCTGATACAATTAAGTGTCTGGCAAACTCGCTTGGGAAATTAAGTGGAAAAGTATTGGGCACCAATGATCATCTCTCTCTGAAACCAAATGACTTCCAGCCTGATGTAGGAGAAGTCATTCATGATTTCAAAAGCAAGATATCACAGACTAAGGCTGTTGTAAGTTTCCTTAAATTCAATCTCCAATGTCTGCTATCATAAAATAATTAATGCAAACATTGTTTACAGGTAATACAAGACTTATTAAATATAAATCCTGAAGCATTCAAAGCCTTCCATAATTTCTGTGATAGAGAGAATCCACTAGTTGAACAGGCGGTATACATAATCACAATAATCATGAATGAACAATCGAAAAATGATCTTTACATTGTTGAGAAAAAACTCTTGGAACAATTTGGGAAACATATAAAAAAGGATATCCTAGATCCATTAATAACACGTGTTACGGATGGTGCAGTTCTTCATGTAGCTCCTGAAACGATCACTGACTGTCAGTTGGCTTTAGAGTAAAATTACCTTTTGTAAGATCAGTACTTCAGTTAGTGGGTAAGTTAATTCTAAGTAAAATATGATAAAACTTTGTACAGAACATAGTATATACTGTTATTCGTGTTGTATATTTGACTGCTTTTTAAAAAAGTATGCAACAAAACAACTAAAAAGTATTCATTAAGTATGTGAGGTTGTTAGTTTTGTATTCACTTTATTTTTCGTGAGTTAAAGGAGCTCTGTGTACAAAATACAAACTAGATAACATTCGAACAAGAACTTACAAGTAGAAATGTAAACTATAAAAAGTGAGATTATTTATAAAAGACTAAAGATAACGTCGAAGATGATTTACACAGTGTAATAAGAAATAAAGGCTTTTTCGTGAGGTATCAGCGACTGCTTTCATAGTGTACCAGTGACGATTCGCGATTAAAAATCGTTCAAATAATTTTTACCCGATAAATAATTGGACGATTGATTAGAATCGGACATTTCTCCTCATACGTTTCCTCAATTTAATTGACCTTTTCTGTGAAAAAAAAAGACAGGAAAATGTTCTGTATTTTTGCTGGCATTTCATGTAACATCGTCTTTACTGCTTTCAAGTCATTGCACCTATCGTTTGAATATCTGAAACAAAGATATGCATTACCTTGATTATTAATGCTATTATTAAGATTTCTTTTATCATTATTGTTAGAAAACTTCTTACTGTTTCTCTGCCATATGCGCATTTATTTCACTCGCACTTTATTAGAAAATCTCTTAAAACAATTAAATTAAGTTGGCATGGTCAAAATTAGTTACTCTAATTTTCCATAGTTCTTGAGGCTCTTCGAGAAATACAGGCATAAACTCCTCATGAAATCATAACGTGACCAATACGCAGACTCTTCCTAGGTAATTGACATACTCATATTCAAATTATACAAGGTCTTCGTTTGTCCCAACATGTTTCACAGCTCCACAATGGTTTGGGCCGTATCTCTATCAAGGAAATAATAATTCAGCCACAAACCTCTCGTATTCTTATTGTTTATCATGGTCACTGGTTTATTGTTCCCTTTGGTAGTACGTCGCTAGCCAGTACATGCCGTGCAGCGTGTACTATTCTTATATTTGATGAGATGTGTTTGGCGCAATCAGAATTTATTATCCTTGCTGCTGGAGTCGCTGTTGGTTTACTTTCAGGATTGTTGTTCCCTTCTGTACGAGTCGTACTTGCTGACCCTGTGGTTTTAATATCACTTGGCCACCTTTACCAACTCCAACTATTTGGTACATTTGCGCCTTTGGGTTCATCAGTGCTTTCTGGTTTACTAGCGACGACGAATTCACTAATGCCTTTTGGTTTATCAGAGTCTTCCGATTTACAATTGCATTTTGTTTCACTACCGTCTTCTGGTTTTCCCCTACCTTCTGATTTACTACTGGACTTTGGTTCACCACTGTGTTTTGATTTACTATTGCTCTCTGGTTTACCAATACCTTTTGGGCTACCAGTCCAGCCTGAGTTAAACGAGCAATCGGCGTCACTTGAATTTTATGTGGCTCTCGTTCTATCTGTAGCTTCGTTCTCGTCACAGTCACCGTTTGAACCTTCGGACTCTGAGCCGGTGACGCTTTTACTTGAGCGATTGGTTGCTCATTCCTTTGCTCCTGCTGCACAGTAGCCACTTGACTTGCAGTCTGACTTACACGTTCCTCTTCTTCAATCTGCATCACTTCGTCCTCTTCTTCGTTATTAATCATCTCGTGCTCCACCGACTCTTCGATATCTTGATTCTGTTCCTCCGCGGAGCTCTCTGGTTCCTGCTTCACTGGCGGTGTCTGGTCGATCTTCTTCAGGAAGAAACCTTGACGTCTGAGCATCTTCCTCAACATCCTCTCGTCCCCGTCGAAATCCATGGTCGATTGCAGTCGGACTCTAAGTTGCTCGAGGGTCGGTGGACAGCCTTCCTCTTGCTGGAACTCGTAGAGAGCCTTCCTGATGAGATAACGCTCCTCATCGTAAACAGTGACTGGTTTCTTATTACGGTTTTTCCCCGCGTTCGGCTCCTCCTTCTCCTTACGTATCCTGTAGACGGTGGCACGGGACACACCGCACGCCGATACTGTTTTTTCCACATAATCGGCTGTGTTGCTGTTCAACTGCTTGCGGAAGTACTCGCTTACGCGCCAGACAATCTCCCGGGCTTCCTTATCCAAGCGTGCCTTGTTCGGCATTGTATTCCGGGCCCTATCACCTATGTCGCCTGAGATGTCGCCTGCCTGCCTGCGGCCTTGCGGTAGTATCAGGCAATTACCAACCGGAGGAGAATCAATCTTGAGAGATTTTTGTTAACCCCCGCTGCACCAGCCTACTCTCAGCTGTCTCCGGATTCCTCGTTGCACCGCCGAGAAGGCGCAGCCAACGAAAATTCCCAAGATTTTCCCGACAAGTTGCGCACAAGGCGAAACTGTACGATAAAGAGACCACGAACTACTTCGGAGTGTTGAGATGTGCAAAAAAGTCTTGCCTAGCAGCCGATTGGCCACGTGACGAGAAAGACACTCGAGCGCTGATGGCAAGTGGGATTGGCGCCACTATTGCGGTTTCCGATAGTGCTTGTACCGGGTGTTGAAGTAGTTATGCTTTTGCATTAGTTTATCGATGACATTCTTGCTTCGGCTTACTGATTGCGCTGTCTGCCGCTGATGCCAGTCTTTCAACGCTAAATAAGGTTACCCGCCAAATTAATTTACAAGTTATTAGGAAATAATACAAGATATATTTGTATTAAGGATCAATAGGTTATTAAATGTAGGGCGTCTTATTAAAGAAACGAAGTTTATTCGAAACCAGCGTTACACCTGACCAGCATTACAAACGTAACAGAAACCAAAGTATTCTATTAGTCTTTCAACGATTTTTTGTGTGATAAAGCATTCGCCTCTGGTAACTTTTTACCCGTACGATATTTGCAAATCGCCATATAAAGCGACCATAAATCTAATCTTCTTACTTATTACTTTTAAGGCTAACTTAAGAGTATCACAACGAATAATTTGTACTTAATAAATGTTAACTATCAATTTATCGATCAATCAAATGCGAAATTAATTACTGTGATTATAAATACTTCTGCGCTTATTGTGATATTAATTTGTCATGTACGTAAGCATATGATTTCTAAATTGTAACTTAACTTTAATGTAACGATTTCAATGTCCTCTGACAAAAAGCTACCATGGCGAACGAAAGAAATGTTAAGTATCTCCGGGCCAATGTCTGTCCAATATGGCTCTTGGGCAGACATAATTACCTCGTATTTGAACAAAAACTTCTTCAAATTTACAATAATACTCGACTTCAATGGAATATCGTTCTAACACTTTGCCCGCCGAACAAGTAGTTCCATCCGTTTCCGAGGTTCAATGTGCTGATTCGGAAGTCGTAACATTAACATTTGAATTTTAAATTAAAACAGATACTTCTAATAATTAATGCATAAAAAATTAAGAATTGTTTAGTGAATAAAGGAATGAATTTGAAGCGAGTGGAGCTCGTTATTCGACTGGGAAACTGTTAAAGTGTTAAGTTCTTGACAATTTTTATTAGAACAAGGCCCGAGCTGCTACCTATGGCTGCGATTGCAACTCGGATGCGATGTATAAAATCACTATCTTCTTCTCTTAGTTTTACCTCTAAGTTTGCTTTAAACTCTTTCTGCCTCTCTCTTAGATCTTTGTATGGTCCTAACAACAACGGCTATAAACTATATGTAGAGTACCTTTGTAATCGCGCTAAGAGCTATATACTACATGCAGTTTCTGCAGAGTGGAGCTGTCCTTTTACTAGCAGATATTCCAATCATCGCGTAATTTTTAATAAGAATTTCTGTGATTAACAAATGAACAGAATTAGTAAATAATTTGAGACTTTACAGTAAACTTGGTGGCCCTAAAATTCCATAATGTTGGAATAAGTATGGCTGATCTTATCCCACCACTTTCGAGAAAAAGAACTGAATTCTACTATAAAATTTATTAGATAATTTTAACTCAATGCTCATCTATAGTATTAACGAATGGATTATCAACATCAGTTGATAATGAGTACTAATTATACAAAATTGAACTAGTAATTCTGCTAGTAAAAGGAAAAGCTCCATTTCCCATATTTTGACGAGCACGAACCCCCCCGAGACTCCCGAATAACATTTCCCTGCGATTGTACGCAGATTTTCGATCGTCTTGTATCGATAGCACTCTTCATTATTCCTAAGAGGACAGACAATGCTATTTCCATTATCCTGCAAATCATTCTTTAATCCTGTATCCTTTTAATCTTGTCTTCCAGCGGTTAAACATCTAACGAACGATATCTCTGAAAAGGAAACACTCTCTTTCGACGATGTCCTTTTGTCATCAACATTAGCAATGTTACGTTACCTTAAGAACCTTATGCCGATGTTAGATCATGCACTCTGTACTCTGGCTAAGAGAACTTGACCCTAGTAAGCTTGAGTTTAAGTAATTACCTTTATCCCTTGCTAATTCAGTCCCAAAGATCAATCCCAAAAATTGTTGTTAATTTGAGTGTAGGAACTTTTATAGGGTTCCAGAGTTTTAAGTGTTTGTATGTAAAGTAAGTGTTTTTCCTTCCATGTTTGTTCGGTCCTTGCTCATCTTTTCAATGCTCTTTCTTACAAATCATTCTATTATCTCGTCGAGAACTGATCGAAACGTACTCGAGACAGTCTTCCCGGGAAGGTATGTGCTTGCAAATGCGCCAACTCCTGCGAATGAGTCTTAGCACAATCTTCTAACATATCTTACATATTACCGAGTGAACGTTAAACGTTTTACACCAGGATCGGTGAGTAGAGAGTTCGTGTATAGTCGACACAGCAATTGCGCTCGAACGAGTCGTGCGACAAATCGTTACTTGAACGACTCAAACGGCGAAATCATACTTTCTCAAGCTTCCATCATTACCATAATAGCTTTACTCCTCAAGCATTCATCGGTCATCAACCCACTATAATATTCCTTTCAGCCGAATAAATTGTAATTTGCCAATTGAAAGTCAAATGTAAGATGGCAAACTAAAATACCAAGTCTTTCAATCTCGAACTATTTGAGTTTGTTCCTTAAGGTTTTATTTGTCAATTTTTTTACTCTGGTTGTGTAGTAATTGGATACATATGGTGGTTAGCTAGCATAGAAAATGCTATTGCAGTTTATAAATTATTAAAATTAATTATGAAAGTATCGTTTGAATACTAATGTTTTGAGTGGTTGTATAATGATGAACGAGAGAGGACTAAAACCTTCGTCCTATACGTTAATCGTTCTTCCTCGCGAAAAATAGTTATATTGCGTCTCAGTATGATACATTTAATTTTTAATACTTTCTTCCCTACCTCAAGGAACAAGTAGCCCTCTACCGCGCTCGGTACTATTATAGAGCCGCGATAGTTTGATCTCCCACAGTAGTTTCATCCGAATACTAGAAATCTGTAAGGTACTGGCCTCGTACTGTTAATTGGAACTTTATTAGACAGCCCTGTTCATTGGCTGTTCCGCGGGGATGTGTTCTCGCGTAGAAAATTAGTGTCCGATTTGAACGAATGGGGAGAGCAAGTTTCACCGGGTCTTCAGAGAATCTACTGAGTTTAGGAATGCTTTAATAGATCGAGGTACACGAAGTTTGTGTGACAGGGTGATGTGTATTCACTAGTTTAAGCTATACTATTTACAGAAGGATCTTTCGTGATGTAGCTTCTCAACACTAAGCAGCTAATTTTAATAGAATAATACAGTAAATCAGTGAATAACATGGAGAACTTACAAAATTCATCATTACTTACATCCGAAATAGGAACAAATGGATAACTTTGTTTTTTAATACTTAGAGAGAAAAGATATATATATCCAAGCGCATTTTCATTCAGAATACTATCTCAAAGTAACAATGTAATGTATATTCAAAATATTTATCATAAACTGGAAAAAGTAGATATTAAACATAGAAGCCACATCATTCAAGATGAATTCGCCAGCCCCGCCAGTTTTACCCCCAATTGCCTGCCTCCACCGTGAACTCTAAGCGATTGCGTTCGGTACACACAAGAATATCTACAGGATTGTGTGCTTTTAATCCTCAGGTGTCTTCAGGAGCGTCCTCATGCATCACCAATTGGTTGCCCGGTGCTTGCAAGAAACCAAAGACAGGGAGGGACCAGCGAAAGGTAATAAGAACTAGTTGCTTCCCCTGAAGAGAGACTTATGGATGCTTATGCGGATTTGTGAGTTAGCAGAGGTAAACTTGGAATCTGGCACCGTGCAATGCGACCACCGCACTGTCCTAGACCGGCTCCGGCGGTGGATCCCCATTTGCGTTCTCACTGGGCTGGATCATTACCTCAGTTTCCTCCTTGGCCAGCTCGGGATTCTCTTTGCTCAGATCGGTGTCACTGATGAAACTCCTTCTCACCGCACCGTTCGCCACCGATGTTAGGTCCACGCTGCACTGGTGAGTGTCCCTCCACGGAGTGGTAAGTATTTTCATCCTCTGATATTTATAATGTTACATTTTAATAGTGATCGATAAATAATACTTCTTAAACCATACGTACAGAGTAACTGTTATGAGTGGAGTTAAATTTATTGATAATGTAATATAAAGATTGTAATACCTTAACAAAAGTGCCGGGTGTTGTGAGGATCTTATAAATTGCTACGCCAGGTATCATAGCGATGGAAGAACTAGCGATTAGCCATCCTAGGACATTCGCCCAGACAGGATACACGTAATCCTCATAAGTTAATGGCTCGTAGCCCATTAGACCGTAGACAATAATGAACTGCGGGGAGAATACCATTTTACCATTTTTACTTTTATTATTAAAACGTTGGAAATAAGTCTGTAGTTATTCGACTTTACCATAAGGAAAATGGGTGCGACAAATTTCCAGCAGACTCTCCAATAAATCCCGGGTGTAAAGCCGATCATGTCTTTGATATCAGCGCAAAATCGATCTGCTCCGTAGATCCAACTGACAGCTATCGCTTCCGCCAAAACTGCGAAAAGCATGGAGTAGCCGGCGGCATATCGGTCGAGCAAGTGGAAGAAATAGAATCCACCCTAAATTTAATTATTAGATTGAATATAATTAATAATTCTTGCTTCACGCATTAGAAAGAAACTGTAAAAAACTAATCTTACCTGTGAACAAGAGGCTAGACCTACTACAAAGTAGAGGGTGAACAGGCAAGCCACGAAAATCTCACGGTTATTCCCAATTATCGGGAATTCATCGCTCAGTGCTGTTATTATTGCTTCCGATCCCCCAAACTATCAAAAAACAATTAAGATATCATACAAATTACTTTGCCACAACATTCATGAATTCTCATAAACTTTTCCAAGGTTTTATTATAAATTTAAACATCCCTATCATTTCTCTGTTCGAATTGCAAAAGTGGTTTCGATATTTCAAAAAGAGATATTTCACCCTTTAAATGAAGGAACGAATAAGTTCCCAGTTTTAGCAAGTCATTTATTATTTATTGATAAATAAATCGTCATTGTACCGAGCTATCCAATCCGAGAGTAAGTAGCATCATGAAGAAGATAAGCGCCCAGAACATAGAACCAGGCATGGTAGCAATGGCAGCAGGATAAACGACGAATACCAAACCAGGCCCTTCAGTGGCGACGTCCTGAATAGATTTTCCACTTGCTCGTGCCATGTACCCGAGAACAGAGAATATCACGAATCCCGCGACGAAGGAGGTTGCGCTGTTGATCAGGCTGGTTAATAGAGCGTCCCTGAAAGCCAAGAGCAACAGGTCCTTTCTGGTTAATGAATATTCGATATTGCCACTAGAGCTTGCTCGAGATTCTTCGTTGAAGCGAAGCGATTACCTCTTGAACTTTGCTCGAAACTAAAGTTTTAACGCTGGACTACTTTTAAACAGACCAATAGACAAAGTAAAAAAGCTTCGTGTATTTATTGTTTCGACTTTTCTCTCGAATTATTGAATTATTAACTTTAAATTCTTGTTTTTTCAATTAAATATATAAGAGAATTAAACCTATATAGTTTTGATATAATAATAGATCTCTTACTTGTAAACATTATTGTGGTACTTGTTGTAACTGGCGTATGCGAGGAGCACTCCGAATCCTGGTCCTAGGGAGAAGAACACTTGGGTCGCAGCGTCCACCCAGACCTAACAATATTCGAGAAACATTTTCTCATTTTAAATAACATCTCTTTTTAATCTTTTATTTGAATTAGAGACTTGATATTGTAATATCTTTCCACTATTCAAACAAAATTAATTGCAGAACAACCGATATTGATTTAGCATATTAAGTGCCAATATCAATCAGCTTCAATTCCAACTTTCAATAGGAAAAGCCTTCAATAAAGACAAGTTCTTTTTCCCCAAAAGATTAGTATGCATTTGTCATACTCGCAATTGAGCAGAAGAGTGGAGCTGGTACTAAGCCCGAGAGGGTTTCCAGCTACAGGAATGGTGAGCTATGAAGCGTAGGAACGATTGGTCATAAATCCGAGGATTGTCGAGATCAACAAATTCTCAGTGGCAGCATATAAAGGTCCGTATTTCAGTGGTGCAAAGTGTCGAGGGTCTTTGGATGCGAGGACGCAAGCTGCCTCGAGAGAGGTCGAACAGCGACGGAGAAGTGCATTGGGCATTCCGAGCGTTTCTCCGCGCTTGAAAGGCCTGGGAAAAGCTCCCTCTAATGGTCATTATGACAGTTACACAGAGTTTCCATTTTCCGCCGCCCCTCTGACACACCGCCATCCTCACTTCCCTAGCTTTCTACACCCCTTCGCAGCCCCTACATCCCCCCAGCTTTTTCAGCTGGCAATTTTTCTTTGGCCAGACTTGCTCTCTCGCATTAACACTGCCGGCCGAACTTTTACCCTGAGCGGCTACTCTCTTTCTCTCCCCGATAATCTTGAGCTCTTATAGCTCTCTATATGACGCAAGATTGACCCACTGCCGAGCTAATGCCACTGTCGCAATCTAGTTGGATTTCTCTCGATGACAGTGGATTATTCGGGGGTTGAACCCTACCACTCAATCTTATGTCCTGTCATCTAATAGACTAGCGAATCATTTTAACCGAGTGAAATATGATTGAATGAAATTAATTGTTGACATTGTTGAAATGAACAAATCAGAGTAAAATAAATATGAATATGAAAGAAGCTTGAATAATATTTAAATTTGTGAAATGTAATTTAAAAAAAGCATTACCTCGGCTTTTGTGATTGCTGAGAAGTTCGGGCTGAGGTAGTAACGAATTCCTTCGGTGCTTCCGGGTAAGGTAACACCTCGAATAAGTAGAATGAGGAGGACAGCGTAGGGGAATAGTGCAGTGAACCAGACAACCTGTAACAAGAACCAATATTTCCTTCCGAAACTGCAACTTTCTCAGACTCAGAAGTCGAATCACAACTTTAGTGGAAAAAATGGATAGTATTTTTGGGTAAAGTCTTACTTTGCCCGAAGTAGAGATACCCTTCCAAAGGGAGAAGTAGCAAATGACGTAGACGACGAGCAAGCACAGTGCGATGTCCCATTTGATGGCACCGAGATCGTGCAAGCCTTCGCTCTGATGCATCTCCAATATTGCTCGACTTCGAGCATTAACAAAGCAATGATTACTCATTATCATTAAGAATTATTACTTATAAATATATCACAAAACTTTAACAATGAGGAAGCACAGCCCATAATTTTTATATCACTTGTTCAATTTAACAAAAGCAAGCTAGTGAAGTATGAAAAGTTAATCGTTAAGAAACCAATGATACGATTAAATATGTATTGATATCAGATCTGATTTAATTGCTAGCTAGATAGTTCAACAATTTTTTTAATTTCAATTACCTAATTAGTTTCCTTATTAATAGAATCATTAGGTATTCAATTAGAAAGACACAAAACTTACGTAAAGTACTCCTGAGCAGCGCTAGTGTAACGCGTGCTATTATCCAGCAAGGAGTTGTCGGGATTCTCATCGTAAGGGTAAAGGGTGGAATTTCCGACTAAACCGGTCGCAAGGCCGAAATGCAATACTGCCGATGAAACCCCATGCACGTCGTAAGTGATGTTAGCGTCCAATTCTCGGCAGCTGGGTGTATTCCAATCGTTGTTGCATGTCGTCCACGGCAACAATGCCGAGAACGAGGCGAAGAAGTATCTCAGTGCCCAGGCAATTATCACGTTGTAGTAGAAGTCGACGTAGAACGCTATCAGAGCGACCGCGTAACCAATTCCTAGGGAAGAAATCATTTTTTCCGTCTAATTCCATCATGCTTTTACGCCGGCAATAAGTTTACCCTTTTACAGTGCACTTTAGAACGATAGGGTGTAATCTTAAATTCTATTATTGGATATGTCCAAAATAATTGAGTTCCGATTCTTTCAATAGCTACCACCGTCGGCAGATCTAATTTTGTACTTTCTGTCTTTATTGCTTTCCATGAAAATATATTTTTTTTGTCACGAAGTTATGTAAACTTTTGTGTATGTTTTATTGAATGTAGATGTCCTTGGGAATTGGATAAGTGTACATAGCAAAGGATTTTACAGCGAGTTTAAGATAATACATAAGTATTGTCACATTCATTTTAATTAAACATGTGTGATTTAGTAGACAGACTTTCCATGGTCAGTAATATTGAATTAAAGGAATACTTAGCGATTATTCAACTAAAACGCAGGTTCGCATTGCAAAATCACCTGATACATGTTACTTATCGAACAAGAATCGCAGGAATGAATGAACCAACGTATAAAGGTTTCCACCCTGTAATTAGCTACCTCTACTTTATACCGCTTACGCGATCGATGATTGCCGCCGTAACAATTCTATCTCCGAAGTCATTAGCATACCGGGGACGTCGAACCCGCGGCGGAAAAAGTCAAAGGATCACGCGTTAGGTAAATCTTGGAATGCGGTCCTGTTCAAGGAGCTCCGGGCTTCGGTTCTGCTCCTGGATTGCGGAATAAGAGGAAGGAGGAGAAAGGGAGAGAAGAAGAAGAAGAGAGAGAGAGAGTGAAAGGATAGGTTTGAATTGGCGTTGTTAGGTCTGTTAAAGCTCGATCGACTGTGCAGGCGAAGGTGAGTGCACGAAATCGTGCGGGATGAAGCTTGAAATCGCCGGAAATGGAAGCTCTTTCCTCTCCATCGTTGAGAAGCCACCCCTACTTTACTCGGCCCTTCTCTCAAGTCGACCTCGCACTTATTTCTCAGCGTTACGTAAAGTATCGTAATTCCGAGCCACTTCCTCAAAGAAGGGAATGCACATGCTCGGTTGATCAATGTTCCGCAATAAGTGTCCTAGGAATTCCGGATTCCCTCCGAGAAAAATCTCAATGGCGCGCCAGATTTTCGAGTTATGGCATTGCTTGAAGCAACACCTGTTAATTACTACGAAGAGTTAATTCCTCGGACAGTTAATAAGTTAACTGGTACTCATTATAGAATGATACATAGCAGGACATATTTTTACTCAGAAATTTGTCGTTGCGTAGATTCAAGTTGCGCCGTTATCTTTCAAAGCGGTGTAAGTCATTTCAGATATTCGATATTGCTTAAGCTTTAGCCATTTCTACAATTCTCCTTGTCAGACCAATTTATTCATTAGAATGTTGCAATGGATTAACTTTGTCGGCCGTCAACGCATCGTCGTTGTTGTTGCAGATAAGAAAAGTATGTATTTATGTTTAAAGAGAAATTTGTATGTAGTATTGTCTTTGTGGTACTTCTATTTAATAATAATTCTACATCATATAAATTCCTTCTCATTTCCTGTTATTCAATTTGTCTATTAACTGAGCAAAATTTATCCCAAGCAAGCATGAATATCTTCATCCAGTTTTATCTTCACGTCATTCATATTCACTTCCTTAGTTATCTCTTCTTGACAATTGTTTTTCTGACAATGCTGTTTCACACCAGTCATCGTTAATTCCAACGCACAGTGTTCATTGATTAATACTGATTGGTTGACACGATCGTTTATCTTGGATTACATAAAACGCATAGTGCAAGATGCATTGCTTCATCCTCCCACACCTTGCGCCGTTCATCGGTTAATGAGAAAAATCTTAATCACTTTGGCACTTGTGATTCATTTTGCCGTAAGTCAAGAAGCAGTTATGTAATAATGGTGTGAAGGCGAATGTAAAAAGACTCCGTACTATTATGCGTTGCACAGTGCAGTCTGAGTAAGTCCAGTGCACCTATTTCTCGATTCACCTTGAAATGGCAACGCATGAATAATTAAATAGGACCCTGTGTGAAAGTGTGTCCCCTTCTTCTTTTCCGTTGCCAATTCTCAGTTCATAGGCGTTGTAGAGTTTGGGTAGTGAATCGAATTAGAATGTAAAATAGATTTGTATATGGAAAAATAGAATTATAAAGTGGATTACCCTTTAAGAGTGGAACTAATCGACCCCAGCAGGTGATGGCACCTTTTCTGTTGAACTGCCCCAATGCCAATTCCATGTAGAACAATGGAATCCCGCCGACCACCAGCATTATGCAGTAAGGTACAAGAAACGCCCCTGAAATCAATAATTGATTTATGATGATCCTAACAGTTCAAAAGTGTTACAATTATAAATAGTATCATGTAGTATTTTATAGTTAAACTATAAATGATAGAAGATAATTTAGCATTACGAAATCTTCAAGAGTCCTATCATTGAGAAATCCGATGAGATATAACGATGAGAAATCCTTTTTTCAGTATTTTCCATGCCATTTACATTTTCTTCTAATGACGAGCTCGTTTCGATTTCTGCATGAAAGTCCGACTTTGCCTCTCTCAGCAGAAATCGACGGTCTCGCAATCAATCGATTAGATAGGACGGTCAGGTAGGATTTATTTTGCCCCCGATTACTAGTAAGTGTCTGATTTAACGAGTGGCTGGGTGTGCAAAGGACTCACAGATTGAGTCCTCGTTGAGCTTGGCTATCGAATTACGCGCGGCTAAAAGCGTGCGCGCTCTAAATACGTGCGAATACACGAATGGAGTTAGCTATCCGAGGGGCTTAAATCCCCAGGGCGAACACACCAGGCACACACGTGCATGCGTGCACGTATCTCGCGCGCGCGCGCTCACACACACACAGAGACACATGCAGGACGTGTCGCTGGCATATCAATTTTTCGCACTCTCGAGGGAACAGGTGTCATCAATTCATCGAAACGCTGCCGCCGCCACCTCCACCGCCGCCGCACCTCTCTCCGCTTCAGCTGGCAATTAATCGTGGCCATCTCGAGCGCGCACGTGCTCCGATTTTGTTCTCCGACACGATAGTCCCACTCCAGTTTTATTTTTCTCGGCTCCTCCTTCAAAGCCGGCTCCACCACTCCGCTCAAGTACATTCTCATGCTGATCGATCTCGAACATTTTGTTCTATTTTCCCCTCAACTTTAATGCGCTTCTAACTTTTCAGTTCAAGCGTTATTCTATTTGTTTTAATTATTCGTCGTTGTTATGCTTCTTTGTGCCATAATAATTACAATAGAGTTAAATAAATTCTCTTCAAAATGACTATAAAGAAATTATCGTTGGAACAAAATCAAAGTCAAGCACGTTTAAAGAATTTAATTTATTTGATACTGTAAGTAGTATAATCCAGTAGTTCGAATCCCGGAGGTATAATACTATAATTATTAGAGGATATAATCTTACTTATTAATTTCTAATTCAGAAAGTATTTCCAAGTCTATCTTTCGAAATGGTAACAATTTAATTCTTGGAGGGTTGAAAGTTCAAGCTGCCATATGATCGTAGGAGATCAACAGGTAAAGGGGATTCGCCCCTTCTGCGTATCTGGCAAAAGGAAGCCTGTGAAATCTCGGTCAGAGGTATCACATATCGGAGAGTCTTTTCTCAGAGTGGAACGTTGGCGGAGCATAATTTTCCTTGGCCGGAGGAATTCCAGCTCGGCAGAAAAGCATGGCCATCTAATCGCATTAAGTGGGATATTGTCTTTCAAGTGAGCCTGATTAATCCCTCCTTCTCCACCAACTGATCCCCAACTGCCAGTAAATCCCCTCGCGCTCCATCCTGACATTTCGCCATCGCCACTTCATTTCCTTTCTTTTCTTCTTCCGCGGTCCTACAGTTTATCTTCAATTGAAATATGTAGGATTGATTCACGTTCAATTCAAAGACGATTTCCGGACAATTCAAGTGTAATTTGTATACGAGTATATATCGAAATTATAATTCAAATACAATTTATGTTGAATTTAAATGGAGTTAATACTGGTAGAATAGATTTTCTGGTAGTAGAATTTATATTGTATTCCCAATAATATAAAATAAATTGGAAAGTAATAAAATTTATTCAACCATATTGGAAATTCACAATTCGAGAAATAATTCCAGTGAGAAAATGATTGTGTAGAGTGTTCTAGTTGAATTGTTGTTTGACAGTGCTTTTAAGAGTCTCCTTTGAGTCACGTGTGTTATGGGAGAAGCTGCGTCCTGTCAGGAACAATCTTCCGCTTGCAAATGACCGTTCCGGTCAATTTTCCGCCCTCATGATTCCTTTGGTCAGAAAGCCCCGAAAGGAAATCGAGAATTGAAGAGCTAAAGGCGCTTTTGCGAGTGGGAATTATCAGTCTGCTAATTATAAATCAAATAATCATCGACGTTTGATGGGAAAAAGTTTTAGCAATAACCAGCTATCATAGTAAATTATAGTCATTAGAATGGTCTGCATTCGGTTCTGCAAGAATGACCCTGTCATACAAAAAGATACGAGTTTCCCATTGTAATCTGAAAAAAGTCGAGTGATTCCAAGATAAATTACTATTTCAGGCACGAGTGCACAAAACCTTGAACTTATTGTTAATCATTCAACTGCAATCTGCTTAATGTTTTCCACTTTTTACTTATTTTTGTGCTTCAGTCACGTGTAATGAAGACAAAGATGTGTCACGACAGTGGCAGAAAGTCATCTTTGTACTCTGTGTGATTTTCGGCTCCATGTAGTCTGTGTTTGCTATGTAGTCTGTTGGAGGAATGGTGCCATAACGCATGACACCTGAGGTGCCATCCAACCCCACTTTAGCAATGCAACTATAAGGGTACCATCACATCGGATCACACATCGAAATACAATTAATTTCAAACAACGTTACTATAAAAAATCTAACACACAAATCTAGAACCTTAGTAATTAAATACCAGTTCTTTAAAATGAATAACTCTCGAAGACATATAACTTTCATTACCCAATGTCTTCTTCTTTCAAAGTTTCAAGAAGAAGAACTTCTAACTAAAATTCTTCAGGCAATGTTAAGGCTGTTTATGAGAAAACAGTTGTAAGTTTGGATGAGAGTTGGTTGTCGGAGGGAAAAGTGGACATTGTGAACAGCGCAGGGAGAGCGAAGGTGGCTTGATAGTGGCGAGGGAGGTCGGCCAGGCATGATCAAAGGCCGCCCCGAATGGGAAATTATAATTAATTAAGGTAATTGGAAATTAGCGACCGATCTTGCCTGTCGTCCTAATGGCGCGGAACCGAGCGCGCGCACGTCCTCTGTCTCTTCATCCTCCCCAACCCGCTTCTCCACCTCCACCGCCACCTCCAGCACCACCCTCTTTCTCCCTCGTTCTCTCCCTCTCTCGCTCTCTCTCTTAATTGGGTTACTAGCCGCTTTTGAGGAAGCCTCTGTATCGCTGATGGCTCGCCCTAATCGTATTTCTACCGGAGCACCGATAGCACCCGCCGACTAATAGCACGATTCCCGAACCCACCTCCCCTTTTTCAACCTATACCCACTCACACCGACCAACCCATCCCCCATCCCCCATCCCCCATCCCCGCTCCCTCTTCTCAGGAACAAGAGTACTACCTGAGATTCTTCTTTCTATCCTGACATTTGATAACACTCAGGATAAATCTCTAGAAAGGACCGCAGAGCTTTAGTCATTGGTAGTGAACAGAATTTTCTTTTGAATTCTGAATAATGCAACCGTTCGAATTATGATTTAGAGTCATGTAATTGGAGTAATGCGAGTGTAATGTATTCACGTGTGTGAGGTATTTATTGTAGCGTTTGGAAAAAATTAAATAAATTATGTTCTGAAGTTAGTTATGATCGACAAAAACGGGAGCCGAAAGAAGAGGGGAACAATGTCTGATTAAAATCAAGTTCACCCAGCAGGGGAATAATATTTGGAGAAATTTAATCGTAATGCGAATAATAATAATGAGGAACAATTGTACAAACCAACCGAGATATCGTACAGTGAGAAAATCTTCATCCAGCTGTCTCTATTAGCCTCCTAATGAATACTCTAATAAACATCTAGCAGTGTAATCGTCATGTCTAATCTCATAGCTAGTAAGATGAATTTTCGTCGGAATGTCTAATTGCCCACTAACCAGTAAAATAAATCTGGCTTCAGTCGCCGGGGATCTCGAATTAAACTGTCAGTTTAATATGAGAGATTGCCGGGAGATCCTGGAAGTACTAGTCCTGACTAAACGTAAGTTATAAGGTAAATTGCGAAAGTAATCCCGACGAATTACCCGAAAGATGATGGAACTGTCTGCATTTCATTAGTGTCGCGTTAGCTGCCTGAGGGCATCGAACATTTAAAAGCAAACAACACTTTCTAGGCGTAGTCCCTCCGCACTTCTCGTTTCGATTTTAATAAAATTGTCACATATAATTTAGATTTAGATTATTAGAAGTTTGTACTAGTTGGTATTTAATATTCTACTTTATTATAAATCATCAGAAACGATAAACTTGTTGCTCGCAATCTGTCATGTCTGCAATTATTTAAATATCGGGAGTAAAATCTTTACGTGAATAATTTGTTATTTAAAATACTCTGGATTAACATGAAATTTACTGTAAAATAATATAAATCAGATTTACGAAGGTGTGTAAGGAACAATAAATCACATAGCTGATCTTTCCTGCTCGTTTTTCAAGGTGAAAGCCAATCAGCCATCGAGTTAACCAGGTATTCTCGTTGCCCTAGCATCCCTTAACCCTTGATTCCCCTTTACCTTCAATATCTCAGGCGAAACACAGCTTGACATCGTTATCTTCGGCTCGAACGAGCCGCCGTTAACACTTAATAACTCGGTAACACCTCCGAGATTGAAAGGGTTGCTGGCTTTCTCAGTAAACTGTTCGGGCTTTCGGAACTTGCCGGACAGTGAAAATGAAAAAGTGTAAAGATACGCTAATACAACATTTCATAAATAAAAAGTCAATCCCAGCATAAGTTTCTCTGAACAAATACATCTGTGTGTAACATATGATTATGTGAAGGAAATGTTTTCTATTTTCTTTCAAAATAAAAAGTAAATGTTCTGTTATCTGTTTTGTTATTTAAGACAGAGAATCGAAAGGTAATAATTGCATTGAATTCTGAAGGGGATTTACTCGACTGTCTACTTTAATCTTGTAATTTACAAGTCTGATTCTTGCAGATACAATCTCTAATTCGATCAATTTTTACTTATATGTCGTCGACTCAAATATGCATATAAACATTTTATCGCAAATCCCATTGAGAATGGAAAAAATTGCTTTACGTAACAAATAGTAAAAGGCAGTCGTGTTACGTGAACACATTCCGAACAAAAAAGTTGGACTATTAGTGGTGGAAATCGATTTGCAGATTTCTCGAAAAGCATATCGGCGACTCGCCTCGTAAAGTTCACTTATCTGGTGTTGCCTTTCTAAATATCACTGGGGAAACAGACACGAAATGTCTGTATCTACTACAATTGGATAATATTTTCGTTAGCTGTGCATCGATTTTATTCGCTTGTTGATATTCTTTCTTCGCTCTTTCAGTTCGATTCTTTTAACATGATACAAAAAGATCGAAAATTGGGATATCCCATTAAACCTCGTAGATTTTCATTGTTTCTAACTGCAATGATGATCATTAAGTACTAATTAACCATTACACAATCCTATTAGAGTTATATCTTCCTGTAATAATTAACTCACTATAATTAACAAACGGAAGTTCGAATTGCCACATAGTTCGGTACAAACCGCATAATGCAACTTGGTGGATAGCAATTTAAGGAATGGCAGGTTTTAATTAACGATGGTCGAAGGTTTGTACCACGTATTATATGCAAATTATCAAAAGAAGACACCAATCGGTAGCATCATGGCCACGAGCGGTCATGAATATTCATTGGGCAGCATGAAGCACTGGCGAGGACTCGTGATTAGTAATCGCTCGCAATGATCACTAAGAGAATAGTGTATCGCGAGATAAAAATAGTAGAAGAATGTAACTCACCGCCGCCGTTCTTGTAGCAGAGGTAAGGGAATCTCCAAACGTTGGCGAGGTCGACGGCGAAGCCGATGACAGAGAGAAGGAAGTCCACCTTCCCGGACCATGTTTCTCTGCCCTCGGGATTACCGTCGACGCTATAAGGAGCCTTCACCACTCTCGACGACATGTCTTCCTGCCTGCAATTTCAATCATTCGCATATTAGTCGCAGCGTGAACTATTGCAATTCAAAATCAGATCACATAACACTTTCTTTAATAATACAATCTTTCATATATTCTCACACAGAATCAATTCAAGTTGATATTTTTAGTGTTTAACAGAAAAAACTTGATCAAAACCAATCAATCAGTACTCACTTATACCACAATTACCAACAACATCGTTATCTTACTATTTAACCCATTAAAAATAATAAACTCTTGTACAAATGACAAATTACTTTGGTTCACGTGCTTATATCAGGTTGGATATCTCCACACTAAAATTAGTGAAACATTGAAGCTTTTCTATCGAGATATGTATCGTTGGGGGGTGTGAATCGGGGATGTGTATAGGTGAGAGGTGGCGTGGCCGCGCTCGGCTCTCTCTGTCTCCCAGTGTAATTTGGCGACGACAAGTTATCGATAGTACTCGAAGCCGACAACGCTCGAGCTATCCAGCCGGCGATATGAGGCTCATTGTCCAGGTTGACGGCTGCTGGACAACGTGCCCACCCAAGAGAGAAAGAGAGAGCGAGAGAGAATATGTATGTGTGCGTATGTGTGTGCGGGTATGTTTGAAAGGCGATCGCGAGCCTCTTGACACGCCAGGGCGTCTGTGTCAGGAGCACTGATCCACCCTCATCTGGAGATTTACCAAGCTTAATTGATATTCGGCATCGGTGATGCGCGTAGAAAGAGGTCACAGCCCATACGCCAATCCACTTCATCCAGGGTTCAATGGTTATTATTTTACCGCTCGAAAGTCAGCACACTACTCCAACTTCATTTAATCCCTGTGAGATTTTAGTGAATGCCCGATTGAGAGAACTCATTAGTAAAGGGATCATTAGTCGGGTTTTATTACACAAATGTAGGGGTTGTTCGAATGGAACATTGGGGTTAAATGGGTGTCTACTGGATTGCAAATCCTGATAGTTGTTGTTACTTGTGTTCATCATAAATCTATGATATTATTAAATGGTGTCGATGAAAAATACAAGATTTTTGCCAAAACCTATGAATAAGTTGAAATCTATGAGTTTGTAATAAATGAAAGTATAATACTGTCAAGATATTATCAAAGATTGGATAAATGGAAGTTAGGAGATCGATGATAGGGGAAAATGGGGAAACGATGTCAGGAACACTATGGGGACAACCTAATGGAATAGTCAAAGCAATAGCGAACTAGCCAAAGTAGACGGACAAACTACAAATTAGAGCTCGACTAAACTTAAACCGCGAAACTAGGCGGACACGCGTGGGTGCCAAATAGGTAAAGTTCCGCCACTTATTCTTGGATAAAATTATCCTTTATAACGGCCGTTTCAGTCCAAGTCATCACTGACACTGCAACTGACACTTACCGTCGCTATTATCGAGCAATCATAGATTCGAGAGAATCACCGCTTAAAAGTCAATCATTTCAAGCAACGCAATAAGTAGCTTGGTGATCGACTTCCTTATAGAATAACAAATCGGAATTCCGATAGTCTATTTTTTGATCCAACGGTTTCAGAGAATGCTATTTTATAGCAGCAAAAGTAAACAATGAGAATGAAGAAAAAGTTGTTTCAATCTCTTAAGAATATGAAAGACTGCGAAGTGAGATAATTAGAGCAAACGTAAATGTAAGAAACAGGGCTCGAGTTACATTAGACATGTGGTAAATAACTCTGTGGTCAGTGTTAACCGCAAAGGTGACCTCAAATAAATTAATTAAAAAAGATAGTAATAGTTCAGAGTTCTTTTCTCCCTTTTTTCTGTAATATCTATCAGATTTCTACCATTTTCCCAGTAAATGAAGCGTCGGCAATGTGATTTATTTTCATTTTGTGATTTGTTTCGAATGATCAAGGAATATTGGATGACCATAAATGTCAAGCTGGCGGTGGGCGGAATGAGTCAATAAGATGTTCGGTCATTTTTGCATCGCAGGGAAACTAGTGATGACTTCACCTTGCAATTAGACAGTCTGATATTTGAAACAAAATTTACAACGCAATACGCAGCCATTGAACAGAAAAATGTTGAAACACTCACCAAGACTTCTTTAATCAAACAATCACTTTGTCAAGTAAAAATCACATCACTCAACAGTCTACTCAATCAAACTCTTTCCTGTCAACTGATCCACTTTTTCACCGATTGTAATTTTTGAAATACTCGAAATACTCGAAATTCAAAGTTTCGATATTTAATTTTGAATGAATGTTATTTTATTGTTTTAAGATTTCAACGATTCTAATAATTGCAATGGAAACTAGTTAAATTATTTAGATACATAACTGTACCTATATTAACACCTATGTTATTGACATCAAACTGTTGAGATTAAAAACAAGGAAACTGTAATTTTCAAAGATTTCACTATTAAAACTTGTGAGTATTTTCATTTAATAAAAAAAACTGGGAATTGCAGAGTTTCCACTATTGATACTTGCATGTTCTTTTGAGTAACAACTAGAATTAACTGTAACTTGACTGTCAGATAATTAAATGCGTGGTGAGTTGTTTTTCGGTCGAAAAGAAGGAAAACCGTAGACGGAGGAGGACCGAACCGTTCGCGATCGGTCTCCGCGTCTTTCTAAGAGTGAAATGCGTGGAAAGACACATGCCAGCTATTGCCAAGAGCAGCTTGCTTGTTCACCTGGTGGGGAAGAATATCTACGTGCGAGCACTCCAAGGTGAGAAATCGGAGCGCCGTATTAATTGGCTTCTCATTGAGGAATCGTTAATTACTTTGAAGTGCTGTCACTTCCAGCAGACTATTCTTCCTTGTTGTAATAAAGTAACGCCTGTTGATTAGCTACTACTAGATTAGTGATAAACCAATATTTCGAAGTGGATTTGAAGAATAATACAAAAATCTAGTGAAACGAAATTGATTGCATGAGCTATGCATAGAATAATAATGCACTTAAATAAAATGTCACAACATTCATCCAAATTCACTGCGTGAGGAATTTAAGGAATGAAAAAATATTGGAAGATAAAAACTGAATGAATTGGTGGGTAAAGTTGGATCGGAACTCACCAAGATTAGCCGCCGCAGGAAGCTAATGGATACGGTGGAGATAAGAGGAGCCGTGGCTCCTAGGCTGGCGAGGAAGATGCTCTACGAAGGTCCAGGAGACACCCACGACGAGAACTCGCCACAGGGTCAGAAGTACCTCGAAACTAGAGTCCGTCAGACCCATGCCCTCTCCTCTTCGAGCAGTGCCACTCGGTCCCTCGTTCTCTCCCTATCTCGCTGCTTTCCAATTTCTTCCTTTGTCCACTCTCTCCTCTCTTCCTCTCTTCCTCTTTCTCTCTTTTTATCTTTCCCTCGCCTCGACCCCGGCCCTTCTGCCTTCCTCGACCAATCTCCACCCTCCTTTCCACCAGATTCTCCGACTCTCCCGATTACCGCCCGATCCTCTCACGATCGGACATCGAACATCCACGGTACCGCACCTACTGACAAGATCTTTTATTCCATTTTCAACACTCTTTGACTCTTCCACGATTTTTTTATCATCTCCCAACTGAAATCGTAATTGTCAGAAGTTTTTTTCTATTCTAGTACGCTGAGGAAAGTTTACTGTTGGTTCTTTCGATGCGGGCGTTTCCGGAACGAAGAAAAGTGAGGAATCAGATCGAATACTTTCCAAGGGGAAACAACTTTTTTAAAAGATGACAAGATAGTTAATATCGCAGGGAGCAAATGTAAGGATTCAACTGGAATTGTCACATCTTTCTTTCTAATTTATTAATTGTATGTGATTTAATACTCTTTCAATTTTGACTCGATTCAAATGATCTCTCTTATTGCACGACCGGACTAAATCTCACGCATCGAATTTTGAACCTTGCGGAAACAAAAGTGGTAATTCTAAAAGACAGGCTCGCGACGGGAGATTTGTAACGCGGATGAAACGTTATAGGAGAGAACTTGCGTGAGAGTTTACTTGGTCGTCCGGCAGTCAAGGAAAAGGGGAACCTCGCGACGAAGGTCCAAAAGAGTGAGTGACGAGTTTGAGGTCCACCCCCGAGGTCATATACGCTCTTCGAATCACGTGATTTCGCAGGGTTGACGAGAACGCGCCTGCGTTCCCCCATCACGTGCTCCCTTAATTAATAATCTCTTCGAAACTTCCCTGAGAAATTGCGGTCCAGAAGCTAGCTTCTCCCATTGCAGGATTCTTTTTCTACTTAAGCCTCCAGGACATCTTACAGCGGCGTATTTAATCACTAAATGCCACTTCTGAATTCTGTCAGTGGAAAAGATTTAATTATGCAGCGTTAGTTGAATATGATAATATATTGTGCGTAACGATTTTCATTTTCGAATGGGATTTGATTTAGTAATGTGCTTAATAATAATTTACAGTTACGGAAATGATGACAGTTACCTTATACGAATATAGTTGTAACAATTTCAAATCGTATATTGTGTTTTAATAATGTTAGATGCGTTTAATTCTTTCAAAAACTTTCGTGTGTATAGAGTGCACTAATTAGAGAATATACTTACGTCAAAATAAATTACTTCTGAATGCAAAATAATAAATTCAAAATTAGTTAATTCATCAATATAATAAAGATTTACAAAATAACATTCCTTTTCAGCTGCTCTACCTCTAATTAAAATCAATAAACTATCAATTAAATGTATAAATTACTGTCGAAATCAGTAATTTTAAATTGATTTTGAAAGGGATTTAAGTAAATTGAGCAAATCTCAGGAAATTTCAATATATAAATCGATTGGACAAATACTCGCAGTTCGAGTTCTGCGAGCGACTTCGGAGGTAACAATCGAGAGACACCTATCGAGCTTTCGATGTTCGAAGTCGACAAACTGCATGTATCGATTGTGGGTGCATCAGTGCATTTATACACGGTGGTGCAAAATGCTGTTCCGAGAATTTAACTTGAAAGTTTCCTAATATAAGCTGTTTCTTGAAAATTTAAACAATTAGATATATTTATATCTGGTTTATTTTATAAACACTAAGTGCTCATCTCACTTAAACCTAATTCTAGTAAATTTAAACATATATGACTTAAATTCAATAACAAACTGCAGGTCGTACAATTACTATTACAAAGAGTATATTATAATAATTCTAGCTGGTCGAAACAGAAATTCATTTACACATTTAAAATTAGTATTCATTGTAGACGCTAACGCAAAAGGCCGGTGCGAGGCGGTTGTTAATGTGCAAGAATGCGTCCAATATTTTGAAATCACCCTGTATCTATGCAGGGTGGATGGGGTTGTGAGGTGTATACCATCCATAAAATCGTTCACTCTACAAACCTGCGCACATCTCGTGGCGCTTTTGGCAGAGCAGCAGGATCGTATTTAAACAAGTCTGAAACCGGAGCGCCCTTAGTTTCCATAAGAACACCTTTAAAATCGGATGAAGAATTGTCACAGTAATATAAATTGGATGAACCCGGGGGTGAATCTGTGAGTAATCAAATTCTATTTCCTAGAGTTGAAATTTGACAACCTCATTGATTTATTCAACTGTAACACCTTACTCTATGTGGATTATCAATACTCTATACCAGGGAATCACGAATTACAATCTAATTTAATTTATATTTACTTAAAAAATGCAGAAGCAGTAATAATTACAATGTTATTAATCTGTACGAATTTATTTAAATAATACTATAACTGACCCCTTCAAGTTCTCCATTTGATAAGCAATTACAAAGTTTATGCGGTATATGACAAATGCTGAACTATAATGAAGTATTAACAGAGCACTTCAAAATTTAGAAATTAAATAATAAATAATAATTGGTACAGCAGAGATCTTAAATTTAAAAAAAAGGCTTAAAATGTTCTAAATCTAGAAGAAGGGCACCAAGACTACCAGAATTCGGAAGGCCTGAGAGCTTGGCTCCCCGGCTGAACACACGCATGCGTTTTGTCCCCCTCTGAATCTGGGAAGTACAGCGGCTGGCAAGCAAGCCGCAAAGTTTCACGTTAGCATCGAGTAGCACTTCTTCGAGCCACGCGTTAACCAGTTGCGCAAATCCAGCAGTGAGCCTAATTTACCTTCCAGCCCACCGATAAACGAAGGTACGTGCCTAAAGAATTAAATTCCCTTAACTATGTCCCCCATGACCGGCAAACCAGGCAATCACTAACTCGCCTACTCTTCCTTCGCCCTAATGTCAGCGTTCGTAAATACTAACGGCGTACCATGTCTCGCACCACTTTCTATTCCCTTTTCTCATCGCACGAAATTATTTTACAAGAATTAACAACAACAGAGTACCGGCAAACTCGTTTTAAATTCCTGATTCATTTAAATCGTGTGTAATAGTAAATAATTCTTGTTTGGCCGTGAATCGAAGTCACATCGCTAACAAGTGTCACGGTTGCATTCGATGCAGTTGCATTGGTAATGCTAACTTGGTGGAATCACCGATGGAATGTTGAATGTGGAATTAATGGGTTCAGATCGGAAGGGGTAATGGGGATTGGCGTGATGCATGGTGGATTAGAAAACAGCTGCGATGAAAGTCGCCGGAGTTATGGAGTCTGTTGCAACGTATGCAGGGTTTGCTACTGCACACCGGCAGAGAACCAGGGAGAGAGAGAGAGAGAGAGAGAGAGAGAGAGAGAGAGAGAGAGAAGGCCAGGAGAATTGCAGAGAGCCTTTCTAGTTGAAGGTAGAATACTGTGCATTGCTGTGCACTTTCGTACTCGCCCGCTTAGGAGATCGCGTCAGCTGACGCGCGATTTGTTCCTTTTCTTTCCGTCAATTACAGGGAATACTTTCTATCGCGCATGTTTTCTAACAAGACTACGTAAATTTTCTATTTAATGTAATTTCATAAGACAAACTGTGCTCCATGTTTACGTTTTAGGATAAGTTAATCTTTAATTCGGTAAAGAAATACAGAATTAAATAAAAGCTGAACAATCCACTTGGTTCGTTCGAAACAAACAACTTCCAGCAACATAAAAAATCTTGCAGGCACGAAAACTTGTAAAAAGTGACATAAACAGAAAGTTTTCCGTATTGTTTTACATAGTGCACGAACCATTTCATTCCTATCGCATTCCTATCGCAAGCCTTTACCGGCTTTCGAGCAGGGATGGAATTGCGGTTGATAAGAACGTCGGCACTTCCGTCTGCATGTTATCGATAGTGATGCACTAATACGTCTGCCGTGTGTTGTGATAAGGAAAAAAGTGCATACTGAGATGCAAATGCACTACAACGAAAACGAACAGGCTTATGTCTTTTTGCACTGTGGAGTGTCAGTAAACAGGACAGTGGAAACATCGAGATTTGAATATTCGGAGTGAACTAGTACTCTACAGAATCGCTATTGTAATACTGCAACTTAAATAAACGCGCGTGTTTTGATTTTATTCTTGCTTGTATTCCAAATGTTCGCAATGAAGCAATTTACCGGAAGATTTAAATAATATATTTATATTATTGCTTCATATTACATCACGTGCGACTTTATTGCTTTGTGGATTATTCTGCAAAAAAGCATAGAGTTATGTTTAAATAACAAGTTGATTGCACATCGATTTTCCATGGCCTGAAACTCTAAATGGAGTCGCAATGACGAAAATTCAATTTTTACATATAAACTTGGAGAAGACTATATATTGATTAGAGCGCTTGCGCTGCTGAAGCCTTTCAAAAGATGAATGATACTAGAATACAGTTATTTTTAACTGTACCCCGGGACGCCAAGCCAAATATTGTCCCACAATTGTTCCCTGTCTTCTTTTTTTTATGAGCAACGTCACTGTAACTCCTCCCACTGACATAGTACATCTTAAGATACGCTATTCTTTCAATTTCAGACGCAGATCGCGTAAACGGACGAAGTAAAGAACTATACTACTATAGACATGGCTGATGACGATTCGTTCGATGTCTGCGAATGCATACAGACTAAACTGACAATGCAGCGTTTGCTCCTCTTTGTAAGTTTACCAAATTGAGAAACAATTAGAAGTCTATTCACAGATATTCATACGGTATCAGTGACAATGAGAGAGTACAGTTTCCGAACATTGCTTTAGTGCGCTTCTCTAACGTTGAAATTACGTTGTAATAACGCTAAATTGCAGTATTCACGTAACGTTAGATACAGTGAATACTGAAGGAACAGTGTATCCGTACAGATCTCATAGGTCACGCGTATATAGTATGTACGACCTACATGTAGGCAGATTTTAAGTCCATTATTATTATCCCCACACATGGAGTTAAAGCTATGTAGTCAGTACGAATGTCGAGCGACTCGGCAGACCTCAATTCGTAATAACAAGCAAATTGCCTGTGTTACGAAAGTACGGGAGTTGACTTGCTCAACTGTAATTCCTTGGTACTTTACTTTTTTGCTTGGCTGGCATAAGTTTCGCCAAGTAAGCGCTTGCCTTCCAGGTACTGTCGTTTCATCGTCATTTGATGTTTTTTTACAGACTTTATTCGCGATTAGAGTAAACAGGGAAATAAGTCCTTTTTTACTTATAGTACTTTTCCAGAATGTCTATTTTCAATATTTCAAAAATAAATTTCAAATTTAACTATTTCTTTACAGTATCTAACGAAAATCTCAAAATTTGATATTAATATCGTTGAGTGTACAAATCCTCTGGGCGTCGATCATTCCAATCTTGTGACTGAACATCGAATTGTTATAAGAACAATTAAAAATAATCTTGTTATGCCAAAGACCCGTTGTTATTGCAGTTGCGAGAAACCCAGGGTCAATGTACAGACACCGACTGCTTTATGACTGTGCCGAGACGTAAGTAGAACCTTTTGCCACACGTTATAACAAAGTCTGTGACCCAAAACTCAAATTGTAAGTATTCTTACAGTTTCGGAGCCACATAGCACTACCACGGACTTTTATACGTTCGCTCTGATACTCGGCTTTCTAACGCTCATGTACATATTTCGGCCGAGCTCTCTGCGGCAGGTTCGACACGACAATGGAAAGGATCGGGAACCTGGTCCAGTGAGTGCATGTCTTTTTCTATAACATTATGCCTAATTAAAAGTGTTAAAGAGTAAGCTGACCGATTACAGGGATCCCCTAGGGACCCCCCACCGCCGGCAGTGGATTAATTAATCCCTTAAACTACTATGACTGCACTATCGGCTCATCCTGCTCCGCCGTTCAACTGCACACCCGCTAGAGGTAGTATGCAATACAAAACAAGCTATTGTGAAACTTTCAAGACTCGGTGTTACTTGTGAATCATGAGGTTTTATTGCTGGTCTAGCATTAAAGGTACATGTCTTTAAAATATTGAAACCATTCGAACAATTTGCGGGATACATACGACATTCCAAAATGTCTAACGGGCTCTTAACGTGCACATAGAGGGATATTTTATGTTAACAGCATTCTTTCTCACACACTCTATTAATTTCCTCTTCCTCTGGGAGTAATGCATTAGTATTCGAAATGGAATCGGAATGGGTTTCGTGGTTTCAAATGGGTATTGTGAGATAACATATCGCATTGACTAGGATGATTAAATCAAGGTATTAGTAAGAAGTATGATATTAAAAGTTGTTAAATGTTACTGTAGACGTCTGCTGGCATTGAAATATACAATTCGTCGTTTTTAAAAGAACTGAGAAACAAAGCTTTCTTAACACTTTGCAAACTGCGAAGCGTGAGAATCTGACAAACTGGTAATCCCACAGATTTATATTAGAATTGAATGTACAACATTTACAGATAGTTTATTGCCGGTTGAAATGGATATATAATATAGCCTTTCAATTGGCAAAGTATTAATGAAGGCTGCGAAGCAGCATTGCGGTGAAGTTATATGAAATAAGACGCAATTTTGAGCGGAGAATATCTCAATCTTACACATTCCTGAAAAATATGTTTATAATAAACGCGTTATAAGTTGACGGTAATTCTCCATTTATATCATTATAGTTAATTCTGTTTTATTTGACAGACTGTTTAGTAAAATATGGTCGATTTGGAGATACTGTACAGTATCATAATTAATTAAAGTATCAGTATTTATATAATTATTATTAAAATCGTATGATTTCAATGATCATTGATTTATTTGCGTTGAAAAATATTGTTACTCCTGGTACAAATGATCGTTTATACTATTCTATCGCATTTTCGATTAATAATTTACAAGTTTTATATTTTACTCAAAAAGCAACAAAAAATAAGAGCACCAAAGTGCAAAGAAAACGTTATATTAAATGGTAATCTCGAATTGCAGCAACAAAGTGCAGGTATAGGATAATCAAATTTACAAACTTGTAATATTATATCTTTCAAATTTTCACTGAAACAATTTTAACTTAAAATAACTCCGTTGTCCGTTTGTTTTCTATCTCAGTATACATAAATGAACCAGAATATAATATACATAAACAGAAATACTGCGTTTGTCTATTTTTTTACACATAGAAAGAATGTTCACCGTTATAATTGTCTGAATTTTTATAAATTTAATCTACTAAAGAATCCACAAATCAAGAGTTCGTAACTGCAAGGACGCGGAGCTTGGTCAAGTATAAAATAGATTTAATTGCATCTTGCAAATTGAAATGTATAATAGGTCACATAACTCCTATTTACACACTGTGTACACAATCTGTTCTAAAACAGAAAATTCATAATAAATCCTTCCTGCGCGAAATTGCAGGCACTTTCCTACAAATCGTTCATTGGATCGTCAATTCTGGAGTGTACAAAATTTATTACTTAAAACCTGATGTAATCGCTGTCGATTTATCACGTTTCCTCGTGAAGCTTGGCCAAAGTGTTCCGTACCTTCTGCAACACCCCTGTCATCTGTTCGTACTTACCCGTTGAATCCGGCAAGTTCTCGAAGTTAATCACATCGCAAATGTTCTTTGAGAATTTCTCGCTCGGTGGCAGTTTATTGTAAGGCGAACTACTTTGTAAAACTGGTGTTCCTAGATCGACAGACTTTGTGTTACCCTGGTTCGAACTTGATGTATTCTGCACACTTCGCGAACGATTTGCTTCTGGTGTGGTTGTATTGCTTGGCGGCGGCATATCCAACTTCTCCACGTTGGGACAGTTCTTCGACGGTGCCTCTGAGTTTGATTGGGAACTGGAATCTTCCAATTCCACGAGTAATCTGTTTTTCATGTTTTCTAAGTCGGAAAGTGACGGAGAGTTTGCTCTCGATGATGGCGAACTATCATCCTTCAAAAAACATAAATTCTTTCTTTAGCAAATCCAATTCCGGTGGTATTTAAATAAAAATAAGAAAAGGGTACGCCATTAAGTACATACGGGTGAGTCAGGAGATTGTACTGTCTGGGGTGGGCATTCCGTTTCCTCAGTAGTCGACGATGGTGGCGGCGGTGGAGGAACGTCTTGTTTCGAACTGCTTGGTGGTAATGGTGGTACAAATTCTCCATTTACTGGCATACATTCCACCGCAGAGTCTATGAAATACAAGCGTTAATACAATTACGATAAAAATAATATTCTGAGATTAAGTGACATAAAAATCCAAGTGTTACCTTCTAAATCTTCAATATCCATATTGCTAGGGGTGATATTGGAATTATCCATTGGCACCGCGTTTGTCGTCTTCATCTTTTTCCTCCTGTAACCCTCATCGGCTTTTTTACCTCTCAACATCATCAACATGGTTTGCTTGCTATGAGCTGACTGCATTTGCGGCGTCCAGTGCAACTTGGAATCCTAATGGTTAATAGGGTCGGCGACAAAAAGTTTCGTCAAAAATTTGTCAAGATAGGAGCAGTCACATATGTTGAAGTGGATCGGTACTTACATCGTGAGTGCCGGGTGGCGGCGCTACGTTAAAACCCGGAAAGTCAAAAATCTTCTTGATATCGTACTGATCTCTATCACCCTCGTCAAACTTTTCACCAGGTTCCGCACTAGGATCGTTATCCGGCTGGCCATCCGAATTGAAGAGTGCCAATCCGGAGTGTTGCAGACGGGCTTCCTCCAGCCACCCTGGAGGGTAGCCAAGTGTTCTCATTCTAAGAAACACGATTTAACACACGAAAAGAATAAAAGGCTCGCGCACACAACCGCCAAAGGAGATATGACGTAATATCATATGGAAGGAAATGTAATCGTTGAAGCCTGTTTGCGAAGACCGGGAGAATATTTTTGGACAGATTTATATGATAGTTACCTGTATATGTGCACTGGAAGTTCATTCCTACTGATACCCAGTGCACTGTGTAGTGAGCCACTTAATTGACCAGGGACCATGTGCCCGAATTTTTGGTCCTGATCTAGATGATACCTGGCACCCTTTGGTGCTCCTGATTTATTAATGTTCTTTCTATTCTTCTTAATGTTGTCTCTGTTTCTCGGCTCCCGGCATTCTTGCAGCTTATGATTGCCCATACAGTTAAAGCAGACAATCTTTGGCCCACGCTTCTCGGAATCCGACTCCTCTCCTGCTTTGGGTTTCTCAAAAGCATTTTCATATTTCTGTCACACAAAATGTAAGTTAATAATAAAGATTTTTGTAAACTTAAATACGAGTGATCATCTTTGCTCTACAACGAACCTTTCCATAAGTCGGAACATCAAGGTCATCTTTACAACTTGGTTGCGTGTCTACCATGAATAGTGAGTCGCAATTTACATCCTGACTATCCTCGCTTTCCGTGACATCAATAGTAGCTTCTGTGGATATGGCATCACTTTCCCACACTTCCAATACCAACTCCTCGCTACCAGCTTCGCTTTCCATGGGAGGTTCATTCTTCTGTGATATTAACTCTTTGATAAATTGTTTTATCCTACTTCCAAATTTTCTGCAAAGCGAATAAGTAGGTACTAATTAAATCGTACTGACTCCTAAAAGTTTACTACTCGCATTATTAAGAACCTTGCTAATAAATCGAAGATATAACGAATGAAAATACCCAAAGTACTTAGCATAATATATAGAAACCAATCGTTTTCTTGTTCACGTTTACATATCTCGCAACGCGTATCAATCATTCGTAAACAAGTAGTCAAAGTTAAGAACAGGATACACACATATATATATAAACATCTTTATAGTTGAAAGATGTTTATTTACAAATGGACATAGCTATTATTACTCGTACGTGACCCGACGAATGGGGGATAGAGAAAATTGGAGCAAGGGTCAGAATTCGAAGAAAACCAAGGCGGAAGCTTGGACCAGTCAATTTATTAAAAGAAAGTGGCATCATTACAGGAGGTTCTTGGCGCAGTACAATCGCAAAAGCATTCATCATTACCGTGAGACACTCCCGTCCCGAAATATAACCTTGACCAGCGGCTTAGAATCGAGAGTTTCATTTTCACTAATCGTATTCTTCGGTGTCGAGCAGGTCTGCTCACTGTCGTCCCCATGGATCACCATTTCCTCGATCTTCTCATCGTCCGGTTGCGATAATTCCGGTACATCGTTAGTCTCACACACTTCGCTCCGATTCTCCCGGGCATCGATGACGCCGTCCTCGCTGCCGTCCAGATCAATCACCTCGAAGACGGTGCCGTCCAGGGTGATCGTGGAATTCATGGGACAACAGTTCGAGACGCACCTAGTTCTCGCGCATAGATTTTCACCACTCCTTTCGCACTGGGCACGCGAGCCCCGACCGATTTTCACGAATTTTTCACTAACTAGAGCACGCGACGCGGGTTTACAAAAGCAACAGCCACGCAGTCGTAGATATCTACCGAGCACCACTACGGAGCAGTTACCGAGTCGCTTGCTACTTGCGCAGCCTCCTGGGGGCGCTCTCGTCTGCCGAGGTTCGTCCAAAAATTATAGGAATCCTCTTCTTTATCGCAATCCATTACAAATACTTATTTATGCTTCATCTGTCGTATTGTTGAGGATGGAATATGTTCTCTCGTTGACAATGCGTATTATTTAGAGTAAATTTTAAATCATATGGATTATATAAAGGTACGTACAAGTCCTCTGTTTTATATTAAGCCAGTTCTTCAACTTTTATGGTTGTACTGACAAAATATACGAAATACATATCTATCTTGCATGGGTCTAGATTTTAGAATCAGTTTATTATACTAGATTCTAGAATTTCTAGTTCAGATAAAACGTGTGAGTTGTTATCTATTACGATATGTTAGCAAACTTCACATCTACTTTTTAAAAGATTAAAAAGCAAGGTCTGACATACAAACCCTAGCCTACGTGAAGCGTATACACAATTTCCAGCCCAATAATTTTTCCTTGACTGCGGGCGTTTACTAACTTTCCAACGAGTTCAGGAATTCCTTCTTGAATCTTCAGTATATGAGATCTCGTATACTTCCAGTTTCGAAATCTCATAAAATATGCCTGTAGCGCAATATCGCCGGTTGAAATTCAACAGTAATAAAGTGGACAGTGCAAAAAGGAACGGTTTGCGTCACGCTGTTTTTACGCCACTGGCCCTAAAATCCTTTAGGGACAAGTATACGGGTGGATGGAGAGAAGATAATAGGGATGGAAAGGGTGTGAGCTTCAGCAGGTACATAAATAAGTTTCGAGAGTATTTTGGGAGCGGCGGCATGATGCAGTATCGGCCATGAAAACTTCCAACACGTCGTATTTTTTGGAGATTCTTTTGGACGTCCTTAACCTTGTCAAATTTAATACGAGAAGTAAAATTGGCTTGTCTGGAGTGCAAAATAAACGGCAAAAAATGCATTCATAAGCGCAATTAATTATATTCGTACTTTGAAGAACTCATCAGTCTTATGTTAGATTTTTTTAGTAATATTACATCAATAGCATTTACTTTTATGATAATGAGTACAAAATGTTTTAAATTCCACCATAAATGATTGAATCTTTCGCGAGAAGTTAGCTCATGAATTAATTTAGCCTTCGTCCGTAAAATGAGTGGGCAGGACAGCGAAGACTTTCAGTTTCAAAGGGACCCAGCAGGCAGCCGTGTTGGGACTGACTTTCACTGGCAGTGCAATTGTGAAAGTGAGACCTGACCCGGTTTACCGGCGTATTGGACCTTAATAGTGCCTTTATCCAGGGTGGATTATTAAAGCCACTTTCGTTTCCATCGTCCGCCCGACTGACCTCGCTCCGTGTAACCCACTAGAGTTCACATCTGTCCCAGAAAAGCATATCGGTGACCCCCATTTACCAGATACCTTTGCGGAAAGGACTTTCACCCGTGGAAATCCCGCCACGACCTTTATAGTTCTTTTATTCTAGAAATCTCGTCAAAGTACGTTAATTAATTGCACTTACAATTGAACACACTTTTCATTCTCTCTTTTGCAATTAAGGTCAATATTAAATCTCGAACGATATAGAGAAATTGAATTTGAAAATGGTATAAAATTGAAATTATTCCTCACTTAAGAGACGGCTGGTTATACGAAGGTGATTGGTTGTATAACCGAAGACACGGCTACGGTGTTTTAAGTAAAATATGCAAAAACGGTGATTTCCGTAAATGCTACGCGGGTTATTGGCTGAATGGGAAACGTCATGGTGTCGGAAGCAGATGGTATGAGGACGGCACTTATTACGAGGGCTCGTTTGCGTATAATCAACGGGACGGATATGGTCGTGTGTGGTTCGCCGACTGCAGTTACTACCAAGGCACTTGGAAGGATGATCTCTTCGATGGTTGGGGCCTTCTTGTTGAAGGTTCCTACTGCAAATTACAATGATACCAACCCCTTATACATATACACTAGAGTTTTCTATAATATAATTTAAATGTTATTATATAACAAAAGCGTTTTTATAATACTTTTGCAAAAGTGATACTGAAACTTAACATTATTGGGTTCTACTGTAATGTATTTACAAAGCTCAGGATCTCTCACTTACAAAGATGTTTATAGCCAACGGAAATAGATACGAGGGTGAATTCGCGCGTGGCGGAAAAGAAGGTTGTGGCAAGTACTATCTTTTGAATACGGGTCAAGTACATCATGGCCTCTGGAAGAATGATATATGCAAGTCCGGCGTCATTGAAGATACTTACTGGCGGCAATCTGCTCCACATCCCACTCAATATCCAATACCAAAAGTAAAAGCTCATATCTCTTGCACATTTGCTTGATATAAATGACAAAGACTCAAGTTAATTTTGGCAATCCGCAGGTTTGTCGTCCTTTTTGTGCTCGCAACACAAATAGAACACAAGAATTCGATTTTCCAAGTGTCCCTTGTCGATCATCGGAAGACTTTTGTTGCAGCTTTGAGCGAAAAAATAGTGTAGTACACACTCCCGTGTTTTACTATTAGTACTTTATATCGACGTCTGAGTTGGGGGAGATTTTTTACTTAAATACTGTCCATGCAATCGATATTGAAATATCTATTATAAAATATATTTTATAAAGTAATTCTTTCTACACTGCGAGTCCATTATCTGAATATTGGCTGGTTGCTGTTAAGTAAGATTTGTGCACTATATTAAATTAACGATAAACTTAATTTAATCGGATCTCGTTGGATTGAAATGATTGGGCGTGAAAGAAGAGGCGTAATAACTTGAAGGCTTGCCGATTAATTCTTTTTATTATCGTTACTTCTTTTGGCAGACGCGTTGTATACCTGTATACACATAAAACAATGTCATCATACGTGTATAGATATTCGCGTATTGGGTAACTGGTCTATCTGTGTGTCAATGCTCTCAGTGCTCTCTCTCGCGTGTTATATACAGTCATCGCTATTTACAGACGAACGTTCACTTTTCGCCTGTGTATTTATCTTTTTCATAACGGCAGTAACCTGACGAGAAGTACAAACGCGACCCGGATCTTCCATGATTGCTTAGCGATTCAGTGCGAAACTTCCGAGACGAACGTGTTTTTTGATGCTTTAAAAAACAATGTACAAAAGATACTCCAACACCGTTTTACATTGTACTGAACTTCATTTGCATGTAAATCTTTAAATTCAAGATTAATTAACACTAACATTCATAACTAATTGCGTAAAAATTTTCAAAGATTTGTTCTCGTTTGATAATATTTGCTTTTGATTTTGAGGATTGTTTATAGGCGCTTGTACTTTCTATGCTCGAGAAATATCGTCACGGTATTATTTCTCTCTCCCACTACAGAATTACATTGTTGCATAATGAAATACCTAATATCAGGTTAAGCAATCGCGATTGAATATTGTTTCAACAGTCTATGAAAACGATAAGTACACTCAAACGACAATTTTAAGTCTTATTCATGAAAGTAGCATTCAATGCACGTACTCGTGCGCCCCTGTGTCGCTTGGAAAACACATCGCTCTGTGCCATCTACGTTTTAAGTCGCTATGCGAAAAAAGGGAATGTTTCTATTCAGTATGTACAAAGGTATCGTGGTACGTTTGTTCCCCAAACGTTATTTCAATCTCCATGAACAGTGATCCTTAATAATATTCGGCACTGGGAATCACAGAACATATCGAAAGTATCGAATAAAACCTATTCCGAAACACAAAATACCTAAATAATTTTAGAACAAATCTCTTATTGCAATTAACTAAGTAAATTTGGAGTTTCAATGTCCTTATATCAATAAGGATCGCTGTATGTGTCATCATCATCATCCACGGCAAGGTCTAGTAAAATTGTAACAGAAAGATGAACCGTTCTTCGGTTCTCCCCTGGAAAACCGTAACTCAAGGATGAGAAGCAAGTGAGTGGATCAAGGCCACTCTCACCGATCACAAAAAACATAAGCTCCGAGAACGGAACGCTCTGGAAGACATCTTCACCCGTTAAACTCGTGAAGTTCTGTCTGAAAACTCGAGACACAAGTCAGGCGAAAAGGGCGATAAACGTTCAAACGACATGCGCCGAACCAGTCTGCATTAAGTTGACGCCATTTCTACCCTCGACGTCGGTGGACTCAATTTGTTCCTTAAGTAACTCGAGCTCTCTGATGCCGGACACGGTAACCTCGTACTTGTGTGCGACGAGGCTTCGATAGAAGTGTATGGCGAACGCCAAGAAGATGATTAACACTGGTATAAGGACTATGCAGGCGGACCAAGCGGCCACCTGCGAGAAGTCGTAGAATTTCACCCAGCACAGTATAGCGATCTCAAGGAGAAAGAGAAGTAATCCCAAGAGGGTCGAGAAAGCCCAGGCTACCTCGATGTACCAATGGAGACGCTCGTGGGGTGATTCGTGCACGAGGCTGATGCTGTGCAGATTGCAGACGGCCTCGATGTTTGGCAGGATGCACGTCGATATCATCAACGCTAGCATGTGAACTGCTACCAGTAATGTTGTGCATACCGCGAACGCTATCAGCATCTCCGGTGGCACCTTTGTGTCCGAGTTTAACTGGACTTCTACCATCGCCACCTTGAACAGATAGAATCGATCTCTTTGTTAAACAGTAATCATAGCTGAGACTAATTATTTACACGCCATTTATTCAGTAACATTTATTGGTACTCTACACTGGTGCACCTTGGCAGATAAAATAATAAAAAGCTTACTGTAACCTACCATGGCGAAACCGGAGAGTAAGGCTGAGGTCTTGCTGGAAGCTTTAAGCTTCGCACGGCTGAGCTGCAACTTCCTCCATGAGAGATAACCCGGCGTGTGAAGGCCGTCCCCTGATTGCGACATTTTCGACTGGCAAACAGAAAGGAAACAGTTTTTGACATTATCGTACAACACTTGTACCTTATGCTAAAGCCTCCTAGCAGATCGATTGTTATTCTAATGTGCATGTTGCATGCGCGAACTACAATACAATTATAATATTCTTATTCTTAAGCTGACTTTCTGCTTCTAAGCAGGAAGTTATCCTTTCAAAGAAGAATGTATCATCTATACACAATCAGTGCTTATTACTGCTATCGCTATTGGCACTTTAAACACTATTTTTCTTTTCGATAATCAAGTATACGTATAACTGGTGCTATCGTATTTTACACAAAATATACTTATATACAAATTTAAAAGAGTTCCAGCTTATTTACGCATTTCAATAACACATGCAAACGCTACATTTAAAAAATTAAAAAGTATACAAAAACTATTAAAAAAAATCGAGTACCAAAAGTACATGTTATTCTTGCAGCATTATGAGCGAGTTTCAGAAACGGTCTCTATCAATGCAATCCTGACCATAGTCAGATATTATACCGACAAATTTTCCCATGCACTAATGAATTTCCGGCTCGCCAATGGCAATCAGTGCACCACCGACATACGGATAGAGCAGTTGCAATGCCGAGGTATCAGTGTCACGATTGCGTGAGCCTGATATCTCATGAGTAATAGAGCCCCATACTAACTGCTACTACCACTGCTATCCTTGGCATTAGCATGTAGACAAGAGGAATCCCCTGCGAGATTCCTCTTGCTGTTCTTGTTCTTGTTCTCGCAATTGCGGGCAGAAACGTACCGAGCAATTGGGGTGAAAACGTTGCCGCTAAAACAGCCACGGAATCCGGCACTCTCGGCCACGACAAACTCGAGCGCCACACTCTGGACGAAAGAAACAAGGCGATTATAACTGACGAGATTTCTCTGGATACTCGAAAATAACACAGTCGGATTAAAATCGGAAGTTCGGATTTGTGTCCAAGTAAAAGAATCATGAGAGCTGTTTATGTAGGACTCAAGATTATGTTAGACAGTTGAAGGGTTGTTTGCAGTTGATCCTTATTGGACATGCTTTTGTTTAACTGTCAGGCATAATCTTCAGATCAGTAATCATGATTGGAAGAGGGCAACAAGAGTGTTGTCGGGCGCGAGTGGATTCGTTAGCCTGGCGAGTATGAAATGTGATTCTGAATCGTTTGCGAATCACAATGCCAGCCGTATCTTTGAAAGGTTTAATAATATTATTGACAGTGATTATATATTTTGGGACAGACATTTGTTAAAGGTAATTCTGGTTATTAGTGGTCACTTATTAATTCCACATTTTACTGAGAGGATGTTAATAAGCAAATAGATAAACGGGAGACTAACTAGAAGAATAATTTTGTATTTATAAGTTATAGTTCAATACAGCTGATAAATGCAGCGGCAAATTTTGAAACGTAATAGCATTCGCAAGGAGGCATTGATCCAGAATCAATTATAGTAACCAGTTCTCAGAAGAGCAGAGTGGTCCATAGCCAACAACTTGATCTTAATTAACCCTGGATTAGTAGCGTGTTTGACTGCACAGTACTTGATACAGTAGATGATTTTTACGTACTCGTTTTTAGAAAAGGGTGCACATAATTAATACTTAATACATAAATCTGCATATCTCACCAATCCAAAGTTAATTCGGTTTTAATTAACGCAAACTTGAAAAGAGTAAATAATGATTGATGGCAAATACAATCATTAACATTACATGCTGTAATTACTGCTTAAGCAATCCATTGCAGTACACAATTTCTTTAAAAAATGTGTGTGTGATATTAATTCCACATTACGTGAAGGCATTAACTGTCAAGTAATGTGAAAACATGATCCGGTCGATCCGGTCGATGATGTATAATCAAGTATTTAATTTGTCACGTTTCCTTCTATTCTAGTATTAATGAACTCTTGAAAATCAGTGCCTTCAAACTTGGTACGCGTATTAAGATAACAGTGTCTAATAGTAGCGAAGTGAAGCGACAGCAAGGTAAAACGGAAATGCGCTGCAGCGAACAAAAAAAGCAGCAAAGTTGTCTTCATAATTGTGTGCGCGATGCATCAGAAACGGGAACAATGTGAAGCTAGCAAGGGCGTGATGCAACACGGTTCGGTCTTACATAAAAAGTAAGAAGCGGCAGAAAAGTCAAAAAGGAGCACTAATTGGTGGTAGGAAGAGGGATACAATCCGTACAGGACAACTTAGAATGATTGAAATCGAATAGTTATGGCATATCGTGCGTGCCTCTGCGATTATACCATTATCTCTGATTATCTCTTATTAACACTCCGCTACTGCTCTGTGATGAATTGGTGTGAACAGCTCTAGTGTTTGAAGAATGCTCTAGCAACATAGTAACTGGTAGTGAACTTGAATTGCATTATTACTTGTTCCAAGTACAACTATATTACAAAAGGCTGCACAACGATAATACAATTATAATCATAGTAATGAAACGCGAAAAAAATATGCAACAAGTAATCCAATATGATGGACAGGAATACAAATATCATATACTTATTCAAACACATATGCTATCATTAAACTCACAGAATAGCTTAAAAAGACTGTCAAAAGACTTAAAATGTTTCAATCACTTCCAAATGTATCATCAGAGTGAACATAAGGTCTCGAAATTTAGATGGAAGAATATTGAAAGGAAAGTCTCAGAACGGTTCAGACAGAGTGGTAATTCTCCAGTGGATGAAAGGCTCGAGGAATGCCAAGGTAGAAGGGGCAATGAGGGTTCCGGCAGGTGAGTAAAGGTTTGGGGGATTGGTGCAGGAAGAAAAATGAGCTACCGACCTGACAATCGTGGAAACGTTTGTGGAAGCAGTGTCCGTCAGCGTTGTGTAGATGCGTGTTCGCCACGTGTAGCTGAATGGGCAAGTGCAACGGCGGCAGTACCGCACCGCTCTCCGTAGCAAAGACTGAATTGCGTCCGGTGCTGGTCGACCATACGGACATCAGGCTTGATTCTTGTGCGGCGCGGAGCAGCGCTGAAACAGATCAACTGAGCTCGCTCACTTTTCCATTAATTCTCCGCCGCTGCCACGGCTATCATCGCTCGATTAACGCCATCTCTTTTTATTGCAGGTTCTTGGCCTTATCGCACCCGGCACACGCTAGCTCGTTTCTCTCTCGCTTCGAAGAATTCGAACAAGAGACGCATTAGTTAGGATTTTATCAATCTTGCGAGGACTTAATGGACAAATCTACTTCTTTGGATTGCCGAAATCTGCCCTCCTTTTTATCGGTTAAGTATCAATACTTGTTATTGTTATTCTAAAAGGAGTATTTGTAAAAATCTGCCTGTTATTTTCAGTCACCCACCGAGGCTCACACTATTTTTGCTCCTGAAACGGGCTCTTTTCCTTCGGTTGCCGAAGCCCATGCTCGAGAGTCTTCTGAAAGCACTGTGTTTTTGTGAATATACTGTTGAGTCACTGAAGTTGGACACGGAACTCATTGGATGGACATAGTGTTCTTCACTATACAGTTAGATCTACTAATGTTGAAATATCAACAACGACACCAATAACATTCAATTACTTTCGTTGTCTGTTCAGATCAGATTTCTTGAGTGTTGTAGAATATTCTTTTCAATGTTCTTTTTAATTAAATATTGGGTCGAAGACAGGTGGGATATTTTATTTGATAACAATGTTTTCTTGGTATTAACGAATTTCTATGGCAGAAGATGTGGTGGAGGTTGAAGGGGAGCGCATTAGTAGATGTGACACTCGAGATCTGTCTCCTGTGCTAATAAGGCCATGCATCAATTGACTCGGTTTGCCAACAAGTATGAACACGTGCCGCCCCCGGCAGTCGTCTTATTGATAGTTAATAATGACTGGCTTGGTATTCGCACTTAGCATATTGTCGTAATGTTCGTATCCTAGCTTGCGCCGGTTATTTCTTCCTTGGCACACATAACATCTTCGTTATAGCTCAATTTCTCACGTTCTAGAGTCTATTAACCGTCATTAAATTCAACCAGATGCTTGAGAAATCGAACTAATTTGAGGAAATCATTTTTGCGCTATCGTTTATCAACATTCGCGGTTTGTATCATGTTCTTTTCCTGTTTGTAATTTGACAATTAATTAAGCTCTGCCAATTTTTGTAGTGTTCCATTGTATAACATCCAAGTTACTCCATTGTTAACTGTACGAAGTTTAACAGGTGTTGATTTAACAAATAGCTATTTCATATTAACAATAATATTTCCTTCCATGTAATTTTCTTTCAGTTTCCTTCGCCACTCTTTGACATTTCTCACTAACAAAACCAGTTTTTAACGGCGGAGTTAGCGCGGCTATATTCGCTATATCACAATCCAAATTTGAATTACAATCGTCTGAGTCACGGATTAAAGTTAGAAGTCCGTCCAGTAAAACCAATAAATGCCAGCGACGATTGGTGATTTCGTGTTTTGATTCCTGGTGGCGAGGTGATCGGCCGCGTAATACGATGCCTCCTCCGCAGGATCCACGTGAATCCATAAACAGAACACGCACTCAATTTCCATTCGATTATTAATGTGTTTTTCTCTGAAATCCACTCTCGCGTCTCGAAACTAAACTTTTGTCTCCAAACACTCCTGCTGATCGCAAAACCATCAGTTGGAAGCGTGAGTCATTCTAAACCCATCAGCCGGTTCAACCCAGTTATCCTATCTGTGAGATTAAAAGGGTACGTGAACTAGTTTTCGCTTTTCGCCTGTCCATCAGTGGTCGAACATCACAAAGTTTTCTTTTGGCTAAATGATTATTAGTCGAGCCATTAACAGTACATCTCGCTGAAGAAAAGTTAGTTTTTACTTAATGGAGTTTCCTGTTTTAGATTTTAGCAATATCTCGTATAGTAAATGAGTAAGAAGCAACTTATTGTGTGATGAATTTCTGCAAGGCATTTTGGCATCGCTCGTGATGCCACGAGTACTCTTAAATTACATACAAATTTATTAATATCTTCAATCACGTAGTAACGTTTCATCATCGAGTTGCAACATTTCCACCGTTAATTCCCACAATAAAAGCATTTACAAATTAGTGATTCTACTTCGTGCCACTGGCGCAAGAAATGACACAGTGGCGAATTGCCACTCCCAAGATCAGTCACGCGGGGAGAATTTAATTCGTCAAGAGACTTAACAAGAACGGCTGACAATAACAATTTAAACATTAGAATGCCCTGTTTGTTCGTTCGATATCATACAACAGAGAAGAATGAGAAATTGTTGGTTGCACGTGGAATAATTACAATAGCAATGGTTCAATGATGCAAAAGAAAACGATGAAAATGGTCGGCCAACTGGTAGGTGGTCGAAAATTGGCATTAACCGAGGTAGCGAAATGAGTGGGTTGCGATATAGATAAGCTTCTTTATGGCTTCGGTACTGAGCGTTACACTTTGCATGCTTATCAGCTGTGGTGGTGTCTTCATGGCTGACACATTACCAAGGGACACACACAGAGACACCGGCGAACAGTTGCGCACGCACACACACACAGACACACAGACACGCGGACACAGAGGCTAGAAGGCACTGGGTTCCACCGATGTCTCCTCGTTTTTTCCTTCTCTCTGGCCAGGAGAGTATCGCAAATCGTCGGAGCCAGCGGAGGAGCCACTAGCTCCTCCACGCACGGAACCTACGTGCCAAATCACTAAAAATACAGGCGCACTCTGGCTCGCGTACCAAATTAAATCGCGATCAAAGTGCGCACCTAACTCCCTCGCTCTCTCTCCTTCTGCCGTCCTCTCTTTTTCCTTTCGTTGCCCCCGCTGAAAAATTATTGCCAGCAGCATTACTTGGCTGGCGAGCGCTCCGCTTGTCAGAGAGAAGCTCGCACGTAGACGTATGTCGGCCCCTTTCCTTTTTCTTCCCGGCCACTCACTCGAGATGACAGTTTAGGCGTAAACACTCGCCGACGCGTGAATCATGTGGTCGGATTCGAGCGCACGGATTAGGGACTTGACCATTCCGCCACCACTTTGCAGATCCAACTTCTGCAATCTGTCTTCTCTATTCCTTCGGCACTTGTTGATTCGAATACGCAGAATGATTGATCGACATAAAAGAGGGATTCTTCGGGGAAGAGAGAAAATATGTTGAAGTGAGTGTTCGATCCTGAGGCATTTTGTTTCTTCGAATTTCGAGGTAATTGTGTATTTCGATGTTCAATCATTCTTCCGAATTTCTTCGACACTTGTTAATCCACAGGGTAAAATTTGATTGTTAAAGTAATAGGCACATATATAGAAGTTTTGCGGAATGAACAACTGCCAGCATTCCAAGTGGATCGCATTTCCACTTGGTCTACAATATCGTCGACACTGAAAGTGACAGTGACATGTAATTTAAAGATGGCAGTAAACATATTTACATCCGCGAGTGTCACAAGCAATTGTTTTAAGGTTTCCCCGGTAATACTCGAAGGAGTAGAAGAGCGCGTGGAGAGAAACAGTCGGGGGATTCGGCCGAGTAAGGAAGTATCGTTGCAATTACCATTTTCGTGCCGTCCAGAATAACGGGGGGATCCGGGTCTGCGATCATTTTCGCTAGTCTCGTTAGTCACGGGACTTTAGCCTCACCAGGAAGAAGGAAGAAGAATTGGAGTTGGTCGGTCCAATTGAAGCCCGAATAAAAAGGCTCGAACCAGTCCGAGACACGAGGCGCACGTAACAGGCTTGCGCAAAAGCGTGTAGAGCCGGTGCGAGCGAATGACAGATGCGAGAGGCACCGATGCACTAGTCAAGTCAGTCGGGATATCGTGAAAGCAAAGTCGAGAAGGCGAGATAGAACAAGCGAGGGAACAGCTGTGTGTTCGTGCTCACCAACGCGAAGCCTCGTGCGATTCCGTGCTCGACCGAAAACCACCGAGAAAGCCGCTCGCTATCTGAACTCCGAGCCAGAAGAAACCGGCAAGCTCCTCTAGTAGAAACATTGCGGAAGTAGAAAAAGCGCACTGCCTGCATCCAATTCCCACCACATTCTACTTGTTTAAACTTCCGATTACAAGGGAGTCTTGTTCCTTTAATTTTCAAAATGGTATCCATTTTTAAAGTTTAACGACTTCTAAATAAAAGTCGAAAACCGGGTCGTTTGAGACTCATTTGTGCATTCGGTAGAAAAGCCTTCAAGTGGCAATGAACTAGATATCTCCGTGAATGAAAGTTATACATTAATACGTATGTTTCAAGTAAGTGGGGATTTGAAGTGCTTGACCCTTCGCTGTCAATACATCAGAGAACTAAATATTGAAGGTATCGAATATGGTAAAATCATAATTTTATAAAATTTGAATTACAATATGATAATTCGATCAACTTCAATAAATTGTGTCCGCGATTAAAGGTTCAATAACATTCAGGTAATTGCTCTAGCAAAGTAATCAAACATTCAAGTAACTGATCTAGCAAACCATGGAGTCATAAATCTAGAGGGCGGCACTGTTTAAAGCACTCTGATCTCTTAAATACACTTGATCATATCTTTTGCAAACAATCATCTAATTCTCTAGTCGGTAAACATGGCTCCCATGTCATCCTCGCGTTACATTGCTGACTTAACTTTTATCTCTCGTTTTACATGATAATGCCTCTGTATTCTGGAGTCAGAGCATGTTTACGGAAGCGGTGTATCACGCGCGTCGGAAATAAGGAAGGAAGTGTGTATTTAACCCGGCTTTGCTTGCTGGAGGAATCATTTGTTAGAGAGAAGCTACTAGTTCTTTTCCAAGAACTATCGCGCGAATTACATTTTTGCATTTGCAGTTACACTGCACTGAATTTGCGATAGTAGATTTACAAAGGGAAGAGGATCGAATATGAATGAAATACTAATCTATTCAAATAAATTCCTTTTAGGAAAAGGATATTCATTTGAATAAATTCTAATTTTTATCCAACATACAATGATCCACTTTTCCCAATATAAATTCCACTGCAATTCGGTATGTTTTAAAATGAATAGTAAATGTATTTAGTATATTGTTTCTACATAGTCTATTCTTCGATGAAAATAATTTCGAAGGGCATCTTAACACTTTCCAATTTTAATGGCAAAGTTCTAACATTTATAGCTGCAAGGAAGTAGCAACGAAGCCTTTGATGATGTGTCAGCATGTAGACGCTCCCTGTACACATGTAATTACCAATGCAATTTGCATAGTTAAAGCTCTTACGTTTTTACAGTATAACGACAAGATTTCTAGGAACGCCGACCAACAGGTATTCAGTATCTGGAATATTTCTTGCAACTGGAGATTGCAAACTCAAAATCGTACAATTGTTGCGAAGAATAATGACCGGCTAATGTAAATACGATGTGAACGTTTGAGAAATCGGTGGCTGCAACTGCTGGGAAATGATTTTATTTAGGCCTCTTCCTAATGGCAAGTTTCCAGGGTGGTTCCACTTGCACCGGCAGGTAATGCCACGGCAGAACCGAAGTCAGGGTCAGGGCACCCCTAGCCTACTTACTAGTGGCACCGTCTGCTCTATTTAAAACCTACTCTTCCCACTATCTAGTGAACCTAGTTAAATTCGCTTTATCTACTTGGTTCTTTAGAAATACTCCATCACGCCCTGCCGCTCAACCCTTAGACATATAATATAAAGAAGACTGTGCACATAAAAGTAATAGGAAATAATAATTTTACAGTTAAATCGTTGATGGTACTCGTATTTAAAATTGATTTTTGAATATTCTAAATATTATGTCAATGTAATATTTAATTTGCATGCTTTCTTTGAATCAATTTACATTAGTGAATTCAACCTTTTAACACTCCGGTTGTAAGTATACTCGTATTTCTACACACATCCACCTCCACAATTGTTAAATCTCACAATTATGTTAATTATGTTATCATAATTTATTCGGACATTGGCATTTCTCACATATATATTAAAAAGGTAGCTGAGGCCTTAATTCTTGCATAAATCAGCTGAACAATATGTTAGGATGTAAAAAAAGTATCGGTAGCAATGAAAGTAAGAGTTAACATAGATATGACAGGCAAAAATGCGAAATTTAGAGCGAAGCCGGCTCATTGGTAGCCAAGCGAGTGAGCGATAACAGAACTGGTGTGTAAAGAGTCTGATTTATCGCCGGTCCCGCTTACGTAAACCGCTCGGTGTCTTCTTGGACTTCAAGCGAATGGGAACAGAGGGCCTTTATGCACGCTCTGACACACCAGATAGCCACTCTCGTAGTTAGGTGTGAAGCCCGTACTCGCATGCATACAAATGCATGTTAAATCATCGGGCCGCAATGTTACATTAGCACAAAATTTTATTTGCATAATATCTTTGGCTCAATTTGCATTAGTGAATTCAGGCTTTTACCGCTGTGATTACGAAAGGGAGTTCCAAGAACTTATAGCCCAGGAAGTATTAAGCAGTAATCGTTCGTCGCAAGATAGAGAACGCTATATTCTTAATTTCGATAAGGGTTGTAATATACATTTTTTTGATTAAAAATATATAATTTATATGCAATATTCCTATTATTCTAGTTAAATACTCTGACAATTTTGAGGATAATAATCACTATGATTTTTCCAAGACCTGGATTTGCATGCTAACGTCGTCCCATGTGATTCAATGGGAATGATGTCTGTATAGAAGTCTGATGACGGAATCATGGAAGTGGGATGTGCCTTAAAACACTGCTTTAAATATTGCGACCTAGAATCTCAATGAACTCCATGAACCATAATGAAAACGCCACATTTCAGCTGCACTGTGCCAACCACTGTTTCCCGAAATCCGCTCTCTTTCTCTCGAGGATTTAAGTAAGGTCGTAATGTCGAGATCGGTTCACTGATAATTCCAGATTTGTAGCTTTATTATCCGGATAAAGTTGACCGCCAGCTTATTTACAGTATCCTGTTGCGTTTCTCGGTGTATCATGTTAGCGTGACTTGAATCGCATTTCTAGAGGAAAATTTGTCTGCCTTTAACCAGAGCCTGTTATGATTTTGCCTGTATTACTTGAAGGGTTTTTATTCACTTTTTATTTAACTAGTTGTACTTTCGGTTTTCAACTCTTCTGCATTTTAGATCTGATGATCAGTATGGAGTAAATTAATAAATATTCTTTAATTTATTTCTAATTAAATGTTGCACTCGTTAGTACGACGTCGAATGGCATATTACACTCAGGAATAAACAAGTTTATATGGAATCTTGGTGAAACAACAATAAGAGCAAACATCACTTCAATAAACGTCTGGTCGTGAATCAGATAAGGCAGCTGGACAAATGCGGAGTTATTAGTAGCGACACAGTTGTACAATAGCTTCTAGTGCAATATTAATTCTTAATTTACAGTTAGCACGCAAAAGATACAACAATGTACTGCTAGATATTAGTGTTAATAGCTGATTGAAGATTGGCACAATCAACACTCACAAGAACCAGAATCGGCACGTCTTCGCGTTCCCATGTTCAGGAATGTTGTATAACACACTTCAGTAGTATAAACTATCTAATACACTTTCAATTCAGTAGTATACGTCACAGTCAATTACGTTATTTCCTCGAAAGAATAACTCGAACTTGTAAGTGAAAACTGCCTTTGATCGAATTATTTGTTGTTCGCACACAGTAACTATTATTCACTCGCATTTTTCACACACAGTTGACTATAAAAATGAAGAATTAAATTTAAAAAATTGTAATCTTTAGTATATGTTCACTAATACACGATTTACGATGCAAAACCTTTTGCAATCGATTACTGAATATCAACTATTATAATACAATAGTTCAATATTAACAGTAGATCAAAGCTCCCCGAAACTGGAGCGGTTTTGTGTGTCGAAACGACTAACGCGCACTAGCTACTTTGGGAATGGAAATGTTTCCCGCGGCGCATATCGGATAAGCAATTACCTTGGTATGACTCAGGACCGTACCTTTCTTTTAACATTTTACCAACAATGCCACATTATTATTACATGTATATTAGACACTAGTGGCTTAGAATATTCGAATTGCAACTTCTCCTCACCGAAATGGTGAGAGCGCTCCGGAGAAGCGGCGACAGTTCGAGGCGATCGTTCGTACTGATGCGGCTTCGGAAACGCCAGTGAACCGAGGCCGAGTGAGAGAAAGGTTGAAAGTAAAGGTAGAAGATAACGAGTGCGCCGAGATGAGATTACTTCTGGTATGCAATTCTGCACTCGAGAACTCGGTACTTTCATAATTCTGATTAACTAGAGTGCGAAATTGTAAGTAAGAGATTCAAAAGTAAAAGGGGTGTTTACTTTCTCCATCGTCACAACCTTTCTTTTAGTGTATGTTAATTGTCACTTATAATAGTTATGACTTCAGGTTTTCAGAGTTAGAAATCCGGAAGACTGCATTACAGTGTATTAATCAATCTCCATGTGATTTGCATTATTAAAAAGCAAACTGAAACTGCCTTTCGTAAAAGTTGAATAAATATTAGCATAAAAATGATACAGGAAATTGATGTAAAAAGATAAAATTGTAATTTTAAATGTCGCATATTTCTTTTTACGTTTTACTTAATAATATTATTAAAACTTTGAAGACACTTTATGTAGGACCGAAAGAAATTCAATATACTCTTAATTTAATACGATTTCCAAGTACATTTATCCCTCCAAGCAAACTATAATTTTCAAAGAGAAGCGGAGATCGAACTCCGAACCATTGAACTACATTTTCCCAGACTGTTCGCCCCAAACGCTTTGGAAAGCAGATTTCGTATAACACAGGCTTTATTGCTTCATGAAAGATACTCCGTAAACAATTCAAGTCTCTTTCGAGTTTGACGTAAGCTTTACAACTCTCATTGAGTTCGTGTTTTTGTTGAGTCTACGAAATTTACTATTACGCCAGAGAACGAGGGGGGAGAGCGAAGGGGAAGAAGCATTGACGTGTCCCAAATGCGGGCGGAAAAAGAGGACGCCTCGCCTAGCGGTGTGTTTCAGCTTTCCGATTAACGGTTTACGCATTTATCGGAGACTCGCACTCAGTTTTATTGGGACGTATGAATACGACTTAAGAAGACTCACCCCAGAACAGCTGGAGGCAGGGAGACGTGAACTCGGGGTAGCCGGGATGAGAAGGACTCAGCTGGAGTGGTGCGACGAGCGGTGAAGAGCCGGCTGAGTACGCCGACAACGTGTCGCTTGCAGCCGGCCTGCATCGTTCGCAGACCGACGTAGATTCTTCGCCGCTGGCCACGCGCGAATTCACACACTGCACTCACTTGCAACTCGAACTAGCCGGGAATCACTGGACCGTCCTCTTTAGTGATCGCAGCAAAGAACTCGGGAGGGCTGCGCGCCCACCGAAGCTTCTCGAGTGCATCTCCAGAGTGAAAACACGCAGGACAACAAATCGATGGAGAGTCAAGTCGGTTTTGTAGCTCCCCCTCGACCCCAACTTACCGAACCTCCGACAGATGGCGCTGCCTGTCTGGAACACCTGTTGGCGACACTAGCGCCGCCCTCACAAGCTTCTTCAATTTCTCTTGTGAGCAACGAACCTTGATCAATTTCGAAAACATTTTGGAACAGAGTGATGAAGATATCACAGTTATCTTATGGTGAGTCGTGTCACGTTATGCATGCATGCATTAAGGAGAAGCGCCATTGTCATATGTAGTAGTAATATGGCAACATTGTTCTAGTGTCAGCAATGAGTTTTCTTTGCCATTGACAGGTGCTGTCACTTTACGTATATGTATGCTAATAATTTGCGTAGAATATTACTTCAACGTACAGATTTTCAAGATTGATCCTCTTTAATTGCTCTTATGATTGTACTTGTATCCTTGGCAAAGGTATAAACTACCGCGATTCACGGATTAAATATTATGATTGCATATATCATGAAAGCTGAAGCTTCGGATCCTTATTATACAATTATATATCTACCATTGCTTTCGGTTATTATTAAAAGAAATCATGCAATGATATCGTGTAGAGGCGAATTCAAGTTTCGATTGTTGGCAAAGATAAAACGATTTAGTCTCTTTGGTGATAAGTAGTCAGACTTCAATCGCTCAGAAAGTATGGATGGTAATCCGGCAAATGATAACTGGAAATTTGCGTCTCGGGTGAGGAGGAGATGCAATGATGGTAGAAGGTAGAGGCGGCTGGAAGGTGGGCAGAGGCAGAGGTAGAGTGTGTTGGGAGGGAGCCGGTAAACAGGGGCAACAGAATTACGACAGGGAGAGCGGTATCATTCTTCGGGTGTCGGTCACTCCAGTCAAGTCAAGTCTCGGTTAAGCACTACGCTTGCAGCCGAGCATTCTGTTCTGACTTCGACCATTTACGCACTCTGCGCTTTCGAGTCGAACCTGCGTACGCGCAACATTGGAATTCGCCGCGGGGAATCACGAATTCCACTTGCTCGCCGTGTGCGGGCTTGCTTCTGCGATTGACAAGCGCCGAACGATTTGATCAGTGACTTGACCGGCTCTCCACCAATCCACATCCAGTGCCACGATTTCCTTGTTCTCTCTTTCTTTCTCTCTCACTGTGGAAATCGTTCGTACTCTTCTAGGTAAAGTCAGTGATTTTGAAATCTAAGTTCGATCGAGTTCCTTTTAAAAACACGTCGACTAGCTGTTCCGATACCTCGAAGGGAATGGTTAGTCATTGTTTCAATCCTAATTGGAAAAATGGATTGAATAGTTTGAAGTAGTTAGTTTGAAACTGTGAACACCAATCTCTGCTTTTCACAATTTTATTTGCTTGAATACAAGCTCGTCCTCTTTCGTTTCCAGTAACACAAACTTCTGTAAGTGCAAACAAGTAGAGTGATGACAAAGTAAAGTGGAAGTAATTTTTAACCGAACAGAGATAGTAGCACTTTGTTAGACAAACTTTTCAATTGCAACACGGTTAGTTTAAACAAAATCCATTGCTACCTACTTTCAAATACGCTTCACGAATAGAATGCTGTCAAGCGTGTATGAACTATATAGAGTTGCTTGCGCATGCATAGTAATTATTGAAACCATTACCCTTAATTTGATTCTTTTACATCGGCAATTAACAATTCTGATCAGCAAAACTTCCGGTCTGATTAGCACAAAGTGTAATCGTGAAGCTGAGACCGGCCGACTTTCACGCTATCGGAAGAGCGAGCGACTGTAGAAAATAGGTGGAGTGAAACAAATATAAAACTAAGAAGTGCTGAATAACAGGTGGTTGCTGAAGCAGTGGGGCTTTGAAGACAGAGTGGAATATCAGCAAGCAGAATGTCAACAGCAAAATCACTAGGACTGGCGGATGACCAACGATTCGCGTTGATGAAAGTAAGTCAGTATAGTACAAGTACGATTGTCTGACCTCGAAAGTAGCTATCTAATCGGCCATACCTTTCTAATCATCCGGCCTCAGCCTTAAGGAAATCCTTGGGAAAGTATTTTCACAAGTGGCCCCGAAATCATTCTCGATTTCGTGAACGTCTTTCTACTTGCTTGTTGCGCGCTGTAAGTACGTGCATCCTGCGCACCAGCAATCTAGCATGCGCAATATCCGTTCGTGCGCTCCTACCAACGAAACAGACGAACCTCTGTGTTCAGTACTCCCGAAGATTTTCGTGGTTACTTTTTGCCGGTTTTTACGTGCAACTTCTGCTAAAAGTGATCAGTAAGTAATCCGAGAGACGTAAAGTCATCGGAATAATCACCTCAGATTTCAATGAACCTTTGATCTTAGCACATGTGCTAAAAACTGTTCATGTTTTTCTCAGATGTACAGAAAAATGTGATAAGGTCTGAATAAGATCCGGGTTATCCAGCGGACAGTGGGCTGATGTCCCTAATGCATTTCTTTTCCCTTCCGCGATATACTTTAACTACAGGCACCGTTAATTAAACGGGAAGTTTTATCATTATAATGATATTATATTAACATGCTCGCGCATACGTTCCATATTTACGCAAGGATCCATTCCATCGAGAGTGTTAACTGTGATCATGTATCCTCTATCATGCAAAGAAGCCAAATAGCAAATAAGAAGCGATAATTGGATGATGTCCATTTCGATACCACCCTTATAACCTTATAACCAATTGCAATATTGTTTTATATACAATACACTTAACTTTTTTGTCAAACTTTCTACGACTGGTTGTAAATACAATTCAGTGTGCAAACCACATTTGCGTACAAATATTTGTATAGATATATTAATGACATAATAATACCGGGTTTTGTAGTGCAGTAATAGAGCAAAGAATATTGCTCTACGCCACTAAGTGCTACGTACTTACGCCACTAACTTTTTACGATTGGGAACTTCTTTATCGTCGAGGATAATTCCAATCATGATAGAAACAATTAGATATGCTGTATAAAGACGCTTCCGCGAATGTAGCTTCGCAGAATCTGCAGAAAGATTATTGAAAATCCACTGCAAAAAGGTTCCGGTCAAAGTTTTCATATATTGTTTGTTTGTTCAACCATTTCAAGGCCACTACCGTTTTCAGTCTTCTCATGCTTACATTTCTTGTGAATCGAACTAAGTTCGCTTCGGAGCTAGTTGAAAGCCTGTAAAAATTGACGGCGGTTAACTTGGCAAACGTGTTTTATGCTGTCAAATTTACATTCTTGAAAAGGTAGCTGCTTTGCTCAATCACCATTATATTACTGTTCTATGTTGCTTTCTTTAAAGATTCTTTGCAAGGAAAGTTTAGACTTGGTCCATTGGAAGTTAGTACTTTTTAACAGTACATCTCTTGTTCACTGTTAGAGAAATATTTCCTACCAGCGAGGAGAAAATTTCGCTTGACTTAGTAGCCGAAATGACGGTTTCACCAATCAGTCACACGCTTCTAGAGCAATTTCTTTCATAATGCTTATTTCTCATGAGAAAAAGTGAAGAATGCCGGAAGGTATTCTCACTGGCGAACGTTGACTTTCGTTAAAAGTTTACTTTTCAACGAACGGCAGCTCTCTTTTTATCGACTTTCGAGCAAGCGTGAGTCTCCGCTGTCCTCTTCTGCCGCCTTGCCTCCCTTTTCACTGACGATCTCTCGAGGAGGAGAATACCATTGACTCCAAGTGATGACGGTAGCGGGCGGCTGCTGCCTACCGGAGATTTCACCGGGCAATGAAAATCACTTTTTGTACTGGTTGAGAGATCGCATGGCTTTCGCGCGTATCTTTTTTCTCATTATTCAGTTATGAAACTGACCGCGGTCACAATACTTTTATTGTCAAGTTTATTATACCCCTATGATGGATTAGACATTGGCTAATAAGACATTGATTTATGAAAATTATTTTAAATCTGATAGTTACAATAAAATCTTGTCTTTAATTATAGGATGGACCTCTATCGTCAGGTTGTATAATTTAATTCAGAAGTGTTTAACTCCACGGTCATAATTAGCATTTAATTCCAAAATGTGCTTGAGACTGACACGTTGAGAAGCGAAGCTTCAAGGCAGACATTAAATTTATTCACAGAATGTATGGTATTACCGGTCGACCTGGGAGTGCTCCAGATACATGTACATATCTAGGCACGCAGTAATCGTGGCAGACATCGTTGAAAATTACATCGGGTCCCCTCTCATTAGTCCGCGGAGGTCACTGGGATTCTTCATGGAATATAGTCCTCGTAACTGCTGTGCATAACTATGTAATTCCAGTTAAATGTATGTCAAGTTCTACTTACCAAAGACGATCTTTAATGGTAAAAACATCATGCAAGGCAATATTTTATTACATTATAGTGTCAACGTGATTGAGTCATTTTTACAGTTCTTACGGAGTATTTGTTAAGACAGTGTATAAGCAAAGTAACATCGCTACTCAATGTGCTTTTGAAGTTATAACTTGAAGGAGATACGCTTCTGCTTCGAACGTTACAAGTATCAATTAGCGGTAAAAAAAACTTTAGGGATCGTGGATTAAAACAGTAATCGTATCGAACATAGTAACCGCTATAAATTCCTTGGTGCATTCAATTATGCAATTGCAGCGATATTGCCAGCAAATATTGCGAGAACGTGAAGTAACTCTGCCGCACCTGTATATTGTATGCGTGCGTGCACAAAAGCCGCTGCTTCCGAGATGTATTACGAATTTTTGCGAAATACTGGTTTTCCATGCTGTCTTATAACATATATCGCGTGTTATTGCGTGTGTACTACGATCCCTATAACATAGATCCATGTGCAGGATCACTTAGCGGTGTTGTTTGCGAGACTCACATACTTGACCAATCCATCCGCTTACCGCGTGTGATTTAACTTGTCTTGAAAGTATACGTTTGGGCTCACAGTAAATCGAAATGTAAGTTTTTATTTTTATATTAAATTATATATTCTATATTCATTCTATAATATATAGTGGATTTAATTTCATATTTTTGCTATACTCAATCGTGTAAAATGTATATCGATAATGAATCGAAATACTTTGATCGAATAACTATCCGAAAGTTGTTTTAGTTGCTTGCGGGCTCTTTCTCTTATAAGAACGAAAAGAACCTCTGAGAGAAGCTAATACGTATGTGACACGAATTACAGTTATATATGTTATAAAGTTGCTTCATCACCGGCTCCCCTTACTCCCTTTCTTAAAGATAGCGAGTTGCAACGGTGGTCTCTCTTGACCTCCTAAAAATCCCGTGAAAGTGAACGAGCCTACCAATTGCCAATACCTTCGCCACTCATTCCCTTTCCTCTCGTGAAATTCGAGGCGCGCAAGAAATGTAGTTTGCACTGGTGAAAAGAAACCAGTAGTAAGTTATAGTGGGCTTGGGTCAAATGGATTAAATTTATAGGATTTTAATGGGATTTTAATCTCTAGAAATTTTATTGTCAGCTTTTATTTATTGTGAAAGCTTGATTCCTTCACTAACAATTCTGACTTGGTTTGTTACAGTTCAGGCGATCGGTGGCAGATGTCCTCACACCAGACCACGATGACCACTTCCTTCTTCGCTGGCTCAGAGGTACATTTTTTTAAAACAGTTTCCTGGAATATTTTCGTCAGTGTCACTCTTGAATGGTTAAACGACAATTCGTTGTATTAAAAGAGAATTTTAGCGCAATAATTAAAAGAACCACGAAATTGGTTCGTTCAATTCGTATGTCGTTGATTGTTTATACGACTGTGTTATCGAGAATTTTTTATATTGATTCGCACGATGCTTTGTTTGTTTTTGCTAAATAATTCTGGACTGATCAAACATACTATTGCGTTTGCATCATAACAACCACAAGTTTTAAGTAATTTTTCTGTATAAGGTATTTATATGGGTGAAATATAAGTTTAGTCTCGATCCTTTCATTCAAAGTTAGCAAAATCTACTTTACTCAATAAAATACACTGCTAATCATGGACGGATGTTTTTACTTATTAATTTATTTTCGTGAGAACTTTATCAGATTTCTCCCCTCTCTTTATTGTCGCTATACGACAGATATTACATATGATAAATTCAATGTATTTTTTATTGTTCCTATCTATAAGTCATAGATAGTGGACTAATCCAGGTTGTGATTGATGGTAAAGCAGAATATCTACATCTGTTAATCTTTAGCAATAATTATGTTTACCGCCCACTTGTTTGTCTGGTATTACTTATCGTCTCCTTACCGGTTGAGGTATCTTTTATGATTGCTATTTCGAAGACATGATTACAGTTTTTATAATAATTGGATAAACAAATAAATAAGGGGTACAATTTGGGGATACAAAATAATTGAAACGTAAAACTCGGTCAATTAACATTGCTTTCTTTGTTAAATAATAATTGGCTATTGAATCTCATTAATCAAATCCATAGAATTAAAGATATAAGAAACATAAAAGAATCCATTATTGAAACATTGAATCCAATAATAATTAGTACATACAATAGCTGTTAATAGCTATGTTTAAAAGTATCTCTTGACTCTTCAAGGACTATTCAATCGTAGTAGAAATTTATCTCCAAGTACTATTAGATTTCTTAATTTCAGTCTCTTTTATATTTATCTACTACATGGCCTTATCTTTCTCTGATTAAATAAACATTGGCTATTCACTTATCGGCCATCATATTCACACTAATTATGAGTGTAATAACGCCGGTCAGTCTTCTTATGTATTTAATTACCAAATTTACATGATTATTCTTGAGACAATCCAATCGCACGTCAGTAGGCTATTATTGTCTCCATAGTACATATACTTCGATTTATGTGACGCATGCTATCTTTTTCTGTATTCTTTCTACATCATATCCAACTGCACGCAAGAATAATACGATACCGTTGTAACGATACACATGTATCTCGATGAATACAATTACGTTTTTTACTGTGTTGCAGCCAGGAAATGGGATGCTGCGGCAGCGGAGAAGATGTTGCGAGAAGTGAGTATTTTTAAGTGCAAAGTAGCGATAGTGAATAGAAGTAATTAACAATTTTGGAATATGTGCTTTTTCAGACATTTTTTACGTTAAATTGTTTACATCAATTACGGTAAAACATTTGATACGCCTATTAAACTTTAGTGGATATTTCATATGTAACAACCTAACAGTTTAATAAGTATATAAGCATTTGATGAATGGATATCGATTTATCCAAAGTAAAAGTTAAATAGAATGTACAATAGTATGTGTTAGTCAAAATAGAAATGGCTGTTTATCTGAGGACATGACATTGCTGTTTACAATTACAGTCACTTCTATGGAGAAAGCGATGGGATGTGGACGCGATTAAGTGCTGGGATGAACCACAGATACTAAAGGACTATTTGCCTCATGGTTTAAGCGGTTTCGATAAGGATGGGGCACCAGGTACTGCGTGATATAATTAGTTCTTTAATCTTAATTCTTGTTCTTTGATTCACAATTATTCGCAGAAATACGAAAAGATTACAAATTGGTTTTGTCGATTTTTTTCAGTCGTCGTCGTTTATTTTAGCGGCTTAGACTTGTATGGGATCCTTCACGTAGTGCACCGCCGCGATGTGATCAAAGTTACCATCAAGCAATTGGAAAAGTACATGAAGATAGCGGGTGAGCAGGCGAAGAAGTATGGACCAATTGCCAATCAGATTACTATAATCTTCGACATGGACGCCTTCAACTTAAAACAATATTTGTGGAGACCAGGTAAAATAATTAAGTATATAAGAATATCTGTATGTATGTGTGCATGATAACTAAAACCTCACAATGATAGACTGAATTCATTTAAACAGCTCCTTCATCGTATCGGTCACTGTTTTTCCTCCTCATCTGTAAAAACTGGTTGTTACATGCATTCATTTACTGTGACTTCTTGCTTCTGCTTGTTTCTTGAAGGCAGGCTCGAAGAAATGTTAATTGCGAAAAGAAACTGGCACGACATATTAATGTCAATACATCATTTAATTTTTTAGCGGGAGAAGTGGTCCTATCGTTGATTCAGATGTATGAGATGAATTATCCCGAAGTTTTGAAGCTCTGCTACATTGTTAACGGTAAGAAACTTGTATTATTTGCTGTTCTTTTTCTGCAGAGGATTTGCTTATAAATGAATAAATCAATAGGCGTTTAGGTGAATCACGCATTATAATGTTACTCCTGCTGATTTACAGCGCCGAAGGTGTTCGCGTTTGCCTTCAATGTTGCCAAAAGATTTATGAACGAGTATACGATTTCAAAGATACAGATCTTCAAAAGTGATCCGGCTAAGTGGCAAGCGGCAGTTTTAAAGACTGTTCCAAAGGATCAGCTGCCCGTTTATCTAGGGGGCACTCTTACTGATCCTGATGGCAATCCGAAGCTCACAACGAAGGTAATTACTCTGGATTACAGAATTGTAAACTACAAGTTATTACAAAGTGGCTTATTACATATTTTTCCACCGTATATTCAATGTGGCATTTACCGCAGTACAGTTTTGCGCAATTATCCCTTTATGTTCGAATGTTAAACAATTCCACATTCGAAGAGTTAATGTGTCATTTTTCTCTAGATTTGTCTAGGAGGTAAAATAGCCAAGGAATTGTACGTTGAAGACGCCGAAAAAGATAAGCCAAACGAAGACTACACAACTGCAACGGTACGAAAGGGTGGCAAGTTAGAGCTTGACCTTCCTGCACCAGAAACAGGTTCCCTTCTTAGGTATGCATCCCTCAAGGGCATTTTCTAAATATGATAAATCCAATCAACAGTTGATTATGTGGCATTTCCTGTTTTCACATTGTTATTGCAGTTGGGAATTCCGCACGGACGATCACGACATTAAGTTTGGTGTTATGAGAAAGGATGCGAATGGCAGCCAACAAGAAGTTGTTCCGATGAAGCGAGTTCCCGCCAGTGACATGGAAGAGATGGGCATGTTTACTTGCGATGTTCCCGCTACTTGTTAGTATAAACAATCGACTATATTCCTACTTATCAAACTGTCTACCTCAATTTGTTATTATACTATCACTTGGATTGGATCGGAGATGTATTGAAATAACTTAAAAATCGATTCCACCAATGTTAGACAAAAAAAACAATACTAAAATTAACTGAATGCAAGATAGTTATACATTGAATTGTCTATTATTTCTGGAGAATATTTTGAGTATTATATATTTGACAACTTCAACTATAATAGTAATAGATAGGTTTTCAACTATCAACAGTTTAATTAAAGCACATAGAAAACTCTTGCGGTTTATAGTACCTTTTTACACGAGTGTTAGCGTGTCCTTCTATCTCATAAATCACTTCTCTTTATTTCAGATTCGGTCATCTTCGATAACACTTACAGTCTTCTAAGGAACAAAAAGATTCACTACTCTATTCGTATGATTCCGCCATCTGAAGCGGTCGTGGAGATGACCGCGGCCACAAAGTGTTAGCTGACGAGGCTCACGTTAACAACGAATCGAAATCCAAGCACTTTCCTCCCCAAAAACTCCTAAAACCTATCTTTCGAAAGGAAGACAAAGTTTCTGCGGCGTGGATCGTTGCTATGGTGTCTATCATGGTACTTTGGAGTCACATTAGGAAGCAATAAATTATTACCCAGTCTATAAGCTACGATAGGGTTTTGATATTTTGTTATTGCTATACAATATTACGAGTATCGAGAGGAAATCTTAGGAATATTTCTTGTAGCATAAATGTATAAAGGTTTAGTGTATTGTACATTCTAGTGAGGGGATAGGCTTGAAATTTGTGAGATAACCACCGATAGTAAGCAATCCAATATTTTTTACTTGTTGCATCTATTGTGTAATTGTATAACCGTACAATAGAACTACTGGGTTGATATCCAAGGGTTGAAAAGAGGATGCAAATTTTGTAGTGAAGAATTAAAAAAGGTATTTTTATTAAAGAACATTTACAGACTCCTCCCTTATTGTACAAAGATACAAATCTAACAGGTACTTTCTAGAAAAGTGTTGTTCAATCATCCTCATCAGTCAACAACATATCCAGGAGCTCTACTCTTTGGCAATGGTCACCTTCGAGACGCTTTTGAGTTCCCCATTTGGCCAAAGTTGGTAGGACTTTCAGTTTTGTTTTGGGGTTTGTCCTGAACGGGCAGTTTGGATCCTTCCAGCTGTTACAAGTAAAGAAATACAATTCATATTAATTCAGTTTGCATTTATATAGAATTATTGCAGCTTAATTGGGTAGTTTCTATTAACACACTGTATTATAACTTTATTACTTTAGCATATTATTTATATTACAAGCTGCTCCGGAAACAGTTAAAGTACTGCATATTATATTCGGTCTTTCACTTTTCTATTGTGTCAAATTAAAATACAACTAGTTACAAAGTTTAATGTAAGGCTCAGTACTAAATATCTTGAACAGTAACTAAATAAAAGTAAACTTACAATGCACGGTCTCCAACCTCATTAATAATTAAATGAGTGTCCGCAGGAAGAGACTCAAATGCCTTGTCTATGAATGGTTTGGCTGAAAGAAAAGCAAGCCTATAAGAGCTCCACCAATCAGTAGTGTAGTGTTCCATTCATGCAACAGAGTAGTAAATGTAGCAGGGGCACTGACGTGTGCAATAGACAAATGAATAGTCATTGCATTGTTCATTCCATGCCGGGTTCTGTTGGTGAAGAAGGTTAAGCCTGTGTGAACCTGAATGGAAATCGAAGGAGCATACCTTCGACACAATCGGGGCACCAGCTCTTGCCGTTCGATAATTTGGTGCCAGTGTAGAGTACGTAGACCACGCCGTCTGCCTTGAAGTCATTCATGAACTTCAGGAAGTTCTCGTAGCCCTCGACGTGATGACGCACCGCCATTTTTCCTCTATTCCTGGCGAAACTCCCGTGTACTGCTGATTTATTATTGTTGATGATTGATGATGACAGTGGGCGTACGCTGAAAGCCTACCAGCTTGATGTACCATTAGAATCGAATGCTGCTGATAACGCGTAGACTATCTGCTTTTGATTACCAATCGTTATCCGGTTCGGTGATAAAAATAATTAAATCCAATGACTTTGGTAGTGATAAAATTTGCTATGGTGTCTCAAAATCTTGCGACACTTTCAGACAATTTTATTCATTTACGGAATTTTACTTCCTTTATTAAGCATTATTTATAAATGCGGGTTTAATACATAAGGGAAAATACGAGATTTTACATAAACGCTTTTTAGTAACGCACTATATTTATTTATATATATATATATTTTCTGAACGTCATTGTGAAAATAAATCTATAATATTGGCAATGAGCTCCATTATTGATCCTATATAATCCTATATGTTTTCTATATAATTCTATATAATCCTATCTATATATATATATCAATTACAATTTTTTGATGGCTTTCCCTCAGATTCTTTTATTATTGGTCTAAATTTGCGGAAGCATATAAAATGGTGCATGGAAAATTCGCAGTCATCAGGTAGTACGCGCGTCATTAATAAAAAGTGTGTATGTATTATTGGAACACAGAAATATTTTATTATACATGGCAATGACGCGAGTTGAAAACTTTCCATTCCACATAACGTGTATATACATTTTATTCTCCAACTTCCTATTGCGTAAGATCGTATTTGCAATTCTGATACCAGGGAAAATCAAGATAAAAAATATGTTTAATGGTTATTCAGAAAACCCCTATAAAAATATGTTTATAATAACATCAGGTAGAATTCCCTGGCAATAATATTCCAGGAGTTACATCAGGAACAGGAGAAAAATTAATTAATAGAAAATTTGTCTAGCGAAGCTCAATAGAATTTCTAGCAGAATCTCTAAATATTCTATTAATTTCATGTACCATTTAATTTAATTATCTTCAAGTAATATATATAATATCCCAGGCGGTTATATGCTTATGTTCGCTTTAAGTAATAAAATAAGAACAAAAGCATTAACAATTCTATTGGTTTATAGCAGAAATCAGAGGATAATGTCAGTGAAACACAGGTAATTCATAGCAAAGCATATGATTTCGGAAGGAAAGTTGGCTAGAACATCGATAAAAAATCGTGGGTATTTGGAGAATTTAGAGCAGAATATTTGAACGAACCGCTCTAGCCGCTATCGGAAATATAGGTGGACTTCCGCGAGACGAGGGTTCCCCGTCCGTCGGCCTCGCTCTCTCGGATGACGGCTATGACGATTCCGACGACGGTCTCTGTTTGACCAATCGGAAGGGGCACGAGCGTGGACCGAGGGTGTTTGGTATGCCCTGCAAGGGGCCAGATCGCTACGGTTAACATTGGTGCGTAACTTGGAAGTCCAAGGGTTTCAGCTGAGAGTTGAAGCGAGTAAACTTTGGGTGCATCGGCACTCAAGCGATCTGAGTTGAGTCGAGTCGAGTCGGTGGAGTCGAGTGAACGAGCAGGCCGTGTTCGAGAGTGGCCGTTAGCAGTGGTGCGCGACAGGATGGCCGCTGTTTTCGACATCGAGCTGCACGATGCGGACATCGTGGGCAGAGACGAGTCCGACGACGATGTGATCGAGATCGGCGAGGTAAACCCTTCGCACACCCGTCAATTCCACCCACTTCCCGAGACTCCTACTGCTTCTCTTACTCCTCGCACTCACATATGTCAATCCTGCTATAATTCCAGGAAGAGTACGATCCCAATCCGAACGTGAATGAAATAAGCGAGTGAGTAAAGACTACCAAGAGTGCGATTAGGGCTGTCAGGGCTGAGAGGGAGGATTCGACTTAAATGACACGATTTATTGATAGGACCGACGGCGTCGAGAAGGTGCCGATTTCCGAGCAGAATGTCAACCGTGGTCGAGAGCGTGCTGGGCCCCAGGACTTCGAGCTGTGCAAGGTGATCGGCAAGGGTGGCTATGGCAAGGTTTTCCAAGTGCGGAAAATAACAGGCAACGATAGCGGCACGATTTTCGCCATGAAGGTGAGCTACTCCGCAAATCAGCACGCGCTCGTCATCCAATTCCAAGAATTCTTCGATGATCTCATGAAAGTCTCACAAAGAGAGTATGCTCCATTTATTTGGTGGCTGGCCAACACTAGAGTGTGCATTGTCCCTTGAGATCCTTGTCCATATGTACCGCTTTCCTTGCTGCCTTTGTCTCATACTTTATTGACAGTGCGACATGAAAACATTATTAAATAATAATGTTGCAAAAACATTGGTGTAAGTCTATAATACAGTACTTGTTTATCTTTCCTTTGTTACCGTACAACAGCTGGTATTGTGTCATAAAGTGGATTTGCAGCTGTATGAGACACATATACCTTATAGCTATATCACAGAGATAAAGACGTGCTCCAATCTCATTAGTTATACTATTAGTTGTACTTAAATCAATTGCAATATTAAAGTTTTCCATAAATACAATGTTTTAAAGTCTGATATATTAGATCAGATATTGTTTAGCATGAGTTACCATGAATGTAGAGAGTCTTGTCCGTTTGCCCGCTTCGGCAACTATAGGTACTACGCAAAGCATCGATCATAAGGAACCAAAAAGACACTGCACACACAAAGGCAGAGAGAAATATCTTGGAGGCAGTCAAGGTAGATAAAAAGCACCATATGTTTTTACATCCAAAGACATATTTAAACGGGGCTTGAATGAAACATATGTTTCTGCTTGGTAGCATCCGTTCATTGTAGACCTGATGTATGCTTTCCAAACTGGTGGTAAATTGTACTTGATTTTGGAGTACATGTGTGGAGGAGAGCTCTTCAGGCAACTGAATGATGAAGGCATCTTCTTTGAGGAAACTGCGCGGTATGCACGTTTCCACGCAATATTTCTTCATCCATGGTGCATTGAGAATTTCTTTCCTTACATAGATTTTGTATACCTTTACAGTTTCTATCTGTCGGAAATTATATTGGCCCTCCAACACTTACATTTACAAGGCATTATCTATAGAGATCTGAAGCCAGAGAATATTTTGTTAGATTCAGAGGGACACATTAAATTGACTGATTTTGGACTTTGTAAGGAACACATTCAGGATGGCACTGTTACACACACGTTTTGTGGTACAATAGAATACATGTAAGTGGTTTTCTCTGTAGTTAAGGATATACAGGCAATTGTTATGGGGATATTATTTATAATAGGGCGCCAGAAATTTTAACAAGGAGTGGTCATGGAAAAGCAGTAGACTGGTGGAGCTTGGGAACTTTGATGTATGATATGCTGACTGGATCTGTAAGTATATCATACACTGGCTTTATATCTATATACCATTAAGCTCTTTGTTTCCTATTCGCAATCATTTTATTTTCAGCCCCCATTTACATCTGACAATAGAAAGAAGACGATCGAGAAGATCTTGCGTGGCAAGTTGAATCTGCCACCTTATCTCACTCCGGATTCCAGGGATCTTATACGAAAATTGTTAAAAGTAAGTCTCCTCGCCAAAAGTTCACTGTGCACTTGTACCCAATGTAGTAGATAATATTTATATGCATGTAACATATGTACATAACTGTAACAACGAAATGTTATACAGAGGCAAGTTGTACAAAGGTTGGGATCCGGTTCATCGGATGCTGAACAAATCAAGAATCACCACTTTTTCAAGCATATCAGTTGGAACGACGTGATTGCCCGTAAATACGAACCTCCGTTCAAGCCAACGCTAACGAGCGAGGATGACGTGTCGCAGTTCGACAAGAAATTTACGACTTCCGCGCCAATCGACTCGCCAGCTGAATATACTTTAAGCGAGTCCGCCAATAGAGTTTTTCAAGTATGTTGCTTTGTCTTGTTTTTTCATTGTTTAATGTTTAGGTAAAAGAACTAATGATGTGCAGTGTGCAATGATCTTTTATAATTAATGAAACTGATGTATTTTTCAGGGATTTACATACGTAGCGCCAAGTATACTAGAGGATATGTACAATCAGCCTCGAGTAATAAACGCTAGAAGTCCACGTCGGGGACATATGCGCGGATTCTCGCCACGTACGACGCATTTCCATATACACAATCCACATGTACAGAATCACAGGTATGTACTAATTGGCGAAGTAGATTTGGGAAGTTGGAGAGTGATAATTTAAAACGATTGCTTTGTTCGCAGGCACAATGGCGTCGGGCACAGCAATATGGAAGACACAGAAATGATCGAGATAGGCTAACTGCCAGCTGATCCATAGCCGACAATGCTTTTCTCGCCCAACTGCTGGATATCCGTGACCAATCCTTGCGTCTCAGGGAGGGATTTTATAAAGATATAGATTCGAGTAGCAAACGGGGGTAGGTCTGACACTTAGTAACCTCACTGGATATCCAGCAGTTTGCACATAGCTAATTCATTATTATTATTATTTTTTTTTAAATCAAATTACCAGTTATGGAACTACTGATTAAGACTATATGCTTTAAGAGCAGCGACGCAGCAGTTATTTGGTAGCTCATAAGGACATCTGTATGTTAACGAGCAATCCGTACGAACAAAGACACCGTTTTCGAGGAGTACAGGACCGAGTACAGGAGTATGTTACTTATATCTTGTTCAGTACGATTCTCGTGCTATCGTTACACAGACTCGACCAGCCATACCTACGACTTCACTTTTATTCGAAGCATGTGTACGTCTCTTAATATTTAACTGTCGATGTGTAGTAATGGTACTGCTTTGTACATAATACGTTGCGCGCAGGCTTTATCTACTACGAGTGTAATACAAATCGTATATACGATAGACTAAGAGCAGTCTATAAGAGGGAATAAGCGAGAAATTAAACGCAGAGGGCACAGTGTGTGTGGAATAGTGTTTTGAATACTGCATGCGTTAGGAAGCATATATTCCATAGGTACATGTGTACTTGAAGATTTGTATACGGTTTCTAGGGGACTATCGTTACGTGCACTTGTCTAATTAATAATCGGCATGAATTTAAGGTCTAAGTAGGTACGTAGGATCGAGAAGCATAGCTACCGTAACCGCTCCGCCGCTCAGTATTTCGTATCAAGTTTGCGTTCTTTCATTTTCGAGGACTCTTATCAGGCAGTAATAACGTTTCCATGGCAATAATGCGAAGGAATAAACGATCGCGCGCCTACATAGTCGCATAGAGCGAAGATGTGTTTATGTGGTTGCACAGCGCAGAGAACGGAATTGCATTTTGTACCGCAGAAATTTGAAAGTTCCTAAAGAAAGTACGTTTAACATTGCACCAAACACCAATTGCCAACGGCTATGCAGCCGTATAGTCTAGTTTCAACAAGATAAAACTGTACCGAATGCCCTTCCTCTGTAACTATTTCAAGTAGGAGAGTATTCTGCGTTCGTTGTGTGAGCGCGTGTGGCCGAGAAAAAAACCGCCGCCGCAGCCGCCGCCGCCGTAGGTTGAGCGAATATTTAATTGCTATTTAGTCTGGGGACAAGTTACCATGGTAACAATGTTACTGCGAAATGTTGGCCTCCGCCACGAAGAGAACTTCTTCGTCTTCGTACCTCGTTTGCGGCTGCCCCGCAATGCCGCCTGTTACAAATACCCTCGTCAAGTCGTCTCTATCACTTTTTTTTCCAGATTAGTTTTCGTTAGAAGCATGAGTTTGCGTTCGCCTAGAACTGCAAGCGCCATTGCTTGCGGGAATCGTCGACTTAAAGAGCATTAAAGTAGAACGTAATACACGCGACCTGTAAACGCATGTATTTAAGGTGACTGTAGCTGCTCACCGAAGACTCCAAAACTACCCAAGTGTTCACGGGCCATGCTAACTGGCAAGCATTACCTTTTTAACTACCTTACGAAGCGTACCATGGTCGAGATGCAATGTTACTCGACTGTTCGAACCCTTACGTTCGCTAGGAACACAATTCTTCGGCATTAATGTTCTATCTCGACTATGCATACACGGACAAGTATAATACGCATACGCGCATTACCTACGAGTGTGTACTGTACCATAAGAAAAAGTGTATTCAGGAGACATGATAATTTGTAAGCCACTTTTCTGTATCAGAAGATAGGTATTTTCAATGTTGAACGGTGAGCCTCTCTACCCTACTGTCGGGAATGCTCCTCGCATCTTAAAGCAGACCGGTAGGAATATACAGAACGTTAAAGAATTCACTGAGATGATCTGCATTTCGATTCAGGAAGATGCCTAAGAGACACATACAGACACAGACACGCGTGCGCTCCCGCGCGCGCAGTTTAGCTCAGTAAGCAGTGGTACAATGATATACTTATTCTTACCTACGTCGTATAATAATGTACTATAATTTTTTATGTTTCTAACCCGCACGAGATATCTCGAGGACGAAGCTGATTCCGCATCAGTTCGATGACTTACTGCCCATAACAAACGAATTATTTATTTACCTATAAATAGACGTGAAACCAAGTGTCTTGGATGGAATTGTACTCTAGCCGATCGTTCAGTTATTTCGTTACACTTCCAGTGAGCTGGCTGGAAAGAGGCAGGGTTTTAGGTTTCTAATGGAGGGGCAAGAATTCATTGACAAGTGTCTAACAAAGGCCCGACTGTTTTCTCTGCCTTAGTCTTATACCGGACATCCCCGAGGAAGATGAGTTATGTAGTACAGAGCCTTATTAGAATGGAATAATTGTCCTCTCAAATAAATACCAAATCAACCAAATACTCAAACAAAGACCAAATAAAAGTTCTGCTGAAATCTCATTCTTTATAGTGTCAAGCACAAGTAGTAAGAATCCCTTAGTTTCTTTACTTTACTCTCTTATTTTACGGGGACTGTCCATTCTCTGTTTACGAGATCACTTCACTGCCGAATCTGTTTGGCAGCGGTGCTCCTCGGGGACGTCCTGTCGAATTCAGGACTACCAGAAATTACAGTCGCACAATTTAGCGAATGTACGATCGATCCTTCGTAACTCTTTATACGAAGTGTGCCTAAGTAAGGAGTTACGACGATCGAAAACACCGGAGGCGCCGCCGCGTGTATTTAGTTAAATAAGAGCTTGACGAAGTAATTGAGTAAGACAGTGCAACAGATCACTAGCCATTGGTCGAATTGCGAATACTAAAAAGACGGTGATCAGTGGTTTATGCTTCCAATTTGAGAGGGATGAAAGAGAGATGGAATAGAGATTTCTTCGATTGACAGTTATTGTCACACCATGGTTTGTAATCTTCTAAATTGTATTTACGAATAAATATAATTATTTGTGACAAATTGGGTATTTAGTTTCTCTGGAACGAGAAAATATTCTGTCCATTAATTAATTTAACCATATTAGTTATTTATTGCAAAATAAAACTCGTTATAGGTGTATTTAATTATGATTGGTCTTCAAATTATTAACTATTACTTCTGTGCATTTTATTATCATAATTTATATTTCTACTATCAAAGCATCAGCTTCAGCGAAAGGCACGGATTTTACTTTAGCTTACTTTACATCGTGACTGTGACACACATGCATAGTTCAATCATTTCCTTTCTCTATTACGTTATACTTTACTTTTTATTTCTATCTTTGCTCTCTTAACGTTCAATTAATATTCGTAAACATTAATATCAGTTATTTTATGTTTCTAGATAATAAAGATCAATTTTCTAATCCTTACTAGAATGTTTCTTGACAATTTTCCGAAGAAAACATTCGTAAAATATATTTTGAATTTAAAAAACAACTCAATGTTGCAATTTCTATTTGTAGTTCTTGACTAACTGATTGGACTCGAAACATTCACTGCCGAATTAAACAGACCGAAATATTTTTCCGATCAGGCTGTTAAGAATTCAACTTTCTACCCCGCATATTTGGCATCAAATTGCACGAGGTATACATCGTCCACATTGTGGGTGCCGAAGGGCAATTAATATTTGACGATTAGGAAAACCGGTCACGAACGAATTCCAGGTGTGTGTCGGCGAGAGAAACGGCGCGCTGAGAGGCGGCGTTAACGTCATTCGCGTAGGTGCAATCGAGCGCGTAAAAAGGCGCGCATACTCTTAAATGGCATTGTATCCCCGCCGGCCTTGGCAGCGTTACGCATGTCACATTAAGTAATTCCCTTAATATCTTTTCTCTACTCTGGCTCCCTTAATGTCTTTATTCCAACCGCTGGTTCTTCTTTTCAAATGTTCAGTTTAATCTGATAGCAAATAAAAATAATTAACGTTAAAGGATTCCAATGTTCTATAATAATTCTGTTTCTATTAATTAGTGTTTTATATTTTCAAAGGTCGAGTATGATTGAACTACAAAACTTATTAATCCAATTTTTGGTGTAATACATTGCCGAATTTATTATTATGACTCTTATAGTTTCACTATTACTTTTACCAAAGGGTGATAAGTTAGTTTGCCAGTTTTAAATTCAAATCATAAAAAAAACTACGATTTTCCATAACCCATATCATCCACCAGGTATCTTTTACCCGCGAGTGAAAGCTTGTTAGAAATTAGGAAGGAAAGTCAATGGCAATTTGCGCGGTGCATCTCGGCGTTTAACTAGCCCTGGAAATAGTCGAAACTACGTATGAAAAGCTAGGCGATCACGTGTGTGGATGCGTGTGTCGGCACTCATACAAAGATGCGCGAGGGACTGCGCTTGTACCGAGAAGCGACGTATGATTCATCGGGACAATTTGAAATACAGGGAGAATCGCATTCGCCAAGAATCGGGCCCGATGAATCGCGCCAGTTGACTCCGCAGCGGTGGCCAGGCAGCCCGCATAACACGCTTTGACATAATCGAACGAACGAACACAACTTACGAAACTAGCGCTCCGAAATCGAGTCTTAAGAATGACACTCGATTGATAAGGGAGCAAGAAAGCCCTCCGGATTGCGAGTGTGCGCTGCTGGTGGGGAGTGCCGAGGTTGGTGAATTCATGTCAGTGCGAGTGAGCCCAGTTTTCCAACCAAGTGCAGGAACACTCTCACATGTATCATCGGACTTTGATCAGATCTCAAAAGTTTATAATTTCACTGAAACTTTGGAATTTATCATTTACGAATATGATGATGAACGACACTTTTCAGGCAGCCGCCCAGGAAGTGGCATATTATGCAGGATGTCAATCGTCATACGTCATTGATTTAAAAGAGCAACTCTTGAAGCTGAGATGAGTGCATGTACTCGATGATTTTGCAATCCGCACGTCCGTTCGGTAGTTGAAACGAGTTGAGAGGAAAGTGAGTCTCTAACCGAGTAACGTATCATGCGCCAGACTATTGAATGGTTTCCCTTGATTAAGTCAGGGAAGATGAAATGAAATTGATCTTTTCATCAATTTATTCGTAATGAAGTATTTCATTCCTTAATGCATCAACATAAGAACTTGCTCTCTGGGTACTCAAGAAAAGTAGTGGAGGAAGCGCATTTGTATTCAGACTGCTGACGGACGTCTAATCGAAAAGAATCAATTACAACTCCTAGGCGGGGCACGTTGCTCGTTAATATTTAAGTTGTTATAATTTACAAACGAACGTGCGAATTAGAAAATCTTTTCGTATTCATACTTTTATCTTTAAGAATGACTCATTTTAATTAGTGACGTATGAAAGTTCATTGTAATAATTGTAATTATTTATCCAAAGATCTGATGCACTTTACAGTACATTTGATGTTTGTTCTTTATCAGTTTTAATTATTATAATATGCATTTTATTTTATCGTTATAGTTATGATTTAGAGGGAATCAATTTAATGTACAATTCGACAAAAACTTGAACAATTCAATTGTTTCTTACAAATCATCCTGTCAATTTTTTTTTATAATGTAAGAGTCGATAAATTCGGAACCCGAACTGCTCAAGGGTTAATATAAAGTGAATTACTCTTTAAGCAGTTCTTCAAGTACTCGGTGAAATTGATACTGAATTTCTGCATAAGAAAACAGATAAAAAGACTCACGAGTACTTCAGCCACGTGTCAGATGGTTATTCTATGTCAGTAAGTGATTCACGAGTGCGTTTGGGTTACAGTCGAACGTGTCATTGGTAAACATTCACGGTGAACAGTGAAGATGGTGCGTGTCGAGAACGTATTTCGAGCCAAAGATAAAGCGTCCATGGTAAGTTGAGAAAAGACAAGTGGCAAAGAAAAGTAACACTTTATAGGTGTGAATGTAAATAAGTAGCTCGCGTAATAATATGTTTAAGAAGATAAGATAGAATATTACACAGGAACACTATACTTTAGTCCTCGCAAGTACTTATTTCACCCTATCACTTACATAAAAAAATTATTCACCCTAATTTACATAAAAATTATTTTATGTAAAGTTTAATATAAAATACTGACATCCTTCCAGTGACACTTAATGTTGTTTAATAGTTTAGAAAAATCATTGTTCAAAATCAAAATTATGCAGATTTGTATAATATTTCTCAAAGGGATATTTGTAGAATATTAATCCTCTTCATCCTAACATCATAAAAGGAGTGCATCAAATGATCCTTCAAGTATTTCTCTAATCTACCCCCAAACAATCAGTGAACTTCTCCCCAATCAGTCGATAGTTTACTCCATATAAGGAATTTCCATCTTAAAAGCTGTCTATCATTCTGCTTTTTTTATTCTGCGATAAGAAAAGGTGCTGGGATCATTTTAATCCTTAAGAGAAGGCGTTTCAGAAGTCGAAGTAGAATGTGCCGTGCGTTCTCTGCCCACGTAAGTAGCGGCTGGCCGACGTCGTCGACGTCGTCGCCGCCGCGGTGCTCGTCGTCGTCGTCGTCGAATGCGGATAGGCAGGCAGACGTCGCGGCAAGCAAGCAAGGAAGCAAGAGAGAGAGTGTGTTTCACGTATGTATTCGCCGCTCGGTTTCGCTCGTTCCCTCGAGAGAGCTGCTCCGCTCTGCTCCGCTCCGCTCGTGGTCGTCTATTATTAGTGGCCAGTCATCGGAGTCGGCTCTAGCCAGGCAGACACGACGCGGAAAAGCCTCGAGGAGCGAAATTCCGCCGCGAGACGAGGTGCACCCTCCTCCGTCGAGTGCTCGTGTCGGTCCACGTGTGCCGCCTCGAATTTTCCTCTCGTCCGCTCCGGATCCCACCGAATTCCCCAGATTTTCCTTCTTCGATCGAGTCAAGTTACCGGTGTCTGCGAGATCTTCCCTGGGAGTGCAAGCTTTTCTCGGATGAAAGCAGCAGCCACCACGGGGATGATGATTCTTGTGCGATCTTCACTGTGAGTTCATCTTACTTCTCTCTCTCTCTCTCTTTCTCTCTCTCTCTCTCTTCCTTTCCCCCCCTCTCGGTTCTTCTCTCTCCGTGCCTATCTATGTCTAGTTGGCACTCTCTTTCCCTCTTTCCGTTTCTCTTCTCTCTGTCTTTTTCACTCGGGCGCGCTCGGTGATCTCGTGCTTTACTGCCAGTGATATTGGCCTTCGTACTTGCCCGTGGACCAAGGTCCTCCGTATCTGTTAACTGCTTGCCAGATGAATTGACTCGGGAAGAGAGTCTCCTCGCAAGAGTTCACTTGGAGTTCAGTGCAGCCCTCCTGATGCCGGAGTCTCATGCTGCTGATGGACCGCTCTACTTCTAGTAATGCTCTTGGCCCGTGTCGTTCTTAAGTTACCACTTTTCGAAGAATATTTTTGGGATAGTTCACTTACACACTGTTAATTACTAGTTGTAAATTTGCATATTAGAAAATTGCAGGGAATTTAGTATGGAGTATAAGATTTTGGGAAAGATTACTGAACTTTGGTTCAGTATTAATTGGAAAATGGAAAATTAGTTGAATGGATGAACAATGTTTTATTATTTTTCTATTTATTTTGGAATAGAAATTTAGTAAGTAGTATTAATCGAATGAATCAATGCTACATATTTCTTCTTTACGAGAGCTTTGTTAATGTCTTAAATATTATTGAATAATGAGAATTTATGTTTTTTGAGTTAACATTAATGTTTTGGGTTCAAAAAGAGTTCACTGGCACCGTGGAGTACGAGAAAGGGCAGAAGTGCTGTGTGTAAATAGGTCTGACGAATATAGTCTTGCGGGGACCCATTCTACGTACTCCTGCTTCGCCCTTACTCTTTTCCAAGAAGCATAGCGAAACATTGAAATGTTCCCCAGTTCCATTGCAATAGCATTCATCACGTCATCGACAGAAGTTACATTTTTCAAAATACACATTTTATATTAGTTTCTGCTTCTGTTTCATAAGATGAAATAAAAGACTCGCGTATAACGAAAGATACAAGCGATATTGACGCAACATGCACCTTTCATTTTATGTCAAAAACGAATGCAAATTTATAACGAATCATATGACACCGAATAGATTAATATTGAACTGCAATAATTTCTTATATCTACTAAAAAAGCAACATTAAATAGCGTCAAAGTAATTGACTCGTACAGGTGTTCCAATTTATATTTGTATTGCACTAAGAAAGTCTTTCTTTTCCATTCAGATGAGGGATGCGATTCAGCAGAAGGGGAACAATACGAGCGACACTAGTCCTACCAAGCACAACAACAATAATATCAACAACAATAATAATAATAACGGGACACCAAAGGTGAAGCCGTCCTTGGAAATTTACCGTCCCCCAGGTTGGTGTTGCATTCGCTGCTATTAAGCGAGTTATATCATACGTATCGCATCTGCCTCATTCATGTCAAGAGCACATGCTCATGGAAACAATGCTTTAAGTCTGCATACAGCACTTGTGAAAGAAAAATACACAAAGTGTTGTATGTGTGGAACTAGACTCGAATGTATGCAAATATATCATTCGGCACAATGCAGTGATGAATTAACCCCTTCGCTGTCGACTAAAATAGCGAAGAGTACTAAGAAATGTTGACTTCTTCATGATTGATGATGCTGTAGTAATACATTTTCAACGTTTTGTCGAACGTTATAGTCTTTACAATAATTATCTATTGAAAAAATTGGATATATAGGTGATAAAATACTATTAATTAAGAATAAACAATAACAATAACTCATCACACAGCGAAATCATTAATAGTTACTAATGAATGAACTGAATTATTCTGATAACATGAATGTAACAAAAATGAAAAAACACTAATACTGTTCTAATGAACATTTAGGTGGCAGAAGCGAGGGAAACACGGCGAACGTCACTAATCCGCGGCTGAACGTGCACGCCAAGGAGTTCACAATGAAGCAGAATGACTCGCATCCTTCTAAGTGAGTCTAATCTACTTACCCGGGCTCTCACATGCCCAGTAAACCTACTTACTCCACAATAACACACGTCTTCAAGAAGGAAAACAATCCAATATTTCCATGCAATGCATCACTTAGTAAAGTGAGAAATGTTTAAGAGATAACAACTTAACAGTTTATTATTACAGAAAGATTAACTCTACTGCAAATATAAATAACAGTGTTTAGTGAATCCTTACTTTTCTAAACACTTCTAAATTTACTCTAGTAACACTGCACTCGATTACTGTGTACTTGAATTAGCATTAAGCACTCAGTAATTGTTTAGTGTGTTACTCAATAGTAATTGAGCGGACTAGCAAAGTGCACTTTAAACTCTCTTTCGAGTGGAGATAAGAGTACTCACTGTCGGTTTACTCTGGTGGGTGCAATCAGGTCCCGGACGAACGCGGAGAGGAATCCTTACTACTTGCAGCACAGCAAGAGCAGTGGCAATGTGCACAGATACCTCTACGCACAGCAGCAACAGGTGCAGCATCCCCTTCAGCAGCAACAGATCTCTCGGCACTCGCAGCCTTCGCATTACTCGCAATCCGGCTCTGCGACGCGACAGCTCCACCCACTTGACACGTCTGCTTCAAGTGGCAATATTTTACACGTACGATTTCCTCTTGTTCATTAAAAATATTCATTTTGCAACTTGCTGTATCCTAATCAAGGTGGTTATCCTTTGAATTAGCGAATAATAATTATACATAGTTGGTTTTGTAATATGGAATTGTTGTATGATAATGAGGTGCATACTTTCTATAAGTTTATGATAGTTTAAAAAATGTTTAGTAAGTAATTAGATTGTTGAACTCATTTAAAACATTATGATAGTTAAATAATAATTTATTATACATTCTGTACAACTATAAGAAAATAAGGGTACATCGTAATGCAGTTACTAACTTTACTATAGCATAGTATGATCTACTTACAATGAGTATTATACTGTTGCAGGGATCAGGACGAGTACACTTCAATCTGGACCAGAACGAAACGAAGAACCTGCAAAAGCCGGGAAGACTTACAAAGTCCTTCTCATTTGTCTCGACGTACAGCTTAAAACGATCGAAAAGTCTAAACGCCGCCGACGTACTGGCGGCAAAGGCTGTTAACATATCGGATGCCTCGGAATTAGGCAAATTCCCGGTTGGTGTTCAAGAAACTTTATTACGGGCGATCGAAGGTAAATTCTGCCTCGAATTCAAACAATCCCAAAAATTAACACGTTGACTGATACACGAATTTTGTCCACTTTGTTGTTCGTGACTGAAAAATATATTCTTTTACTATACAAGTTTTATCTGATTGATAACTTAATTAACTATTAGTTCATTGAATGTCCAAGTAGTCAAGAATATCCTCTTTGTCATTGTATTTGTACAGTGTTTGTGATATTCGGCATTATAACAAAGAATAAATGGAGTGGAATAAATGGTTAACGTGTTAATTAGGTATATTCGAGGAGGGAAAATTAAATTATGTCATCGACTGATGTGGATAATGGAAATTGGCATTTGCCTTTCGTAGACCCGAATCTATTAAACGCACGTGCTCTGATGGAATTGGTGAGACACATATTGGAAAGGGTCGTCGAGAATCGCAGATACGCCGAACCCGCCGCTAAGATCTGCATTACTATTATAGAGGTAATTAGCAGTAATTATTTCAAGTAATTAGTAAGTATCGCCGCCCGTACTGAACAAAGGAACATTGTATTGATAGTCTAATTGGAAGGGGCATTAATTCTACTTTAATGCCTGCAACCACTAATTATATTTATCCCAACTTATGGAAATATGAAGTATGTCGAAGTATGGCATTCCTGAAATAGAATACTCTTGCAAACGAAAGTACTAACATCCTGGAAAGGTGATAGTTCAAAATAGTAAGAGCTTACTGTAATTTCAGTGAATAATAATCTAACTCTTTTTCTAAAAAGGAAAAAGATAAGTCTCTTAAAAGAATAAAAATACTAATAAAAGATTTCCTAGTTTAGTAAAAGAGCCGCAGTTGGTTTACCTGGATCGATTATTTGGATTAATAGTTTTTTTAGCTTCTTTTTGATTAATATTGCAACAAGGTAGATAATTGGAAGAATTAGTTGAGTTCTTCGAGTGATTAACCCACTTTGCTGGACGTCCGATGAGTTTCTAATGTTTGTCGACTAGAAAGAGGCTAAGGAGACCTTCCTGGAGTCCTTGCTGAACACGTGTCAGCAGTGGTATCAGGATCGCGCGAAGATACTTCATGACGGATTGAGCTGTCACCGGTACTCGGCCTTCATGACCTTCCTGAACGAGATGTATTGCCAGGTAGGATTATACCTGGACTCATCAGGATACAGTTCTGCAAAAAAGCAGAAGGGAAAAAGGAGAGACGCGTTTGTCGGCCGCTCCGGGCGATGATTAACGAACGTGCTCTCGTTATGAGATCACTAAACAGAATGAGCTAGCTGTAACTCGGCCTCCCTAAGGCTTTTTTTCCTTCGTCTATACTCAATAGCTAGAATCACAAATGAAATAACACTGGCCAGGTGCTGATCCTTCGAGTTGTCTTTACGAAAACTGGAGCAAAAGGCCTAATAAGTGCATTCTTATTTTAACTCGTTCAAATATGTTGCTCCTCGTCTCACTGTCAGTTTAATTAAAACCTCCTGGATGATCGAAAGTAAAGATGCAAAAAGCAAACGATTTCGATTCTTAAGAAATAATGAGAAACCACTAATTGGGCGCAAAATACGTCTTTCAATTTAATGTTCCCATCAGGGAATCCGTGTTTAAATCCGGGAAAAAAGAAATTCCACTATTGTAGTTCTTCAACTTTCAAGGATACGTCTTCAGAAGATTCCGTTCTTCGTCGGTTGCCTCGCTATTTAGCTATAATTGCGTCGAACTGGTGGCGCGTGACACAACAAAGTGTCATTATCCTTCGGTCGCTAGTTTCAAGTCCGTCCGAGTAGCAAGAAATAATTATTGTTTGGAATGCCGCTTTCCCCGTTGCAGTTGAAACGAAGGCAATTGCAACTTAAGACACAGCAAGAGGGAGTTCCTCCGGGACGAGTCCTCCTTACTCTACTATGGAAGTGCTGTCAGGACTGCCTGCAACCACCCGTTGTCAATTCTATGGCAGAGGTGAGCAAGGACTTGGCATCATTTACTAACTGTTGGTAACAATTTCTCTGGTAGATCGACTATTAACTTAGCTGTGATTGAATTCTTAAATTAAAGAGTTATTGCCTTTCGCCAATTACTCTCTTAATTTATTACAATTGCACAAGTCTATCAATATTTCAAAGTTCTTCCTAATTATACTTGAATGTATAACAAAAGGCCTGCACTAATCATATAAGAAAATAGAAAGCTGGTATTCATTGTATGTGACATACAAAATTATAGATTAAAAATAATACAGTTATAATTACATGAATGATATTACTATATCAAATCATTCGGTTATTTGATTTAACAAAACGAAATCTCAGAGTTGATAATGTGGAATAAATGCAACGATGTACAAAGTAGAGATCATCGGGGCGAACGATTAATAATCCAGCAAGTAGAGAAGTAGTAGTAGTACAGAAGAGGACATGTGTTAATGGTGGGACGGTAACGGGCTGTAGATGCATGCAGGTTTACAATGCTAATACTTACAAGTTACAAGCACAGTCACTTGGAATGTCAGCTTCTTATTAATGGCCGGTGTCCAAGAGTGTTGGTCCACGTTCTCTTATTTATCGCTCCTCTCTGCAAGACGGACTGCCTCTTCTTCGTGCTTACGTGCATCGGCAAGGACCTGGACACGGAACTGCCGGCCCAATTGCAGCAGCTTCTTGGGAGCTTGCGGGACGCTTTCCTCGCAGAAGAGACCACCTTGCCCCGGGTGAGGAAGACGCTCCTCCAATTAATCGAACTCCATGCGGCACATTGGCAGCTCCCAGCACCGGCTGTTGTCTACTATTATCCAGGATCCGCCTCCAAATGAGGACCTTCTTCAGGTTCACCTCTCTTTAGATGGATAAGGCTTTCCTTTCAGCCTTAAACTTTGGACTATACACACTTCTGCACCTCGGCGACCATAATTATTTGGATAACGATATGGTTTTTGATACTTTCCACTTGGAGAATTGGGAATTTGTGGGGAATACAAGTGGGATCTTTGTTTCGAAAGAAATTAAGGATTCTAATGTGGAGTTGATATGTAGAGAAAGATATTTTTGGAGAATACTTGAAAGTTGCGGGGAATTTCTATGGAATTTCTATGGAATTTCGAGAGTTTGAAGAAAATTCTGAATGTTAATGGTTTTTTTTCTATTTATTGATCGATGAGAGTATATTATATCACCAATGGTGATGTCATGGTTTACTTGGTATTTTCTATGTATATTTAATGCTATTGTATTACCAATGATTCAATTGGTAACTGATAATTAACATTAAAACATAGTCATATCCCAATATTTGCAGATAGCATTATGCTTTATCTCAAAACGTGGAGTATTTTATACTTAGAAAAGGGGAAATAGTAGCACGAGTAATTAAATAGTGACACTAAGAAGTTCCACGCATAATAACACTAAGTTGCATTATAATAATAGTAATTGTTGTCTAGTTTGTCATGAATAATTATGGTCGTTGTTTTAACAAGGATGCTAGAAACAGAGGATTATATCCTGCAGTTTGAACCTTACACGGGATGCCAACTTGGCCCCATTTCTTCTAGTCAGACATTAAGGATTTATCTATCACTCCTGATGTAAATGATTGATACACAATTGCCTCTTTGTACAGAAGGCTTCGAGACAAGGCTTGTGCGCAACCTTGTTTAATTATAATACTTAAACGTAAGTCTCATTTGTATTTGTTTTACAAATAGGTGCGATTAAACCGAATTTTTGCGCGATACGTTTGTTCACTTTCAATATTACGAGACTAATATCGACAATAAAATAATTATTGTTTGTACCGTATTGAATACAGTTCGATATGATTCGAATACCCGAAAGGATACTTAATGAACTATGTAATTTTAAGTACGAATAAGAAAACACGTGGGCGTTGTAAGCTCTTTTAGGAAAACAACAAAAAAACACGGTGCTTGCAATTATACGTTGCAAATAAACATAACTAGTAATTTTGTAAACCCGACAAGAATTAATTTGTTAATCAAACATAACTTTGGTTCGATGGTAAAACAGTTATATTTCATTATAATTTGACCAAAAAAAACAAAGCAAGCGGTTCACGATTTCCCTACCCAGTTTAAGTACATAAAATTTCACTAGCAATGTTTTTTGTAATAAAGAACATCTATAATAGTTAGATTTGAGTTTCGTCTGGATTGGATGGTTAAGATTAACGATAGATTTTTAGTGCTAACATTTTTGTTAGAATGGAATATGTTTGCAAGTGTTAAGTCTAGGCAGTCTGTTGGTAGTGTCTTAATAAGGAGCACACAGCAGTATGATCTCCTTCTCGAAATGCAATCGCCTTATGCCGATTCGTGCCAAGGGCGATAAAAATCGCCCGGTAGCCGGCGCGTGTACTCTCTTTCTCCTCGGGCAGACTGGCATTGTGCAGAGGAGACGAGGCTCGAGACTAGAAATTCCGACGGGTCTCTCTTTACGTCCGAATCAGACATCTTTCGAAACACATAGCTAATCACGTCGAGGAATCATCGGGGAATCTAGTCTGCGAGAAATTCGGCGAGCCGCTTCGCTTCCATCTTTTTTTCACATCTTTCGCTTTCCTGCGGGAACTCGATTCGATCGAGAATTGGCAGTGTTGCTCTAACGACGACAATATCACCGAACACAAAGGTTCTCTCACACTTTGGAATTTGTAAGTTGTAATGCCTCAAGTGGAAAATAAATTGTTTTTTTACTTACGCAATTGTCTTTTAAAGCTGTTCTTCGGATTGTTCAAGAAAATAGGTTCCATTCGCCGAGAGATATAAGAAAGACTGGAGTGAAGAGCGTGCGTGAGAGTGGAGGCGGTATATTAAGTCATCAAACTACTGGTCTAGGAGTACTCGGGTTCCCTTGTCAAACCAGTTCGCAAAACTCGCTTCAAACTAGCGCATACTAGTTTGACAGAGTCAGTAATGGAATAATGCTCCTTCGTTGTCCTGCTGAGTTAATTGCAAAGAGGTGTAATTCTTGCTTATACATACAAAGGCATTATGCAACCTTAATCACTTATGCTCGATGACCCACTGTGTGGGTCATCGTACAACTCTGAACCCACTCGACCATTTTATCCTAGATCTGTCCCTGAAGCCGGAATACATTTACAGGTGCAGTACTCATTCTTCAACGAGCTCAAAAAAAATTAACACATACCCTGATAATTTAAGGATATAATTATTACTTATCCCCTTCCATAAACAAAATAAAGCTGTATCATCATCAAAGTATGATATATGCTAGATTAAAACTAGATCCAACATTTATTCTTTAATAAACTCGTCCAATTATAAATTATGAATCCAGGATTCTAATCCACTCCAAGGATCGAGGATTGAAATAGCAACTCCAAGAATATCCCCAATAAACTATTCAGGATCAAAATGTCCAAATACAAAAAATCCACTGAAACTATTATACCAATCATAGTAATAACACTATGAATGACAGTAAAACTAGAAATGAAATGAGAAGGAACGAAGGGTTGAACTTGTCGATCCCGAAAGTTTCGCAAGTGGAAGCGAGCGAAAACACGGATGCGGAACGGTGCGTGGCGGGAAGGTATCGGGTCCCGAAAGTCTCGGGGAGTCCTCGGGAGTGGGTCGTCGAGTGGCGGTGAGGTCTGGCACATCGAGGTCGACCTTGAAACGGAGTCTCTCGTCGGAGGAGGCGCGGAGGTTTTGCCTTGGGTAATCGGTGCCGCGTACTCGAAAACTAGGCCTGCCGGCTTGCGATTGCGATGACGTCGTCCGCTCGAGAGGAAAGGCGTCGAGAGCCTGAGGACGCACACAACCACAACCACAAGCGCAGAGAGAGAGAGAAAAAGAGAAAAAGAGAGAAGGAGACGAGGTGGACGAGGTGGACGAGGTGGACGAGGTGGACGAGGTGGTGCGTGCTGGAGAGGGCAAAGGAGCGAGAAGTGCCGAGGAGCCGGGAAACCAGGTGACTCGTGGAAAGGACAAGCGGGTACCGGGTGTACCCAGATGTGATCAAATGGAAGAGAGAGGGATGTCGAGAGTCAGAGTGAGAGAGAGAAAAAGAGACGGCGGCAGCGAGGGAATTCGAAAAGGGAGGATAGGTGAGAAGCGTCGGCTCGCCGTCGGAGGAGAGGTGTTGGCGGTAACGAAACAAATAGGCCGGCGACTTTCACCGCGCGTATGGAGCGAGAACAAGAGCTGTTGCTCTAGAGACAGACCGAGTGAGAGAGAAGGAGAGAAAGAGCGAGGTAGCTGGAATGGGTTGGCCAGGTGCGAGAGTGAATAGGAGCGAATAACTGACTCTCGATGAGCGGGTGTTGGTGTTGGTGGTGGTATTGGTGGTGGTGGTGGCCGAAGGAGGCGAAGCGGACTCGAGCGGAGAACGAGCGGAGCTCCTCTTAACAGGTCCCTGGTACCACCGGAGACCGGAGGACTTAGGTGTACGGGCTGATAGAACGTAGCCCGCGACCTCCTCCTTGTCCTCGTCGACCTCGAGTGTGGCGAGTGGGGGCACGAGAGAGACTCTTGCTCCTCCGGAGAGCAGTCGCGCCTCCAGAACTCCGAGGCTCCTCTTTTTCTTCTGGGGACAGTCGACAGGTCGCGCGCGCACGTGATACTCCCCTGTCGAGAAGCCGACCACGTAGAACTCGGACCGTCTGCTTTCCTCGTGCGACCAGTGACGAGTTCGACCCGAGTGACTTTCCTCTTCTGCTCCGCTTCTTCGCCGCTTCCTTACTTACTTGCGACAAAACACTGTGTGTTCAAGCTGTGACTGGCTTTCGCGGATGTGTCCGGGCCTCTTCTGTGCGAAAAGGAGCCCTTCGGGGATGTGTGTCCGGTGCTAGTAGTGTTGGAGAACATCCATCAAACCCCCCCCATTAACGGAGAGAGAGCAATGCGAGGGTGGAAACTGGCTGGTAAATTATCACGATGACATCGAGAGGAGGACATCCGGGCCTCACCCGGCTCTGCTTGTCAGTCTGGCTACTTTGGATCGCTCTACCCGCTGCAACCGGTACGCGATCTAGTACTAGTTTACTAGTCTAACTATCCCTTCGCCTCACTCTTTCTCTCTTGACCCGAGAGTCTGCTCGATGAAAGTCTGCTGAAAGTGAAAATATAGGACGACCGCCAGACACTCGATACTGGGGCTTTCATTCTCCCGCACTATACCTTTGCAGCTCTCGTTACTTTGAAAGTAAAAGAGGATCGGATGAATGTCCTCAGCTGACTGGCTCTTCTCACTGCAGGACCTTTCTGTGGGAACCTTTAACATTTGCCTGTTATACTTGTCAATAAGTTTCGCAATAAGTAAAGGGAAAGGACCCTTTCCAATAGTGATGATTTAACCCTGTGGGATTAGGTTTGGAACAGGTTTAGATGGAAATAGTCATTGAATTATACTAGGGCTTAAATATCAACAGTGTAGAATTGTTTTAAATTTTCAGCCTTAGGTTTAATCCTTTCATAACAATTTAAACATATGAAGTAATAAATAAATAATGCACAAGTTAAAATACACTGAGAATTTCTTGTGCAACAGAAATTCTTGTGCAAATCTGCTAATTTCATTATGGAAGCTAGAAATGTGACGTGCGGCGAATGTTTGATGCATCCTTTTTGGGAATTTCCTGGATTCTGCTTGGAAGCATTGTCGGGGTCGAATGATTCAGAATTTCTATCGACTGAATTGGAAACAGCACGTTCAAGGGCAGGAAATACTTATTGCAGAATTCAATCGAATTGTATTCGTTTTGAGCTAGAATCATTAAAAGTTATGGCCAATCAGGCACAACCTTGAAGTTAATGTGATAATAAACATAATAAAACGAGAATGATACAAAAGAATCGAGAAGAGGGTTTAAACGAGTAAATAGTATTTTAGTTATCAATGATCATCAATGTTTGCTGCGATCTTAAAGAAACAAAATAAAAAAGAACATACCATTGAATCGCATCTGATCTGAATTTGTCGCTAGTCATCCAGCATAGTAAACGTTCCAAGAACTAATTAGCATGACTAAAAGTATCAGATATCGGCGACTAATCGATGACGGCCGATATGAACTAGCTGCGAATTGAAAATCCTCGAAGCCGGATCTCTATGAACGATCTGCTCACGTGTAGTTCGCACCCGGATTCGACTAGACGTTGGTCGCCGACCACGCTCTATGCCACGGCTTGCCGTGCTTCCTGGTCGCCGTCAGAATTTAATGAGCCTCGAACTAATTAATACTATACCGACCAGAGCATCCTGCTTCATGTTACATTGAAATTCGCTCATGCGTACAACTAACTGTCACTTAATAGAATGAATGAAAAATGCAATAAAATATTAGCAATTTTGAATTTCTCATGAACTAAGTGATTAATTATACGCTAATTACCCTCTGGCACTCCAGAGACTTTCACTTTGCGCCAATTTGTCCGTAGGTTGGAAATATATTGCTACTGATTCGTGCGTTCATTATTACAATCAGCCAATTAATGCAGATACGAATGGGATTAGTTTAATATCATTAAAATAAGTGGTTTAATAGAAAAGAAAATCTCAGTCTCAATACATTGAAATAAAATAATGACTTTCAAATGCATGCAAAAGCAATTGAATCTGAATAAATCCAAAAGATCATTAAATCACTAACACACGAGGGAAGAATGAAAAATTTAAGACTAATGCTGGAATCAGTAATCTCTCGACTAACATTTGACACTGTCAGTGAAATGACTGCAATTCCCACGTGAGATGGCAATTCCCGTAGGAGATAATGTACCGATTTACCTCATTACCAGGCATTTTTAATTAGCCACTTCCCCTAATCAGTGCCTCAGAAGGACTGCCTAACCAGCCCAGTAAATCCTTGAGTCACTGATTGTGAGATCCGCCGTGTACCCGCTTTCCTCCGTGACGAAGCCACGTGTCTACGATTTTTCTCGTGGCACCTTCCTACGAGTAACGGCCTTTTCGAGCCATTGGCATGCCGTGCAGGAAAGGAGGATGCTTTCTCTAACCCTCTATGAGACTCTACACTTTAAAACAAGATCTATCATATCATCAACCTAAAAAGAAAATCATTCCAAAACGAATATTCTAATAACTAGATTAATTTATGTGAGAGAATTCTGGATAATCAGAAGAACTCAGATATAACTTGTACTGTAATAATTTCTTGTAGTGTTTAATAATAAATTAATTATTGAACACATCGTAATAGCAAAAGTGTAATTTAAATTGTTTTTTTATTATAGGTTTCATGTTAGATTAAATTACAATCCTCATTGTGTAGTTCGATTGCTTTGTGAATTTTTTGTGTTGTCTATATACATGTTATTATCCTTGCAGATGGCTTGCACGGTTACACCGACAAGCAGAGGTACGATGGATGGTACAACAACCTCGCTCACCCGGATTGGGGATCGATTGGCAAGTATTCTCTATTCTAATCTTATCTTACATGACAAAAACATTTCACATTATTCACCGCAATAATCGAAAGAATTTATAACCAGTAAGACTTTAGAGTATCAATAATATAATAAAAGATGGAGTTATCACAATAATAAAATATGCGTCCTTTTGTAAATGCATTCCCAAACCAGACCTTTTACCTGGCAAAACTTTTAGTGGGCTTTTATGGTGTATTTTGGACTCTTGGCATTCGAGAGGAGAATCTTAGAAAGAAAGGCTTTTGGTGGGAAGCAAATATTCTGGTAGGTTTCCCTGTGTCAAGTTCAGTGACGGGTCGACAGGGGACTGACAACCATTCCGGTGTCTCTTTGTTATTCCCGAGACTTAGTCACCCGCACGGTCATTTTTTTTTCCTTCGCCTTCGGGATTTTTTGAGTCATCGCCCCCTCAAGCAAACCGGTTCCACTTCGACGGGGAAGTGTTCCGAGGCATTTACCTCGTCTGGTCGACCACGCCTATCCATCCACTTATCGTCAATGCCACTATTTATTAGTTTCATTACTGATAAGTTAAGCATTAGCACTGACACTCAAATAAACAACCTTCGAAAAAGTGATCAAAACTTGAATTTCAATCGTTATCGTTAATAGTTTAAAACGAAACAATAATCATTATGAAATTCACATGGAGATTTAAGATTTCCTTGAGTTGAGTGCAGTTTGCTTCGAATAAAACAACCACTCACTTCCTTTCCTCATTTTTTAATTCGAGCACTTAACTGCTTTGGCTGAACGAAAATGTTAAGGCAGTCGACCACTGTCGGATACTCGAAGACTCGTTACCTTGCTGTATCTAATTACAAGGCAAACACAGGCAGAGAAAGTATTGTCCCAGGAAATTAACAGGGGTCTAATAAGAATGTTCTTCAAAGCCTTAGGAGAGCTTGCATTTAACATCATATTCAAAATTAATTAAACTGTGCTAGTTTACGATATCGGGACACGCGAAGATTTATCGAAGACGAACTTTTATGATTTAATCCATTTTTAAGATCAGTTTCGTATGATTTCCTTTTTTGTAAGATTTCTTATATTCTTGGACCGGTTACATTCACTTTTTGCATAGCAGTATGTTATTTTCATGAAATCCTTGTTAATTAATAATGATGTGTTGAGTTCGTTGACAATTGAAATGGTCAGAGTTTTTAAATTGAGTGATAATTTTCTATTTTTAACACTTTCATAATAAAAAAATATCCTGATACTGCTGACTTGCATGGAATTCAACAAGTGTCCCAAAACCTACATGCGCGACAACAAGTTTTCAATCAACTAGTAGAAGTTGTCGTTATGGATCACGATTACTATTATTCCTCGTACTACTTACTGTTTAGTCATTTCATTATATAAGCAAAAACTCGAAATGGATATACGCGGAGCTTCAAGGTGAAAACAGCCAGTTTAACGCTCTTTTGTAATCCCACACCACGTGTAGTAGCTTCGTGCTGGCTAATTGTTATTTCCTTACGGTGCTGTTGACTCTACAGTAGCTACTGATTAATTAGAAACACTGTAAAACGAAAGGGATTGTTGCTAACTATAAATATAGTTTAGTGTGCGATAGAAAATTAGTCAAATGAAGTTCGATTAGCCTATAATTAGTTAAGAAGATAATGATCTGGTCATTCGAATGGTCTAACTTCTAGGAAAATTGCTAATGAATAAATAGCTTGCTGAATTTGCGTCTTATTGTAATCCATTGTTGGTTAATAGAAGAATCTACAAGAAATCTAATCTATTTAAGAATCTACCTAGCAAGATCAGATATGAATTTATATAATACAGTCTGTGGGACAACTTTTTTTACTCCAAATCTACATATGAGGAAATTCATGTGTGAAAGTAAAAGAATAATTCTCTGTCAATGTTAAGAAATGGATCCCCTTAGATTATTAAACTTTATATTTCATTTTATAATTTATACGTGATGGAACGTGCTCTAAAGAATTCTAATGGTTGTCTCCGTAGATAGCAGGCTGATACGAAAGGTTCCAGCAGCCTATTCCGATGGCGTGTATGCTCTGGCAGGTCAGGACAGACCATCACCTCGAAAACTGTCCGACCTCTTCATGCAGGGTGAGGATGGACTACCCTCCGTCAAAAATAGAACAGCGTTGTTCGCTTTCTTTGGTGAGTTGATCATTATTTTCTTTAATGTTAGCAAAATAGTTCGTCCATATATTAAATTTGATTTCTAAAAGTCAATAAAAGTCAAATAAAATAAAATTAGGCTCTGCTTAAAATGTACAATTAAATCCTTTTAAAATAAAAATTCTTCAAGTATAATTAAAGACTGACATTAAAATTTAGTGAAACCGAATATAATTGGCTTTCGCTTTATATGAAACATTAGATTCAGATTCGGTTTAATGTTTAAGACTTTAGTTTAGCTAAAGCCATGTTAATTGTAGAAACTTCTTTATACTGATTGTATAGAATTCTAGTCCGGACAGAATAAGATATCAATTCGCAGGGCACCGTTCGCCGATTATGCAAGCTGTTCTTCACAACAATAAGATTGGATTTATGTGCGTGAAAGTCTGTGCCCACGAGTATCGTGCAATGCACGAGGATATTTGAGATATGAGTCTAACTGTCCGGGGGAAATGCGTATAGAAAGTTTATGCGATTTTACACTCTTACATTTCTCTGTGCCAGAAGGCATACAACACTTATACGCGATAAATTTCACTACAGCAAACAAACAATTGTGACTGTCCAAACTCCAATGTTACCAATAATTAGATAAAACAAGAGTGACGAATTAAAAAGAAATAAGAAGTTTTATAAATGGAGAGTTAATAGTCTAATTTTCTGATTACCTTTAAATGAATCATATCCACTTCCTAATTATAATTACAAGGTAAAAATTGAATTGAGTTACGTGTCAATAACAAATAAGCAACAGAAGCATGGAACAAGGTTCTATTTTCGTCCAAGCGACGATTACAGTTTCGTAACACAAGATAGAAGAAATGGTGTCGTTCGTCCAATAAAAACTAGCACACCACTCACGTTTTCGCTTTCGACGACGAAGGAAAAGTCGGCCAACTCTTCCCTTGTACCCAGCGATACACAAACGTTAGACAAGTACGCCGTCCGGATAACATTTTTCAATATTGCCTTAAGTTTCATTAGCGACTCTTTCTGTCTCTAAATGTTCCATCCCATAAAAAGAGTGTTTCCTCCGAGTGAAACTTGTTTCGGGACAAGCAAAGTCCAATGTCTGTACAGCAAAACAAGTTAACGAGAGCAGTTGATTGATTCGCGGTGAAGAAACTGTGGAAAATTTGGCTGACAGCTGTGAAGCGGTATATTCTACTTACGTTCGACCAAATGAACACCGAAATCCTTGTGAGTCAGTGTAGGGGCATTAAATCAGCCAGGGACGAGGTTTTACAGACTCAAACTTGAATGGAAGCGTAAATCTTTGTAATCGAAATTGGTATTTCAATTTACTGCCTCGAATTAACATGAAAACTCATCTTCGATTTAATGAAACGTACAATGAAGGCATTTTGCTAATTTAATTCGATTTAATAGCTGATTTTCAAGAGTGCACATTGAAATAGGACAAAGAATTTTCCTACATTTCGAAAATTTAAAATAAATAAGTTCATAAAAAATATCTTATATTTTCTTACGACTTTTCATTATTACATCAATTGGGTAAACATCATAGAACAACTAAGATACGTCAAAATCGCCTGAAGTAAAATTCTCAACGAAACCAATAGGAAAATCTAACAAAGGAAAACAATTTGCATAGCACAGATTGGAATAGTACTACGTCCGTTCCGCCTTGCCCACATGCATATCCGCGAAAGTATGTCACCGGAGGCATTACACTGTCCTTTGAAAAGTAAAATCTAGGTCAACTCGGAATTCCAATCGGTTCTTCGAATCGACGCGAACCATGAAGACGTGAGGAGTGACAGGAATCCCCGGAAGTAATGCTAGGGAATCACTGCTGGAATTGTCACACTTGACGAATCATCGTAATGACGAAATATTACCTAGATCAATCTGACTGAACCGTAAAATTTCTGATTCCACTCAATTTTACTATACAACATAATAAAATAGAGAAGAAAATAAATTTAAAAAAATGGACTACAGAACAAATGAACTACAAACAATAAACAAATAAATACAGTGAAGATAAAACGTGTCAAGAAATATAATAAAATATAAAATAGGATTCTAGTTTCTCACCCTAATCGCATATTATTAATTAAAAAGAATGAGTAAATGAAAATCGAAATTCAAGAGGAATTGTGACTGGGAAATATTCAATCAGTGAAATTAAATAAAGTAGAAATAAATCAAATTATTCCTTCTACTGGGAATGAAGATTCACTGGGATTTCTATGAGGTAACTGTAACTGTGCGATGAGGAAATAAATGTAAAGTCAAGTGCGAAGAGCGTGACTTAGAAAAAAGGCATTAGAAACGTTTGCACGGACCAATGGCAATGGGAAATGGGTTGCAGGCCAGCTGGTTACGTCGGAAATCATCATGGCCAGCGAAAGCGGCTGCCCCATAGAGTTCCATCGGATCGACGTGGACAAATGCGATCCGGTTTTCGACAAGGAGTGCCAAGGTAACAAGTACATTCCTTTCCTTAGAGCGGACTATGATCGGCAGACCGGGCGCAGCCCAAACAGCCCCCGCGAACAGGTAATTCCCCATTGAACCAACCCTATCTGCTCCACCCCCAATAAATCAACCAATATCCTCCTTGTAACGCCTTTAGTACCAAACAAACCTTCTACAAAATGTCCTTTCTCTGACGGATTAATAATTCAACTGGGGATATTCATGCAAATATAGACTTCCATTTATTAAGCTACCCCTAAATTCTTTTGAAAAGGAAAATTCATCTAGATCAGCATTTTTCGCAAGAAGATCAAAGTTGCTTTAATAAAATTGCATCACGGGGCTTCCGGGGAGATGGAAGAAGGTGCTGAAATAGAATTCATTTCAATAAATTGCAGCATCATGAAATCTTGCATTTATAATTTCTGGTATAATGGCCTGGTGCTTTTCGAAATCGGTTAAGAACGAAAGGCAAAGATGGGAATGATTAATTTTTAACGTCGTTGTAACGGCGAGTGAGGGATTCAGTAGAAAGCGCAAGTTGAAACTGATGCGAAGTAGAGTGTCAATCCTACTTCTACTTGAGAAGATGAGAGAACGTAGGCCGTGAGAAATAGCTCTGAATACGTGAGGTTGCAGATAAACAAAGTGACGAGCTGGATAGACGGCAGCTTCGTCTATTCGAGCAGCGAGGCATGGGCTAACACGATGAGGTCCTTCAAGAACGGCAGTCTCCTCATGGAAGCCAGAAGACAATTCCCCGTGAGGAACACCATGCGTGCCCCACTTTTTAATCATGCTGTGCCACATGTCATGAGGATGCTTAGCCCAGAGCGTCTCTATCGTAAGTCCAAACCCATTACGCAATTCTTCAACTACTGGTGGAACGAAAGAAATTGAAATTGGATGACTCTCAACGGAAGGCTGCATTAGAAAATGATTTCCTTCCGAGAGCAAAGATAGAAAGTAAAGCAATTAATTTTGGAAACGGGAATAGAATCGATTTAAGTAATTGAATTCAACTTTAAAGAAGCGGAAAATGAAGGTAGAATGATTTTTTATTGCTATTAAGATCTCTTTAATGGAATTCCTAGATGGTGTGAATAATTGTTAAGTTAAAAATCAAGGGAATATAAAGAAAAAGCCATTTTTAATAGTTGAGTCAATAGCGTGCTTGAAAGTTAAAATTTGTACAGTTCTGGGAGACCCAAGGACGAACCAACACCCACCCTTACTGGCCTTGGGCATTCTCTTCTATCGATGGCACAACATAATCGCTGGAAGGGTGCAAAAGGAGCATCCAGACATGACTGACGAAGAAATCTTCCAAAAGGCTCGACGAATTGTCATAGGAACTCTTCAAGTAATTACTACAATTTCTACAATAAATAAAAAATAAAAACAGTACTGACAAATAAGAGTAGAAAGGATAGAACAGGATTTTCTCACTCTGTCTCATTCACAAGGACGAAAAAGATTAGACGAGTGATGTAATACGATTGCGTTCATCGGACGTTTCTACGAAAGGGACATGAACTTTGCGGAATGTAATTATGAAATGATCTTTTCTAGAATATAATCATGTACGAGTATATTCCGGCATTACTGAATGAGAAACTGCCTGGTTACACGGGATACAAGCCGGATCTTCATCCCGGGATCAGTCATATATTCCAAAGTGCTGCCTTTCGCTTCGGACACACCCTCATACCGCCGGGCATATACCGTCGAGATGAAAACTGCGAATACAGGAAAACGAACACCGGCCAGCCCGCCATTAGATTATGTGCCACCTGGTGGGACTCGAATGTAAGGAAGAACAATCATTCAAGGCATTTTCGTTCACGAGAAATTACCAATAAGATACTACATAAGTAACTCGTAAAACAATGAGCAACAATATTAAATCATTAATAAGTCATCTTTTGATTGTTGGTGAAATATGTGGAATAATACAAATGATATAGTAGTGTTATTTTATAGTTTGTCTGTGTGAATTAACTAGATTTAATTAGAAGAAGTAATTAAAAATTATAATTGTATTCTTTAAACTATTTTTCAAACATTTGATACTCTATTTTACAGGAAGTCCTATCGAATAGTACGATAGAAGAATTAATCATGGGGATGAGTTCTCAAATCGCAGAAAAGGAGGACAATCTACTAGGCACAGATATTAGAAATAATCTATTTGGTCCGATGGAATTCTCTCGACGGGATTTAGGCGCTCTAAACATTATGCGTGGTCGAGACAATGGCCTTCCAGACTACAACACAGCCAGGACACGGTTTAAACTACCTCGAAGAAAAACCTGGAATGAAATCAATCCAGAATTGTTCAATAAGAATCCAGAACTCCTGCGTACGCTTATTGAAATACATTCGAATAATTTGAATAACGTCGATGCCTATGTTGGTGGGATGCTGGAGTCCAGTTCTGGACCGGGAGAACTCTTTGCCGCTGTGATACAAGAACAGTTTATGCGGCTGAGGGATTCCGACAGGTTTTGGTTCGAGAATGAAGAGAATGGGTGAGTTAATTCATTGATTTCCTAATTATTCAACAAATACTAGTGTTATTGGTACAGAAAAATGTAGGATGGATGGGATTTACAATTTCATTTTCTGTATGGAAATAATCGAAAAGTGATTATAAAATGAAGAATTGTTGATGCTGAAACAGAGAATTCTTCCACAGTATTTTCACGAAAAGTGAAATAGAGGAAATACGAAGTATAACACTCTGGGATGTAATAACAAATGCAACAAGCATTCCTTCGGAAACGATACAAAAGAACGTATTCGTCTGGGAGGAAGGTGATCCCTGCCCTCAGCCATTCCAATTGAAGTCAACGATGCTGGAACCCTGCGTGCCGTTGCAACGCTATGACTATTTCGAAGTGGGTAAAGCACCACCTATTATTTATTTATTATATATAATTTTTAGATGAACGAGTGTTTGATTCCATATAAAACTATACGTTTCTTCAATTAAAAACGCAAATTAAAACCATATTGAATTAATAAAAAAAGGAGTTAATATTACGCGATTTTTATTATTCAATCGCTTGCAATTTATATTGCTAAAACATTAAAATTTTCGGTAAACAATTGCTGTATTTTTTGTCTTAGGGCAGTGAACTCGTGTATATATACGCTTGCGTCTTCCTCGGTTTCGTGCCGATTCTTTGCGCGGGTGCAGGCTACGGCCTGGTGAAACTACAAAACCGTCGCCGGAGGCGGCTCAGAATCCTCCAGGAAGCAATCCAGAAGCGTGGCGACGGCCGAATTTGCGTGGATAAGATGATTGTTCGCGAGTGGCTGCACGCGAACCATAGTCGGCTGGTGAAAGTGAAATTCGGACCGGAAGCCGCTCTGCATATCGTTGACCGGAAAGGCGAGAAACTTAGGACCTTCGATTTCGGCGGGGTGAACACCATCATGATGGAAGAATCCCAGGTAATTAAACCGATTCATTTGACCCACTCCCTCGCATTGCATCATTCGCTAGTAACTTTCTGTTTTGAAATTAAACCGCCTTTACATACACTTCTTAAAGTTGTGCAATTCCTGCTTATTTCGAAGTATATGTAGATATGGTTAATGTTGGTCTTCTTAAAAACAGATTTATAGTTTCTCGAAATGGGCCATCATTGGGCAAATAGGTATATGTAGATATGGGTAATGTTGGTCTTCTTAAAAACAGATTTATAGTTTCTCGAAATGGGCCGTCATTGGGCAAATAAGTATTACTCCCGATAATTTAAACTATTAACTATTATTTAGTATAATAGTTGTTGCGAAATCTCTTCGGATTATGGAACCTATAAAATTGCAGTTAACTACTGTTTAATTATTCTTTAAATCAGATCTTTAAACAATTTCCACGAGATTCGAATGTTACGCAGCAATTTTGAATGAGCAAATCTGCTTTCATGTAGTATATTAAAATGGGGCCGTTAAAATCAGGATAATAGTAGGCTGAGGTGATTAAGAGCAGGATAATTGTATCCTGCGGTGATTTAAACCAGGACGTTTCTCTCGGAACGTGGCAGAAATGATTGCCATTATTTCAGCAAGAGATTCACTCAGGGATTCGCACGGGGCGCGGCAATTCTGAGCGAAGAAACTCAAAGTGACGCAATATCGAGGAATTAAGTGGCCGAGGGATCTTTTAATCTCGATTGATCAATTGTGATTTAGGAGAGCGAGTCCGGTCATCGCAAGGCATTCGTATTGTTACGAATACCACGGGACTACGACCTTGTCCTTGAGCTCGATTCCCTGGCGTCTCGTCGAAAGTTCATTGCGAAACTGGAGGCGTTCCTCGCCTCGCACAAGAAGCACTTCACCCTGAGCCAGGTGGGCCGGGAAATCATGCTCGCCAAGGCGGAGACCAAGGAGAGGAGGCAGAAGAAATTGGAGCAGGTGCTTCTTCACACTCACTTTCACTAACTATGACAGACCATTTATGGAAGTTCTACTTTTTAGTAGGGATGCAACGATTTATCGAAATGTTCAGCATCATCCTAAATGGCAGTATACTTTAATAACATTTAGTGAATGATATTGCTCTTCAATAATGTCCACATTTAATATGCAAATTTATGAACATCGTTGTATAATAATGAAGGATTTACTAATTCTAGATTTTTAATTATTTTACATTTCTTATAGTTTTTCTATTATCAAATAACACAGTTCCCTAGTTTTGAGTATAAGAATTAAACAACTGAAATATGCGCAACAAATAAGCAACGAAATTGGCACACAATTAATTTCAGTATTGAATATAATTTTGTCTGCAGTTCTTTCGGGAAGCATACGCTCTCACCTTCGGACTTCGTCCTGGCGAAAGGAGAAGGCGTTCGGAGGATAGTGACTCCGGGGAGGTGGTAACTGTAATGAGAACTTCCCTCTCCAAAAGCGAGTTTGCAAGTGCCCTTGGCATGAGGGCGGATGCAGTTTTTGTAAAGAAGATGTTCAATATTGTCGACAAGGATGGCGATGGCCGGATATCCTTTCAGGTATTCCAACTACTTGAATCTTTGAAAATTGAAACGACAACTTCAGATCTTTGATAAATAATTAACAGTATACATTGTATACTATAATGCACAATATATATAATATTAAAATATAATTCATAATACCAAATAAGTTTCTTTAAAGAAAGAAAAAGTTGAAAGGAAATGCAGAATTCACTTGGAAATGATTTTTTTGCAGGAATTTTTGGACACTGTTCTATTATTCTCGCGCGGCAAGACAGAGGATAAATTAAGAATTATCTTCGACATGTGCGATAAAGATAGCAATGGAGTCATTGACAAGGAAGAACTATCAGAGATGCTGAGATCCTTAGTGGAGATTGCTCGGACGACGAGCTTGTCGGATGATCACGTTACAGAACTGATTGATGGCATGTTTCAGGTATTATTAAAAAAACGAATGTAATACTAATTCCATTAGTTTACTTTCAATAAATAAAAATGAAGGTTAATTAAAACGACAAAAAAATTAGCAAATCACCAATTCAAAATCTATGCATTTTTTTTATTGAAACTGATTTAAATTAAATATTTAATATGTTTTGCGAATTGTGGATAAATATCGAATGTCCTATTGAAGGATGCCGGACTAGAAAGAAAGGACTATCTCACCTACAACGACTTCAAGCTGATGATGAAGGAATACAAAGGAGACTTTGTGGCGATAGGCCTTGATTGCAAAGGTGCCAAGCAGAACTTCCTCGACACTTCGACGAACGTCGCTCGAATGACGAGCTTCCATATCGACCAACTTCCCCCGGAGGACACGAAAAGCTGGGCCCGCAAACAGTGGGACGCTGTGTCGACCTTCCTTGAGGAGAATCGCCAGAATATCTTTTATCTCTTCGTCTTTTACGTCGTCACGATCGCTCTTTTCGTTGAAAGATTTATCCGTAAGTGGCGAAATGATAATCATTACTTAGATAGACAATTGAAGTTCCATGAAGAAGTACTGATTGATTTAGTTCACTGTTACTTTATCATTTTCAAGTTTATTTCGAAGTTCTCTCCTGTTGTTAAATTAATACTGACACTGAAAATTGATTGTTAGGATTATATTATTATAGAAACTACAATACTTTCTATCAAATGAATTTACTGCTGGAGAACTCTGAATAAGAATACTATCGTTTGAATTTAGATGAGACTTGCGATTTAGAATGTTCATTGGAATAAATATCTTGTCTAGCTGGGTAGGTGTGCTAGAATAGATTACAAAAGTCTGCTAATTACACGTTCGTCACAGACTACTCGTTCATGGCGGAGCATACCGATCTCCGGCACATAATGGGAGTAGGAATCGCCATAACGAGAGGCTCCGCAGCTGCGTTGTCCTTCTGCTACAGCCTCCTACTGCTCACCATGTCTCGCAATCTTCTGACGAAACTCAAGGAATTCTCGATACAGCAGTACATACCCCTCGACTCTCACATACAGTTCCATAAAATTGCAGCCTGCACGGCTCTCTTCTTCTCGGTTTTGCATACCGTCGGCCACATCGTTAACTTTTATCACGTGTCCACTCAGCCAATCGCTCATCTCAGATGCCTCACCAGCGAGATTAGTTTCCCTAGCGATGCACGACCAACTATCTCCTTTTGGTTGTTTAAGACCGTCACAGGTATGCAAATTACTATGTTATTATAGTGTTATAGTACTTTGCTTTAGTACCTAAATTAGGTAGCAATTCACTCAATGGTAAATGCCAATTTTCCTTGTATTAAAAATGGGAAGGAGCAGAGACTGAAAGAAGTTGTGCTCAAGAACTATTCTGATACTATTGTAACTCGCAATTATATGGAAATAGCACGGTTTCCCTATTTTTAAAGTCACTCGTACTAGATACAATCATTGTACATTTGTTTTTTAACTTCATTAATTTGTATAAACTTGATTTGTACTTGTTTTGTACATTTGGATTAGAATGATCCTGAATTTTGGTAAAATTGGAGCTTGAATTTCGCACAGGTTTGACCGGAATATTATTGTTTGTTGTAATGACAATAATATTCGTCTTCGCTCATCCGACGATACGGCAGAAGGCGTACAAGTTCTTTTGGAAGACGCACAGTTTGTACGTTGTTCTGTACGCATTGTGCCTGATTCATGGTTTGGCGCGACTGACTGGCTCACCGCGCTTTTGGATATTCTTCGTCGGGCCTGCAATCATCTACGCGCTCGACAAGGTAAATTAGACAATGCCTTTCTTGTCGAACAGATTCGAAATCATATTCCTATTTGACTGCACGACAAACGTATTTGTTATTTGTGTTTCTCCCAATTTTATTGTTGATTAACACATTGTACTATTTCTAAGACACGATCATCTAGTGAAAGTTAATTTAATTATTCGTTAAAAGTCCCTAACAACATTGAATTAAATTGTTTCTATGCAGGTAGTGAGTCTGAGGACAAAATACATGGCTCTCGACATAATCGAGACAGAATTACTTCCCTCGGATGTCATAAAAATCAAGTTCTACCGTCCACCAAATCTAAAATACTTGTCCGGCCAATGGGTGCGATTATCCTGCACGGTTTTCCAATCGAACGAGTTCCACTCCTTCACCCTGACGTCAGCACCCCATGAGAACTTCCTCTCCTGTCACATCAAGGCTCAGGGTCCTTGGACATGGAAGCTGCGTAATTACTTCGACCCTTGCAACTACAATCCTGAGGATCAGCACCCGAAAATTAGGATAGAAGGTCCATTCGGGGGTGGGAATCAAGACTGGTATAAATTCGAGGTGGCTGTGATGGTTGGGGGTGGGATCGGTGTCACCCCTTACGCCTCGATGCTTAACGATCTCGTCTTCGGCACTTCTACTAATAGATACTCCGGGGTGGCATGTAAAAAGGTACTTTTTTGAATGATTTAATTCTAGCTGGAGCTGATACATTTTAATTATATTTATTTTTTAACAAAGAATATTGTTTTTTTATTATTTTTACTATTAATTTCTGAATTTCTATTGAATCTAGGTATACTTCCTCTGGATTTGCCCCTCGCACAAGCACTTCGAGTGGTTCATCGACGTCCTGAGAGACGTCGAAAAGAAAGACGTCACTGATGTCTTAGAAATTCATATATTCATCACACAGTTTTTCCATAAGTTCGATTTACGAACTACCATGCTGGTAAACATTAAATTCTATGGATAGATAATAATTTCAGGAAGTAGTTCACGGGTTATTACAATTGGGATCTCTGTTTTAGTACATTTGCGAGAACCACTTTCAGAGGCTATCGAAAAAGAGTATCTTCACAGGACTGAAGGCCGTGAATCACTTTGGCCGACCTGACATGACTTCTTTCTTAAAGTTTGTGCAGAAGAAACACAGTTATGTGAGTGTTAAACAGTAGTACAACTAATTATAATTCAAGACTTAAGATGGCCGTAGCTGTACTTTTTAATAATACCATTACTCATTTTGTTGTGGGACAATTGCCTGACAAAGTATAGAAAAATAGTTAATAACATTGAGAAAATGATGTTAACAGGTTAGTAAAATCGGAGTGTTTAGCTGTGGGCCACGTCCCCTCACGAAGAGCGTCATGTCCTCTTGCGACGAAGTGAACAAAGGACGCCGGTTGCCGTACTTCATTCACCACTTCGAGAACTTCGGCTAATCATATGGAGTGAGCCAGTTAAACAAGCAACCGAGTCAATTTTCGTTAGTTTAACTATGGAAAGCTCGAAGAAACGGAGGAAGAATCGCGCGAGCCGTCGATTGGCTCTCACCGCGTACCTCAATATCTCAAAACCATTGTACATACTTATCTCCCTCTATTTATAAAGAATATCACGTATCCCCTATTTATAAACGACGAGAGACACCACTTTCGACTAATTAAGATATTTTATAAGAGAATTAATAGATAATTGTAGCATAACTCGCATAAGATAAAGCCTTTTCCAGGATCCTTGCGTGGAGTCGTGCGTTCTCTGTCCAGTGAATATTTTTTTTACCAGCAAAAAGTCAGCATTGTCAAAGGATGGAGGAAATTCTCTTGGAGATGCCGATCTAAGGGAATTTATATTTTTAATAAATTTTTATTGGGAAATTGAAAGCCAAACCGTGCTATTGCGTTTTAAATGAATTTTTGTTTGTTCTTTTTTATTCAAGAGGTAAACGTAATTTGTTATTATTTTTAAATATTTCACCTTTATTTTAATGTGTAACACTTTGTCATTTAATAATTCTACTTGAATATCACCTGAATTAATTCAACGCTTTCACGAAATCACACTTGCAACAGTGATCGCATTGTCTGACCACTCGCGACTATTCTACTGGTCATTCCTACTTCTTCCAACTACTTTCCAGTTGCAAATATTTATCCATCCAGATGGAACATATAGATGGAGCACAATCAAGTGGAACCACTAAAGTATTTAAAGTATTATTTATTGAAAACTTTGGTACAAAAACAGATTCAAGCATTGACAGTCCTCCGAGGTGTCGGTGGAAACGGATAGGACCAATTGTTCTTGCTCGACTCGTCATTGCTCTCGTGGTGGAATTCGGACGGTTCGTGGGAAGAGTATCCGCGATTAATGACGCCCTGAGAGTAGTCCTGCGGCTCGTGCCTGTTTTGCAACTTCGAGGACAACTGACTGAAAGATCCAACAAGATATCGTAACCAACTAAACCCAAAGTTACAATAACTTTCTCCTAACATTAAACCTAAGACTTCTCTTAGCTTCTAAGGAAAAATAATCAATTATGCCCATGAAGGGGACATATTGGATTTCCTTTAACGAAGTTCCAGCCAATTAACCGGTTACCTCATTATTCGATCACCAAAGGAGTCCTCGATCTTTGGCAATCTTCGTCTAACGTTTCTCGTGTCGAAACTCTCTTCTATAATGACGTGTCTGTCGTACGGTGTATCGTAATCCACCTCGAGTATCGTCGAGAACTGATGAGGGAATATCATATCTATTGCAGTTATAATCACCCCCACCAGCGAGCAACCAACCCCTAATGAAAACACAACACTTAAAAGCGAATCCTAGCTCCATTAAATAATAATAATACAAAATGAGTAAGAATTGAGAATTCCTGGGCTATTAAATAATAATGTAATGTGCAGACTTTAGATTTCCTGTTTTCCATACCAGCACATAAGACCAGCCAGTAGTTCCAGCCGAGATTAAATGCCAGGATCGATCCATCGATATGAGCTATCAGCGGTTCGCAAGGTAGAAGAGACCAATATAGCAAATTTGTTAGGAGCATGCAACCGCCAGTAAATATCATCCCGTATGCTCCATATCTCGGCACCACCATCAGTAAAAGATTCATCATACACCAGCACGCGAAGGAAGTCCTAAAATGAATTTATTGCAAGGACTACGAAATAAGAACGATAAAAAAAACCTCTGTACGATGAAAAAATGAATACGACGAAAGACTTAAAATAACTCTGCGAAATATTATTAAAGAAAAATGGAAATATTGAAATTTGTAACTTCCACCGAAATTTAATTATTGTTTGACGAATTTCTTAGTGTCCACGAAAATATGTTACTATTACTATCACGTACCAGAGCATAATGGAAGCATAATAACCAGCCTCCCGATACCTGCTACCCCATGAGAAGCCCTCCTGATGCAAACTAAAATACTCAGCCAAGGAAACAATAGGGAACGGTGCACCCTGATACAAAGCTTCCTTAAATGAGCTGGTCATCTCGTTAGAGCTTCTCCACCAGAATCGCTCATTGTACTCGACGTCCTCGTCGATATTTCCATTGACCGGCAATACTGAATGACAAGTCTCAATCTAAGTGAAATGTTCTAGTGCAAAGTAGATAGTAAAAAATCAAGTTTTCGGTGGCTCACATCTGTAGGTGATATTGATGTGCATTAAACCAATATATCCACCGATTTCTGCATTCGTTTTGTGCCTTGAAAATGCACTATAGGGACTAACAATCGTCGCGGAACTTGTATGCCACGAGGAACCATACTGGGCGACTATGATGATTAATAATCAGCTTAAATAATTCACTATTAAAATCTTAATCTAACTTTAATTTTCAAATAATAAAGATTGATAGAGAACATTTAATGTAAGGCTCAACCTAATGATCCTTATACACGTTGCACGGATTATATATTACTAATACGATTATTGCTTCACACACCTTGGATTGTCGCCCCTATGAACAGGCTCAGGGTTACAGTAAGAAAAGTGCTCAGCCTCTATTAACACAAATTGGAAGTCAAGTAAGTCTCACGTAAATCATTTCGAACAATTTTGCAACCTGCATTCATAGATTCGACATAGAATAAGATTGCCAGAATATCTTGGGCCCAAACGAGTCACAATCAAATGAAGGAACAATGAAAAGTTCCCAATAAGAGGGAATCCCGTACCTCCTTGCGTATGCCAGGAAAGATGACCAAGAAAGCGGTGAAGAGGGTACCAAAGATGACAAAGACAATGACGAGATGTACATCGCCAGTGACAGGGGTCCGATTGCTGTAGCTGTAAAGCGTGGGTCCTCCGTCACTGCGGAAGGCGTCGAACCATCCTTTCATCCTTGAAACCTCGATGTTTCAAGGTGGCCCTCAACAATCCCAGCGAGCATCCACCGCAAACCCGCAAACCCGCAAACGGCAAGATCACCACGATCCACCTTAATCCAACCTATTCCGTAGGAGAACTAGACTTTCCACGTCACTGAGAGCTTTCAATTTCACTGTGATTGCGCGGTTGGAAGGAGAGGAGAGTAGGGTCCGCTTAGGTGTTTGGAAAGTAGTCTAATTGCGAAAGGAGGAGTGCGCACCAGTGGAGTCGGACTGAAACTGCGAGGGTACCAGGCACCAGGGCCCAGTAGGTTAACGGGTCTTCGAAAGTGACTCCGGCTGAGGGAGTGGGGGCCGGAATCAAGCGAGTAGGAATGGAGAGAGGGGGCAGTGGCAAGGCCCAACTCGGGAGGCCTCACGAGACGTCCTTAGGAGGGTCTGAAGGGGAAGGAGGCGAAGGACTCTCATCAGCTGAGCCGTGAAGACACGAGGCCGATGCTTTCCGTCGGCTCTCCTTGCGTCGATGAGACTTTAGTCACGCGTGCTATGTCGACTATCTTGACGATCTCACCATTATCGTCATCGATCATCAGTATACAGGATAGATCATAGATTCTAATCTAAATTATGCTAACGTATTCTATTGGAAATAAAAAAAAACTATTGGGTTTATTGAGGAATTGAGCTTTACTTGGCAAAAGGATGCAATGTTAGTAGACTTCGCCAAATGAGATAGCCGATGCAGACTTAGAATCGACCTAGATCACTTTTAACGCTTTCTACCTTTCCTCCAGTGACGCACATACTCTTCGGCAAAATTCTAGATCGCAGCGTTGCCAAAAGCATGAAAGTATCCGTTTTCCACCGCGAGAAGTTCGCTCTAATTATGATAGGAACTATAACAGGTAGGCATTCCGAGTTCCGAGAGTCTGGCTGGGAAGAGGAGAGCGACGCTGGGGCAAAAAGAAAGGCCGGGACTGAAGAAGGCAAATAGGAAGAATAGGCGAAGAGGTAGAAGAAGAAGAAGAAGAAGAAGGTTGGATTCTCGATTTGCAGTAGGTGCCAAGAGGAACGAAGAGAGTGGTTGGTCCGGTAGCGGAAGCGGCGTGCGTGTACCGCAAGCGGGACGATAGCCGGCCGGTATGCACCCAGGCTGGTAGACAGCGAGTATCGGCAATAACTCGCTCTATTTCGGGCAAGATCTAATTCGGTATGGGTGACGCTATGCTTTTAACGGCAACGGAGCCATCATCCACCGTTCTCTACTTCTACCACCACTACTACTACCACTACTACCACCACCATCAGCACCACTAGCATTAGCGGCAGTTGAAACTAGCAGAAGGAGCAGCAGCACCATCTTCCTCAGCAGCACCGTCTGCTTCGGCACGAGACCTCCCTCCATCGGCGGCGATAACCACCGGTGCCCAAAGTGTACGGTGGCAGTGAGGAAGAAGAGGAGCTGCCACTCGCGCGGCCCAACTCAGCGCACGCTTCAAACCCACTTCAATCCTCCGACCCTTTAAGGTAAATCCATTTAAGTCGATCGCTAATACGCCCCCGTCCAACTTCCGCCGCACGAACGTCGTCCCCTCAAACGTCACCCCCCGCGCGATTGGACTCCGACCGGGGTGCGCGACAACCCGGAAAAATCGTGGGTGGGGTGAATGTCCCCGAGCGAAGACCATCATCCCGTGGTGACCCGATTCTTGATTCGATTGGTGAGTCTCCTCCAATCTCCCGGACCATTCACTGGAGCGTCTCGGTGATTCGAGCCAGCGAACCAGGAAGTGGAACGTAAAAATCCGTGCCACTTCCTCGTGGGAGTTAACTCGAGTCTTTCCAACGCGTGGGATGTACGTCCCAGCTTTTTATTGGGGTAGATTAGATGTGGGAGGATCTCCCCGGATATTCGTGATTCCATCGAAATTTTTCTAGATCTTTTCTTTTTTTTTTGGAGTCTAAGGTTTCCATCAACCCCACCCACTTGTTATAATACAGATTCGTGTTACACACTCTAACTTTGAGCTTTTACCATTGCTTTTCTACCTTGGTATAGTTTTATTTAATGTTTTGTGGAAGATAAGCAAACGAATGTTTAGTGTGTAAGGTACATGTTCAATGTTCGGAAAGAACTAATATACATTAGTCTGGATCAGGTGGTCTCTAGTGGAGGGGGTACACTCCCGTCCAGACATCCAATGAGAATGAAACAGTTTACTTGAAATAACTACCCGAAACATGTAAAGAATGTAAAGAACTTGAAACTAATTTTCTTGATACTGGTAGTTCTAATACTTCATCTATTCATTTAAACAATTAATTCAATAATACATGACAATGAGTTGAATTGGTGTTAACAATGACTTCTTCTAAACGCGTAGAAATATGAAGATTCCTAATTATTAGCTAGTTAATTTGAACGAACAAATATGGGGCTGCATTGAATAAATAGATTTCTATTCTTTCTTTATCAAGACCATATTAGTCTCTAAAAGAAAGTTCCTGATACTTTCCAAGACTTACTCGAAAGAACTAACTTGAAAAAGCAGGGAAAAGCGATCGGGCAAGTTCGCGTGGGGCATCAGAAGTCTCCGTGCGCCAGAGGAACCATTCGCACGCCTATTTATAAAACACGCGCGCACGTTAGAGAGAGAGAACGTGTAAGCAACAGAACGTTATCCCCCGGCAATGATAGTCGTTCTACGTGCAGACTGACTTCCCACTCTCCTTCTCTCTGTCTCTCCACACCGCCCACCAGTTTCTTTCTCGACTTTTCTCGCACACCTGCCACCCCTCCGAGACAATGCGAGACGCCAGTCTGGCCGGCCAAAATTCTCCCATTGGAAATCTACCGGAAATTTTCCCGAAAAAGGAGATCAAGCTTGGCCGGCGTTGTCGGGGGTGGGGGTTGGAACTAGGCATCCTCGTTTTCGGTATCTAGAAATAGCAGCTCTCTGCCGGTGCAGCCTTGCGTAAATTGTACCGCGCTGTTATTGATATCGAGCACCACCCTGCACCCTCTTCCTCTCTCCCTCTCTTCCTCTCCTCTCCTCTCCTCTCTTCTCCCTTTCTCACGCTTGTTCAAGACTTCCTAATTTCCGTATGCGCGAAAACGGGTCAACGCTATTTTCGGCCAAGGCTCGCAGTGGCCAACCATGGCCCGATCTCACTTCAACGATTCATCAGAGCGATTGAACTATTTGGGAAAGCTTTGTTTACGGAAGAAGCCTGCGCATCGTGCGCTTCTATTCCAGGATGCCTTTGTTGAGCGCCTGTCGCTTTCAACCAGTCGTATGCGAGATGCAACCTGTGAGTCAAATCTGGGAAAATCTGAAAAATGAGTGTTCCTTGACCATTGTGTCACAAGGAATCGAGTTTTCCTTTGTGTCCTTTAGTTTTAGTCTTTTGTTGGGAAATGAAGTATTTAATGCTTGAGTATTTTTAGTATTTAATTAAGTATTTGATAATCTTAAATGTGTATTTAAATTAGCATATTAGTAAACCAGTTAATGATTGCGATTTTAGAACATCTTTCCTGAATTTTTGGAGATTGAAAGTTGAGTATTACGTATTAAATCGAGGAACTTTATTTCTCCCTTCACTCTGCTTTCATAGTAGTCTGCACTATCATAAATTCTCTCATGGCTTTACGAAAATAGACAGACGCTTTTGTTTCCTTGGAAATTCGAATCTACAATTCTCGGGATCAAAGGAACCGATTGGATTTGATTTGTATGCTGAATCTCATGGGTTTAAACAACTTTTACGACTTATTTTCGTCAGTATATCAGAAAATCGAACATAAGAATAAAGATATGGTAAATTCACCAAAAAATCCTCATCAATTACTTAATTAAACTAACTTTAAACATTTACAATCTACTTAAACATTACTGAAACCTCTAATTTCAAAATTAGAAAAGCAGCTTTGTAAGTTATAACTTAGTAGAAATCTCGAACTACCCCATAAACTTCTTTCCCATTAAGAAACTATCAAAAGAATGAGTTTAATGGCTGAGAAACACATGTTTGAAAGTTCTGGCAGACGATATTTCCGACATGCTTGCCGGGCCCAGGAGTAGTGGCATTATTTCAGAATAGAAGCATGGTATCCAGGAGATTCACGAGTAGAAATGCCAGTGGCTAGACGGGATTCGACAGGGAGTAATTGTAAAACTGATGCAATTTCCGGCGCGCTAGAGAATCGGACGGATAAAGAGAGTGCGTGCTTTTAATTCCAGGAGCCCGGGCCGTGAAGCAGACGTGGATTGAAATGTCGGAGACGGAAGGTGAGGTCTTCTTTACGAGCTGGCGTCACGGTGTTCCTTGAATAGAATCCCCCGATCTTTCGCTCTCTGTCTCTCGCCGGCTCTAGAAATATTGAGTGTATCGTAAATAGATAAAAGACCGGACGTACCCTTCGAGGAGCTCGGAGAAAAAGTATGGACCCTCCACCTTTGTCTCTCTCACTCTCTCACACACACATACTCTATCACTCAGAAGTCAATCGCTCTCTCACACCAGACTGACAGAACTCTATCATTTGGACACTTAATACGCCACTGCACGTTATTCTACTCTACGTGAAGCACTGTACTTCTATGACGTAATTTCTGACGTGCGACTCACTCGATTGGCTTTACGTGTGTGGAGATGAGCCTCTACTAATTAACTGGATCATCTATCTTCACGGAGAATACTTAGTCCTCAGCGCGGTCATCTTTCAAAGAGAATCCTCAATATTTCTTTTATGAGTTATGGAACTACTGTTAGAAAATACTAGCTTAGATTTCTTGAGTATCAAAAATGTGATCAGTTTCAATTAATCGTAGAACAATTAATTGCTCATGCAAGAAAGTAAATTTATAATTGTGCTTCCTTAACACTTTGAACCATCCAATTTTTCATTTTGTTTAGCAAGTAAATGATTTTCTATTTTAGTATTGTAGAAAGGATATATTCCTATTTGATGAAACTCTCTGAGATTCACATTCATGTGCATTTTGCAAAAACCATCACAAAATAATCACAGATACTCGATAAACTTAACAGAGTCCAATTCATACGCCAGGAACTAACGGCTTACATATTTTTGATTAATGCGATGATTAATATTAATCGCAAGCGGTGAATGGATCGAAGGGGATAGGAATATTTGGCGAATCCTTGCAGAATTTCGACCCCTATCCCCTGTGAGGAGTGTCAAAGAAGGAAGTGTCGGCAGATCGAGTCCCATCCGGCATGTAGAGTTCAATCCTGGCACCCCTAAGAGTTGGTCCAGACAGGGAACTTTGGATGAGAGTTCGAGCAAGGACACTTCGTCTCTTGGAAGATCGAGTCCTGCCCAGCATGTTGATTTTAATCCTGGCACCCCTAAGAGTTGGTCCAGACAGGGAACTTTGGAGGAAAGCTTGAGCAAGGATAATCCTTCCTCCGAAAGAGAAAGTCCTATCCGGCATGTAGAGTTCAACCCCGGCACCCCCAAAAGTTGGTCCAGGCAGGGAACCTTGGACGAAGGTTCCAACAAAGATAATCAATCTCAACCAGGGAGTCCTCTGCCAGAGAAGCCTGTGGAACCCTTCAAATCATTCGATGAACCGAATGAACCCAGCCAAACTGTGTTGAAGGAGGCAGAGAAAACAGGTGGGTCATCAAACATTAATAATAATAATAAACATAGCCGAGAATTCAAGACAAATGTATACAACTTAACAAATTAAAAAATAGTTATACACATAGATAAATTCCGAAAATTCTGCAAAATCTATTAATAGGAAATTCGCAAAAAGGAGATTCTCATATTTCGTGATGTGTAAAAAATTCCCAATGCATCATAACATTATTCCTAATAAATTTAATCTGAAATCCCAACGGGTTTTGAGGTCGGAATTTCGAAAGTGCTACTCGACTTTCCATTTCTCGAGATGTTAGTGCGTTGGAGGTGCGAGAGGTTCGCGATTTTCCACGGCGAGGAGAGGCAGCTGCTGCTGCGAAGAAGCGCGTCGAAGAGGCCGCCGAAAATAAATGCCGCGGAGAATCCCGTGGGGTTTTAAATAAAGCAAGAGCGCGATAGCCGATGCCGGCGAGCTCTCACTGCGAACTAGAGGACGGCTCCCTTTCGGCTGGTGCGCGAAAACGCGCCGGACACGCGTGCTATCCGTGTTTCCCCGCACGATTTCGCACTCGGCCCGGTGCCGCGCCGCGCCGCGCCGGCCGAGCCGTGCCGAGCCATGCCGTACCCTGCCTCGTTTCTCACGCCTCGCTTTCTTGCATCCTTGGCTCGAGAAAGAGACCCAACTGGATTAACTGCTTCCTCGAACTAGCGCCTATGCTCCTATTTCGCGAAAGCTCTTTCTCTCGCCCGTTATAAATGCTACTCACCAACCCCCACAACTATGTTACTCTAGATCCAAATAGTGCCAACAAACAAATTTGTAATTCTACAAAGTGTAAACCACCTCAGGATTGCAGCTTGGATTCTTAGAATTTCTTACGATCAATGCGAAAGTATAAAATTAAAATTACAAGTATTATATGAAATCCTATATTATAGAATTGGGAAAGCGAACTTTGAAGACATTGGATTAATCGGTGATTCCAATCTTGAATAAATTAAATATAAGAATAGGATAACATTGTACTTTATTAAGTACCAAACTTCTTGATCAAAGTAATAGATGAATGAAAGGAATAATGTTTCACTGAAAGATTTCTAATTCGTTCCAATTACATATAGATATTACCGAATTTAAATTGGCAAAAACTTAATCTAATCACCAGATAGCGGAAGAACAGAATTGCCGGGCGAGGCAGAGGGTGGAACAGCAAAGGCAGTCTCCCGCGATCCTAGCAGCCCAGGTGGAGAAGCACAATGTCCGCGGAACGGGAGCACAGCAGTCGGTGAGTGGAATTCATTGCCAGTACTGGTAGAGCGTCTTCGCGCAGCCCTCGAGCTCTCTCTAGCGACTTCAACTTCAAATCGTCGGGAAGAGGAGACCCCTGCCCTCCCGGAAGACTCGGGTGTCGACTCCGAGGAGGACTTCCGCGTACGGAATTCGACGGAGCGAGGTGTCCTCCCCGGGCAAGACCACGAGCTGAAGAACGACCTGAAATTCTTGGAGGATCTACTCCTCTCCGACATCCAGACCGCTCTGTCTCGTTTACGCGAGACCCTAGAGCGCATCGACATCGCTGCATTAGCGAAGCACGGCGCCGCCGCCGACCCAAGTAGCAAACTACACCTTCTCAAACTGGTCTCCAGCCTGCTCTCGAGACTCCAAGTGCCTGAGGAAGCGACGGTCGAGAAGAAGGCGAGCGAGCCCTCCGGGGTGGGAGTGCCAATGACAAGGAAACGTCGAGCCACTCGGCACACCATCGGGGTGACCACGGAGGAGTTGGCGAGCGCGAGGAAATGGCTCGAGGAGGAACGCGAGAGGCAGAATCTGCTCAATTCCCGGAAAGCAGAAGCGGCCAAGGTGGAGGTGGGCTTTGTCGAGGGGCCGGCGATGACCGCTATGACGGAGGCGGCCCGCCTCGAACAACTCCACCACGACAAGTGTACCAAGGACGCGATTAATCAGCGGCAGTCGTTGCGCGACAAGAATAAAGAAACGCCGTGCGATGAAAGGCCAGCGGCGTTTCGAGAGCGAGGGTTGGTCGGAGTGGCGCAGAGCAAACCGTGCGCCGCGGAGCTCGAACCTCCTGGACAGAGTCAGTCGTCGCCACCGCCGCCGCCGCCGGTCATTCGCAATCAGTATCAGCCGAACGCCGAAGGCTACCAGGCCAAACCCAATGTAACCGACACCGCCGGTATCGCCGCTCACGAGAATGAGGAGAGCCGCGTTAGCAAATTGGCAGCGGCACTCAAGCAACGTGCAGAGATGGCAGTCTCCAGCGGCCGATTCTCCGGTAACAATAAATTCTCAGCGAAGAAATCGAGGATCAAGCGTGCCAACACCATCGATATACCCAGTTATCTGAAACTTCAGGCGGAAACTCTCGGCCAGGACGGTACAGGCTGTGTGTCGTTGAGACGTCCCATTCACGTCGGTGATAAGTCTGGACTTAACTCCGTTAACATGGTACCCTCTTTCCAACCCAAGACTGATAACGATCGCAAGTTCCTCGCGTTGATCAATAAGAATAATGAGGCACCCCTTACTAATCAACCGCCTCCATTCAAGCCCTTCGGCTATAACAAACCCTCCGATATGTCCTCGGTGGTCAACGAGAATTGGACCAGTCGATTCTCTAATATCAAAACTACCTTTGATAAACCTTCGATAGAGAGTCAGGATAAAGGATCCTTGAAGAATCGGATTGCCAAACGCTTCCCACCTGTTTACACTCCTGCTCAAACGTCCCCCGGAAGCAACCTACCGAAAGATAGACCTGTTTATAACAGCACTCCCAGTATGAAGACTGATTCGGGCTTCAGGCATGCTCCATCCTCGCCATTCCGCAAGATCGAGAAGCCCGGGGTACCTTTGTCCCCGACGAAAGTCCCACCAGCCTATCACTGGGCCAAGAACAATATCCCGATTCCTAGCAGTAGCCTTAAAGAAAAGGCAAAGAAGATGTTCGACCGGGACAACGTCCAACCACGTGCACCCCTGATCACCCAGGAGCCAAGTGGCTTTCCCAGACCACCTTGGATCGAGAATGAGAGACAGGAGAACAAAGGGAGCCACTCGGTAACGGAAAACGGCCGGTTGGACTATCGTTCATTCTGCAAGCAATTCGCACCGTTCGTCGGCAAGGGGGTGGACTCGAAGCTTCGTGAGTTCGAGGAACAAAGGCAGCGCGAGCACGTGACTCATCGTCGGGATTCTGCGTCGCACGGGAAAGTGGTGGATGGTAGGATCTCGTTCCGCATGTTGCCCAACAATAGTGCTCCAGTTTCGGAGGCGCGTCGTGAACTTCCGCAATTCGGGCGGGAGAAGTTGAGTGCGAGCGAGGATGCGAAGCCGTTCGGTTACTCGGAGAGTAAGAGTGGCAAGGCTCGTGATACTAGTGATAAGGAAGGGAAGATCAATTGCTTTGGTGACGCGACCCTCCGCGGTAGTTCCTCCGTCGGTGTTCAAACCGGAATAGACGAGGATCATCTTGGGGAAGCTCGATCCTTCCGCGTTGCACCCAAAATCACAAAGGGTCCACAGTCTCTTTGCTCAAACGCCTATGCACAAACAGGCAGTGACTTAACCCACCCAAGGCAAACGGATGAGCGGAGGTCAAAGAGTTACGAACGACGTGATTCCACGCGAGGAGGCACGCAACCTTCCCAAGTGCGTTCGGGCCAATCGCGTCACTTTATCTTGGATCATAACCAAAATTACCGCGTCATTGCTGAGCCTGAACTACCAAACGACAGTCCGACACCTTCCAGTCAAGAGCTCGGTAAAGCCAGAACCGAACAGAAGCTTTATTCACCAGAACCAATCGAGAAGTCTTCCGAAAAGGTTCCTGATATCCAGAAGCCAAGAGAGTATCCAAACGAATCAATTGAAAGTCAGGATAATAGACACGAAAAAGATCATCGCGAAGTTGAAGTTAAACCCAAGTCTTTCGCACCTACTATATTGAGTAGCGCTGGTAAACCCGAAGAACACGTATCAAACATGTCTTATGATCCAAGAATGGACTGGCCAGTTGACAATCCAGGCTTCCTCGACGACGAAAACATCCAGAATCAAGACATCAGTCCAGAAGTTGGTGTAGTTACGCGATATACTTGTGCGATTGCTACAGTTGAATCGGTGGATAGTCCCGAACCCCGTTCCGAGGAAGCTGGTCCAGCGGACTCTCGAACACCATCTTCCCCGTCACCCTCGCAATCTTGGTCGAGATCTAGACCTCCGACAAATGGAGCTACAACACCAGAGGAAGAGATTCGCCGACATAACTTACTCCAACAAAGCCTTGTTCGTCGGCTTCAGAATGAAAGAACATCTCTGAACGAATCAGGTGCGACTAGTCCCACCTATTCTCCAAGTCGCACGCCGAACTATGCGCAAGAGAGTTATGAACAACCAGCGAGATATCCGCCGCAAGATTACTATCAACCTAGTAACTTCCTCGAACCAATATCGCATCAGTCACCCAGATTTTTGTCACCAAATATGGTTAAGGGTCAAGAATTACCGCCGAGGGTTCCTTCGCCAACATCAATGGGATCAGTAAATAGAATTATTGCACTAAGGGAAGCCTATGAACAGCCACCCATTCAACCGAAACCAATGCAAAAGGAGCGATCACCGATACCGAACGGTGTGAATCCGATCGACTCCAGTGACGAGTACTTGGTTTCTTGTGCAACGAAGCCATCCAGATCGATTGTTCTCTCGAAATCAGAATCGTGGCATCAGCTGGCAGCAGTTAATAGCTATCCACGTGCTCCTCGAATTAATGTCCCATCAGGGAGTTCGAGCTCGCAGGCTTCCTGCCAGAACCTGCCGAAACCACCAAAACCCAAGTCACCCTCGACCCAGAAACTTCGCTCTAAGCAATACGAGGCATCTTCCTCATCAGATAGTGTGAAAAAAATGGAGGACAAGATTAGGCGTTACTTCGATGGACCAACTGACACGTTGGAAGTGAAAGAATCGAGGAGCAGACGTTCTTCCCCAAGAAACCTTGGGAAAGGTTTGGTAGGGCTGACCAGGAGTCGCACTATGCCTGGGATATCAGGGACACGCGACGAGAAGATTCGATTAAGCATACCCAACGTCCAATTGCCGTTGCTAAACGTTAACACAGCTGATGTCGACAAGGTCTTCGACGACCTCTTTGAAGAGGTTACCAGGACCGACAGGCATCATTGCTGATGGACGGAATCCTTTCGTATTCCCACTTAGGACGCGCTAAAGACGCAAACTCTTGATAAACCGTTTTTTGTGCCAATGTGATCGCTACATGCTGGATTTTTAGAGAAAAAAACCGAGAGAAAGAGAGAGAGAGAAAGAAAGAAAGAAAGAAAGAAAGAGTGTGATGCTGTGTTTGTTCGTATTGCAATGAGAATCGCCGCGGATCCATCAGTTCCTAAAGTCCGGTCGAGCATTATAATTCCGCGACACTCGTCCGACGAAGGCGAAGAAGAGGAGAAGTTTCTCAGATCTTCCTACTAAATGGACCACTTGGATGTTGTCCGCTTTTAGCGGAGTCACGAGCCTCCAAGAGGACCAGCTAAAATTAGCCCGTCAATTCGATCGGTCGAGCCGAAAATACTCGGGGGCGAGGTGGAACGCCGCCTCGGGGAAGGTCCTGCAAGGAGAGGACTGTGTCGGGGTTAGAATGATCAAGGATGGGATTAAGGATTCGCGAGAATGCCAGCTGGAAGATGTGATCCGGAGTCCGAAAGTGGCGTCCTAACCAAACTGTAAAGAACCTGCCTGAGGCCCTGAACAACCGGGGAGAACCCTTCCCTACACCGGTACGGTGAAAATCCTACAGAGGGTTCGGAAGACAGGCAGGATACGTGTTAATCCTCTCGTAAATCCATGTTACGCGTCCGAGCAAAGGCCCCTCGTGCTTTTTTGAGCTCCGTGTCTGTGTCTCGCCTGTGACTCGGGCGAGCGAGAGCCGAGAACACGAACTGATTTTACGGAGACGGACGTTGAGAGAGTGGCTAAGAAGGTCGTGCCAAACTCCGAATAAAGCAGTGAGTCACACAGCCCTTCTTTCTGTTGATCCTTTTTGTCACGCACATCAAGTAGCGCGTAGTCTTACACACGTACATCTCTCTCGCGGACATATTTGTGAGTGTGTGTGTGTGTCTGTGTGTGAGTGTGTGTGTGCGTGTGTCCGTACCAGGTTTTGCCCTAGTGCTGTACCAGTAGAGACACGAGAAGACACACCACTTATGATTAATGCACGCGTGAAAATATCCAGCTTGCGTTAGCATAGCGGACCAACGATAATAAACTATCTGGAAAACGTCAGACTCGTAACGCGGGGAGCACACATCACTAGAAAAACCCTCTATTTGGGGCTGCACTGGTAATTATAGCTGGATTTCGTAGCTGAGAATAGACGAATCTAGCGCCTGTTTAGAAATAGAGGCGAATTGTGGCGGTTTCTGTTTAGAGCAGGATTGTATCGTTATGTTGTAAGTTCATTGAACACACGTACACCTCTATTGGTGCTTTTAGATTAAAATCCCCTAAAGTCACTGTAACCATTCATGGACAAGGATGTGAATTCGCAATTGCAAATGTGTGATTACGAATAATTATATCCTGCACTCCCGCATTTGAATAATGTCGCAAAAAATGGGAATAAGCTCGAAGCTTAGAAAAAGATGGTTATACTTAGCCGAGTAATTTTCAAGGAGCAGATAGTGCGTTGTTAAGGAAACTCGCCAAAAACCTGCGAGTTCGTATATTTCTGCCGCTTAATTGCCGCGTAGTTGGCATCAGTCTTTTCAACCACGATATTAATGTGCCGGTATAGCACTGGACGAAAGTGTACTGGCAAGGTACGTCACTGCAAAATTAGTAGCACGTACGTTGTACAACAGAACAAATTCGTACCGCAACAACTGACTCCGGTGAATCACTGATGCAAAAATAGAATTGTTTAAATGCACGATACAGTAATTCGACAAATAGACAATCCAAAAGTTCTAAGTAATTTACCAGGAATAATTTCTACGAAATTAAAATCCTTTTGAGCATAAGTTGACGTTCATAATTCCTTTGGTACTTTCGTCCAGTAATAACTCGTTATACTAATCGTCAAACAGAACAAGTTTATAAACAGTGCACGATTGCAGCAGCTCGGAAAGAAGATTGTAAGAGCGCGGCTCAAGTTTCCGCAGGCGTTTGGCGAGTTGTCAATTCCGAATCTTTAAAGAATCGGCCGTCACTCATTTATCCGGGGATTGGCCTCGCAGGTACCAGTGCACGTGTGTGCGGTGCCTGATGTGTCTGTGTTTTTGGGGGTGTAGACGCGCACGAATACCTGCAAACCCTCTCTCGCATATTCGGGTGGCGGCTAATCTACTCGAGAGGAGTGTACTTGAGCGCCTAATTACCCTAGAGATCTACACACTTTCCTAGGACACTTGGTCAGACCAAGGCCAGAGGGTCGTCCAGACGAAAGAGCTATTATTGTGATTTCAGGAAAAAAGTCTCGAGAACCTTGAAATTCTTTTTTGACAGCATAGGACACTTGCCAATTCTTGGGAGTTCAACTCTACCAACTGGAAAGGAATATCTGAGTTGCTAGTCGATGCAATAATGAAAACAAAGTATTTCAAAATTAATATAGCACTCAACTCTTAAGTAGACAATAATAAGCATCTTACTCTAACGATCCTCTGACGCTGATCTAGAATTAGTCTAGTCATTAGGCTAGAATGCGTGTGACTTCCAGTGGAATGACCTCCCGAACACGTCGTGTTCCCCAATCCAATAACATTGACCAAATAATGCCCTTGGTATGCAATTAAATTGTGAGATATCACACTTTTAATTACTATTTTGTTACAGTACAGGCATAATAGTGAATGGTGATATTTAATCAGTAACAGATTGACTGCCTCACTAGTCTCCTAATAATCATTTTAAAAGTTGAATGAAAGAAAAGGCTCTTGTATGATTAACTGGATTAATAGAAATGAACTTAGTGATCTTAAATGACGAAGTAGACAAAGTACATTTGGCAGTCAATGTGTTAATCAGTGCAATAGCGACGGGGCTGATCTAGGAGTATTTGGCGAACACCCGACACCCCATTAATCATTCTGACCCACCGGAGCTGATCTCAAGCCGTTGACAAATTAGCGATAGAAAGTATTAACATATATAACCGAAAGAATCCCGGAATGCAATTCACGGTGTAACCTTGGCGGAGAGCTCGTTCCGAGAGTTTTCCGGGAAACTTGGGACACTTTTGCTCATCGCCGCCGTTTTCTCTTCCTTTTTCAGCCCGTAAGAAGCCGCTCTCGCCCTTTGCCAAGTTTCGCCAGCTTGACAGACAGAACAGCGCTGCCTCGACACCGAGGTAATTATGGCTGAATCATCTTCGGACTAACGAATAATAGATCTCTTCAAACATTAAGAATTCCATAAATCATTAAAAATTCTCCGCATATTAACCCACTCTGCCCTAATGTTCTGTTAACACAACGTGTTAATTGCTCATGTTTTCAATCACTTTACATTATTGCATTTCTACTAGTTCAGATTTCAATTATCAAAACATTATTTCACGTGCTGCATTATTTTCAACTTAGGGAAGACGTTTGTTTTTAATTAGTAAAGTAGGTGAACAATTTGCCGTTCAAATAATATTTTTTACGTGTAATGGATGCAAACAAACTTACACGCGGGCCATGCGCAAAGTAAATAACAATCGATGACGGGGGACGGCAAAAAAAATAAAACACTTCTGCGGGTCAACTGATAAAACATTTTCAGTAATTGAAATACAAGCAACGCGTATCTCCCGCGTTATTAAGTGGTTTACCGCCTGCATGTCAGTCCAATTTCGTTCCCAAGCTGTTGGTAGTGATACTAAAATGTTTGTGAGGAATTCTGTGAACACTTTTGAACGATTGAGGTATTGAAGTTCCTTCTATTCTTTTTGAATATTCAGTGAGTAACAAGTCAATCGAATTAATAATAATTTAAATTAATTCCTTAAGTGTTAGAGTAATTTAGAACAAAAGCAAACTAAGACGCATTATTGTTAATAGACAGAATCATGCATTTACAAGTTGTAAACGCAAACAAGTTGAAAATTATGCCTTTGCTAAAAATTCGTCCACCGAAGTTCTTGTTCGCATAAGATACTCTTAGCAGACAATCAAGAACTTCAGAAAGTCCTCCGAGACACATTTCTCGTCGGAACTTATGAGTTCAAAAGACCCGAAATGTTAACGCCTCTGCTTTTCTCTCCTAAATATAGTCCCGTGAAGTCGCCGGCTGGTGAGTTTCGATTCAAGTTCACTGAGCCAGCGGTGCAGAGCAACGCAGTGCAAATAAAAGAGCGGCTACTGGCCTGGTGCCGTTCCAAGACGAAAGAGTACGAGGTGAGCTTGTCGTTATTAACCAGCAGTCAGTTGTCCAGCTATTTTTATGATTATTTGTTCAACTAATATAAATCTACTGTTGCACGAAAAAATGGTAAATTGAAGACTGTTGAGTGCCGAAGACTTCTCTTCCCAACCATTTTAATCTAGTCTTTCAGAAATTTAAATAATTGTTAGTAGTACTATTGCAATGAATTACAATCAACACAGATATTAAAAAAAAAAAATTGGAAAGCAATTATAAGTAAATGTGTTTGTGAAAAATTGAATCGCATTAGTATTTAATCTTTGCGTATTATAATTTCTATAAATTATACTTCATCATATGTAAAAAACACTAGCTTAGAATTAAGTATGAAATTGCTGAATAAGTGGCTGGTACTTTCACCTTGTGCCCTTGCACTTATACCTAAAAATTTCTCATTGCTAGAGGTCCCTTGTCTAATAATAGTCACCTCCGTCCGGTGCGCCGAGTTATTTGTGGATTACTGACTACTGAAACGTACTGCGAAGTCGGAGATTGTTACATTACAGACTTGCCAATGAAAAATCGTACTTTGTGTTACAGAATATAAAATTGGACAATTTCTCGACAAGTTGGAACAACGGATTGGCATTCTGTGCACTCCTTCACCATTTCAAACCGGACGCCTTCGACTATCATTCTTTACGCCCAGAGAACCGCAGGCAGAACTTTGAGCTGGCATTTACTAAAGCCGAGTATGATTTATTTTCCTATTTTATTAAAGTTCAGACTGAATCAATGATTCAGACCAAATCCTTTTATGGACATTAAATGAGTTTCCCAAAACACAAATATAAATAAAAATGTAGTTTTATTAGAACTCCCACATTTAGAATTTGAAATTTGTGTTGGGTAATGACATTCTAATATTTTTATAATAGATTCCTTATTAAGGAAAAGAATAGGACGCATTCAGTTTAGTATTAATTACTATTAAAAGATGGAATTTTGCAGCGAACTCGCGGGAATTGCGCCGCTGCTCGACGTAGAGGATATGGTGGTGATGCGACGACCGGACTGGAAGTGTGTGTTCACCTACGTGCAATCGATCTACCGCCGTTTCAAAGACGAGGACTAAGAGGTCCTGATATGCGAACGCTTGCCAATAGCGTGCCTTTCACGATGCAAGCCCAGGCTCGTGCGTTGAAGACGAGAGTGGATGGGTCGAGACCCACGGAAGGAAACGAGAGCTGGACACTTGAAAACAATCTGCGTACCCAAAGCTTCCAACGCGCAACTTCTCGACAGCTTTCCGAATACGCTACTACCTTCTCCAAAGGCGGTACGATAAACACTGACTTCCTGGTGTACGCCGAGGAAGAGCTTTCACCCGGCATACTACCGAAGCATGCTCGATTGCCGCTAACAATCTTGTTAGCCTCGCTGTTTTTCATTTATGTGGAAACTGACAATACCAAAGATTACAGGAATAAAGAATGTGCAATGAGAATATATTAGTTTCCATCATTGGCCCAGCGATCTTAAAAGAGAATGACGAACTTGAAGGAGTTATAAACAAAAGTCGGATGAACTTTAGGAAAATCTATGTATTCGAGACATTTATTTCAGGTCGCATAACGTTAACGATATAATACGTAACTCGCATACAATTGGATAGAGGTAGACAATGTCTGCGAACGCTTTGATTTGATAGGCACACACGCGTAAAGTAAAACTAGACCAGGCAAGACTTCCGGGATATTATCTGCCCCGGTGCTTTCGTAACTTTGTTTATGTTGCTCAGACTTTTTTCCTTTCATTGTGCCACACATAGTTGTGCGATTACCACGAAAGTACATTGTGCTTATCTCCAATATGGAGAGAGGACAAATTTCTTGTTCGAACCATAAGGCACTCGGTAATACTATATAGTTCAGGGTACAGTTAAACTGCGCTGTCGTCAAGGGAATTATTTATGTCACTCCTATCCTCCCCGATCATCTCTTGCAGGACTTCTACCAATGCTCTTGTCTCATCGAGCATCTCCTTATATACACGGTTCTCCTCCTCCAGCTTCTCCACACGTTCATTCAATTCCTTATTCTCCTCGAGCGCATCCTCCAGCGCTATCCGTCGTCTTTCAGCAAGAACTTCCCAGTAATTTTCGCTTGGTCCCGCTAAAATAAGTGTACGAACAATGTTAACACATTTTACATGACTGCTAAAGACAGGTTCTAAATGGTAGTAGTAAATATGTTCTGTCACACCATCGGATGTTAGGTCTTCAACTTCAACTTTGATTTTCTCTCCTCTCGCGGTCTGAACAGCTTTATCCTTGAAAGTAGTCTTTTTGCGCTTAGGAACATCCGGCTTCTGCTTTTCTGTCACCTCACTACACCAGGATAATATCAGATTAGTTACTATGCTTGGATTGCATCGGTAAATATCAGTTTTAATCGATCTAATGTACCCTTTCATAGCCTCCTTGCCTGGCAGAGTCGATCTGAGTACTCTCCCACCGCCAACTAAATTTTCTTTGTCGGTGGCTGCGGGCTGCAAAACGTGCAAAGACTTTCTGACCTTATCCTGTTTTGGTAAAAGAGAAAAAATTACGATGTACCATCCAGCTTCTATATCTGGTTTAATCTATCTATTAGACTAGTTTCAAATTCTAAATCTGATATAAACTATTTAAAACTATCGGTTTTCAGTGCTTCGTGCGTTAAAAGAGTGATATACTTTAGATAGTAACTTTCAGAAACATACTTCCCTTCAAAATCAATATAACTACCAGTAAGAAGTCTCTTCTAGTGCTTCGATATATAAGATTACACTGCACTAATTATTTTTTACTGTTGGTAGATAATAGTAAAAGGTAAACAGATACATACAGCATAGAATGAGTTATAGAACTTGTAAATCCAATGAGCAATGTAAAAAGTAACAATACACAGTACACACATATTTTCTGTAGAATTCTTATAACGTATTTCAATTTCAAGGGTGGTTTTCGAGTCTATATAGAGCTGATTGTGGTAATCAATATAAAACTAAATAATTAAACCAGCCAATCAATGAAAATGAGAATAAAAGCATATGTTAAATGAAAGTAAATGGGTAAATAAAAAAGGAAGTAAAATCTAACTTAAATGATGTTAATTCTAGAAACTTGTCTGTTAAATGTATTGCATTAGCAGTTTTTGTGATAGTAATCAAGAGAAACAAAATCTTGTTTATAAGCAAGACTCGTAGATTTTTAAACAAGTTCATATACCGAAGTTTTGGAAATGGCTTGTTAAAATCGCATGCAGAAGTAGGTCGAGTGAAGAATGGAAACGAAAATACAAAAACTCCAGGAGAATGGATCGTCAAAACAAACGGTCCAAACCTGACGAAAGCCAGAGATCATAGGTTTGTGTTAGTTAAACGGTATTCAAGAGTTCGTCGAATCATAAGCAGCAGAAAGTGGAGGAAAAGTAAGATATAATGTTATGAATAACAAACACATAAATAATAATATCGCAGTACTGCGAAACCCAAGCACGCTTGCATCAGCGTCGACGTAGCTCATTGCAATCAACGTGTTACCATAAAAATCATGTCACATAAACCATTTCCCATGCGTTAGATGGATAAACATAAAAATGTACAAAGTAAACAGGAAAGCGTGCGGAAGAGAAGAAAGAAAATTTATAAACGAAATGGAGCACTAACCTCGGAGGCAACAGTTTTGGCGGCAGAAACTTTCGTACCACCTCCGGGCTTCATACTGGCTGTGCTACTTGTTGCTTCAACTTCGATTAAAACTTTCGAAATGCAGGCTGCTAGCTTACGGATCGAATAGCTGGATGAAATTCCGTCGTAGTTCGTAGATTCGTCGATCACGAGCCTTAACGATTTAATATTTAAATCTCCCGAAAACACTTGCTGCCCAACCCCTCGCCCTGCGCCAGTACATATGATGCACGCTCCAGGATTATGGCGCGAGAACTTGTCATCATCACCGCCGCTTTGGCGCTGCCATCTATTTCTTACGATGGCCCTTCTCGTGCAACTTCAGATCATTGCAGCACTCCTTCTCATTAGAATATTATTCCAAACGTATTTTAGTTCGAATTGTATATTACAAGCTTCTAGTATCAAAGTTGAAGATACACCGATTTCCTTAGTTGTATCAGTTTAGCTCTAAACACAATTAGATATTATAGAAGTAAAGTTTATCAAAAGTGTAGAGTGCGTGAATTCAAATTCAGTGTGCGATTCGATTTATCGAACAGTCATCGAAGCGATAGGAGAAAAGTGGAAATAATGGCGGTCACCATGGAGGATCTGATGAACCTGCAGAAGGAGATCTTCGCAAAAATCAGCAATAATGAGGTGTCCGAGCTCAAAACTTTGCTCTCTTCGAAGAAAGTCGTGATGAACTTCGTCGACGAGAATGGAATGACACCACTTCAGCAGGCCTGCTACAAGGGTAACACCGAAATCGTGCAGATGCTCCTCGACCAGGTAGGTTAAGAGCACTATGTTTTCCCGGTATATATGACTGTTAGTAATTAAACTCTCCCCTTAACAAATGTGGGATTATTCGACCAATTTATCCAATTCTCCATTTCATTCGATTCATCGATATGAATTTGTCATGGGAAAAATGTTGCGTGGAATAGAGCTCGCAAGTAAACACTGTTGTTTTCATAAAACGTCCTTAAAGCGGTGTATGTCGGACGCGCATTGAAATTAAATGCACGCTTAAGTGGATTGCGGCTGAATTGAATTGGATGTAACAGGAAAAGGTATTCTTTTTCTCTACCTGCTTCACTGAATTGTGTATAGCAGGCCTCTATACACTGCGTGTTTCGTCCACTAAACGTTCCAGAAAAGTCATTCTGCCTTCGTAATTATTTACAATTTCTGAATAATATGTAACGTTTTATTACAATTAAATTTTTCGATGATATACTTATATTGTTCTATTTTTTCGTTAATGCAATAATTTATGTAATATAATATTGTAAACAGTGATATCATATTATATCCAGTGAATTGTGATAAATGATTATTGTTCCAAAGAACTATAGTTGATTTGGAATTGGGAAATGTAAGCAAACTTTGTAATTTATAATGATCTTTAAACATTATAAGAATGTAAGTTGGCAAGAATATTTATTGTCTATTTTCCAGGGAGCAAATGTGAATGCACGCCTGCATGAACACGCATACACAGCGCTTCACTTTGCAGCACTGAGTGGTAATGCCCAACTTTGCCATCTGCTGATGTCACACGGTGCCAAATTAACAGCTCTCAATAGTGTGGGCAGAACACCAGCGCAAATGGCTGCATTTGTGGGCAATCATAATTGCGTGGCCATCATAAATAATTTCATTCCAAAGGCTGACATCGATTACTATACCAAGCCACAAGGACTCCAAACAGAGCCCATGTTACCACCGCATTTGGCTGACTCTTTTCATAATTTCATCATGCAAGTTAATGTACATCCAGTGCGCGTCTCTATAAACCTACAGAGATGTCCTGGTTTATTGGAAAATGCTGCCAAGGTAACTTATTAATATTCAAGCAAATTTTCAATTCTCCATTCAATTGAAAAAGGATACCATATAATAATATAATTTATAATATTCAACAGATACAGAAAGTATTAGAGTCAATGCATCACAAAGAAATGACAAGAGGCGCTGAAACAAACGAAGTAATGGCGTTCAAGTATCACTACCTCAGTTGCGTGATCGCCGAAGTAATAAAGTGTCAAAAGCGGCAGGAAGCTCTTCGAGCTGAGAAAACGGAAAAGTCAAATGACGAAGGCGAGGAAAAGAAATCGGACACGCTAGAATTGCTGATACGGAAATTCCTGAAATGCAGCAAAAGCGATGGTACACCGGAGTACCAAGAGGCTTTCCTAAGAGAGACTGTCAGAGAGTTTCCGTATAGAGAGAGCACAATATTCCGGCAAATGGTAGCGACGCTGGCAGCGAGCGATCCTCCGTCAGCGGTGTCTGTAGTATCAGCAGCGATAAACGGACAGAGAGCCTTCGCGGATAACGTTCAGACCTGCGTGACCTGCGGCGAGGAAAAGGCCAGCAAGAAATGCAGCAAATGCAAGGCAGTGCAGTACTGCGATCGGGAATGCCAAAGACTCCACTGGTTCATGCACAAGAAAGCCTGTGCGCGTCTAGGACAGAACACGACGATTAGTGGCACCAAGATAAGCGACACCGACCTTAGGATGTAAGAATAATGGCGGAACTATGGCGGAAGTGAATAATACTTGGAATATGAATAAAATATAAATATATGGATATGTGACTTTAAAGTTACACGGCGTTCTAGCGGGTTAATTAGACGATACGTTAAACACGAGAGAGATCGGTGGACGTATTCTGTATTTCGTGTTTTCCCTTCAGTTGCAAACTGAATTGAACACGCCGAGTCATTGGTTTTTATCTTGGGAGGCAGATTTCAAATAGAGAGGAAGAGATACAAGGAGGAATGTGTATAGGACCTTTCAGGCTAACTGTATATTATTTAGTTTTATATGTCGAACTCGGCTGGATTTTCTACCGAAACTAAGTGCATTTTTTTAGTCCCTCTTATTCTCTGATGTTCATCCACACGCAAACATACACACACTCGAAATATACTATATGTATTTCCATCTTCCTGGTCACGCGCACCAAATGATCGCAGTTGCCGTTCCTTTGTGATTGTATTCCTGTCCGTTATTGTGGTCGACGTCCTTGTAAAAATAAATCAAACTCTGGAGGAATCCGTGCGACTTATTATTTCATGGACCTAGTTCGTAGCCTTCGGTATACAGACGTTTAGCTATTTTATATTCTGTTCATTTACATTTTTGCGCCCGCATGTAGGTGGAACGGGCGCTTTACCACTCAAGTGATTTAATAACCACATACCACGACGTCTAGTTGATTCTTTATACCCTAACAAATGAAAATATATACTTGTAAATGTAAACACTTTACAATAAATTAGAGGTGTGATAACAAATATTTTAAGTATTTATATCATCGCATTAAGTATTACTTTTGCGTACCGTTGTTTGTAAGATACCAATACGTGACGATATTACTGTCACATCTTTAAAAGGCTTGATAACGGACACACTTGCTACCGTTAAAATATGTAATGATACTCCATTCATAGCATGATGTAACAGGACAATTCGGCTCCGCCGCTAGTTCTGGGTCACGCACATTAAAACTATTACTGCAAATTAATTCAAAGTAAAGTCTTAAAGCTTCTTTGAGCAAATAAAATCAGGTCTATTGTTAATTATCACTAATTAGTGGTGATATTAAGTATACTGCTGCATTTAGTAGTATTTTCAAGAACAAGGCGCGATAAAAAGCAAATCACGATGACAATAGGATTTTTCCCGATTCCAAAATTCAAAGGACTTTCACCGTTTCAGCTAGGAATATACATAGCTGACTTTCTCTTTGGGAAGCAAACAGGATGAATCGGCTTTGCACCTCTTCTTGCGCAAGCAGCGTGACTGATTTCGGACCCGATCGGGTCCAGAATATGTATATTGGACTACGGTGTAACATGCATACGTACGTCCAATGCACATAACACATATTACGTGCAATCGGTAATTTGAATCGTAGATTAAAAAATGATTGTGCATACAGCGAATCAAATTATTCGCAATTTAACACCACAAATGTCAAATAATGGGAAAGTTGCATTAATATAATATTGAATATTATAAAATACATTTATTTTCAATATTTGATTACCCAAACTATTTAAAATTGTAATAACAACGAAAAATTGTTGTTTAAAAAAATTATAATTATACATTTGCACATTATACCAGGTATTATTTTGGAACAATTTAACATTCTTCTTTTGATGAAGATCCACTGGTCTATTACTATGAGCTGCAGTACGTTCGCGTCCTTGGCCTAGTCCAATGCAATTCCCATTTCCTTAAACCAGTTTCCCTCTTCTCCGAACCGAAGGAATGTTAAATATTACATCATTACAGGGAGAAAGAAGGTCGTCATAATCTACAATCCAGAGATCATAGGAAATCCTTCTCTCCTATGGAATTAGATCATTGTAAAAACGCATATTGCCATAGCTGGAAACAATCATGTGTCTTTATTTGAATACATAGTTTCACTGGCAGAGAATCAAATAGAATAAGGTCGATCTGATGCATAAGGACAAGGAATTATAATAAGAAAGGTGTCGGGCAATAATGACATGACTCTGCATGACTGCAGACACTGGAACAAATAGAGATTAATTAAACAACGATGACAGTAATTTCGTTTATACTAAATGTTAATCAACTTGCAGGGAACTCCAAAACCTTTAAAATAAAAATTAAGAATTGCAACTATTGTTAAATGTTGATTTCTAAAATATATTCTGTCAAATTGTACTTCGATTGATTTCTTCTGTCATTTAATAATTACTGCATGCTTCAACTTAAATAAGAGGACGCTCTTGCAGCGTGGACTTTCTTTTTTCAAATGCAATGGACATTCAGACAAATTGTGAAGAGTATTTTAAATACTCGACGATGGAAATTGAAGAGTCACCGAACCATTATGACACAGGGAATTCCCTGTGACCTAAATTTCCTTCGCTTATTGTAGGTACAACTTACACCGATGATATAATGCATGAAGTACATACTTTATAAAAATATGAGTAACATATAAATAAACAAAATCAATATTTGTCCTTCAATTGGAATTAAAATTGCGTACGTCAAATAAAAAAATGTAGTATATAAAGCAACCTTGGATCATCGTGACTTCTTCCGGGATCCTGCGAAGTATCCTTTGCTAATGACTGATCTGCAATTCGAAATTAAAGCGAATTATTGACGGAAAAAGGTGAACGTGACATTAACCCCTTGCCTTGAATCACCACGCGTATCACTCGTGATGCAAATAAGAACGCAAATATGAGAAACACTCATGTGTTTCACTGCTATAACAGTTGTGGAAGGCACAGATTGCAGAATCCTTTAGCACATACGTTTATCTCAGCTTTAATCAATGCTGGCCTGATTTTATAATACTATAAAGCATTTGTAATAACAATACAGATATGAGAAACATGCGTGTGCAACGTTACTATAATGTAACGCGTGTGGAAAGCGCAGATTGCAGAATCCTTTGGCATACACACTTATCTCAGTTTTAATTCACGTTGGCATTCATTTATAATTGTATATAAGCCTTTGTAAACTGCGCAGTACTGATTATATATTTGTTAATAATACATGCTTGTGTAAATTAAATAGATGCCTACAGATTCCCATAAGAAAGGAATATACAATAATTGTACATAAAAACGAAGGAATATACTTCATTACATTTTGTATTGAATTAGATTAAACTATTTCATGAATGGAGTCACATTTATCAAATTTCGCACTACATCCTTTATTCTGGAAGTGGGGTCAGGAAACATTAAGTCATCAAAGTGAGATAATTAAACGGAAGGTGCTAGACGTATCAGCAAACAAGTGTGACGGTGCGGAATGTCCGATGGGAATCGACAGCAGATTTCAGCAGGTGGCACAAGTGGGAGTCCGAGAGTAAGGACTATGAGGAGGAGGCTTCTACTCCTGACGAATAACCCGAGTAGTCTTCGACTGGCACTCCAATAGCGAAGATGTCCGGGCCGCATTCAAAAATCATCCTGCTGGTTCTGTCAGTGGTGCTGTCGTCGGCGGTGGCAGCGGTGCCGAAGAGGACAGGCAGAGGTCCGATTCAAGATGCGATAGAAAGTGGTGCTGCCGCCGAGTACAACCGCGATGACTGCGTTTGGAGACGCGGAAATGATCGGGATTCCTGTCCAGATCCTGATATCAAGATTTACCTTTATGTGCCCGGGAAACCCAGAAGGGAACTCGAGTATCAGCATGAGACTGATTGGCTCAGGCAGGACTACGATCCTACCAAGGAGAATGTTATCCTTGTGCATGGATATGCAGGTAATTTCCGGATCTATCTAATCATATTTGATAAGTCTATCGCATTGTATTGTATTCATTTGTTTCTCTGTTCTGCAACAAAGTATTAAATAGTATTAATTCCATCATAAAAATATAGTACTTTTAAGTACTTTATCAGTTATATTATTTCTAACAATTGCAAACAGTTTATTTTATACAGAAAATATTGTTTGATAACATCGATCAAAAATACAGTATTGATTAATTCGAAATATGTTTTCCGGATTTTTTAACATTTAAAATGTATTACTTTAGTACTATAACAGCAGTAACGAAGACTTCGGCATCTCTAAACACTCACCCGCATGAATAACGAATACATATGACTGTTAACACTTCAAACTCGTAAAAACACAACCTACTTTACGTAACGAAAATCGAACGGTACTTGGTGTACACATAATTGTATTAAGCTTTACACCTTTAAGTGACACACAATGAAGTTGAGAAAAACTCGGAAAAACATACAACGACGTACAATTATTTACAATTAATTAAATTACTGCATTCGTGAGTAAAAAATTCAAAGATTTATGTTTGAAATATTAGTAAAACTCACCACATTCTCTGTCACATAGGCGGAGACGATACCCTGCCGATTGCTGTGCTCCGTGACGCCTACCTCCGCAACAACAGCTACAACATCTTCATGGTAGACTGGGGTGCTTTGTGCGCACCACCCTGTTACCCAGCAGCCGTAGCAAATCTCCGACCAGTGGCCCGGTGTCTTGCCGCCAGTCTCACCACCCTCCGAAATCTGGGTCTGCCCATCTCAAGGACCACCTGTGTCGGCCACTCCCTGGGTGCCCACGTTTGCGGCATCATGGCGAACTTCCTCCTCTTTAGGATGCACAGAATCGTCGGCCTGGACCCGGCTAGACCTCTTCTACGACCTGGCTTGGTGAACCGATTGGACAGCGGCGATGCTGACTTCGTCGAGGTGATTCACACAAACGCTGGATATTATGGGGAATCCGGTCGAATGGGTCACGTGGACTTTTGCGTGAACGGCGGCAAGGTCCAACCCTTTTGCGAGGACAAGGAGAACTTTCAACTGTGCAGTCACGTTTGGGTAGTCTGCTACATGGCGCAGAGCATTGATAACGGAGGCTTGAAAGCCATGGCGGAACCATGCTCCAGGAGATGTCCTTCTGGACCCAGAATCGGAGCGAGGGCAGGAGTATACGTGCCGATGGGGCAGCATACTCCTACTGGGACTAGGGGTTCCTATTGTTTCACCAGTCAACAGCCACCTTATTGTCCTAAGTATGGGGATGGAAAGGGTGATCTCAGGTGCTGTATGCCGGATGATGATAAGTCTGCCGAGCAGATGCTCCAATAAGGTAAGTTTTAATCCCCAGGATCCTATTAACTCCGAATTAACCGCAAGCTAATCAGAAATCGTATTCGTTACGATTTATTGCCATTTTTAATGGGATTGTAACATTCTATAGTCTTAACACATAACGGATAATGTCATTAGAACAGTATTGAATAGGATTAAAATAGCTCTGCTGACAATCGGCACGTCGAAGGTCTATTGGAACGTGATAGCTAGGTGCACACTTAACAGTCAGCGTGAACGAATCGCTTAAAAGGTGATCGCTCGGTCTAGCGGTGCATGCAAACCAATCTGACCAGCTGCAATTACGTATTCCGAGACGGTACTGTCCCCGGAAAAGTTCCTGATCCGTGATCGACCGGACACACGATCGATCCCGTTAGTTGCTCCACTGACAATCGACCGATCTTGTGTACTTCGCTGCGAACAAACGGACAGCTTTCCGCACCTAGATCGTGTCACGATTGTGTCATCGATGACTGTCAGACCGGCCAAGAACCTATTTCGTAATGACGCCGGTATTAGCCTAATTAGGCTTTAACCTCATATTGCCCAAGCCGTTGAAATCATGGGTGGAATGGGCGAGGTCGAACTTTAACCGTCACTTTCAGTGTCTCGCTGGCGTAGCTGTGAATGAGCTCCGATGACTAGAAAGCCTTTCCTTGAACTAACTCGATCGTAAACGGGAAGCTTCGATCTCGTCCCATCTCCTACCGAGTTATTTTATACCAGAAGTGGGAAGAGAACATTCTCGAAGATTTCATCGGGAATGTAACCTTGGGCTTGACAATAGGAGCTCAGCAGGGCCTACATTAACCCACATTTCATTAAGTACGATCAAGTTGTGCTTAATGTGTTCAAAATAGTGTCGGGGATACCTTAAACTGTTCCACCACTAACAAGAAGAAATAACGAGAAAAAAATTCATTAAAATTGTGGGGAAAGGGAAAAAAAACTTGGTTCAAGTTCTAACAGTCTAACTTCACATCCTTCATATGATAAATCATACTGGGCAGCTTCATAAATTGTTCGTTCACACTCGTTCTTTTCCAATACAGTGTCTAGGCTCGATTAGCATTTACTACGATATTACGAGGGAAGAAAGACTCGAGAAGAGATTGGGGGAAAAACTGCTGGCTCCTGAAGAAAGCCAGTAGCGAAGCAAGAGTAGTCAAGTAGTCATCGAGCCGGACCAGACAGATTCGGAAGTGGTGTTTTCGAGAGATCGGACTACTGGAATCTTCGAATGGGCGACGTCCCGGCGCGACAGCAACCCATCCACCCCTCTGCCACGAGACTTACACGTGTCCCTGCACTCGAGTTGAGTACTCCTACATAGTACATACTTCAAGAAGCCTGTTTTCCCCACTAATGAGCCGAGGCGCATCCATCTACCAACTGAACAGCGCCAATTTTGGCTGGTGAACTAAATCGAACGTACAAGGGGTGAAGTGGGTAGGGGATGTAATGAATTCTTTCTAGGAATAAGTGAACTGATAGTGAAAACATAATGTTTTATAAAATAAATTGTTGTATTTTTAATCCTTTGCACTTCGATGGAGAATGATGACAAAACGTGCAACAAAGTGTTTTTGAAACTTAAACTGGTAAGAAACAATTGCCCTATTTGCCATATCAGTTTATGAAAGATTAATTATCACACAAATCTAAAAAAACACACAAAGGGTGCAAAGAGATAATTAATTCTAGATTTTTTATAACATTATGTTATAGCTCTAAGCCTGTAACATTCTGCTACTGACAGTCAATAGGTATATAATCTTGCAATTATGACAACGAGTTCTGTAAAAAGTAATTTATTGTAACATTTAAGGAATAGTGGAACATTCGCATCCCTTAAGTAGCTACTAGAATTTCATCGTGTATATCTACATATAGGTATACTATGGTATACTTCCGGATTCGAGACCGGACATATCGATTGTCATTCAAGTTTCAGTAACAATAAGTCGTCGTTAGTGAAAAATAAGTATAATACTGCAAGGCGATATTCGAGTGCGTTTTCCCAAGCACTTGTATAAGGAACGGCGATAAAAATATTGAGAATATGTATCGCTATTTATAATACTTATAATTACTTGTACATATATAAATGTTCTCGCGTCAAGGCACTAATCCTAACTATTTACAACTATGTAGCTATGTATGTATTGTTAATTAAACCAGTATTTCTTTTACACTCTGCGAATATTCTTTCTAAATTCATGCAAAGCCCTTTACGACCATCGAAAAATTCATAAGACCACATTATTCTGTATGAATTCGGTAAAGAAATCTATTTATTTTAATTACGAGCAAATCTATTCTATTTTTGGTGAATCTATTTATAAATCTTGTATGAAAGTGTTGTACGTACAAGAAAATGATAGAAAAGTATCAAAAGGGCTGGGAATCTCTGTCACTATTGAATTCGAATCCACTAGCAAGAAAATCAATTAATGCTCGTAGTGCGTATTGCGAAATGGAGCATGAAAGTTAGAAAGGAGGCATCAGATAGTCGCCCAGTGCTTTCGCGAGGAAAGTCGAGCGGAAAATTTCGCCGATGGCTCTCGCGTGCCAAATCGAAAATGTCGCATTTCACCGGCTCTCTCACGCGCACTTACAAATTCCTCTCCACCAAAGTGGAACTTTACGGTAAAACGCGCCTCTCCGCGCATCCCAACGAAGCGCACTTTCTTCGCAATCGCTTCTTTTCCTTTCGACCACGGCACACGCCGTAGAATAATAAAAGGCACTTGCCAGAAGCGCATCAATTTCGAGACCTCCAAGGAAAGGTGTTCACAGGTCAACACGTTATTGACCAATTACAACTGCTATTACCAAACTAAATGATTGTGTAACTACTTATGGGACAACTATGTCATAATAACATCGTGTAATTGGACATTTTTCGGTCGATTATGCAAACAGACGATCAACAAGGTGTTAAGATTCCTTGCAAAGGATTGCACATTACAATACGCGTTTAACAATAAATCTGTACAACTTATAAAATATATCCTGAACGTTTATGGTGTGTTGGTCCAACGAGCTATTTACAACTATTCGTAATATTTAATCAATTGTTCTTTGACTTTTTCTATTTTTCTCTCCTTTCTTCTCTAGATATTATAAGCTAGTTTTAAAGGCACTTTAAGTAGACTTGAACTAGGACAAACTCTATCAATTATTTATTCGATCAGGAACAATGGTAGTGATAGACTAAAACAACTCTTAAATTAATAATTATAGAGAGCAATTCTTTGGTATTACGGGGTCTATCGTAACGAGCAAATCATTATTAAATGGCAATTAATAATTAAATGTTCGTAAATCAATAGCGCTAAATCTGGTATATTAAACTCTTTTCCGAATTTACTGCATGCTTACAAGCGCTCTATCAACAATCATAGTAGATCTCCGACACTTCCCTGAATAAATTCATATGCGGAATGGCAATACCCAAAAATTAAACATCGCTACAAGTCCTCTTCGTATAGTTGACGATCACTTTTACTTCAAAAAGGAAAAGAACAATCTAACAATAAATGAATGGATTTCGATGGACAAGGAAGTGGAGATCAACTATGCATGAAAAAAGACTTTCTACTTTCCTCTCTAATGAAGCTTGGAGAATTGCGTGACAAGTGGATACTGTGGGCGACGCGTCGCTTCGAAATGGGGGGAGGGTTGAAAGAGGGAGAAGTAGTAAGGAGGGAGAGGAAAACCAGGGTGAAATCTGGCCTGTGAGTTGGATGGAGGTGTAAGGGGAGTGCGACAGGAGGCAGGAGGGTCGACCCAAGGCCTGTGCAAACGCGGCTGCGTCTCTCGCTCGCCTTCAACCCTTGACGGGGAGTTCTGAAGGGGTGGGCTAACACCCCCGCAGCTGCTCACACTGTCGTCGACGCTGCTGGTCTCGCTCGATGCTGTTTTTGGCCTCTGCGGCGTCTCCAAGTGCGAACCCGTTCGAGAATCTGATTCCGAGGATGACACTGTACCCTCCTCGTCGTCCATCTGAGTAGAACGATCGTTCTCCACCTGCTGGAACTTCCGCTTACTCCGCGACTGACCTGTCTCCCGGAAGCCCTTCGCGAACGGGTTGTTGTCGATCTTTAGTTTTGTGATGTTCTCATTCTGCAAATATAAAAATGACTTTATTAATATTGCAACAAGCATTGGAGAATATTGTGGAATACAGGAAGCTAGGACAGTTCTTTCTAGTTCGTGGAATTTTACATTTCTTTGATATCAAGGTTCAAGTTGATCATCAAGATAGGAATACTACCAAGTCGTTTGTATCAATTTATGCAATTATTAAAGTGGAACATTATGAAAGTTGTCATCAAGTTATTAAAATTTATTTAAATTGGTACCATTTTTAGTCAATTACGTTAGTTTATGCATAAAATCGCCAATAAACAAAGTGATAATATTTATTTCATATTTATTCTATGTATAAAGATATCTCTCAAAATGTGTGAAATTATCGAGACAAAAACTGGTTTTGTATCCTGATACTTTGGTATTTTGTAACTTATTACACGATAGTGATATTCTCCGAAAGGATAGATTTGATGATCCGGTTAAATGTCAAAGGAAACTTGCTGTGTCATCTTGGCAATAGTTAAATGCTACCATATTACATTGCTACCTTTTATTTACTATTTAATGGCAACATAAATTTGCACAATTGTAAATAAAATGTGAGTCTATGAATTCATGAGGAATTAATTTAACAGTAATCAAATAAATATGTACCTGATAAGCAGTGACAGCAATGAACTCCGTCTCCTTGAACGTAAACGAGGAAGCCGGGTGGGAGTAGAGGTCCGTGATTCTGCTGAGATCATCGCAGCGAATTATCCAGATTCGGGGGACATATTTGTGCATCGACGTCAGTACAACCTGAAACAAATAAATAAACCATACTTAGAATATATTTCATCTATCGAAGAATCCAATTTACCACTAATCTTTCCTCTTATTTCACTATTTTCTATTATACTTCATTGCAATTCCATGAATTTATAGTAAAACTTGTCGTTATTACTAATTTTACAGTTATTGTAGTATTATTCGAATATATTGAATTATTTACTTTTTTCAATAACAGCATATAACTTCACTTATTACGCATGGCGCGAACTATTGTTTTCTTATCTCGAAAATTTATCAATTTATTAATATTTTATTCTATGGCCTCTTTTGATCATTTGTGTGACAGGGCCATTGCTACGGCTAGCTATTCGTGAATTGGGAGTGTCTGGCCAGTTGCCGATGTGTCGCCTGGCGAGGCGAGGGACGAGAACTTTTATTAAATCGGTAATTAGTTCGGCGAGGAGAAGGCTAAAAGGGCGCCGCTTTGTCGAGATAAGTTGGCGCCTCGCTAAGGGCTCGCCGGCGGACAGACGCGATTCTCGAAAACCAGACTGGCCCCTCAACCTTCCCAGAATCTCTCTCTCTCTCTTTCTCTGCCACTCTACCAATCCCACTTGTTCCTTGATCTTCTGCGCAGCTTTGACACACGGCGCATCCAAGAGACTTCTCACTTTTCGTCTCTTTCACCATTTATACCGCATTTCCTTATTCGAACTAAGAATATTACTTAGTTTTATAACTATTTTAATAACTTCTTGAGTATTCTAAATGGATAATTAAGAAAGCTTAATTGGGTAATTTCATTACCAATGATTTCATGTCGCGAGATTCTTATACCGATAGACAAAATGTTAACGTGGTAATTAATGCTAAAATTAGAATATTTGCCTTATTTAATTTTCTAGATTCCCTTAAAACAATCTAAAACACATCGATCTTAATAAGCAGGGTCCATTAAGCTCCCACCATCTTGTTGTTTGTACGTCTCCTGTTTCTAAAGAGGTCTTGTCCCTTTGGCAAAGGCTTCCCAAGAGAATGGGGTCCTGGAGTTCACCTCGTCCAAGTAGGAAGACAGTGCCAAGACAGGGTAAAATGCGGGAAGAACGCAGATCCGCGTAAGTAATGTCGGTGCGTATGAGAAGAAGGCTGAAAAGACTGGCAAGGGGCACCGAGAGAGGATGAGAAGAGAGAAAGAGAGAGTGTGGGAGCAGCTGCTGAAGAGCTTCTAGAAGGAGAAGAGTAAATTCGATGCCGTCGGGGGCGTAAACGGAGAAAGAGAGGAGCCATCAACCAGGGTATATCGATTACAAGGTGTCGTGGAGCGTGTTAATCTCCGGACCACGCGAGGAGCGCGTTTGAGTAGCTTAAATCTCTGGACAGGACTCGTCCCAGGACCCCCTCCGTCTCTCCAGCTTTTTGCCAATCCTTAATCCTGCTTTTGAGCCGATTCGCCACTTCAAAGTGGCCGCTAGTGAGACGCCCACCTCATAGTAATCGACACATTGCGGCTTAAAGAGGAATTTAACACGTCGATAAGTCCTTTTGAAGGATAGTATCTCTTGAAAATGATACCTGACCATTCTCGAGCTAAGAATACCTTTGGGTAGTAGCAATAGTAGAATGCTGAATTGTTTACAATTACTAGAAACATCGATTTAAATCTGGAGGGCAAATGATTAAAAAAGCTCGTTAAAATGAAACCTTGAAAAGTTATGTATTCAAAAACAAATCCGTAGAAAGTGTGTTAGTTTCATTAGAGACGAAATCGTACTAATTATAATTAGAAGTACGATGCCCCCACTCAATTCGGCCTGATCTTGGCTCGAGTAACTGATACGAGGGGAAGAAGAAACTTAGAGAAGTGTGAGCGGAAGCAGCGAGAGGTTGACGGCGGGAAAAAAGATTAGTTCCTAATCGACGTCTGTGTGGTATCGAGCGAGAGCCTTTAGCGGCGCGCTCCCCTTACAAAGAGGAGCAAAGAGTGGAAGATCGGAAGTGAGGGAGATACATGTGTGTGGCGACCTCCCGCATACCGCGTGCTGCTTCTTCCCGACTGCCAAGAACCAAAAGGACGTAACGCGAAACCCTCGGCTGATCCTCCGAGGAAAAGGGGAGACTCGTTTAAGGACAAGCGAGGCTTGTCCAAACATGGGACATCTAGATAGATGAATGGCCCACTCGCTTACTGCCTTCACGGAAACAGTAGCTTCCTATCATTTCTGCTTCGAAAATGGCACAAATTATTTCGGAGCGCAAAGAAATTCTAATACCTAATCTGACTTTTTCGGATTACTAATTAATTAAACCATATTTAGAAACTGCATGTTCCTACCGATTAGTTATATTAAATTTCTGTTTACTATTCTAGTCCGGCATTGAAAGATTCGTCAAAGTACTTTTCGCATTATCCTGATTTTAAATAATAAAATAAAGTAGAAGAACTTACATTATTTCGACTGTCGACAGCGTTATTGGTAAGTTTGAGCTTGTTAAAGCTAACCGGATGCTGCATCCAGTGTGCGCCGGGTGCAGGACTGTCCGGATGCAGGTAGATCCTGCGGTCGATTCTGGGTTGAGGCTCCGCTGGACCCGCGGATGTCCATCCCCTATTACTCTGACCGAGAGAAATCTCCTCCGAACTGCTATTGGCACCGCTTCCCACGTATTTGTGCCGGCGATCAGAGGCAGGCGCCACTTCAAGAAGCACGCAGTACCGAGCACGTCGCTCCAGACCATTTACGTTTAGTTGAATCGAAGGAAACATGCGTCTGCAACAGCGTAAATCATAAAAATGATTAATAGAAATTTCTATATGTTAAATAAAATATTTGTCCATGTGTTACTTATCAGGACCATTCTAAGAGTTTACATAGTTATTGACCTCCTAAATATTTGTACGAAAGTTAATTTAATCAAACAACATTCTAATACATTTGCATTTAATTTTATTTTACTTTACTTCCTTCAAGTTACTTTTGATTCGTTGTGTTTCGTATCTGCTGACTTTCTACCTGATTCAAGATTAAAATCGCAATGCCTGTCAGAAAACGAAATAGCACAGTTATGACCACTCCCTTTAGACAGGGTTTATAATACTGGAAAGGGTAGAAGACAGGAAATTCCAAATGACAAGTGCGGAATGACTTTTTAAGTCAGGTAAAGCGGAGCAAACTTCCTGCAGCAGGGGCAGTCAAGGGGACAGAAAATTCCCAGTCATTAAGCGATGGTCCTATTCCTTCGGCTACACTTGAGAACATCCCAGTCGCTATCTTTTGATCCCAGAGCAACCCAGTTTCCTTGGCGGAGCAAACACTCGGTAAAACTCGCGGATAATCCCAAGTGCAAACGGAGCAAAAGTCAATCTACCGACTGGGCTTGGTTTGCCTACCTAATTGCGGATTTTCACTCGGCCCTTTCGCCCTTGTTTACGTTTGCACTCGTTGGGACCGCTCGAGAAGCAAGCAACAGAGAGACAAGTTAAGACTTAAGAGAGGACTTAAGCAAGAAAAGGTGCAGTGATTATTTCTTTAATGTTAGCAACCGCACCCTCTTTGACTTTTGGCGAAGACCTAATTAGATGACGAAGCACTCCTTCGCAAAGTTTTGAAGCTGCCTGTCATTTAATATTAAATAGATGTTAATAGAGTTTGGACTACAAGATGCCATATACAAAGATACATGTTATTTATTTTAGGTTTGTAAGAATCGTTACGAATATGTTTAATCGAAAATATGAACTAAAACAGTATAGAATATTAAAATAAGTATCCAAGTATTGGACTCATTTGCAAGCTCTAATAATTCTATAGCATACGCCAAAATTCAGCGTGCAAATACAAGGTTTGAAGAGCGGAGTTCTCCCCATAATGGAGAGGAATTGGTAGCGGGAGAGGTATGTTGGAGCTCAAAGGCGATTTTTGTGGGAAGCAGCCAGGCAATTAGAGCGCACGAACTTCGACGGTGGCCCCGTAATGACTGAAAGTGGGGCCCACATAAGTGGAGGATTACGCCGTCGCGACGTCTGCCAGGAGAGACCCGTGCCACAGCAACGTCGTCGACGTCGCCGTCTGCCAGGCTGCTGCTCCCCAAAAAAAGCTCTCGAGATCATCGGAGAGCGAGCGCAGATAATGCCATTTGGTGATAGGAAGCACGCACTTCCAGCACGCGCCTTCCTGCTCTTTCATCTGCACGGGATTCGATGGGGAAACTCACGTGGCCCCATAATTAAAATTGAGCCTGCTGCCTCAATGGAAGCAGGCGCGAGACTCCTTCGATAAGGGTGCCGAGAGTCCAAAGGACCTTTTTGATAATCCTGCTTCACATGTACTGTTATTTACTGCATGCAAGAATTCCTTTTTATGACTTTCAATTGAAAGGAAATCGTGTTATGTGAAAAGAATCATGTAGAATACGAGTGTGATTTAAACATTATTTTAATATGTTTAAATATTCTTTATGTTTCTTCTTCTCTTCTATCGTCTTATATATTCATTCAAGCCTATGTCTCACGTGCGAAAGCTTTGCAAAATTCGGCAAACGCCCTTAAGTTCACGTGCTCCTTTGAAAACACGGTGAAACCGTAACGAAAGGACAAAGGAAATCCTGTAGCAAATGCAGTGGATGCTGCAAACGCAATTCTGTGTCTGGAGAGCACATTTCCTTGCTGCATTTACAAGTTGATCGAGAGCATGTGACACCATGAAGGAGCAAGGTAATCCGAACAAAGGTGCAAGAGGGAAAAGTGGGACGGTTCGGTGCAGCAATGACAAAAGCTGGTCAAGAGCACTCGGGGCAAATCGTGACGAGGAATACTGATTGGCAATATGAGGGAGAACTCGAAGCCCACGTGGTTGGCACGTGGTGGCAATGTTGGAGGAAGAAGACCTCCGGAAAGCCGGAAGACCTGCCTGCAGGAACACACCTTCGTCCTTGCATTGTTCGTTGATCCTGACCGCCCACCATTGCCTATCTCAGTTCAAGGATTGCCCCATCAGACAACTGGACACGTTTCCTCGCCAGTCCGGCAAACAAACGTCCGGTACACGTGTAAGGCGAGTTTTGGGGAAACATTGACACGTACGTGCGCCTGTAAATCTATTAAAGGGTTCACGGATCCCCGGGGTCGATCCTTGGATCAGCAACTCCTTGACGAGTTACATCTGTTTGTGAAAGCTCTCACTCAACCCTACCCCAAAATCCCATATGTGCCTCTGGGACTTTGACTTTCAAAGCTCTTTAATCCCGATTAATTCTTGCTGTGTAACTTGTCGTTGATTTAGGTTCCTTTTTGTATTAAGGTTTGGAGAATTTCTGACCTGACTTACGCAGGGTGTGTAAATAAATATATTACACGCCCTTTTATTAGAAATTCGTTTGGTTATTGATTGACTATCGATTTACTAGTGAGCACTGTGATAAAGTTTAATTTATCCTGGCGAAAAACATGTTGATTTACAACAATTTTCTTCGAATACTGCCTATTTTTTAATAGATTCTTCAGTTTCTCCAATTACTTTACTTCGAATTCTATTAGCACTCGATCGAAGTACTATTAAAGTTATCTCACGATTGCGAAATCTCTCCGGATGCCTCAGAGCGTGCAACAATTTCATTGCTTCCTGCAACCTACCACTTCCGTTTCCGCGTGAAAAAAGTGTGGAATCGGCAGTATCGGGAAGAGTTATCAGTAAGATGGAACGCGAAATTCTAGGTAGTCTTATCGAGGAGATAAAAAGCGCGTTGTGTTTTCGAGGATAGTAATCGGTAGCTCGATGGCTTCCGGTCGAGTCCTCCCCGGAAGCTAGAGAGCCAATCTTCGGTGAGTGCGAGATTCAGTAACTCGCTGCATCCGTTTTTCTGGACGACTTTCGCCGCAAATCTACCTTGGCGAAGTGACTGAGCGATCGGCAGCCACGATAAACTCCGACACGTCGTCACAGTGTCCCTTTTACGAGCATCTCTCCTCGACCACCTTCGGCGAAACTAATCGTCCTGTCGTCGCTCCTTCCTCTTCCCGAACCCTCCACTCCCCGCCAATTGGTCACGAGAGTATGTTGGAATGTTTAGGTATATTTGACTTCGGATTTTTTAAAAGGTCCTTTAAATTTTTAAGAATTTCTATAGCATTTCTTTCCTGATTCTAGTGTTATTAACCCTTGATTTTATGTGAGCCTGCATTACTAACTAACGAAACTGAAAACAGGTACGTATCAAAGGAAACGCTGTTAAATATAACGAGAAAGTCATTTTGTTCTATCCTTTATAAATGGTACCATGGCGTTTTGATAATAATAATAACGTTCGGATAATAATAATTCGATTATATTATAGGCTTGTTTGATCAACTTACCGTCCGGATTTCGTAATGATCATTTCCGTATCTTCAGCGTGAAATGCTTGCCAGAGTTGTTGATTATGCAGTTCCACTTTGACATCGGACGACAGTGGCAGTGGACTTCCAATTGCCCATCCATTAGCATTGGGAGTATCATCTGCCAACACAATTAAAACAACAATCGCATTAATAAATTGATACGTATGAAAGTCTATATTAATTGGAAACTTCCAATATAAAAAGCCAATCAAAACAGGCAATTCATGAATATCTTCCAACAAGTTGACTTATTTTCTTTAAAATTAGTATTAAAAGTTGCCCTCGTTGCAATAGGAAAGCTATTCAACCTACTAACAACAAGAGAAACAACTCGAGCTTCCAATTGTCCTTTCCGTTAAGCTACTTTTATTTCAGGACATTAGAAATTCGAAAGTGCGCCGGTTGTACAGGTAGCAAGGGTATTATCTGTCGGAAGGGAAGCGGATCTGTCTCATCTGTCCCTTGGAAGGGCGAGTTAATGAGATGCGAAGCAAATCGGCAGGACACGTTTTAGCGTGGCAGGGCAGGGCGCGAGACAAAGCGGCTTCGTTACGCGAAAGACAAAAGGATCTCTTTGCTGCTCTGTACCGGCAGCGAAAAAAAAAGGACGCGAAGAAAAACATAAAGGAGTGGGTGGAGAGAGCGAGTTTTCACAGTGGCGGAGATCCTTATCCCGACGTGTCCTTTTCGGCAGGACGAGAGGAGGACTCGAATCCGAGAATCCTGTTGCCACGTTCGCATGAGCGGCCATGCAGATTGCGGATCCTCGCCAGGATGCACTTGTCTCTCCAGGACAATCGACCACAGGGATAATTGTAGCCCCTAAAATTCTTCCCTCTTTCGAACCCCGCACTTTTTTCACCGAGTATCCTTGCTACGTCCCAGTCTCCTTGCAGGAAGGTGTCCTTACAATTCGGACCAGTGAACTTTTATAGAGGCCGGTCAGATAACGATTGTCCGCTTCAACGATTTGCCGGTACCTTTCATCTTTCAGGAAGATGTGAAGCCGCGACGCCTTCTTATTGATATTTCGAGTATTGTTACCGCGATTCTGCCTACTTTTTGATTCTCGTGGGAACGATCGAAGATTCGGGTGTTGTGTGATCATATTTTAAACTATAATAGTCTTTCGTTTCTCATTGATAGTACGTTGTAAATTATAAATTGGAAATCATTTGTAATTGTAAGTAGTCGCATAATTTACTACAGATATATATGTTAATTTAAGAGAGTTGTAAATAGCATTTAAATATAAATATGTAATTCTCGAGAAGTAAAGTATTACATCATTTTGAAATTACGATACTTGCTTATAACAAACAAGCATTGTGTCTAGACAAGCAAATATTCTCTTAACATATATAATAATAATTACAACGCCAATTGGAAGATATCATCAATTAATCCAATATATCAAATCGAACAATTAATAAACAACGAGAAGATATAATTAAACTATTGCATAGCACAAATCTTACCAGGTCTATGTCGCCGAAGAGCAATCTGCTCCTGACGATAGAGCATCTGCTGATGCATTTGCAATTGCAGTTCCATCGGCATCGTCAAAATCGAATGCATTTCAAGAACTGTTGCACTATCTTCCTCCTGTTTTGCAGCCTGGCACTTGCGGTGATCGGCAAAACACAACACGAAACAATCCTATCCAAAGGACGAAGAAGCACCAAGGGAAAGGTTTACGCGCGCAGCCGAGGGATGACTGAGGAATGAGCGTGGATGCACTCGGGTACAGTGCATCTAGAATGATTCTTCCCCATGAAACTGATGATCCCATTGGTTTCGAGTTCCCCCACCGTACAACTTTGTGACCACTCCCACAAAGCAGGATTGGTCCTCCAAGTGCATCCTGTGAGTTCGTCCTGGAGGGAGCATCCATTCACGGTGGCCAGGGGTACATGTTATCCTTTAAGTGGCTATTACCACTTTCCCTCGCATAAACAGACTCCTTCTTGTCAGATCTTACCACCTGATTGATATGTCCGATACGTGGGAACGTTGCACTTGAGATGAAAATTAATGCAACACGCGGTTTTGGAGTTTCGTTCTTTTGATTTATTGTATTTTGACACGGAAGGATGTGATATGTTGGTCTGATTTGGTTCTGATAGTTGTTGAGGTTTCTGTATAAATCGGCGAGGCCTTGAAAAGGATAATTGGCGCATGTATTTGGAAAGCTGATTTCGTTTCCTTTAAGTATAAATTACCTGGGAGTGTCAACTTTATAATTTTTGGGAAGACTGCCTGGTAAAAGTTATTTCTAATACATGTAACACTACCCTTCTTGTATAGCTATGAAATATCTGACTTTTTCCACAGAAAAGGGAAACTTTTTCTCACTTCTTTCACACTTAACATCTCGATCACATCTAAAAGTGTCTCGAAAAAACGAATCTGTCTCATTCAATCCCATGGAACAATCGAAAAGCTAGTAATACAAGAGCGAGGCGAAATCGAAGAAAAAGTGACACGGATACGTGCGAGTGGTGCGGGAGCGATGTCGTCGGCGCATTTGACGATTACATCGCGTTAGGAGGGCGTGCAGGGCTCGTCACCATAAATTCCGGAATCCGTCTTGCAGTCGGCGTCCGTTTAATAGTTGGCTGGTCGACTGCTGTGTGCGAGCGTGGCCGTCTCGGAGACACGAGCGAGTTATAGTAAAGGAGATAAAATCGGGCAACGGCAAGGGAAGGCGCGGGAAGGCGCGGGAAGGCAAGGAAAGGAAAAGGACGTCGTCGGCAGCGTGGTTGGCGTCGTCGGTGCTCGGTGCATGTCGAGATAAGGATCTACGAGGCATTCCCGCTGGTGGAAGGGACAGATCGACTCTTTTTGGGCGGCGGTGCCGCGCTGTCGTCGCTTCTTCATCGGAGGAGCGACGGGGGGTCCGGCGATGATCCTCGGCCCGGGACACGGAGGCTGCGGAGTCGGCTGCGATCGGCATTGCCACGCTCATTCCGGCATTGTCGTGGGTTCCGGATTGCGGATTAACTGTAAGCGATACCCACAACAAAAGGGAAGGCGCGCGCGCCGCACCCCTCAGCTTCAACCTACCTGACGAATCCTTGGCTACCTGTCTTCCCTCTCCTTTCGCTCTCCTTACTCCCCAGTTCATCCTGGACCCTCTACTGGACCTCCACCGGGAATCGGGACACCCTAATAGCTGGACTCTCAACTCTCAACCATCCTGTCGTCAGCTCTCTCTCTTTCTCTCTCTCTCCTCTCCTGATGATCCTGCGACAGCAACACTCTCTCCCCGCAAAGGACTCTCTCCTTCGCAGCTTTTTCGCCGCATACCTTTGATGATCCGACTTGTTAGGAGGCGCCTGCGGTGTCTCCTGCCAGGCGGGCTTGTACTACCCCTGTCTGCACCCTTTGTATCCTCTCAAATCTAAACTCTCCTGATTCAGTCCAAGTTACATTCTTTTTGTCGCACCTGCACATCTACTCTGCCAACGTACCGAAGTCGTCCTAGTTCGCTTCAAATTTGAGTAATTAGAAACTTGTTTGATTGAAATAGATAAACCTTTAAAATAAGCACTTGATTCAGACGAACTTTACTTCTAAAGTCTGTGTTACTTTGTTAGGCTTAACATTTGAAAGTAACACAACTTAGTAGTATAGCTACACTAATAATTGCATTTATTTAATTGTAGGAATTTGTAATATTGTAATAACTAAACAAAAGTGGTTAAAATAGAAAGAGTGTGTAAGAGCGATCGGTTTATAAGTGAAACTTGGTAAAGTGCAGTACACGGTGAAAGATTATTGAAGGGCTGCAGGGGACATCGGGTATATTTCATCGTAATTTCAGCTCCAAAAGAAGAAGAGGACTCACGCCTAGGAGGCCGATCGGTTTTATGTCCGGGCGATGGGGGGTCCCGGGGAAATTTTACGTTCATTCCCATTGAAGCATTTGCGCTCGCCGGCGATTAGCCAGATTGTTAGGGCCCATTCTTCCCTTGTCTCTTGATCCTAAGTACCTAATTAGGTGTCGGACAGTACTGTCTTCGCGAAAAAGAGTTACGGGGCTTGAACTTCGCCAGGAAGTGCCATAATTGTTATTCTATAATACCTATACTTTCCTGCAAAAACTATTACGCCAATCGTAAATGTATTATCGTAATTTTCAATATGCATCGCGTATCTTTGTAAATTTACATCCTATTAATAATGTCGGAAACATTCATTAAAAGGAGAGAATGCGAATTGCATTGTTAAGAAAGAGACTCACCGAAAGATTAACGACGATGAGAATTCCATGGATTTGTAAGAATAATTCTGACCTGCGAATGGTTTACAATATTAAGTTAAACGAAGTGAGAAAATATTTTCTACGAATTGTAACAGGAAAATCCGATGACTAAAGTCCTTGTAATGGAGGCTCGCAATTCCAGGTTGCGCCAAATAGCGAAAGCCCTATGTGAAGCGTCATTTGGCGCTGAGAGATAGTGCGTGTGTCGGATGGGCTTAAGGGGAAAAGTAGGTAAGAAGAAGGAGCCGACAAATGGGTTTTACGGCTCACTTCCTGCCCATCGCACGCGACAGTTATGCGCCCGATAATGACTGCTCGCTTATTTTCCTGCCTCGCCGCTATCTCTCGCCAGCTGAAGAAATCATAATTCGCACTTAACTCGCATTACACCTTCTCTCACTTATGAACGAGACAAGTGACATTAGCGCTCCTTGACTCACCGTCTCAACATTTCCTATTATTCCTCTAAACAACCTCATTCGTTATTATTATTGGCGATTCTTTTCTATTCAATTGATTATTACATAAATAAATATCAAGTTATCTTTTATCTTTTAATTAAATATTATCATTAACAATTGATATTGTTAGAGAACAAGTTTACCGGTTACAAAAGTCTACGGATGGTGCACATAAACCAAAGCATATTTCTTCTATCAACAATTGAATATAGCTGATACTCATAGCAGAAATAATTAACTATTCATAATTTTTTATATATCGTCTATAATAATTTAATGGCTTATCATTAGCATTATATGTATGTGTTTTCAAGAATGACTGCAGAGTAGTTGGTAGCTGAAAAACGTGTGCTCCGAATTCTGACTCCTTATTCTAGGAGCATAAACAGAAGCAATGACAAGTGTCCAGGACTGTCTCAGTGTCCTTGGCAGTGTACCTTGCCAAAGGACCAAGAGTATTTTGGTAAAGTAGCCATTGTACTCAAGTGGCCACCCTCTAATCTTTCTCTTTCGTTCTCTTGCTTCGAGGTTGTTTGTGCGCTTGAACGGAAGTCTTGCTCGACCAGTACTCCTCTCTTGGACAGCTACTGCTCCTTTGTTTACCTTACAATGCCAGCACGATGAAAGAACTTTCTAACCCACTTGGCAAATGACTTGATCCCGAACACTTTCTGGACACCCTAACATCAGACGCGAAAGAATTCTCGAGGAACTTTGAGTGTCAGACCGTTATTCCTCCGCGAGCTTGACATTTAAGGCAGTTGAAAAACACGTCTTCCTCATAAATTACGTAAAGCCTGAAAACTTCACTGGAATGAGCGTAGAGTATAGTAAATATTTGAAGGAAATAACAGGAAGTAATGAAAGAAAAAGGTAGAGATTTGTAAAAGCGACTTATAGGAGCAATCTTTACTTATAAAGTTGAGGTGAATTGTACGAAAATATCTATGCTAATTATTCAGAACTTATTCTCAACTTTTATTTAAAACTTCACCCCTCCCACTTTTCAAAGTTATCGTGGAAAGTTAAATACAAGTCTTCCGGAACATTCGTACGCAACTAGTGCACTCTCCCTTATCTCTCTCTATCTGACGAGTCCAGGACTCGAGGGTGAATGCGTGTTTATCCTGGAGTGTCCTGAAATAACACTAGGAGAATCTTTCCTAGCTGGGAGTGAACACGAGCTCGAGCCACCCAAGGGTTTGTTTAGCATCGCGCAATGTATGATTCGCCATTATGCGAAACACGTGCCCACAGAATGTCTTTTAACAGCTGTGATGTGTATTCACCCTACAAAGACATATTTCGTTCAAGATATCTATGGTAAATTGGGGAACCTCTGATAAGGGTGGGAAATACTGAAATCCCCACCATGCCCGCACTTATTATGTCTTCTTTTACTTAACACCTGAATAATATTATTATTATATTTATTTTTAATGAAAAGTGGAACAATTCTTAAATGTTGAAGAAGAGATCATCGTTTGTCAAATATGAAATAGAACTAATACGAATTTTTCAATAATAATGACTCCATGTTGAGAATAATTACTGTTATTACTTTATTATTATTAATAATGAATCTGGATTTTTGAATTAAGGGCGCAACTATTCAACTAGTGTTACGCAGTTTCTCCACCCTCATCCTAGACACGAATACTAATCGCCGACGAAACGATTAGATATATACACATATTCATGTAAATAAAGATAAGGAAACATATGTGTGATTATTTTTCTCAAACCTTTTCTCCTTCCGAAATGATTGGAATCCTCGTGGTTTGTATTTTCTGTGATAGCAAGGACCATTGTGTGATGTACTCCATATGGTTTTATTTGGCGCTAGCCCTTTCGTGGAAAGTTTGAAAGGAACAGTGCGTTCATACAAGAAATGAATTGGATGTGGTAATGAAACTTCGTATCTCGAGAATTTAATTATTATGTGACTAATTTTTATTCGGTTCCACTCAAAAATCTACCGGGAATTGGTTAGCTAATCTTTAATGCTTGTGAGACTTTCGCACGCTCGTTCATTATACAATATTGTCACGTAATAGCAATTAATTTAGAGGAGCAATTTTAGTGGCGGAAGCCAGGCAAAGGGACAATGAACCGAGGCGTTAGAAACGGAATTGCAGTTTGGCCGTGCATCGGAAGAATAACCGAGAAGGGACGTGTCATAAAAGGAGTGCAAAGTGTACAAAGAAACCGGTGCCCACGCATTGCAGACGTCCGGAAATACCGTTTTAGGTAGAACGCTCATATCCACATCAACGCACGGCTAAAAAGATCATAGCGTACGTACTTGTTTTTTCAACTAAGACGTTGTTAAAATTCTGTAACTCTCTTAAAACAATGCTATCGACTAATGAATGAGCTCCTTCATCATCCTTTTACAGGAGTTTCAAGATGAACATTCCTTTGACTAAGTTCTTGGATTGTTAAACAATCTCAATATGGTGGAGAAATGTTTCTAGCAAGTATTATAAATTTTAATGATGGGAGAAAAGTGACATTCTTTGGTTTAGGATGAATAGATTTTTGGGAAATGGGAGGTAGATAGGGTAAACTTGTGTCAGGGGATTTTAAAATAAAAAAATCGAGTACGTTTTACGCCATTTACTTGCTTTCCGAAATACAATGTCAAAGATTCTAACAGTTTAATAACATAATTAATACACGAGCGACAAGTCTCTGTATGAAAATCGGTCGAATAAGGTTCAGTAGTACGATTATTATTAAAGTAGGTAAAACGCACGAGCCCCAGGAAGTACAGTATCTCTCACGTGAGTAACGTGTCATCTAGTTCTTCTATCTTGCCCTCTGGCTGCGAGATAACCTTGCGCAAAACTTTACTGACTACGTCTGACAAGGACTCCCTTGCGCCGGCGTCTAAGAACGCCATGCATCGCTGTAAATAATACTATTATTAATTCATGTAAAAACTCAGTTAAATTAATACAATTGGCAATGGAACTTGGATGTACTTGATACTCCTCTTCTCCCAGCCGCAGCCTAAGTACTGCGATAAGGGCGAGCTCGCTGTTGGCTTTAACGTATCCATTCTTTTCCTTTGTTCCGTTCACTAGCATTGGTAAAACGGATTTCAGGAATTCTGGCGACATTTTGTCTGGTTGTATGTTACGTGCGAGATGAATGGAAACTCTAGCTAGCAGCTGTTTTACGTCGTTGCTATTGTTGTTCATAGACTAAAATTCGAAACATAGTATTATGAATCACAGAGAAGTATTAGTGATAGGACTTTTAATGATTTGTACTGAAAGAATTACCCTAACGAAGGGAGAGAGGACTTGCTGGGGTATAGATTGCTCTTCGGTCAGAAGGTATTGGAATAAATAACCGCATGCCCGGACACCGTTCATGACTACTTGGACCCGATCCGCTGAGAGGTAAGAGAGAATTACAGCGCAAACACGGTCCTTCTCCTTACTATTGTATACTGTTTCAGGCGACTCTTTCAAAGCCACGAACAACGCAGCAGATCGACCATGTCTGAGCATCCAGTCAACATTGGAATCATTACCTGTGCCGAGAATTAATGAGAATATAATGCACAAAAAAGTAGTAAACAGTACATCATAATACTTGAATGAATTCAGCTTACATAATAGGTGATCATTAAATGCAACAGCCAACATTTCTGGGTTTAACCATCGCAGCAGAGCTCCAAAGCATCCAGCAACAGCATTCCTCGTCACATCTTCCGAATGTCCTAGCATACTGCTCAAAGTGGCGTAGACTTGTTTCTTCATGGGGTCTGTCATTTTGTCGCCAGCAGGTGTAAGTACACCTCGTAAGGCTTGCAACATAGTTTCTCTAGAATTAAATGGTTAATGAAGTCACGAAAGTACACGGCACGATAGCAATAAATTCTAAAATGGCTAAAAACCTGATCGCTGGATCATCGCCTGTTTTGATGCCAGTGTGAAGTTCAGTGAATAATGGGTCCACACGCGTATGAATGACAATTAGATTACTCAAAGCGTAGGCAGCTTTCAATCTTACTTGTCTATTACTGTCATTCAATGCACGCAGGAAAGTTGTTTGAAGTTGTGGCAAAAATTGTTTCAGCATTACTCCAACCTAGTGATGTATACAACTTAGCTTTACAGTTACTATTACGTGGCAAACCATGCCGTCTTATATGATACTGACCTTTCCGAGAAGAATAGCCAGGGTTTCCAGAACCGCAGCCTTAACGCTCCAATTGAAGCGGTCTCCAAGGATACGAATAAGTGGACCAGTGATGTGGACAACACTCGGTTGTAATGCGGTTGCACTTGTCAGTTTGATTACTTCTCCCAATCCTTGAGCCGCTTGCTCCTTTGCCTCTGGCACACCATTGAGGATAGCTTCTCTGAAGATAGGGAGAATCGGTGTAATGCCTTTCGGTAGGCAGAAACCCGGCAGCAGATCCTGTCCTTTGAGGTCAGACACAGCGAATCGTACGGCTTGCCTAATGTCTTGGACATGTGCAATTTGTTGATTCGATGCTAAAGTCTACAATGTTAACGACATAATTAGTTTTAAGTCATTGTTTGGCCTAGAGTGTATTATGTACATGTAAATGCGTGTAAAAACCTTAGTAACAGCAGTGAGAGCTTCCCAGCTCATCTGCAGGACATCCTTATCTTCATCCGTGAACAAATGAATGAGGCCTCGTAACAATTGTGGTACGTACTGGCTGTAATCTGCCCTCGTATCCCTGCAGAACGCGCAAAGTAAAGTCGCTGCACTTCTCCTTCTTGATGGGTTCTCAGCCCTTGTGGCTTCCATTAGTTGATCCATGACAGTCCTAACTCCAACTTCATCAGTAACAGAAAGGATCACAGCCTGACAATACTCTAACTCCTGAACTTCGTTCGGTGTTCCTTGAGCGCTGGACAGGGCGGTTAGCAAGGCTGGTAAGATCTTGTGAAGGAATCGCGTCAATGCTTCACCAGCAACACTGGCCAAGATTGAAAGAGCTTTCGTGTTAACTGGTGGACTAGTCAGCTGTGGCACAAGGTACGGTAAGACAACGCGGGATTTAATGGCCATTACTTGGCGTAATCCATCTAAAGTGTTCTCGGCTTCCACTGGATCCGGGGAATTTAGTTGCGTGAGCATAGCTGGTAATATATCGTCAAGAGCTCTGACACCCACTGTCGAATGTAAGCCATCGAAGGTCTTGGCAGCAGCTTGGCGAACCTCTGGCAGTGGATCGCACAAAGCTTTCCTGAAATCATTATTTTAATATTGCACTGAAGTTTCATACTTAAGTAAATGTTTAGAAACGTATCAATGAATTTTCTTTACCTAACTGTGGGCACTAAGCTGATAACAAACGTTAAAACTATGTCTTTGTTTGTGCTTGCCATAATTTCCGATAGTCCTATGCATACACCTTGCCTTTGGTCAGCTTGGTCACTCTGTAATCCTTTCTCAAGAATAGGTATAATCTCTGGTAATACCCTTTCACCCAATTTTCGAACTAGATCACCCAATGTGCGAGCTGCTACCTGGCGTTTGTCATAACTTGTGCTTGCCAAACATCCAAGCAACAATGTAAATAGTGTTGGTAAAATTTCTCTCAATGTTCTTGGTGTATTCGTTACGACAACCTTCCATACGTGCAGTGCAGCTTGACGTACCATTAAAGCCACGTCTGATCTACCCATGTACAATCCGGCCAAAACCCTATTACGTCTTTCAGCACCAAGTGCATTGATAATAGCGTAATGCGATTGTTCTGTGCCAAAGTTATCGTCCTCACTAGCCGTCTCAGTTGACATTTTGCCAGACACTCCAGAAATTCTGTAAAGTAAGTCACCCAAGAGTTGGACGGATGAATATCTTATACGCCAGTTGTCATCAAAGAGACCTTTCTCTAATTCTGGCAACAGCAGCATAATAGCTGAATCTGCATAAAGGGTAACAATCCGTTGACCAGCTCTAAGTGCAGTTTCTCGCACGTATTCATTCTCATCAGCAAGTGCTTTGAGAATTGGATTAATAATCTGTCCGATGTATGGAGTGAACTCAGAAGTAAAAGCACTAGGCATATAAATGAACATCATAATATAGCCATCCTTGACATGAGGTGCAATATCTGTTCTCTCGGCTGTGCTGATAATCTCAGGCATGAGTTTGTGAAGTTTCTCAACACCCAATCCTCGAACTACTTCTGAGAGACCTTGTGCAGCTCCCGATCTGTCAACGCTGCTGGTTTCAGATGTAAGAGTTTGCATTAACCATGGTAGGAGGTCTTCGAAGCTGGACTCGCCCATACCCCGAACCATAGCACCCAATGCTCTTGCTGAAACACTCCTTACTTCTGGTACAGGATCCAATAAACTTGTCTTCAATCCAGGAATAATAGTGGGTAAATATGGTGTTAAGTCTTTCTGATCAGTCAGTGAGTACATGTTTCCAATAATTTGGGCTGCCATCTTCCTAGTCTCTGTACTTCGATCAAGGAACGCACGTTGAACGACCGGCATAATAAGTGCCAATGATGGCGCATCGATGAAGTGTACAAATTGTGTATCGAGGAGAGTTTGTAAGCAGGTCGCTGTTTTATGAGATGGATCTTGTAAAGCTTTTAATAAAACTGGTACGATGGCTTGAATCTCAGGATTGCGAATTACACTCCCAATAACTTTGAGAGCTTCCGCACCCGCTTCTTGGACCTTTGTGTGTGAGTCACTGAGTACTTCAATGAGTTTGGGCACTATACTAGGTAGGCAGCTACTTAATTGTTTTGGAGCACAGTATGCCATGGCTCCCAATAATTCCACCGATCCTGCAAAAGTAAAAGTAAAATAATATTACCAAACACGGATCAAGCTTGTATAATACACATAAAAATATACAATTACACAAAACTCTTACCTGTTTTAGTCCTCCAAGAATCTTCTTCCAAAGCTGCCAATAAACTAGGCAAAACCAGCTTCACTCCGTGAGCAGAAAGTTTGCTCATTACGACACGAGCTGTGTCGTCAGTAGCTGCACGAACATACTGACTGGAATCTCCAAAGCATAGAAGCAAATGCGGTAAAACGTGAACGATGTAGGGTTCGAACAATCTACCCAACATCGTGCACAGCATCTCAAATGCGAAGAGAGCTCCTTCACGATGCCGATAATTCTTTTTATCCTGAATAGCATTGGTCAGTGTGGTCATAATATCAAGTTGTTTCAGAGCGAGTATTCCCATGCCTTTAATTATACCGGCTAATCCATAGGCAGCACCCTTACGTTCACCATATTTATCGGATTTGAGCAATTGGTCCATCAAATTGTCGACTATTTTAGGCGCATCTTCTTTAATGGAGGGTACCAAATGTGGCAAGCAATTAGCAACTGCTTCCTGTACTTGTTGCGATGGTGTAGATAAAGCAGCAATCAATCGCATCACAATTGGTTTAATACGCGGATCATCCTTATCCAGATGTCTAGCCAGTGATCCCATGAGGATAACTACTGATTGTTTAATCGCGTCGAAGCTTCCGATTTTCGGTGCCTTATCCATAAATTCTTCGAAAACAGGCAGCAAGGACGTAATATTCGCTTTGCCATGAAGATCCACAGCTGCAACTGCAGCATGTAACATTTCCGTACGAACTTCTTGATTTCTATCGCCCAAGCCAGTTGATACAAAGAACTGTACGATTTTAAGAACAGTTTCGGGTGTAAGGAGTACAGCAATCCTAGCTAATGCAAGAGCCACACCTCGTCTTGGACCCCAAGTATCTACTGGCTGTTCAACTACTCGACCAAAGTCATTCAGTTTCGGTGGAATCATTACTAATTTTTCATTATATAGTTGTAGTAGCCTATCTAGTACAGATGGCATTAACTTGGTAACATTTGTTAACGATTGGGCAAGAGCTGCAGCTGCAGCTTGTTGTACAGGCTCCACAGGATGAGCAATATCCTGAATAAGTTCATCACAGAGGACATCTGCATACGCAACCAATCCTGCTGCATTCCAAAGTTCATTGGCAAGAATTTGATTTTCATCGTCAACATCAAATCTTGCAATCCATATTCGTCTAACCAATCGTAGATGTTGAGCGGCATCTTCTTTTTGTGAAGGGAAAGACTGCCTCACAACTGTGAGAGCCCGTAATGCTGCATCTCTGATTGTAGATAAAGAGTTCTGTAAAGCACCAATTAATGAATCCAAGTCCTCTGTCGTTGCAATCGCTGTACCCGGTTGACCACTACCAGATTGAGCAACATCTAATAGTGTGGCAACAGCATGAGATTGTACTCTGCCTGTCGTAATGCTCATCAGCTCTATCAATAGGTCAAACATCTGTCTGCGCAGGAGTAATCTAGGATGTCTCATGTCTCTCAAGTCTGTGGAATTGCTTCTCTGTTTAGCATGCTCTTGAATCATTTGTAAACCTTGTACAATCATGTTATCATCTTTATATGATAATAAGGCCTTCTTAATAAATGGGAATACATAGCAGAATGCAGGTGCTGTAAATAGTTGCTTTTGTTTGATAGAAATCGTATGCAATAAATTGAGACACCTTTTAACAGCAGTATCTAGATTTTCGTCCTCCCAAGCTTGATCCAAGTCGCATTGGGGATGCAGCAAACGTAATGTTACATGAGCTACTAAATCACGTAACACGTTGTTGTTACTTATTGACACTACTTTACCTAACTGGACGTAGATATCAGACATTTCTGGTGCAGCCAACGGCGAACCCAAATTTTGTAAAATAGGTGGCAGTAGGTCTTTAAAGTATAAAGATAATTCTTGGCCATTTCCATTTATCGAACACTTCGTTAGAGAGACTGCGTTATCTATGTTGCACTTGAGCTCAGTTAATCTCTTACGAGCAGCATTCTCCTTTGCAATTTGCGCTTTAAGAATTTCCTCCTGTTTCGCTGTTAATTTCGGTTCTTTGATTTTACCTTCCCTTTTACGTTTCTCATACAATTCCCTCCTTAACTGTAGCTCCTCTTGTTGTTCCTTAAATGAGTAAACTTTGCTTTCTCTCTTCATGTTCATTGCATTGAGAATATCATTCTCATCATTAGCAGGTAGGACACTCTTATCATACAACTCCCCTTCGGGTGTAAGATATATGAAGTATTCATCTTTCGACACTTTCAAAATTTCTGGATTATCCAGTTTACTTGTAACACTTGCTACAACGGCCGGCAATATAATATCTGGTGCAATTGATATTACGCGGGTCAGTGCATTCTCGTAACTAGGTGTTGGCTTGTAGTTTTGGATCAGCAGTTTCTTTACTTCATTATTATATGAGCGCAAGAAGTCCGTAGGTACAACATTAAAATTTTTTGCAATCTTAAACCATAGATTGGGCATGGCTTTGTAAATTGCAGGATGATGGGCCGGAATAAGAGCGTCCCTTATCAATTGCATTGCTGGTAGTTCAAACATGAAGGAGCCAGAGCAAATGGCGAGTAATCCATCGGCAAGAGATCTGCCTGTAATCTCTCCTGTTGATGAATCTTCCTTATTCTCCTTCTCATTCTCCGCCTTAATTTTAACGTTTTCCAAGAATTTATTAAATTCTTCAAGAAGAGCTTGCGCTGCGCCGTAAGTGCTTAAACCCGACAGCACTTTCTTGATCAAGGGAAAGCATCGCTTTCTTGTAGTCGACTTTGATGATGTTGCACACATTATGACTGCACGGTGAACGCCGTTCAAAGCCTTTTCGTTCAGTTTATCCATGAACTCCATAAGCAAGCGTTCACACAGTAACATAAGGTTGTACAAATTTTCATCACCACACGATGATAGGAATTTGTCTGAGAAGAATATCTGGTCGTCTATTGCATTCCATAGAATGGTTTGCTTGTCATTTTCAACTTGACTAGCGAGAACAAACTTCAGGAGCAAGTAGGCGGCCGCCAAACCTTCCGCTACAGAAGGACCTTGTGTGGATTGTTGACAGGCTCTCGTTATTGCCTGTGTTAATACAGGTACAACTACTTCGGCATATGAAGTTATGGGAGCTGAAAAGAATAGTCGTATGTAAGCTGTTCGTACAGCAGGTGTCGATGTTTTGGCAAGCATTCCTTTTTTAAATGCATCAATTATGCTCTTCGGAACATTGGTGGCAAACTTGCTAGACCACAGTGCCATCATTTCCAAAGCTTGAATCAATGTCTTTTCATGGACTTCAGTTTCAAAAACTTTAATAAAGTGTTCACAGGCTGCTTCTGCCAATCTCTGAACACTGCTTCCCGATGCTGCATTATAACTGATATTTCCTGCTCCTTGAAGGACTGAGATCTTGTGGGTCGCGACTGTAAGTTTTCCCTCTGAACCATGGAAAACAGCAAAGATAGATGAAAGCAGGTTCTCCAAAGCTGTTGTGTCCGAACATTGCAAAGCAAGTCGTTTACATGCTCCTACAGCTTCTTCCCTCACTACATCTTCTTTAGAATGCAGATTTGCAAAGAGTCCCTTGCTTATATCTTGACTATACTGACTTAAATCGAGGCTAAGGCCACTCAAAGTGTGACCGACAGACTCTATAATGATTTCAGGATTCCTTAACATAGCTTTCTGTAATGCTGGCAGTAGTTGAGTTTTAAATTCATCGTGGGTTATTCGACGAAGAAATGGCATAGCCGTATCAACAACGTACAGGTCTGGTTTCTTCTTACAACTGATAGTGACTTTTATAAATGTGTCTATGGTATTTGTCTGCAAAGAAAGTGTGTTTGAAAAACCAAATGTTTTACCTGGCAATTATAATTAAATGATAATCCCAATGAATCTTATATGGGTCTAATATATCATTTACCTTTAATCGTTCTACTAGCTCCATCTTTTTTGCATTTACTAGATACTTAGTAAGCAAACTGGCAAAGACAATTACACCGTTCCCAATCTCTAGTCTCGTAAGTGTATCAACATAAATAGCTTCTAAATCACTAACTGCTTTCCATTGATGTGCTAAGAGCAAATACACCTTCTCAGATAGTTTCTTATTTGTAGATGCTAATGCTGATGCAGCTAAATTAGCTTGGCCTTCAATGAGTTTGGGTAATTCTTCTTTACTAGCGCTTGAGCCATTCTTTATCCCATGCACTACTACTAACGATGACCATTTTAGTGCGAGATATGCAGTCAAAGCAGTGTTGAATCTGAAACGTACAAACTCACTATCAGAATATATATACTTGGAATGGTTATCAATCAAATTAAAAGAAATACAATTATCCGTACGTAGGAATTGCATTCTTATGCCAGGTTGCTTGTTCTGTAATGACACTTGTCATATATTTCACGGTCGCTTCGGGATGAATTTTTAGTAAACCAACAATTAAATTCTTCACGTAAGATTGGGAAGCAGTGTCCTTATATCTATGAAGGGTGAAGGATAATGTCCTACATATTCCACCCACAATCTTCTCATTGATGCCTGAAAACAATATTTGTCTCATATGCAATCTCTGAAAGAGTCGAGGACTTCAACTTAACCAGAATAAATGAAACAACGTATTCTGTTCAAAGCATGTATTAAAATAATAAGCGAAACAAAATCACATACACATGAAACAATAAGAGTTGACTTAAAATTAGGTGATAGGAGTTTAAGGTGCAAGAATATAAGAGATTCATTACTGGGATACGGGTTGCTCTTAAAGATATATTGGCACATGCTACTCTATTACTTATAACCCTAAGTATGGTATACACAACATGTTTATTCCTTAGGGTGTGGCATCCGATCCACTTAATAAGTAATGGTTTTTCTCTGGGAATAATATGTATAGCAGAACAAGAACACATATGTATTACAAATTTTGGGTTGATGTTACAGGTGAGAGAGCTATGTAAACACGACTGTAAAATAGTATTAATGACTGTTATAGTGCTTCTAATTAAACCGGTATGGAAAAGGGGACACTCCTCTTCTTCTCGGTGTTAATTGACATATCTAAAATAGGCGAAATCATTATGAAATATGTGTCTGAAGTGGTGCCTTACCTGGATTTGACAAGACATTGACGACATTCTGTAGAATCTCTTGCCGCTCGGATTTACTAGCGGTCTGAATTCGAATTGGCAGATCTTTTAATGCTCTCGCTAGCTGAAATAGAATCAATCATGAGAAAGTCGTAATTAAAGTGGATTTACTCGGTTTCTTTTGCTTCCACGTGACAGACTCACCTCGACATCCGCCATATTTCCTCAAAAACCGGAGTCGATGAAAGCGGCGCTCTCCGCCGATTTTCTCAGGCAATATACAGCGGAAGTTGTTTACTATCGAAATCGCAGATCTCTCGTCTGTCACTCTGATATTGCGCGGCGGTACACGTTGTTTGATCGTGACAAGTATTGGCTCACAAAGGTCCATCTCAGGCTCTTACGTCCACTGATTCACCACCATTTATTACTCAGGGACCTTGGCATTATCGTGCTTTAACGTAAGCCACTAAACAATTTCTTTTGTTTAACTATACATAGCGCAATTTCTACTACTTAAATCGAAACTATACATATTCATTGGACTCAACTTTTTCAGGCTTGAATGAATATATATATTCGTTTGTGCGACTTATGATATTTGTCTTGTGACTCCTGAATAAGTATATATAAAAAAATACAGCAGCAATTATGGATCAAGCAAAGGTCGGTCTCTACAATTTTATTTACACAATTTTTGTAGAACAGATACATATAGGCGGAACAGTAAATGGGTACAAAGCATGCGTCTATACATATCGCCGTAATTACGACTTTTACGACTTTTGGAAGAAGGGGCGCGCAAATAAACAAAATCATTGCCGACGTATGCAGCGGCCCTTTAAACTTTACCCGCGAACTATATAAGCTTCCTCGACATTTGCCGGTTCGTCTACGACGCATATATAGTATATTAGAGGCGAGGTATATATGTATATACATGCATGCTCGTTGCACTATCACACTATCATTCGATCGATAAAATGAAATATTGATTGGAGAAAAGATTAGTAGTGAATCCTTGCAAATCCATTTGACCATTCCAGTTTGAGACCACACATTAATCTAGAAATATCCTTTGGTTTCCCTTCGTAGGGCTTGCTACGCAGTGATGCGAATGTTAGGTAATCAATTCTGAGCAGCAGAGGCGATCCAAATTCTATAAATAGGCTTTATATACGGGATAGAGCGAGGATCTTCGAGAAGATCTAGAAAGGAGTGTAAGGAAGACTCGTGGGAATAAATGAGAGGCAGCTGGACTTTGAGAGAGAAACAATTCATCGTAGCGTAAAGTGCTGTTGATAGCGATAGAGTGGTGATAGATAGACGTGTGTTTACCTATAGAGAGGAACGCACACGCGTCCAACTACTACACAGAGAGGCAAGGTCTTATGTAGGTATGGGGAATTGGCGCAGCCGCGAGAGATGCGAAGTGAAGCGAAGTATATAGGAGGTGAAGAGAGAGAGAAGGAAGAATAAAAGTAGTGTCGGCAGGGTAGAATTGGCATGAGGTAAGCAGAGAGGAAGAGAGAGAGAGAGAGAGCGAAGGCAAGTGCGGTGTGCGGTGACGGAGGACGAAGCAGTGCAGAAGAAGCAGTGGAGGTAGAGAGTGTGTGGTCTCAGTGTCGAGCAAGTCAGTGTGAAGTTGTTGGGTGATGGTTCAGTAGGGTGTTGCGTCGTAATACGTAGTAGGCAAGAAGGCGAGGAAGGCAGGATTCGGTGGTGGTGAGGCGGCTGGCCAGGAGTTTCATTTCGGATCTTATGAAAGGGAGTCGTACGATGAGGCTCGAGACCGGTTCGCTTTGGTATGTGCGCTGCGTGGCTATGCAAATGGACAATTGTAGGACTAAGTGTACGAGCAGCGACGATGTATTGTGATCCTAGTAGTCGTCCCCGTCGTCGTCGTCCTCCTTTGGTGGAAGAGGTCTCGGTGGCCGCGCGACCCTCTTTTTCTCGTTTATTTCGGTACACGGTGACACCGGCCTCGCGGTACGTTCTCGCGTGGAATGGCAACGGCCTTAAAGAAGAATCACTCGCGTAGAAGGTTGGCCGCCCTCACGTTCCTCTCGAACATCTCCCTCGACGGTAGCCACCGTGATACCAAGTTGGCCGGCATCGCGCGCAACGGCCAACCACCAGCACGCGCACTCAACGAGGAGAAACAACAACAACAACAACAACAACAACTACTACTAATACAACCACAGGAGATCGATCGCCCGGACCTAGAGAGTTCCGCCGAGGAAGTCCCTGATGTCTGCGCCAATGTTACCGGCACCTGCGCCGAGGAACAACTCCCCCCGAGTGCTGTCTCGTACAACAGGCAACCGGAGTCACCACATTTACAGAGGAAGACCGCCGAGTACAACTCTTTCAGTTCCGATTCCGATGGACTACAGACTCCCGCCAAGGCGGCGGTGGCCGCTTTTCTCGACCAGGAGAGAAGCTATCCCCATTTGCCTACAGCATATCACGGTTCATTCAGAGAACGGTAAATAGGATCATCTCCCCGCGAGTATCAAGAGGAGACTCGCTCCCTTCGACCTCCCCCAATGTACCTGGCTTCAACTTCCATCCACAAACGCTTCATGTTATGTTAAGTCGTTGCCTTTGTCTCATTCGGATCAAAGATCAGAATGAGCTTACCATCGTCCATGTACATATCTTTCTTTATAACACCAATGTATTTATTGTATTTTGTTCTTGTACATATACACCAAGCTTCATGTAGCGTTTTATACCAAAATATATGATATTAAAATCTATGGGTAAGAACGGCTATTAATTGTTTTTCCTTAGTACTGGAACTACTGGCAGTGAGTACTCTCTGCCCGAGAGACGAGTGGGCTCTTTGCAATACAAAAAGCGTATAACTCATCAAACATCTACGCTTTCGGAAGACATAAAACATCAATACAACAGTAGTAACGAGAGCCTGGGTTCACTGCGTTCTAAGACACAATCAACAAAGGGGAAATCAAAGATCCAGAGCAATGTACAGTCTGGATGCACTAATAGTGGCATAATACCTGAAGTAACAAGGGAATTGCGTTTAATGCAGCATCCGATAAATGGCTACAAGTTCGGGGATGATAGGCTGGTTTTGGTATCTAGTAAACGTGTGCCATTCCTTGTATTCTCTGCTCTACCGTACAACAAGGGCCAAAGATCTAGTTGGTAAGTACATGGTCTTCCCAACTGTATTATTATACTTTATACCATGAAATATTAATCGCCACTTGTTATGTAACACACAGGTCGGAGTTACGAAAAGACACATGCAGACGGAAAAATGTGTCTGCACAGAGACCTTTATCAGCAATCAATGATAACATTGATCCATTTGGGCTGTTGGGTATCGAACATGCCAAAGATGGCCAGGTACTTTGCCATTTGATACCCCATATGTCAAAAAGTCAGGATAATTTTATGTAGCAATATCTTTCACAGGAAATTTCATATGGGCAACTGCTTGTACCATCCAGACAGTTTCAGAAGGATAAAAAATCACATGTTGCTGACAGCGAGATGATAGAAGTCGCGCACGTTGTACCTACCAAACATCCAACCGTGTCTAGGTAAGTCAATGCTTGCCAATGATTTCAAACTTTTCCTTACATACCGTTTGATGTATCTCTCAAGCACAGTCTTATTCATATCATCTTATATGCATGAGAACAATTTTTCAACTTTGATGTTTCATAACGCGAATCAAACTTTTTTCATAAACAAATTATGTGTCCATCAAAATCCGGCATGATTTCCGGCACGTCGCGTGTACTCTTTCGAATTTCGCGTCTGTCTGTGTTGTGATAATCCATCAATCGTCTACAGACGAACCACCATTCTCCCTACCTTCTGTAACAAGAAACTCGATCATCTTTTTTCAGGACAAAAACAATAACGTGGAACGTGGATCACACAAAATGGTAAAGACCACTGTGATATATGTTATATACGAGAATGTCGATAGACTTGGATAGGTCTGCGATAATAAGCAACATAAGTAATCTTAAATTTTTAAGTAATACTAGGAGATCTATAGTCCCTATATCACTACTAGATTCTTTATTAAGTATCAGTATATCGTCCCTATTTGAAGTAACTGTGTTTTGAATTTGATGTACTATGCTCGCGAAGTAAGTGACCCTGGTCTAAAAACCCGGTATTTGTTATTTCAACTTGCTACAAAGTTATAAATAGGAAACTATTTGCAATTTGACGTATGGTCGAAGAAGACTCGGCAACTACTGGAGGACGCGATTTCGACGTGTAAACGTGCCAATTGGTGTATGATATTAGCACAATAATTAGTCATTTGACAGTTTGATTAACTAGAATGTGTTAACTACCACGTATTGGTTTCCATCATCACTTATCATTTGCACGGGAGTTTTTTTTACGTGCATCTATCGTAACCTGTACATACAATATCACCGAACTGAATCGTATCTTACCACCATACATACGTCCAAAGATTAGACTAGAGATTGCACATTCATGCATTGGAATCACTCCTTAAAATAATGTCAATTGTCATCTTCAACTATTACTATAATGCTTTTAGATATTCGTAACAGATATATTTATACTTTAGAATAACTAGTGCCTAATAAGTACTTAATAGTTAGAGCTCTTTCAGTGAAAAAGGCAAACATCCCTGTAATACTATAGCAAGCATTATATTAACAGTATACAAAAGTATACGAGCATGATCCTTTCTGTTACAGGTGTTTGTCATATGATACAGCGACCCATCGGGCGCAGCATCTAACACCTGAATCTCCACCTTTGTCGTTCAGTGCTGATTCCAAAGGTAAATGTGAGTAACGAGAGGTATCGAGGCTCAAAAATTTGCCAGTATATCGTTAATTTTTTACGTATATTTGGATATTGGGATATATTTTTTTCATCGTTTTAGTTCATGACTGGGATGAACAGTCATTACAGTACAATCCTAATTTATTAGATGATCCTGAATTGATCGCGGGCAAACACAGAACCCTGTTGACATTCACGTCGTACATGGTATGTTTGCAGCTCTTAACCGAGAGACACTTGTAATATACTCGGATAGCATGCCTTCTTTTACCTCTAATCGAACGACTGATAGATTATCGCTTTCGCCACTCCAATTCTTTTGCAGGCTTCTATCATCGATTATGTCAGGCCTTCTGATCTGAAGAAGGAGCTGAACGATAAGTTCAAAGAAAAATTTCCACATATCCAACTAACCCTAAGTAAATTAAGAAGGTTCGTCCATTTATTCAATCGATACTTATTTATAAATCAGCATCTTTTCTTCAAGTAATGTTTCGTTACAGCTTAAAGCGCGAAATGAGAAAGATCGCGAAAATGGAGTATGGAATCGATCTCTTGACAGTAGCAATGGCATACGTATACTTCGAGAAACTCATTCTACGGAATGTCGTCACGAAACAGACGCGAAAGTTGTGCGCTGGTGCATGTTTGCTTCTTGCAGCGAAACTTAACGATGTTAAAGGAGAAATCCTGAAATCCTTGATAGAGGTATGTTGATATTAATTAGCAATTCATAGACCGAATATATATTGTATTACTGTACGATGGTTTTGTTTTTTATACTTTCCAGAGAATCGAGAGCGTATTTCGCTTAAACCGTAAGGACCTGATTACCTCCGAATTCGCCGTGCTAGTGGCTTTGGAGTTTGGCTTGCATTTGCCGACCTGGGAAATATTCCCGCACTACCAGAGATTAATATATGAGTCTTGACTTCTGCACAAACGTGCGGACAATTACTGTTTCCGCGTACCGCTTGGTAGAAGCGTGTACGAGAAATACGCGCGTGCAGCATTTTGATCGTAAAAGAGCGTACTATAAACTTGCAGAAAACCTCTCTAAACACTCGCAAGGTACTCCCGACAAATTCACTATAACTACGTCTTGTGTTATTCCACGAAAGACGTAGCAGTCTCAAGAAACATTCGAGCTTCTTATCTTGCTTTGCACATCCAGTATTTCCCGCTGAAGAATTGGGATGATAAAAGTCAATGTAAAATAGCACCGACGAGAGATGCAAGTGTTGTGTACGCACTGATACTAGGTGTGCGAATTAGTAATGAGATACTTCACAGCACGCAGTTATGACGAGATCAATAGCGAATAGATTACAGTTGAAAAACTGATGGTTCGCCTGGGACAGAACTTACATTGTGTACAATCGATAGGTAATACGAATAATACGGGCGGTATTACTTAAAGGCGTAATGTAACAATAAGGAACACGAGAATGGTGCTACGATGAAATTTGTTTGGCATACTTGTCGTAATCGTACTTATTAAGTACTTATCAAAAAGTAACTCTCGCAAACGTTTCCTGCGGCTGATGTAGCCTGTATTATACACCCTCAAATTATTTTTATATTTTTGTTGACTATTTTACCTACGTACATTTTCTACCCTGTGAATTCGAGAAAAAGGATACTTAGAAGGAGGCGTTTAACATTTACTGAATTTGTCTCGTATTCTCTCTCTCTCTCTCTCTCTCTCTCTCTCTCTCTCTCTCTCTCTCTCTCTCTCTCTCTCATAATTATTTTGAGGTTCATTATTCTTTCTTGCTTATAGGAGTCGAAAGATACTTACTATTACTAGCTCGTAAGGTCTATGTACAGAAAAGAGAAAACAGAATATTTACCGTGTTTATACGTTAAGTTTTTAATACATCTCCCTCTGTTAATGTGTTACGTTTGGCAAGCTAATTTTCTCGATTAGCACTTAATGGATACCTGTTTCAATTATATATGGTGTATATATATATACATATATTTTATAGGGGAGTGATCGCGATACTTATACCGTAGGACCCTAGCGATTCCAGGCTGTGTAACGTGTAGTATTTTTCTATTGCAACTTTATCCGTTCAGTGATCCGTTTACCAAAGTGTTTTGCGACTACGATTGCGATATCAGGCCCGCGGGAAAAGTGATATCATGAGAGTACTTTAAACTCTCTAGCAAAATAAAGAGAGGAGAGTGACAAGCTTTCGGTACACATCTCGTACTATTTTCTAACGCAATTGTCTAGAGAATTGTTGACCAGCTCAAATCGATTTCTATGAATTGATCATTGGTGAAAGGGATACTCTGAAGTTTCTATGATCCCTACAGAGATCCTTATCACTTAGATGACTAGCCTTCAACTTGGACAGATTTAGAGTCAATTTTGCAGGGCTCGGGTATCGCGCTTTCTTCCGAGATACACGGTCAAGTGATACTTAAACTGATAAATGCGGAGTGTTTGACAATGAGCCCCCATAAACAATAAGCAAGATTTTTCTGTTGCCTGCCCGCTGATAACTGGAATCAACTTTAATACAATGATATCGTTTGCTCCTTCAAAATGATATATGAAACTGTGTCATGGTACAGGGTAGTCGAGTCTTGTTCTAAGGATTGTCCCGAGGATTCAAACGACTCGTTGGTGATTTACCAAAGAACTTGATGTGTCCGCTTTGCCAAGTCACTAGGAAATCGGTCCTGTACTTTAATTATGCGTCTTCTACTTTACTGCAGATTCGTCAGTTTGTCAACAATCTGCAATGCAACCCTCAAAGAGGTTTTCCGTACCCGAGTAGTTTGCCTTTTGCGGTTTTCTTTGTCTACTTCGATTGCAACTTAATACCAATAGACTGTACGACCGCTATGTCTCCTTTTGTGTCTAGTAGGTAGGTGTGCGTGCAGCAGAATGAGGATATGAGCAATTGTGTGTTGCATATTTATGTATACATATGTGCAATATATGTATGTATGCCCTTTCAACAAATATCTCTACTGTTAATTCTTTCATACGCATCCTTACAATTGTCCAACGGCCAAGACGTTGATTTCTTCCAAGCTATCAGCGGCTAAGTACTTTGTTGAAGTTGCAGAAATGATTAAAAAAATACTTCATTTCGACAATCACTTCAGTAATGAAATACTTCATTAATAGCACTATAATATGTATATCCAAAATTCATTTCTTAAAGCCAATTATCTAAAAGGTAACACTGCGGTATCTAATCATTTCTAAAGTACAAGTTTTTAATTTGATCAAGAGATTTAACTCGCGCTCTATGATACGGTTTAGTTGAATCTATTACGTTGAATTTTCGTAATTAAACTAATTAGGACATAGAAAGAACTTTGATCTTGATTATTCGTAAACGTTAGTCTCGAGCATTTTTCCAAGGAACGATCAGACAAATATTGGCTCGTTAAATAGATAACGAATTGTGTCAATGCGACAGATAAACATGTGTAAAGATGCTTGAAGCTGCGCTCTCTGAAAACTGCATTTTTGCAGATAAATTTGCAATAAGATCCCCTATGATTCTATTATTAGTCACTAGCGCGAACCATCATACAATGACGCCGAATTATTTGCTGCTACCATCGGAAGTTCGTTCTATACTAAACCCGATAGTTCAATTTTTATGGGCCACTTTCAACTCAGAGTTTGACAGTTTGGTATAATATTTACTTTCAGAATGTCAGTAAGTTTAATTCACTATTTACCATAGATGTTATCAGCTGGGAATATTGTAAAATGGCTGAAAAGAATTTAAACTACATAAATTAAAATTTTAGATTGCATTTCCGGCGTGCAAAGATGAGGTTTCTCCCGCCGAGAAAATTGTCTTCCACATTCCAGCTCTTTATAATAAGAAAGTCAAAATTCATGAATGGTAGGTATTTAATCATTGCAAAACCAAAAAGCACAGCGTGATGGCGTTATAAATGTGTCGCCTATTTTAGGAGAAATCAATCACCCTTTACCTTTACCATGACGACGAGTTTATTTTGTATATATCAGTATCATAAGACTCCCATGAGTCGACTGTTGACAGACATTCGAACGTAATTGTCGTTTAATAATGCACAATAATAGCAATGAATACAGCAGTTGTATTAATACATTAGAGAAAGTATCTGAGAAAAGGTAAACGGGATCTAAAGTTTCATTTTCAAATTTTGTACAGGATTTCATACAGAAATTTTCCAATATGATATCGGAACGTGCCTAATTCCACCGTACATAATACTAATTTAATACTATCAGACCAATGAGGAGCTATAAATAAAAGAAATTTGGCAAATATTCTATAAGATCTTGAGAAACCTTATTCACTAATTGATATCTCAGATTAGTTCTTAACACTTTGCCAACTAATCGAGAGTACATCTACCCTTGAAAGGTGCATTAATGAAGACATATTGACAAAATTTGAATACTTAATTATAGAATCAGGTCGTTTACCTCATAGATTACAACGATTCAAATTAATTTGGCACTGATCTTGTCTGCAGGCAGATGCACAATGAAGCCGAGCCAAAAGACAACAGGGATATCTTTCCACCAGAGGGAAACTTGCATAAATCAACCTATCGAAGATTCGGCTCGGATAGATCATGCACGGGTGTTTCCGAGACACATTCTATGCTATCGCAAATCGAATTAAAGGATCAGTATAAGCAGATTCATCCGCATCGTGCGTTACTCAATATGCGAGCACTCGCCCCAGCTGAGTATGTAACATGTATGCTTAAAGCTGTCTAACGTTTCGGTTGAGTCAGTGGCATAAAAAGCTCGATTAGAACGGTGAGGGCGTGTAGCATAAAATGTAGTAAAGCTATACAATTTTTGTCGAATTTGCCACGACTAGCATATGGTACGGTGGAAGTTTGATACTCAGACAACTTTCCAATATAATAAGGGAAATTAAATTAATTAATGTTTAGATATGCATACCCCTCACCGCGGATATTTAATGCTAAGAATAAATACATATCCAAATTCTAGTGTATATCTGTAAACGCAATCTTCCAAGGAAGTAGCAGAACGTTACAACTATATATAGATTTAGCACCTGAATATATATCATATTAAAAGTAAAAATCATTATAGTGAAGAAGAGGAGGAAGCCAAGTTAACGGACATCCTAATAAATCCCGAAGATCTTCGTTGTATGGATTATCGGAGTACAATGACGATGGATTACCGTCTACCCTATCCTATAAAACCCCGGCCAAAAGCCGCACCACCACCCACGGAACCCTGGTTGCTGAATCGTCGGATAATAAGTTGCATGCCGCACGATTTAGAGAAACGAGACGGCATCAACATGTTCATGGACGATAATCTCGAGTTTCAGCAAAGTGTAGCCGAACTCAAATCGAGGAGACACAGCATGTACAGCACGATATTCAACTCGAATGAAGAACAAATCCAACAACCAACAAATTGACCGGCGTATTACAATTGGTATTAATTCATTAACATATATTTCAATTTTAATTAATGTCACTTAACTGAGAGAGTGCTCTTATTGAAATATTGTCCATCAATGAAACTTAGATAAAATTTGCCAATTGATCAAAGAATGTCAATCATTATGAAAGTGCGAGCTGGTAAACTTCAATGTAATATAACAAGAAACATCCTATGTCTCGTAGTTTTTTTTACTTATTCGAAACATGGTAATCTCTGTAGTTTCATTGGAGTAGCGTTCCATTCATCCAAGTGGAGATTTACTTCATTTGATACCTTTATTGTTATTTCTTAAGATTTATAATTTTATTCTGAAAACATTTTTTATAACGCGGATGCAAAATCCTCCAATATTTTTTTAGGCTTGTACCAATAGCTCCTTATTCTCCCAATGTCATTATTATTGGATAAATGGAATTCTACTATGTTTTACTATATGTATAATGTGTACATACAATGATATATACATACAATAGGGCAAACTCACCACAGCTCGTGAAATGAAGTGTTCAATTTGCAAAGCAAAAGTGAATTATGATTAGTTAAAGCTTCCAAAAATGTTGTGCGTTCAATTAATAATGTGTTTTGTTAATTGAGCTAAAGTTAGCTTCATGCTCAGAATATCACAAGCTTCTGGTAATGTTTACCCTGTAATAAGTTTATAATTTTAGACATAAATGTTCATAATGGAATGATAGTTAATATATTCCATCACCAAATTCCCTAACTTTGAGCCATTCGCAATGTACAATTCTAGTATTAGTATGGTACAAGACTGCAAAATTTTTTAAGTAATTAACAATCTACAAAGACTAATAATAATTTGAGAACCCACCATAGGCTCTAAAATCAATAAAAAAATACTATTTTTCAAATAATGAATTAGTATTTACTCTTAATCGCATGTAAGGAATTCTAAATCCCTTAAATAGGAAACATTAAGGATGTTAAATATGTTATTATACTAGAATTCTAGCAAAATTGTTAAACAAGCTATACATATTTACAGGATCATTTTGAAAGAATTCAGTATTTTACTTCTACAGTATATTGAATTTAATAAAATTCAATTCATAATAGTGACGCGACACCAACTTTGGATACTATATATATTGAACAATTATCGTAGTAGTCGAATTATTTTGGATCTATCAGCTCTCTGTCTTTAAACTCCTCCCTAAGTACACCAATAGAAACTCCTACTTTCCAAGAATCAAGAGTGTCTATATATGGCAACAACAATAAACACCCCTATCAAGTAACAGTACAAATAAAAATCTCATTCCTAATGGACATCGTCCCTTCTAACAAAACGTTCCTGGACAATTGTTATAAGAATTCTAAACAATGTCCTATAAAACTTATTGAACTTTGAACCCGCCTATTCTGCATTTACAGTAATGCCAAAGGTCAATATAAAAATCTCTACAGCAGAATTTGTCTGACGAGCATGCTTTTCGTCTATACAACAAAGATCTGACGAATTGTTTCTAACGCTAGTTAAACAAATATGAAACGACCAACATATCGATAAAAGTTTAAAAAAAAATTTCAGTTACTTCAGAGAATTCATCGCGCGCATTTCCTCCTTGCAGCATAGTAAGCGGCACTTAAGGAAGATGTTGCGCGCGATGGTTGTTTCAAGCAATCTCTTCGTACTTCTTCTTGTCGATGCTGTTCGCCAAGCAACAGGCCAGAATCATACCAACGACCAGGACGCCAGCAGCTTTAGCACTCCAAACAGTGAGCCACATTCTTTCGTTTACGAAGTTCGTGATGCGATTGTAACAGCCCTGAGATAAATAGAACAGTTAACGAACTAGTACATGTATAAACTTTCATCCGACGATTGGTTTCATTTGAACTCGCCAGAGACCAACGACTTTTTAGCCAGTAGAATATCAGGTTCGATTGATTTATAAATGCGAATGTTCATTTACAAATTGATTATGTCGATTTGCCGTCATCGAATTCGATAAGAATTAGGCTTGTCGTAGAAAGCCATATTTCTTTGCATTAAGATCGAATATCTTACCTCTGTGTAAATGTCATCTCGATCAGTGATGTCGCACTCGCCATGGGGCACTTTACAACAGGATACAGGAACCTCCTTTTGCGGATACATGGTCCAATCCTCGTATCCTTTGTTCCCGCAACACTCCAACTGTGATACAATTGTAGACCACAGAGATTTATTGGTTCATTACACGAGCGTGTTTATATATTCTTAGAAATACTTTTTACCGTGGATTGCATCGTATCGAGATGACTTGTCTTGACAGGCTCCAGTCCATACGAAAGCATGGTATTATTCAGCCTATCGTCCAAGAAGTCGTTGACACTGAATCGCTATGCGTACAGCGAACCGGCAATCCCGAGCTCCAGGATGGCAACACCTGCCAAAAATGCTCCGTACTAAACCGAAAGAATTCCTTTCTATACATCTCGATTAGACAATTCGAAAGTAATTTCGCTAATTCTACCGTCCCCAAAAACGACACAAATGTAATATAGGCAGTCTATCAATTAAAATCTCTAAAATATAAAAAAATGGTAGCATCTCTTGTTTGTAATATTGTATTGCAAAGAGTGTTCCAAGTTGCAATTAATACAAATTGTTTTGTGTCAGTTTTCATGATTTATCACGGAATTTCTCACCAAAAACAAGAGAGCGGGATATCCCTTGGCAGTGCAGCAGCAAGCACAGGTGCTCACCAGTACCAAAATCCCGCCGATGCTGGCTATGATTAATAACACTGCACCGGTATTTTCCTGGGTAACGTTAATGTAATTGTGTAATTGAATCCTCAAGAATATTCCAGTGCAAAGCACTATCATGCCAACAATCTGCAAAACAGGGGATTTTTTTCATTAAAAGCACGGAAAGGGAACAGGAAATGAAAAAGAAGGGAAAGGAAAGCTTTTGTTCGGTTTTTCCATTCTAAAAGAGAATCTTCGAACGAATGCACATACTCTGTTTCTAAACCAAGCCTTTGGTGGATATAAATAGTACAAATAATCTATTAATCTCACTTGACAGAACATGGAGTTAAATCAACCCAATAAAGGTTTATTGCCACTAATACAATGATGATATGTTTTTTATTAGGTCGATGGTAGGATTACGTAAATGCATGTAATATTGATGGAGCAACAACGTAGTTGTTACTCGAAAGCATCAATTATTTACAGAATGACTTCTCAACGAAATTGAAAATAGACACTTTTTAAAAAACAAAGATAATCTAAAAAAAACTGTATGCTGTATATTTTATTGTAAATTTGGCGAACATTGATTAATTTGTTTGAATGTTATTTTCGAAACTTGTCACAGAAGTATTATACTTTTTCGATGGGTTTCGATAATGACTCTGTCAGAAAGGATGTATTCTCAAGACTACGCACATGTCATATGCATACATGAGTCAATAACCGAAAGAAATGAATAACAGAAGTATTCTTACCCAGAAGAGGAAATTGAGCAGCATGAGGAGGGTCTTCAAGCTGACCGTCAGGGCCTTCGATCTAAGTCGTTTACTCATCTTGTGAGCTGCACCGGTGAACTTCACTCACTGCCAAATAATCTCAAAGTTAACTGGGACACTAAGTCACTGGAAGAAGTGTACCACCCTTATCGTAGTAGCAGCCTGGTTAGAGTAAAAGCGGATCGATTTTGCGGCCTCTCCGGAGTGACTCGCTCCAGCTCCAGTACACCCTCATACATCTACGTGCGTCTCACACAGCATCCGTGTTCTTGAACCCCTGGATTCGGGGGTGCATGCGCGTTTCATCGGCTGCAACACCTTCTACAGAGTCGCCCAAATGTCTTCCCCGAGATTTTTCTATCTGACAATAGTCTACTTAATATAGCAACTTCAGTATTCTTTTTGTACTGGAATGTACTAAATAGTTTGCCAGAACTATCGTCGTCGTCCCAATATATTTATTTATTCGCAGGGTGAATATCAAATTGAAATTCTCCACATTTGTATTTTCGACACATCGACAAGGACTCGTAATATTCGATTAGTTAGATCTTTCGATCACCTTGGATGTGCGACAGGCTAAAAGTTTAAACTATTGAATTCGAGATGTGATTAACCCAGTGTCAAATAGATCATGCGTTCTATTTCACCCGGTATGTGTTTTCTAGTATTCTGCTCTGCACAAACCAGACTTGGCAAGGCCAACGTCCGCATATTACGAATTTTGTGCTTGATCTGCCCCAACTTATGCGGAATGACCTAGACGTACTTAATACTTTTACTTTGCTACACATATGTACTCCACATGTACTTTGCATACATTGCCATGCAACTGACCACGTTTATCCCAACGTAAACTTCATTGGATCACTTATTTGGTGAACCAACATTAAATAAACTACTTGGCGCAATAATAATAAAAAGTAAAACATTATAGACTTTGTTTCAATCTTATTCGTAAAAAACGAACGATAGAAAAGCAGAGAATAGAAACAAATGATTGCAGAGGGTAATTAATAATAATATTTCTTATAATTAGGGTAATTAATAACGCAATATTTGTTTCATCTTCTTTTCACTCCTTTATTGTTGCTGAGCATTGCAGATGTGGTCGAAGTGTTTTGTGTAATGTCGTAACAAAAAGACTTTAGATCTCCTTGATAAAGAAGCTTGACTACCTAAGGGTTCGTTTTCACCCTCGATTACATCATGATCGCTCCTTGCTCTCTCATTTAATAGTTTAACTACCCGAGGATCTCGTAGTAAACTTTCTAGTTTCTCGTACAGTTTAGTTGTTAGGTAGTTTGTAGAATGATTAAGTGAGCCACTTTGCAGGACTCTGAATAGGTTTGTAATGAAGTTTATCATAGGTAAACCCTTGTTAAAGTCTTAAATCGCCAGGTAAAAGGGAACTCACAAGTGAACAATGCGATGGGTTTTATTGTTGGTTAACTCAACTTATATTTAAGTCTGCTATAACTTTATTTGGTAGTGGAGGACAAGAAAAGAATGCGTAGCTTTACAATGTAAAATACATTTAGCTAAATTCCGAACGAAGAAGACGCGCACTCGGTGACTACGAAAAACGCAGCCTCGCCATCACGCCTTTAGGACGGTTTCCTAATAATCATTCGTGATTCCTGCCGAAGCGCATGTAACCATAATCTTCGGTTTGCTCGCGCTTGCCGAAACGCGAGTGTCCGTAATCGTCGAATTGCTGTCGCTTTCGGAACTCAAGATTCTCGTCCTCCGCTTCGAGCAGATCTTCAACGGAAAACCTGCACAAACATTTGCTGCTGATTTATGATGATTACGTACAGTGATTACAATGCCAAATATGTGCAACACTTGTATCTATTAAAGCCTGTACCACCCACAGAAGCGTCTGTGATAATTTAAAATTAGAATATGTTGAATAATCATTGATGTCTTACCCTCGAAGAAGCGGGTGTTTATGAATCCTTTGATGGGGGTTGCTAACTTGTTCGGGGGCAGTTTCACACTTGCCACACATGAGCCACAACACTGCCATCATGCAGGAGAAGGTATACGCCAAGTTCATATCTGCTATTGGTTCTTTCCTAAGAATATTGCAGTATGTTGACTATCATATTGTAAATAATAAAACAAACACAATATTTCAAATCCAGCACCATTTTTAAAAATAATATCTTTAACAAACTACAATCAACCAAGCCTCTCAACAGGACGTCTCACTCAAAGTAATGATATGCGTGCATGGAAATGACATTCTCGAAGGGAAAAAAAATGATCGAAATTACAGACAAGAGGGTTCTCCCATCGGAAATTCAGAGTAGGCCCCGTGAGAGCTTCGAGTGAGTGGAAATCGAAAGGTAGAGTGAAATGACTTCTTCCCTCGGTGGTGAATTTGAAAAGAAGAAGGATTCGCTTACCTGCTGCTACGAGATGGGAAACTCTTGGTGGAATGCACTTCTCACCGATTGCAGGCGTCTTTTTATAGGGGTACCTGTCGAGCTCCCAGGCTGGGTCGCCCCATAGAAGCCGAGGGACGAGGGGGTGGATGTGAGAGAGCTCGAAAGCTCTTTGAATTTTAATTCACGTACCTCGCCAGGGCTGATAAACAATTTTCTTCGCGCAACGTTCGACGCCTTCGCGCCGACCACTCAATATTCCGCGAATTACCCCCTGAGAGACAGAGATGATTGGCATCTACTGTAACTTCATTACCTCCCAGACCTTTCTTCCTCCCCTTTCACGCCTTTTGTCTTTTCGACGTCGAATAATCGTCCGATAAACATGTAAGTCATGGCCTTATATCTTTTAATATTATATCTAAATATTGTTTGAAGGATAAAGAAGTATGGGCAAAGAATATATATGCACCCCTAGAATAACTATACAGATCATTGGTATATAGTTGTTATTTAAATCTGAATGCAAGGTGTAATAATACAAGGGGGGATTATTGTGGAATGTCGATTATCATAATTATATAAAAAATATCTTTTACAGAACAGGAGTTGGTAGCTATTACAATGAGAATTATAGTGATAGTGACGCAATGACGGCTGACGTACGAGCAAGCTTGCACGCGATGCGGGATCGACTTATCACCTTCTTGTTAGGAGTGAACTTGATCAATTCAGGTGCACGAGCACTCGCTCAACCCATTCGTTATTTGAGAGAATAGGAATCCGGCGGTGTTGCGTAGGGATCCGCTAGTGAGAGGTCACGGTCAACGGATTAAACTGCACCAAGGGTAGCGGAAGGGCTTCCACACTTGGGGTGCTTCCGGCGAACCCTATAAATAATAGTGCCGGTTGGAGGCCGGTTCACTAACAGGCCGATTCCAACCAAGACACACTACCCTCTCTCACCCCAAGTCAACCCAATCTTCAAATGTAGTCGTAGCGATCTCAACCCTCGAGATCTTTACCTTTGCCCACCCTCGAGAAGGCGCAGGCCAAACGACCGGTCAACATTGGAATTCCTACGTAGAATGGCGATGGCCGTGCCCGACGACCTGGGCGCCAACTTACACAAAGGCCTTTCCGAGTGGTGGAGCGAGGAAACGGAATACGTGTTCCAGAGGATCGAGAGATGGGCGGCTTTCGCCCGAGGATATAATCGGCTGAGGTCCCAGAGACTCTCCAGGGGAAGATTGACCATGCAAGAGGAGCAGGAACCACGCTGGAGGATCTCATCGAACAAATTAGTGATCGACGACAACTCCTGGAGCCCTAGGTTCCATAACCTCAAGAAGTCCAGGCGAAGGTCCCGTCCCGAAGAGCTCAGGATTAATTGTTGTGGAAGATTTAATTATCAATCGAGCAGCAACCTGGATAGCTCGTGCCTCGAGACTTATCGATACGATCATAGTATCTACTTTAAAACGATCGGAGAGATCAGAAGCAGCAAGAGGGACCTTAGTGCCAAGGACGAGGAAGACCGAGTGTCGATCAGTAGCGAAGAATTGGTCGAGTGGGATGCCGAAGCAGCTTCCGAATTTATCGCCAATCATTTCGGCATAGAACTTCCCAAGTGTAATTCAGTGGGTTCAGCTAGCCCAACTGATGACTTGAACGATGTGCCCTGGCCAGTCGTCGACTTCTCGAACCTCCAAATCGATCATCCCGAAAACCCAGACCCAATCACCGAACCTGCACCCGAGGAGACCCTGAGGAACAAGAGCAATCGTGAGAAGTGCTTCGCGATGATGCGCCAGGAATCCGAGGAGGAGATCCGCCAAGTGAACGTCAATAATAATTATATCCAGAAAGAGAAAGAAAAGGAAGAAACAGTGGTGTTGGATAATGCGGTGGATCTTAGTCGTCTAAATAATAATAATAATCTGGAGGATTCGAATTTCACGAAGGATAACAACAAGGAGGCGCAAAATGATCAGGAAATAACAAAGATGTATCTCGAATTTAGCAAGTCGAGGCGATCATCGAAAATTACGAATGATTCTTCGCTGATAATAGACAATGGCATCGGCTGGACGGATATCCTGTTGAATCCCACGGATAATGTCGATCCTCCCACTTACTCACTTTAACACTGTATTTTGCAAAACTGTAACAAACCAGACTAAGTTGCCCTTCGGCCTAATCCTTTAACGCCACGACGAAGACAACGAAAAATCCGAATTTCTGACACTCGAATTTCGACAATTACTATAATTACGAACACAAACGCTCGAGATTTAATTAATTAATTGTTTTATATTTATTTCATTTCTGTATGTTTGGTTGATGAAAAGTTTTTGGAAATGGGAGCTTTTAACATTTGGAAACTATATTTAATTAACTCAGACTCTTGTCGAGAAATAATGATACTTTTAGAGCAACCTAATGAAATAAAAAGTTATGGTTGGCCAATCTGTGACATAAGCCCTACAAATTATAAGCTTAACCATCGGGAGTATGAGATACTTACTTTTATCGTTGTTGAATATTAATTATAATGTTATCGGTTATTAAATGTTTACGTAAGAATTGTTTAAACAGCATACTACCTCGACAGACACGAATTGTGTTTAATTAAATTAACGAATATATACATATCGTACAATTAAATTTGTTTGACCGTAAAAATCGATGAACAGACAAAGTGTTATACATATATTAATTGGTAAATTGTTAATGCAGTTGATGTTGTTCGTTGTTAATTGAAATGTGCATGCAATTAACCTGTGTTAATGATGAATCACAGAAAATGAATAAAGTTGTTTTTCGAAAATTTGTAATCTATATGCATTCTTCCCTTTAATTGCCCTTTTCAAACGATTTACATGTATGAATCATAATTAATTTGCCGTTTTTACTGGAGTTAATTTACCAATATTTTAAAATAATTTGGATGATGATTTTATCCACTTATACAAAAGAAATAACGATGCAGATTAGTTTTTGCCAGTGCTACATAATTATATTGAATTTAGTAGTATGACAAAATAGAATGAAGGCATTGAGTAACTAAGCTCTGATTTAATACCGGAAACAAATAACGGCGTAAGTTCGCTAATAAATAGTTAATTCAATATTATATAATTGAATTAAATATGTATGTACATCAGGGATATCAAATAGACCATGAACATTTTGAATAACGAAACGATGATCCCGAACCGGAAACGAATAACAGCGCCACTTGAAGAGCGCCATGCGAGCATCTCAAGCCGTCGTAGCCGGACAACAGAGTGCGTCTCGTTCACTCTTGTCCACTCTCTTTTCTCCTCATCATGGCGGTGAGTGTAGATTTGCTTTTTCCAAGATGCCCCACGAAATCCGTGTATCGTGCTTGCATCGGAAATTTCCAAGAGATCATAAATATAACACGCGAAAGCTATGGGCGTCGCGACGAGAACGCAAGCATTCTTTTTCCGAAAAGTTCCGTACCGCCTGAGTAATCGCGTATGACAGGCAGTGGAGATTCGTAGGAGCGTGTAACGTGGCTGTAACCTGTTCTCCGGTGTTATTACAACGTACACACTGCAACGAGTCTGCAGTTTAAATCTAAACGAAGCGGCAATGAAACTACGAGTCGTTTACTTATATTGGTCTCTTCGGAACTTTCTGTGTCCAGTCAACAAAAACCCTATGTTTCCTGGGACAGTTCTTTGTTGTTTGTTGTGTGACAATGTCTGATAGGTGAATGTTCTCTTTTGCAGGATGCAAAGAAAGTCGAAAAGAAGGTCGTAAAGAAGACCAAGAAGCCCGTGAGGGAGCCGAAGGATGCGTCCAAGAATGTGATGCGTGAAGTACGCATCCGTAAACTCTGCCTCAACATTTGCGTTGGAGAGTCTGGTGACAAGCTTACACGTGCTGCTAAGGTATTTACGATACCGTCACATTTTCTATAATTTCAATATATTACTTCGGAAACAATTTACCTCCGCGGGTAATTAATGTTTACTTTGTTTGTATAAAACCTTTGTATGAAACGTAATAACGTTTCATTAATGTATTGGTCTATTACTTCGTTTAGAATTTTATATCTTATTTGTCTTATATGGCATGCAAGAAACACTTGGAAAGTATCTCTTAGTTTACAGTCTTTGAAACATGTTTATATTAAAAGTGTTTCTTTATCATGGTCAAAGTAATATGTAATTGATTTTGTTGTGATAACAAGTTAAAAGTGCTGTGAGTTTTGTAGTGTAAGTAAAGCGATCTTACACTTTGATTTTTTCAAGATGTTACAAGCGATAAACATGCGTAGATGCTATTCCAAATGTTGTAGGTATTGGAACAGTTGACTGGCCAGCAGCCTGTATTCTCAAAAGCCAGGTACACTGTGCGATCCTTCGGTATCCGTCGTAATGAAAAGATCGCAGTACACTGCACCGTCCGAGGAGCTAAAGCCGAGGAAATCTTGGAACGTGGATTGAAGGTAATAACAACACATCATTTCTCAGTACGGACAACTACATCTTTACAGTTAAGATGTAATAGACTATGATTGTTTGTTATAGGTACAAGAATACGAGTTGAGGAAAGAAAACTTCTCTGGTACTGGAAACTTCGGCTTTGGAATTCAAGAACACATTGACTTAGGAATTAAGTATGACCCCAGCATTGGTATTTACGGTCTGGACTTCTATGTCGTGCTTGGCCGACCAGGTGAGTGTCAAGAAAAATCAATATTAATCTTTTCTTTGAAACAATACAGCGAGAATAGATTTATTGTGTTTCTTGAACTAATAAACATCTGCACATCTGGCATTGTGGATGTTTCTGCCTTAAGATACATCTACTCATTTATTGAAAATGTGCTAGAAAAATTGCTTCATGTTTGCAACTCATGCCCACTACCTCTACTGGGTGTGTTACTTAATTGATGCTACACTAACAAAGAGAATCTTAAGTAGTCACTTTTGTTTTAATGAGGAATTTTAAAGTTTCGAGGTTTCAAGGGCTTTTTACTAATTAGAGCCTTTCTTGTTTGCTTTTCAGGTTTCAATGTAGCACATAGGAGAAGGAAAACAGGCAAGGTCGGATTCCAACACAGGCTTACCAAAGAGGACGCAATGAAATGGTTCCAGCAGAAGTATGACGGTATCATTATTGCTGGAAAGAAGTAATATACACATTTTGTATTTTATGCTTCTTCAATAAAAATGTTAAAATAAGTCAGTATCGTTATCTTTCTTGGAAACCCAAAAGGATATTAAATTCTTGTTCGTAATAATATAAACATTAAACAGTAAATTACCAAACAATTATGTTACAAAAAGACAGAAGATTAAATTTAACAAAAGATTGGGAGTATTAAATAAAACCAATAGGTATTCCTTTGCTAATATCTGTTCATTAAAATATAAAATTCTTTCAAATACATTTTCATATCCTGCACCTTCCTCCTCTCTGTTCACTTGAATATTTCCCGTCTTATTCACCGCTCTCAAAGAAGACAGGTATGGGATCAGTGAGGCGATACTACTTTACTTGATATTGCAAGTAAATAAAAACCACTTTCTATTCAGGTATTTGCCCACTTCATAAACATAATAAACCTCATTGAACGATTAAAAAAGTTGCAAATGCTTCACATTTCTAAAGTTTATGCGTGCCAACATAAAATCCTGAATTCGAGCGTCAAAAGCACCATAAACCAAATTGAACTTGAGAAAAATATGAAATAATGTCGGGTGAATTCTCAAAGAGAGCTCCGGTCCCAGGCAAGTTCTGATATGTAAGGTTTTGCTAATATGTAACCCTAAATAAAACTATTGCATCCTGTTCCGCAAATCTATAAATTAATAACGTTCGAACATATCGCTTGAAATGATACTTTCCAGTTATAAGAAGCTTGATAGGTGTCAAAAGAGCTACAAGCATCGACCTACACTAGTTTAGTCATTTAGTGAATAAATGGTGGCAATAAATAAATGCAAAAATAGAAAGACTTATAAACCCGGGGCTACGAAGGAGGGTTCGCGCTCGTATGCGGGAAAAGGCAACATTTCACATCACCGACTTTTTTAATACATCGAATAATAAATGTATATAGCTATCGAATAACGGCAAGATAAAAATGTGTAACAGGACGACACTCCCATTGTCAGTTCGACATAGTCAATCAGTCTAGAGTCGTGCGACGTCTCGTCAAAGTCGGACCCTAACATTATGCGCACACATAGTCTCAACAGTTTCTTAGCATACGATAAAAGGCCTAGAATCAGTGCAACAAGAAGTATGCTCGTCCCGAGCTCTAAGGACAGGCATATGGAATTTAGTCAGTGATATAGGGGATAAAACTCGTAGATCCTTTAGCCAAGCAATTGAACTTCACCTATGAATTATGTGTATCATTAATAGCGGATAGAAAACAGTCGAGTCGAATAGCGAAACTCGTCGGGTACATCGCGTGTATGATAAAATGCTGAAGGAATGTCTTCACTTCTTCGTCTGGCGATGTATTTTATCAATGTTGTGCTTTTCAGCTTCGGTAAAGCCTAGGATACTTTCTATAGCGTTCAGGTGACCCTGGTAGTTTTCCTTGTCGGTGAGGAAGTAGTAGATAGCTGACTTTAGGAACTGGAGGGTAATCTCTGGATCAAGAGCACCCTGTTGACTCTTCACCTCGATGACTCGCCGATACATTGCCTAAATACGAACATAACACATTCCAGACCCATTCTTACTCTCTCATATTTCGAGATATTGGTGTTTAAGCTTCCCAATCAATATAGAGTCTTGAATCACTCTTAAAAACAATTAAAGTACAGATGTTTATGGAAATGTATCCATTAAAAAATTATCATCCATACAAAATATTATTTTAGAATGTATGTGCTGCTGAACATTTAGAGAAACATCTGTAGTCTAATAATAGCAATAAGGGGATAGAGGTTTTGTGCGTTTGTACTAATTCTACTGACTCATATTAATCTTCAGGCACCAATGAAGAATCTAAAAATATATTATTATTATAACATCTACCGCAATAATAAACCTTTTGTATACTAATTCATCATTAATTCATACATATATTCATATATATTAATAACATCCAAGTATTAATAAGAGTCAATGTATGTAGAATTATGTAAACTAGCAACACGGGTGGCATATAAGCGTGTGCAGAACTCACTTCTATTAAATCATATAAGAGGCTGTTTCTTTCGAACACAGTACAGTTGATCGATTATAAATGTTGCGACTAATATTCAGTTGAATAATAATCGTCATACTAAAAAATAATATTCGACGACAATCGTGCATGGCTGAGATGCAAGGGGAGAACAAAAAAACATGAAAAAAGCAAACCGCTTAAGCAAGCACCGGTGCGGTTGAGCGAAAAAAGTATTGAACTCGTAAATAGAGATAGAGGAAGAGAGAGAGAAAGTGTGGCTAAAAACTGTGCAAAATATTCGGGCAAACGCATTGTCGACAGGGTAAAGCTGTCACCTTTCAACCATATATCAGTTATCCATCAATTTCTTTTCTTTTCGCCACAAGATTACTTTGGGGGAAATGAGTGCGGTTTAACTCCTTTGAGATTCTACTGTTCGGTTTTCAATTCTATACTAGAAGTGTATAACTTCCTTTCAACAGCCGAAAATAATTAAATACTTGCTAAGTCGACAAGATGTAGAGTTAATCTTGAGGAGGATTTAAGAAATGAGTTATGACTATTAATAGTGGACCCTTTATTATAATAGTTGCTTCTTTGAGTGAAATAGTTTCTGTGAGTGGTGGAACACTGTTAAATGGTCCGAGATGAGTGTCTTTACCCTTCGCAAAGAAAAACATCGAAAGCTAATCGCGTCACCTTGCAGCCTAGTGGACGATACAGACCTTACGGGTGCCAAGAACCCAGAGAGAAACAGCCTCCTGAGCGCTTAATAAACTTTGGCTACGATCAGCTGAAATGTGGGGTTCGGGCGAGTAGCTTGTATCCTGGGGAGAGGGCAAGCGGCCGTAAAAAAGAGTGGCGCATTATTAGTAAAAAACAGGTGTCATTTAAGTTGGCATTACAGAGTGATTTGGAGCATTTTCTTAGTCAGCAATATTCTAGCTCCTGCTTGTGCTATGTTCGATTATTTATTGTTTAGCACTATGCGTGAGAAGCACAAAGACAATACCATTGAGAATTACATTAATATATCATTGTGGCATGAAAATGATTGTTTCTGGAGTGATTATTTAACACAAGAACGATATTCAGAAGAAAGTTTGAGTTTGCTAAAGAAATTATAGTTTAAGATGGGCGGGGGGATTCGTTATACAGGAAACAACAATAATTGAACATGATAAAGCCCAAATGTCTGAAAATAAACGCATAAAAAATTGCAGTAATCCAAACAAACAGATATTTATCATTGAAAGAATGTACTTCAAAAGTTCGTTGAATGATTAAAGATGAAATAATAACTGATGCTTAACGTTAAGCCACGTTGCTTGGTGTATTGTACACTGACGTGTTGAAATGCACCATATTGTACTGTTAGAGTATCACATTTTTCTTGAACACACTAAGAAGTTATAATGAAAAAAATATAACTCTTACCTTCATATTTTCTAATTCCGCTTGCGCAACGGTTAACTGCTGAAGCAGTTCAGCGACCGTAACTTTCGGCGGATTTTTATGGGCGTTCTCTAATATCTGAAATTATAATTAAGGACAGGGAATAAACTTTTTGTTTTAATTTTTATAAGGCTTCGACCAATTTCTACTAGTCATGTGCCGGCGAATTTATATATACTATAGTGTGTATACCTTATCAGCTTGTTCGATCCGTGCTGCTTCTTGACCTTTGGCATACATTTTCAGGTACATTTGCTTGTGTCTCTCCTCTTGATCATTGAACAGGGTCTTCTGCTCGGCCAACTCTTGCTTCACTGTTTCCAATTCGCTTTCTAACTCTCTTGTACGCACTTCCGCAGCATCTAGGGACGGCCTCACTTCGCAGTAACGCGTATTTACCTCGGATAATTGGTTTAATAAACTTTCCACCTGCGAGAGTTATCAAAACATTAGTAGACGTAATCATACATATATGTATATAAGGAAACCTAAAAGCAATAAGCCTCGAACAATCTATAGACACGAAGTCTATGCGTATGGGAACCTAATTCTTTTGGGCAGTTTTAATTACGTTCGAATGAATTAAAGTCTGTAAATGGTACCTTGTCATTGTGTTTTTGCTTCAATTCCTGAATTTCATCGACATGCCGCCTGTGCATATTCTCAATCCTGTTCTCGTAGAGATCGACGAGTGCCCGTCTCTCAGCATCCCTGTCGGGGCTGACGCTGGCCAGCCTCGAGAAACTGCCATCGGAGGAATCGGTCTGTACTTGACTACTGGTGCTTTCAGTGACTTTCGTGGGGTCTGGGTGTGCTTCTAAGAGGTGAATGGAATCTTTCGAATGGACGGAACCGTCTTCGAAGTGACCGGAATCCGCGAGGGAGGACGGTAAGTCCGGCTGGACGCGCTTCTCCGGGGTGTCAGGTGACGTGACGGCCTCACTACTTGTTCCCTCCTCTTCCGAGGCTTTTTGGAGAACACTTTCATCCAGCAGATCTTTAGTTGGTGACTCCGGCGAGAACGGATTGTTCTCGCGTACCGTGAGACAATCGCTGCTATCCGTCCTTTCATCTGGACTATTCAGAGACGCCTTGTACAACCGGAGCTCGACCACCTCTTTCGTCAGCCGCGCGATCTCCCGATCCTTCTCTTCTATCTCCTTCCGCGCTTCTTTCAATAGGGCCTGTTTCAAAGTGATGCAACCCTTTATATATCCAGTTCAACCACTTTCGATTTAGTCGATATTTGAGAAGTCCGTACTATCAAAGGTGACCCCATTTAAAAATCTCCGGAACTTCGCGAATTGTATAATTAATACAACAATCTTTAAGTATTCCTCAATGTCTCTTTACTGGATAGGATGCAATTCAATATTTACTCGGTTCAATGTGCAATTTATCAGGGAAAAATGTCATCAGTACTACGAAAGTGTTAAAATTAATAAGAACCACCAAATTCATTCTATAGAACACTTTAATATTTTTTAAATTGAATTACTGTTTATCAATTTAGGAATAATTTTACTGGTTAGACAGTTTTGAAGATGTTGAGAAACTTTGTACCTGGAATTTCCTAACTTGCCGCGCGGCTCTCTGGGTAGGCGTCAGGTACTGCTCATTGTCGCCCGTGTGATTGGAGCAATGGACCACATATTTACGCGATCTACCGGACCAGGTTGTTCCATTGAGGGCAATGGTGGCATGATCGCAAGCACTCGCTGTGCTACAAGCACTTCCGTAACTCCTCACACTCTCTGCGTCACTGTCGTCTAGGACGATGCTCGATCCTCCAGGGGCCGCGTGTCCTACCCGCGGCCGAACCGGTGTCAGTGAGAGACTCTGAAAACATTAGCAAAATACCTTTAGTTCCATTGTAATCACTTAGATTTAATTGGAGCCCAAAATAATGAAACGGAATTGCGGGTATAAACTCTTTGTGATGAACTGTGCTATTGAAATATACTTAAAAGTCCTCCATGGCCTAAGAATAATTTTTACATTTTTGAGAAGAGTAGAAATACTAGAAAATACAGAAGAAGTTCGAATTGCGTGATATATCATTTATGTAAAAGCATATATATTTGCATTAATAAAGATAGCAAAGAATGTGTTAGTAAATTCGTATTGATATCCCGTTTCTCTATTAAGTATGCGCTTCCATCAGACCAGGATCCGAGAGGGTCTAAGGAGACAAAGGATTTGGGAACTAGGGTGGAAAATCGTTGGGATCGTAACAACCAGTCCTCTCAAACGACTTCCTCTGCGAGTAACAATATCACGGGATGCTATCAATGTGATTCGAGTGTGCCATTGGCCCCGATTAGCGAGGCACAACAGTGCAAGTGTCACGGTATTGGCGTGTCTAGGTGCGTTTAGGTACGGATGCGCCAGACAAGAGGCACCAGCCAGGAACTGGACCAGTGCCAGCCACGAGGGCACAAGTGTTAGGCTAGAAGGACATTAGACTGACGTGACTTGTTAGCAGACCGTCTCGCAAACTCGACATTCCTTTTTATAAACTTCAAATGCAAGTAGTTTTATAGCAGAAAGTAAAACTCTTCTATCTCTATACAAACAATTAGCAAAATGGAAAATGTCTACACGCTAAAAACAATGCCAGAAATTGGCTAAATAAATTATGACTGAAAGAATGTTACAAATGAATGTTATACTTCTAAAAATTATAATGCAAGGATAATCGTCCTAATAATGCTGCTTGTAATGCAATAAGGATTAATAGGGTGCTGGCCAAGCGATTAAATTCTGCTGGAACAGCACTATTCAGTGTTAGCAGGACATAAATTAAATTGATATATCAGAGCAGTCGTGGCAGCACCAAATCACGTCTAACAAAATTCTAACAAGCATTCATGATTATTCATTCTATTGATTAGGGTATCTATTCTATGTGTCTAGTTGGCGACAGTGGTCCGGAAGGATAACGTAATGGCTAGACGTAGACCACTGCGATGGAGAGTTCACCCTGACCTTCTCGTTTGTTGTGAAACCTTCGGCGACCGCAGTTTCGTATTCCTGATGAGGATGAACTCGCAGAAAACGAGAACGGAGAGCGTATAATATGACCCAATTTTCCCAGGATTAGGTAATTTCGTTACCGAACGGTGTAATTGAAGAATGACCCCATTCCCGAACTATTTTTTCGCAAGCGAAAAACGCGTGGCGGGACATTTATTATTGGTTTTGGCAAAGCCACGATTTTATTGCCAATTAAAAATGTTTTAATTGGTATGGCAGCAAATAAAAATGTGAAAAAAATATCGATATTATTTCGAGATTATAAGAAACTTTATTCCTGTCAATTAATTCTGCAAACTGGAAGTATAACAATCTCCGCTCTATAAATTAGAGGCTGCGGTACTTTAATCTACATTATAATTCGGAAGCCATTGTTACTATTACTGGTATTGCAGCGCCCAATTTAATTCGACTAAATGGATTGGACTTTCATTTCGCTTAAGCCTCTCTGACAATGCGCGTTTGTAATTAGAGCAATTACTGAAATTAACTATCAGAAGATTGCACGGAAGTTTTCCATAATAAAGACACAAAGGCGTAACTAAACTTAGGTAGAGGTAAGTATGAATAAAATTTTAAACGGAAAATGTCTGGCTCTATCAGCTAGAACTGAGAATACCTACACCGGAAGTGCTCGTAATAAACGGGCACGATAGAAGAAAGAAAGTGTGCTTGGTGCACGTCTATAGGAATAAAAGAGAGATGCATCTGCGCCGACGCGTATCTGCAAAAGGTCAGGGTATCCCCGGGTGCCTTCGCCTCTCTTGGCCACTCGAATTCACCGAGATAAATTATTTACGATGCACTCTTGACGAACGGCCGAGCCGCGCTTTCTGTGCCACCCTCAAAGAATACCTTCTCGCACTCTACCTAGTTCTCTTCGGAGCTCTTATCCTACCTTTCCAATAATTGAGTGGCTGCTATATGTCAGGTAGTTAACGTCTGCATTTGAAGATCTTTTTGTCAGCAATTCACAATTAATCATTAATACTTTAGAACCTGGTAGCTTGGCAAGGTAATCTCTGTTCAGTCGTGACATTAAGAATAAATGGCAAATTAATAATTCTAAGGTAAAATGAATGCTGAGCTTTATACGAAGACATATTCCAAGTGTTATTACGATTTATAGTTAATTTTACTGCCATTTGTTATTGGATAACCAGTCAGTTATTGATAAAAGGTGATACGATTTGCGGCTTTTATTAAATATACTCTCATTGAGGATTGGTATATTGTACATAAGTCAGTCTGAAGTATAATTGGTATTATGATTGTAAACCCGGAGAATTTGCAAGAGAGCCCTTACTTAATCCGAATAATGGATCTACCACGGTCGAGAGATGAAATACTGATCTCGAGCACGACACCGAGCTGTTATAAATCCAGCTCCTACCTCCACGCCTCCTCGTGGGAGTTCGTCCGTGGAGAAAATTACCCTTTTCAATGGAGTACTTAACGTGCGATTACATAGGACGATATAGTACTACAAAAATCATTCATCGACAGTTCCAATACAAAGGCAGCCTGAAGTAAACATATATTCCAGTTCATTTGCATACCGGTCGAAGGAATAATGGAGGCGTGAGTGTAAATATAGTGGACTATTTTAAACCTGGATTTCTATTAGTAGAATCTATTTATACTGGAATTTATGCTTAGAAAGACTTCCATTAATTAACTATTCTCCATCTACTTCATTTACTATATATTATAGTATTATAGAACTTTTATTCCAAAGTTCTAAAGTGCTGGGTCTTCTGTTGATAATGCTTTGATCCTCAGAATTACGCAAGGCTTGGAAAATGCTCGGTGGAATAAAGCAGGATTAAGTAGAAGTGGATGTACAGCTGTGCGCAGCAGGTACACGCAATACGGATTTTTACTCGTGGCACATATTATACAACAATCGTGGCTTAGAAATCTTTTACACGCATATCGTCAGCATCTAGTATAATAAAATGAAACTTAAGTGCAACAAAATATTGTTTGGCTGGCAAGATGAAAATTGCGTGCAACGTCCACACTTAACTTACCACTAAGTTTTTATTGCAAATTCTATAAAGTTCATTCTTATCAATGCAAAGGAAAGACAGTTCTTGGTGGTTTCCTATGCTTGCCAGTCGGCATTTTACAGTGTAAAGCTACCACGTAAAGGGGAATTCGAGCAACGGGTGGTCGCGCAAGCGGAACGTCTTCGCGCATCGTCACCTTACATCGAACGGACCGGGACGAACACAGTATAACTAACTACAGTAAAAATATATCTTCCACACGAGAAACAATGGAATTCCATTAACGTTTACGCTAGAAAACTCTCTGAATAGATGGGAGCCACATATTGACAAGGTGCTTCAATCTAGAGTGACAGGCTAATTGTGCGAAGACACGTCTGCTCCAGATGCCTGCCACATCCCCTACTAACAAGTACCTGGGACCAATAATTAAAGGACGCTTAAATTTAAAATGCTTGTCATTTAATCAAACTATCAAGGAGTAACAATAGCCCAACTTAATGTTAATAATCAGAATCATAAGCATATTAAAAGTCCAGGAAAATGACAGTATAAGTAGATTAGGGCTTACTCGGGATTAGCAATGGTATTCCATTAAGTTAAGGTCATTAAATAAGAGTTGGATTATCTGAGGTGGTAGGAGGTCAGTTGGGCAATAGGGTAAGTGCATAAAGGATGAAAAGGTGGTCGAAGAGATGCTCGAGGCGGAAGAGGAAGTGCGGTACTCACGAGCGATCGTTGTCTAGGCGAGTCGCACTCATTATCCGTGATGACAGGTAGTGTTCTCGGTTCGCAATGATATGGTTGATGGAGGTAGAGCAGAGGGTGGCAGGGACGGCGATGATGTTGTCTGGGGGTGAGCGTAGAGCTCACACTGGCCACCGGCGACTGGTATACGAGAGATGTTCGCTCTTCCCCACGCAAGCGCAGGCTACTCGAACGACGCAGGCCACCCCTGCTCGTAGTAGTCGTGTCAGGACTCACCGGGGATCCCGACGAACCTAGTGAACCCGACAAACGAGGAATTCGGGATTCGCAACTGCTCGGCGAGAGAAGGCTCGCTCGTCCAGGAGTCGGTGTCGGTGTCGGTGTCGAGCAGGTCGACGTGCTCGAGGAGACCGGGCATGATGGACTTCCTGGGACATCATCCTTGCTCGCCTCACCTTTGACCTTGACCGCACTCACTTCACTGACACAATTGGCCCCGTTCTCGAAGGAAGGCTCACCCGTCGGACTGCTCGGATGCATTTACTGTAAGCAATCGGCAACTTATAGTCTTATTGCTCATTAAACTGTAAGGACTTCTCTTATTACTGTCTTCGCAATATTTATGTTAATAGAATTCACTTAGGAAAAGTGGGTATTTTTAAACGAGCCTTCTGATCGATGGATAGTTAATGCACACTTAAAGTATGCAATGATAATTATGCACAAAGAAAACTATGCACAGAATGATATTTAAGGTGTTTATAGAAATACATGTGTATGTTTGTGTGTATGATTGTTATATGCATGTATAATATAAAATGTAAGTTTGTAATTTATTAAGAGCACTGTTTACACTTTGTTTACGTATCCTGTTATTAATAAAGCACAAAGTTCCATATGTTTTATGGTTATAGACTGTGAAATGTTTGTGTAGAATGGCAAGATTATTTTTAACTTGATTATATTTTTCAATCGGAAGACGGGCAATTGTCGGCAACAGAGAAAAGAATGGGCAGTAATGATTTCCTGAAATCGTCTTTGTCCTGTAGATGCGATGGAAGGAAGCTGATTTATTAAATTGAACGCTGGCCAAATCATTCCTTTTGAAGATTTCGTGCCACAGGAATAAAAGAACCAAAAAGAGTAAAAGGAAAATGTACAAATACGTATTGATTGCACATGAAAGATCCGGAAGAATAGCGAATTACATTTAACTAAATTAACCAGAGAATGCAATTTAGGAAATTTACAATCGTACTACAAATTATTAAGATCAACTATTATTGCAATTGTATAGTATTTCGAAATGATAAACATTTTATGTAAGAATGACTAATATTTTCACGCTACATTGCATTTCAGTTGGGAATTTTAGTGTACGCTTCAACAGTTTAGCAATCACCAGGCCAAATTTTGGGTTCTATGTCTGTAGGCTCATTATCTGACGGAAGACGTCCAATTACCCGCGCTGAATTCTGTGTGTGAATGGCTCTTGTTTATATAACAAGGTATATAAACGAGTTGGGGCAATTGGAATGGGTCGTATCTCTTTTTTCGTCAAAGATATCAAGGAGAAACAACAGGAAAAGTAGATTTAACGATAAGGTCTGCTATTTGCGGATAAACAATGTTATATTCGCATACCACAATTTTGTATCTTTCCAAGAAATTCACAACGCGTCCACGTGTATTTTACTTAAACGATCTATATAACGCGTTTTACAAAAATGACAAACACATTACTCCAAAAAAGTAAGCAGGAATTCACTATATTTTATTCTCCAGCTGTGCAATTGAAGTTTTTGCTAAGAGGAAAAAGATATCACAAAAGTGAACTGGTTTTAACCGGAATAAGTTTAGTCACTCAGGTATGCAGACTTGAAAGTCTAGGCTTGCGATCTGGTATGGCAGGTTAAATAATTAAGTTCTTACGATACACTTCTAGATACAGGAATCTTTATTATTTGATTCCAGCTGCTTATTAGTCCGTGAAAGTTGATTCCCTCAAATTTTCCGTAGTTTTTCCAGTAACTAGAGGCCCTGGAATCGTTACGAATTCTTCAAAGTTTAGCCTTCAAACAAGCTTGAACTCTAAAGACGTCATTATTGAATCTAAAATCGCTACTTAATATCCGAAACAATTTTAAACACTTAATGTCGTTAGTTTAGGCTCTGAACGAGTTTACACTCTAAAGTCGTCACAAAAACTCTGGAATGACTCTACATTCTAACCTGCGACGTTAAACTCTAAACACTAGAGTCTAAACTACTGTTATTTACTAGACTCGGGACAGTAAAACTGTAATAAATGCAAAATTACAATGATAAGACACAAAACAGTAACTTATGGATTATTCATTCCACTCGTTTTGTCTAAGAATGGTACACAAGTATTCTATGATTTCATCTATCGGTATAAGCGTACTAGTCCATACCGGCTGTATATTACTTCACGGTATACCTAACAATCCACATTTTTCTGACATTATCTTTAATCTACTAGATTAAACCACAAACCGAAGATATCAATCCCCTTCACTCTCTCTTTCTGTTGCAGGGTCGTTCGCACCAAGGGAAACATATGTTACCATATGTGAATATTATTTAAGATGGTTATACGACTGGAATCTTAACTGGGAAGTAACAAAAGCTTGGCCGACTGTGGAATATGGGAAATCGCCGTTACAATTAGCTGATGTTACATTAAAATCGGATGGAGGAAAAGGCGGACAATCACATCGCCGAATTGGAGCAAGGTAAAGCCGATAAGTATAGAGTAATCGATCCTTCAGTTGGTCTATTTCAAGAATCCACTGTCGCATTACGTAGTACGCCGTCATCGTCGGGGAAATCAAAATTAATTGGACTTTTCATGTCCTCTTTCGCACTGCCGTTTAGTGTTCATTGAAGCAGATGTGAAGACTGCAATGTTCACTACGTGTTCGTGTTATGCTATAGCATTAAATCGGTATGATATTAATATATTAAAAACACTCCGGCTTTAACGATAAATTACAGTAACACAAAGATTGCGAATTCGTACATTTCTGGCACTTGAGCATTGGTAACTTGGACTTGTTACAAGATTATTCTGAAACATTTATCTGTTTCTACGTTGCGTTATCATTAAAGTACTACGTAGCCCAAATCCGGTCGACTATAACTCGGTTCCGTCAAATTTCGATAAAAAAGGCATGAGTTCTCAAGCATTGCCAGCTTTGTTCACGCGCCAGTTGATTGCAAAACTTTCCACTACTAGTAATTCGGTTATCTACGAACGGTGAAAGCGTGAAACCCTTTGGTTGCAACGCTCTAAACATTGTGCCCTGTCAGATTTGGCATTCTCGACATCTGTCAACACCGATTAGAAGTTAGCACGTGTGAGCATGTTAGATTCGATTGTCGAAGGGGTCGAGTGACTTACCCTGCGATAATGTCAACAAGAAAGAGATGAATATATCCTCCCAGGTGTTGGCACTGGACTAGAAAGTGATCATTGGCATAGGCGGCTGGAAAGCGGAGCAGACTATCATTGGAAGGTGGTTGACAGTGTTGGTAGTTGGCAGTGTTTAGCGATCGAGCGAGGAGAGTTAGGTGATGGGTTCCGCTGTCAGTTCACGTGATCGCACTTCACATGGGGAAGATGAATTGGTTGGGTGCACCACTGAATTGACTGGCGACGAGGTTCGTCTGTAGCGCGCGTCCACTGCTAAGCGTAGCATGCTACGCGCGGCACAAACAATATTTCACGGTTGATGCACGTGTTTTCGTCGAGACACCGAGGCCTATCATGTGCAGAGAGAGGACGCCGCGCCGGTTTAATCACTAGATGATGGGACGCGATGCTCTTCACCAGCAGGAGCGACGATCGCGGACGATCGTGTCTGCTAGAGCGAGCGACTCGGCCGAATATCAGAGTTACGTCGACTGCACAGTGTCTCTCATATCGCGCGCATGCCTCTTTTCTAGTTCCACTTGTCATTCAATCTATAAATATCACAATGATATTTCGATCGTATACGATTTCAGTAAATGCAGACACCATGCCTTGCTTTTTATCCCCGAATGAATTAAACTCTTGTTTTCTGGAATGATGAACATGATTTCAATGTTTGTCATGCAAAGATATATGGGCTCTGTTGCACATATAATTTATTATGCTCTAGAAATTATAACAAAACCTATCAAATTGTAATATCGATGTGGCAAGAGCGAGTAGATATAGAGTAATAATTTTTTAAGATATCGTTCCAGCATTTACCAAGATTTAAATAGATCTTATAATGTAGTGTTTGTTGAAAATATTTATTTGAAACATGCGAACGCCGAGACAACATTTTGGTGATACTTATTAAGTTATTTGAAATTGGAAGACGACAAGATCCACACAGATATTATAGTCCCGCATATTTGTGGAAATATCTATTTGCGAGATTTAATCTGTCTATTCTACATATCGTGCAGATGCGAAGTGTTACAATTATTTGACAGACTTCTGGCAAGAATCCTCTGTTCGTTGTAACAGCAACGACTGAGGTTGAGCAACAGTGAAATCCGTATCACGTGGTACTCGCCACGAGAATCACGGGAAGCGCACACTGACACACACTGGTGCACTCATCCCCTAACACAGATAGGTGGAGGATGGAAGGGTGAAGAGAACAGCTGGCTTTAGCTGGCTCCATTCACAGACCCGTCTACAAAAGTGCTGCTGGGAAGTGTCAAATTTGCTCACGCACCCTCCACCCACAACGCTCGCGTCCAAGCTGATGTAAATCATCCTGTCGCAACTTCTACTTCCGGTGTACGGTCTTTTGCAACAAATTCTGTCGCACGAAATTGCGGAAAAGTGGTTTACTGTTATGCGTTCGTGATGTTAGTCCCAATATTTTGTAGAATGTACGTGTCCTCCGAGGCAACAGTATTTCCATGTGCGAATTTACGAAAATTTCGAATAACACACAAACATTAGCATAACTTGGTATCTAAAATCTCGTTGGTCTTTGTGGGGTTTATGATTTAGTCATGTAGTATAACTCCAAAGTCAGTGTTGTGAAAAATTTTGGAGATAGTAGTAGCAAATGCTCACTTATGTTAATCTTGTCCCATTGTCCAGTGTACTTTTGAAATACATGTATAAAAACAAGAATTTACTCCTGTTTCCTTTGACCCTCTCCTATGCACATGTCCTACATTTTTGAGCATAATTTAGTTGCCAAGATGAGGAAATTAAAGACACTATGGCCCTGGTTGTACTATGATGGATAAATGTTACAAACATTCATGGAAAATTTGTTAGTTTTAAAACATAATTCTTAGTAACACAACACCATTAATCCTATTCATTCTGAAAGTGAATCCTATAAATTATATAGTATTGTGAAATCAAAGGTGCAATAATTCTACATGGTTTCTGTTTGGAATAATATAATGAAGCTGATGATAAATCAAGGTATAATGTGCTTGTAGGTAAATCATCTACCTCCTAAATATGGGTGAAGACTTGAGCAAGGTAGTCTTGAGTTACTATGACTGCCTGCTTAGAAGAAGCGATGTAGAACTACTAAAAGGTCCTTACTGGATAAATGATGCTCTGATTGGATTCTACTTTGAATACCTGGACAGGAAATACAACAAAGATGAGCAGAAAGAAATAGTTTTTGTCAGTCCGGAGCTCACACAGCTATTGAAAATGACGGATACGTCTCAATACAAAAGCTTCCTTGAACCAATCGGAGCGATGGATGCCAAAATCCTGTTGTTTCCCATAAACAACTGCCAGAGCAAAGTGTCGGCTGGAGGCACACACTGGAGTTTGCTTGTATATTCCAAAGGGAATCATGTCAGTTATCATTTGGATTCATCCAGTGGTTTCAATAACGCGATCGCAGAAGACTTCTCCAGATGCTTGCACGACTTCTTCTCAGCAAAATTTGAGAATAGAGTAACTGAAGTCAGTTGTCCGCAGCAGCACAATTCCTACGACTGTGGTATATTCGTACTCTGTCTGACTGATATAATCGTTGAACATTTCTTAAATACAAAGAAGGTGGGGAATTGGGACTGGGAACCCGTTGAGACGATGGTAGATTATAAACGCGCCGAGGTAGATAAACTGATAGTGAAGTTAAGAAGTGAATTGGAAGAAGCTGGTTGATGCTTATAAAACATTCTACTAATTGTAACCAATCAGACTCATTCGCATTTCAGTATTTTCACCTGAAGTTTCACTATTTCTTTTGTACGTAAAATAAGGAATAAAATCTCCAAGAATATGTCAAGTATCACGTACACCTTGTTCTATTTTTGTGTTCTTTTACTGCATTTGCCCAAGTTAATATATTCGAATTGTATCCCATAAACGAAAGAAACCTACAGGTCGTGTTCTATGTGAAATCATATATTGATGGAATTTGTTTTACACTTGCGATGCATGTAATTCAAGAAGAAAAACGACACATGTCTTCACTGGTATGCTTGATAAATTGTAGATGTGGATCGATGCATTTCATTGCAATGGAGTAACAAAAGCGGTAATAAAAATAATTGAAATGTATATTTACTCAATATTAATACCTAAATTCCAGACACTTACTAAACTCGTGTTAGAATAATTAAACTATTAATATATGTATAGGAAGAAGCGAATAGAAAGTAAACACGTAAAACTCACTTCCTTTTGGGAGAGATTGCGACGAAAGGAAGACATTGGGCATAGGGTTAGTCGATGTCGTTGGGGAAATTTGGAAGGCGCAAAGTAGACGATCTAGAAGGCGGTTGGCTCAAACTCAGAGGTTGGACGTGTGATCTAATATCAGCGATATGTGTTCGCAGTACGATAGGTCTTGCCAAATGCTAATCAGAGTCGCACACGTATTCGCGAGGACGAGCAACGGGCACGCCTGCTCCGCTCCATCCTTCATTCTCTTCGGCATCGAATAAAAATGGTGTTTCGGACTCGTCAAACTGCACAGTCGATTTCACGGCCTTCTGGCGAGTGGGAAATTGCGTTTAAGAGATTTATCGCTGTTCGGTAATCTTGCGATATACGTGCGTGGTGTCGCGCAATTTCTTCTTTCGAGGACTGGACTAAACGATATTAAAGAGTAGTAGTGGGATGCGAAGCTTCAGCGCACGCTGACATCCTGTTTCCTCTCAGTTTCGAAAGTGCTCTCTTCAATTGATCTGTGTGGTTTAGCGGAATTGCTTTTTGGCAAACAGCTGGCGCTAATTATCTATTTGGACTGCTGTAAGCATTAATTGTCTTAATTTGTGGCTCAATAAACTTTATATGAATTGAGAAGTTTGTATAAGGAATGTTTGTTCTTCCTAGTTTAGTATGTCTTTGTTTCTACTACTTCTTTATTCCTTCCTTGAGCTAAGATGTATCTAAACAAATTAATAGACGTAACGATTGGATTTAGTCGTAATTAGTATTTAATTATTCATGCTTCTTCGAATGTGAAAAATATTTCTAATATTTCAATCAGGCGTGATCGAGGATTCAACAGTGGCTTTTAGTCACCGATATTTTTGTAGCAAGCATTTCCGCTAAGTCGTCAATTAGGCTGTATTAAGGCAGCCTTCGCAACGTTAATTGCACGAGAAAAAAGATACAGAAGTAAATGAGTATTACCGCGAGTACCGCAAAACGGCTTCAAAGTCATCTGACCTATTTCTAACAACTCGCACGCGGCAAATGGTTCAGTCTGCCGTCGGGAATTAGCCGGAAAACTGAAGTGAGACACTCAGCGTCAAGATCCTAGGATAAGTGCGATAAGTAAACTAAGTGAGTTCAAACATAGAATTGTACTTACACACGATAAAAAGTGTTGCGTATTTGCAACGAACGTGCACGCTGACCAGCTGCAAAACGTCCATGAAAGGCTTGTGCAATTTTTCTTTCAGTGAGGTAAAATCAAACATTGATTTAATAATGACCTCAGCCAAGGATAAAAATTCGGCGATAAGTGCCAATAAATCGAAGACAAACGCTGAAGATGACGATAGCTGTGAGGAGGACTTTGTGCCACCTGATGGGGGGTGGGGGTGGATGATAGTTGTAGCTGCTGGCTTTTCAAATGTGCGTTACTTAATTACAATAGTTTTTATTAATGATCAAAATCTTTGATAAATTAAATTGCGTTTTGCTGCAACTGAATGAATTGAAGTTAAAAATGCAATTCTATTACAATTTAATTGGAAACGTAAATTTAACGCAACTTAGGACAACATTTTGAATAATCCAATTTCCAATGACTTAGTAGTTGTTTGTGATTAAACAAAACTTTTATATTCTTTTTACAGTTCTGCATCCTACCGGTTCTACAATCCTTCGGATTATTATTTAGGGACAGATTCGAACAATTGGGTATCACATCAACCCAAACAACAACAATAATTAACATCAATTGTGCCATTACCTCTTGCATTGGTGAATGTCTTAAGCAGAATTCTAATTGATTACGATTCAGGACATTTCAAACAAGAATAGCTAATGGAAGTATTCTTTCATTTTATAGGATTAGCCAATGGTCCACTATTCCGAAAGTACAGTTACAGACAAGTCTCGTTCGTCGGTGCTTTCATTTGCGCGACATCCATCACCATTCTGTCGACCATGAAAACTTTCACGGGTGCACTGATATTCTTTTCGATTCTATACGGTAAGGGCGGAATCCGCACTTGAGAGCAATGCTTCTGCCTTGTAACTAGTTCCTCGTGATTCGCTGCTACGATGAACTTGATAGAGTTCCAAGAACAGTGTCAGGGACGGCGTCTGTGGTCTCACTAACGCCAAGCATTCGCAATATTTCTTATTGAATTATTGATCATCCACTAATGATTCACTACTCATTCAATAGTAATGCTAGACATAGTACCAGCCATTATTGAAAGTTATTATTAAACTGGTGTATTAAATTTGAGGAATTCTAGTTTATCAAAAGAGAAAAGTAAAACTGAGAAGGAATTTAGACAAGAAAATTTAAACTTAACTTGGAAAACGTCAACGTCTAAACGTCTAACGTAAAATGTGTAACGTCTCTACAAGACAGTTTATAGCTATCAAGTACTCATTACTATACACGAAACAATCGAATTTTAATAATGTGAAAGAGATTAATAACGATCTAAATAAAAACCAAGCTGCTTCTCCAAAGATTGCAAGGATCGTTAGCAATAAAAAGCGCTTTTCCGCTCAATGAGATCTATTTTCGAGTTGATATTTCGCTAGGCACATCAATGACGTGCTTGCTAAATATATGGACGTTATTTCAACCGTCCGGAATACGTCGCGCTGCCAAAAGTTGAGTTCGTGGAAGCAGTGTAGCACATACAGTGATATCCTCGAACTTGTTGATCATTCCTACATGAGCGGCTTTTGTCATGTGGCATGTTTCAGCTGTGGGAACGGGAATCACCATGTCCGCTAATGCTCTGGCATTGAATACCTACTTCAAGGAGAAGAGGAGAGTGGCCACCGGCCTCAGCTGGACTTGTACTGGTACAGGGCCCATAGTAATGCCACATGTAACTATTAGACACCAATAAAAGATCAAGATCATTTCTAAGAACGATATAAGATAGTATTATTAAGTTTTTAAATGAGAAAATACTCATTAAATCTGTATTAAAATAGTAATTACTTAACAAGATTTTCTTTCAGTATGAATTTTTATTAATTGTAATTGAAAGATTTTAAGTACACAGATGGATTTATTTAGCATTGTTTTATAATAATTTGGCTGATATTATATTCGTAGATAATTACGGTATTAATGCCTGTATTGGGAATGGAGGGCACCGTTCTCGTATACGGTGGGTTCGCCTTCAATGCCGTGGCGTGTTCCCTTCTTCTTCAACCTGTCTCCTGGCACACCCAAGATGCAATCGCGAGGAGGAAATCGAGAGCAGCCGAAGAAGGGGAGGTGCAAATTCCGTTCATAGAAGAAAAGGTGAGAATTGTGTGATTTTTTTATTATATTATACGAACGTTATTCGATATAGTTGAAGCGTTAGTCATTTAATATAATATATTAACTATATTAAGTACTCAAATTAAATTGAATCACAAATTGATCGAAATAGAGCAACGGCATGGACATAAATAGTCCCGGAAACAACTTGCACAGCAAATCTCTCGAAAACATACAGGCTCAGTTGAGTCGTGCGAAAGGAAAATTTGGCAGTCAATATTTGTATTACGATGACGAAGAAGATGGGGCTGCTGGAATAGACGTTATGGGTCCAGGGACACCTATGATGTCGAGGGCAAACGATGGATGGTACTTCGAACGAAAGATTTTTGTCTTATCCTCAGTTAAGAATAGTAGAGTTAAGTCCATAGTTATAACAGTGCTAATCCATCAGGTTTTCTAAGAGAAATACCTCATGTTCGTCCTTGCAATCGAGGTCCCACAGGAGGGACACTGGCAGGAGCTTAAGTAAGAGGCCTTCGATATCTATAAGCAGAACGCCAAGCTTGGTGGCTATCAGTAGGGGATCATCGGTAAGAAATTTGAATAGGTAAATATTTACTAGGTAGCGTGAATGAAATACTGCGATTAGGCCTATTCCTCAGGCAGTAAGTAAGAGTTATTTGCAGTCATTTTGAATTTACTTTCATTAGTTCTGCGATACTTTTATTTTTCATTACTACATTTCATTTGCAAATGTTGGCTTTTTGCTGCGAATTTTTCTCGACGATGCTGGACATTTATTTCGAGCTATTGCGAATTTTCAGGCAAAATAGTGAAAGGGACAGCACGAGAAGAAAGGGTGCGAGTTACCAGAGTCCGGCACTGCCCTTGATTATTCTTAGTGAGTCCTGTGAGCATTCAGAAGGTGACTGCAAGGATGCAGGATGCCAACAGAAGACGGAACACTTACTTGTTCCTGAGAACATCGAGACGGACGAACTAATTGACCAAGTAATTCACCAATCTCAGTTATCCAAATGTAATTAAACCAGGTCACTGTATTGGAATCATTGCAGTGTTTAACTTGCAATTCATTTTTCTTCCAGATAAGTCAATTAAAGGAGAAGAGTAGCTTTCTTCAAGCTGTCATTATCTTCTTCGATTTGGACCTTCTCAGAGATCCGATCTTCGTGAATCTGATGCTGGGAATAACATTCGCTAATTTCACTGAGCTAAACTTTTCTCTAATGACACCATTCATCCTCGGCGAGTATGGATTCACGAAGATGGAAGTGGCTACTGTCATGTCGATCCTGGCTGCAGTTGACGTGATAACGAGATTAACCATACCATTCATTGCGAGCTTTATCGGCTGGCAGAATCGAACTTTCTTCCTCGTCGGAGTCTGTGGAATGGCAATCGGAAGAATCGGTGTGACTTACAAATATATTATTTTAGAAATTAAAAACTGCATTATTTCATCTTATTATTCCAATAACCAAAATCAATTGAAATAGAATATTAAATGTGGATCAACATCCTTCAGTTTTAGCACACATACAGGATTTCAACGTTACCGTCGCAGTAGCCGTCTTAATCGGTGCAGGAAAAGGTTTACGAACGATCTTCATGGCCCTTGTGATTCCGACACACGTACCATTGCCAAGACTACCAGGAGCTACTGGTTTACAGTTACTCACCAGTGGATTGGTTGCACTTTCTTTAGGACCCCTCGTTGGTTGGTTGAGGGACGTCTCGGCGAATTACACCATCATGCTTCATTGTCTTAATATTTTCACTTATTTAACTGCAATATCTTGGACACTCGAGGTCTACTTGAGGAGGAAGAGGAAATCGCAAGAAAAAGAAAGCGTCTGATGAAGCAGCAGTTATTTATATTAACTCTGAAACGTATCAGTGATGTGCGAGATCTGGCAGGTCCCAGATCCCACGGCAGGTGTACGAAAAGAAAATAAGATTGACAAGTTCCAAGGTTAATTATTAATAGTTTAATAGTTTAATAATCAATGCATATTAATGATTCGATGATTGTATGTTTTGTAACATATTTGTTGATTCATATCACTTCTCGATTAATTTTTCAATTCGTTTGAAAGATATTTATACTCGGTAGCTCTACTATCCGCGCCTCAGATGCGCATAGATTTTGTAACATAGTGATATCACTCACACCTGCACTTCGAGATTAATGTAATTTGTTAAATAAAGTATTGCCATTTAGTTTTGATTTAATTTGATTACATTGGTGCATGCGGCTTGTTGGTATTTCGATACCAGCTTGTGGTACGTATGAGCTCTTACATAGTGACTGATGATAGGTCGGTCAGTAATTATAATTGAAATTCGTTTTTCCATTAGTTCTCTCTTAAGTTCTCGTATAGATAATCTAAGATCTTAGATACATTTTCTACGAACCTTCAATCCTTTAATCTGTCATATGTGTAATATTCTTTGATACATACACTTATCTTCTAATTAGCCTCAAGAATGGCTAGTTCAAATTAAGAATACAGGAAGTTTCTCACTTTTACATTCTGCGTAGACTTTATAGCATAATGATCACTAGTTCGCGCGTTGAGATAAACTGCTCCCACTCACCAATACGCGATTCATAATTCAAATCGTTCCCACCATCGAGCAGATGATCATTATACAGATCTGCAATACGGAACCACTGATTGTGTATCGCCGCTTGCATTATTTTACACAACTGACACCAACTCCTGTGATCGGCAATCGATGACGCACAATAATGTATCGCGTCGCAGCTTTCAGCGTCTTCTACCGATAAACAATCGGGTGTGGCGAGTTGGCACATAAAGTGTAAGCCTAGATTAGATGGACTTTTAAGTTAGATGACTTTTGTTATCTGGCAATACCGCGCGCGTCGACGCAGCTGGATAACGACACGATTTCACCAGCCAATTTGTGATTAACACCGCTGAGTTTGATACGACAATCGTGATCTCTGACCATTAACGATTCAATTAAAGTCGCGATCCCGCCGCGCTAACACCTAACGATCCGCTTGTTTTAATCACTCGTGTTAATTAGTAATTAATAATCATCGAACAATTGAAATTATCGTTTCGTATTATTAGTTTTGTGTTCGACTTAAATATCGTATGCTATTTGTTATACACTGTTTGTAATTAATTGTGAAGTGATACAGTTGATACGTTATTTGTAATGCGTCTGATGAACACGAGAGGAAAGACTTGTTACTTGAAATGCGTACGGCGATTATTTATTACGGAGTGCTGTTTTAGTGTTTAATAAGTGTAATAATCGTCACATTGATACTTAGGAGACGTGTTTGCGACGATAAAAGTGTTTTATATCGGAAAGAAATCAAGTGCTCGGTTTTGCGTAAGGTCTTGATCTCCAAGGCGAAACGTTCTCTGCCGATCGCTGTATTCAAATTGCAATAACTAAAAGAGTAGCGAACTATTAAGGAGTGTTCGCTCAATTAAGTTCCACCGAGGCGATAAACCGTTTTATCAGTAATCGGTGACTTTTTCGTACTACGCATTGTGTGCGATTTACGTTCCAATTGATTATGAGGTGAATACTATTAATTGCACAAGTTACCATTCATAATTCTTGACTACTCATATCGCTTTTAGTACTATTAGTGTATCGAGTTTCTTGACCTTACAATTCACGAATCAAAGTAGCAGTGCCACTGTTATAGCTATTGCATTCGTTACAATTGCTTTTTATTAAAAGAACTTATCCCTTGGAATTAAGCTTATCCGAAGAATTTATCTGAAGTGCAAGAATAAAAGGCTAAGTCATGATATGAGTCGTTAACTTTTGTCGGACGAAATTGTCGAGTAGGTGCTTCGAGCAGCGTCATCACATAACTCGTGCGTGCTGAGAGTAGTTCTTCCGTGATCTAATCATTTAATCTCAGTGTTCGTCGATTGATTTTGCTGAATCACTTTTAGTGGTTCATTGAGTACCGATCTGTGACGAGTGTGGAATAAAAGCATCGAGGATGACTGACGCCGAAATCAAGAGGGTGCCACCCGATGGCGGGTGGGGTTGGATGATTGTTGTGGCGTCCGCACTCAATGGGGTGAGTTGCCGAAATTTATCAGCATGAGTCTACTTTTTAATGTTTTAATCATTTAAATATTTATCAATTACCAAATCTTATTTTCAAACACGTTTTTCCATTTGTTAGTTACTGCTGAATTTTCTCTTTCAATCACAAACTAGTTAAAAAGATAATACAAAATTCACCTTTTAATAATTAAGTAATAAAATAAAATGACTTGCTTGGTTTCAATATTGGCCTAAGTAGAACCTCTTATAAATATGTTTTTTGGGAATTGTATATTTCAGATCGCCACTGTACCGATCCTCCAAGGATTCGGTCTGATCTTCAAGGACACTTTTCCCCGCTTGGGGTTCACTGCGACTGATGCATCAATTATAATCAATATTAACTTAGCATTTGGTATGCTACTCGGATTGGTGAATGGGCCGCTACTTCGGAATTTCGGATACAGGAAAGTAGCGATTGCCGGGACTTTCGTCTACACGGTTGGCGTTTGCATGACAGCTTTCGCCAAAACGTTCATCGTGATTATCATCTCGTATGGTATTCTCGCCTGTAAGTTGTCATTTATACTATTCCTTGACAGGTTAAACTAACAAAATGACTAACTTCTAATTAGTGTTACTTAGATTCTTCGATAGTTTGCTTACAGTTTCGGAACTTTACTTCTAAGCTTTCACCACGGTGAAAGATTTAATTAATGCTAATATAATTATTGCGCTTTTGCCCGGGAAATTGATGACGAATACCGGCATTCTTTCTGATAAGCTATCGATTTTCCGCATTTGCAACGGGTTGCTTGTTCGCAACAGATGACTGATCGATGGCTGACAGCATGAACAATCGAGTCACAAACGTGTAAACAATTGATTATCTAACCAAAAATATATTCGGACTTAATCCAGACAATTATGAAAAAATGGATAATTAAAACCCGTCTTATCACATGGTTTCGTATTCCTGAGGATTATAAAGCACAGCTATGAACTAGAATTGCACAATGGCATGTAGCGCGCGCGAGCAAACATTTTGTACCACGCTCTTATCAAACCGATTGATAAAAAATCGACGTCGATCGATTGTGTGGCCTCATGGTCTCCGGTTCCGTGTTTGTTTGCTCTCAATGACAATATTCATATTAAAAATTGATGGTTGCCTTCAATAGTCCTAATCGAAGACATCAATCATTATTTATGTTTAACACTTTAAAATAAAATATATTCATTGTTATATCGTTTCCCTGTTAAAATGTTTGACGAACAGTACAGGATGCGATATAAACTTGTACTTAACCGTTTGTTTGCTGATTAATATTGCCACTTTCAATAATCGGCAATCAGATTCTCAAAATGGTCACATATACTTCGTTTTAATTTAATTTTCATTACATTTAAGTTTGCACTGAAATAGAAAACTATGTAGAATGATGTTTGTTGAGCAATTAGCGAGTTAATTATAGGGATTCGTTTTTCTTTAAAGCACTGGGCATGGGAGTGACGATGTCTGCATTCTCCTACGCCTTGAATTCCTATTTTACGACGAAGCGAGGACGTGCCACTGGGCTAGCATTGACTCTTACCGGGTTCGGTCCCATTCTCATGCCAATGGTCACTTCGATGCTCATTTCTTACTACGGCTTTGAGGTATACTTTTACTTTCTTTGTCTGGGAAGAGCTATTGTACATGTAAATGCACTTTCCAAGTTCTCGGTAACTCAAAAATAGCGCTTCCTGTCTTTGAATAGACAAATCCGCAAGACTTGAATCGTAATTATACAGCTATTCCAAATCAATGACTCATAGTCGATGCTATAAACTTTGTAGAATATATATTATAAAAATCATCTCTGTTTATAGTAAGTATTAATTGTACACACAACACGAACCGCTATACTTTTCGTTTTTCGTTTACTTTATTTATTCACTTTCTCTTCAATCACAATGTTTGATTAAAAAATGCAATCTTGCTTGCACTGCTGCGCGCACAGTCAAAGACAGATCCTTCATTGAAGCGTGTTCTTTTTAATAGGGCACCATGTTATTATACGGATCATTTACCCTCCACTCATTAATCGGTGCGATGTTGCTGCATCCGCTCAAATGGCACTTAAAGAAAGTGCCGCCGAAGGAGGCGCAGCCGACAGACAATGAGTCGAAAGTAAAGATTACGCCAGGTGTGTGGATGATTTTGTATTACCCGCTAAAGTAAAATTAGAACAGTTAGTAATGCAGAACGTGCTTTTACTAGGTGAAGAAAAGAGCAAAGAGGGAGAGGTGAGTCGAAAGAATTCGATCGCCGACGTGAATCGTTTCGAAAGGAAAAGGAAGACGACTATTTCAAGTATAGATCATGACTCCGAGGTCGGCAGAATTTATGGATTCGAAATACCCTTGCCTCGACAGCTCTCGGAAACTCTTAAAAGTAAGGAATGCAAAAACATTATGTACTTTTAACAGAAGCGTATACAAATAACATATTATAGCTCCACTTATACGAATCATTAATAATTGATCAGTTTTTACTAATAATTATAATATTAATAAATTGACAATTAATAGATAGAACTTCGAATCTATTTTGCGGACTATACAGTATTAATTTTTTGCATGTTCGTCATAGCACCTTCATGGGAGAAACACTTGGATGTAACTGAAGTGACAGAGAAGCTCCTAAAGCCTAGCAATGAGCGTCCCCACGAATACGAATGGTGGAGTTCAGGTTTTTATCAAATTTTACTTAATTAAGTTGTCAATTTTTCTTCTTTTGTTATTTCATTTGTATTAACTACAATATATTTTCTGCAGCCAGGAGTATGAACACTGTAAATCTAGGTAGCAGCATGAGAATTTTTGAAGAGATCCAGCCAGGAACTCTGTCTCGATACTACAGCTTCGATGATCTTGAAAGACCAAATGGCAAAAACAGTGGGGGTGATCATTTGTTAGATAAAGTCTCCTCACAAGTTCCATCCTACGAAAAAGACCCCAATAACAGGTAAATTATTCTGATAACTATTATATAAGATAGTTGAGATGTTAATTAAAATAATAGGAAGGGTTTACTAAGGCATAGTTGCTGTTCTTGGAAGTCCTTAATTAATTGTTGCAATTTCAATCTGAAAGTTGAAAATAACTATTTTCTAGGAAAAAGAAGAAATCGGTGGTTGCCAGAGTGTTGAAAACCATAGTGGACTTCTATGACCTTCGACTACTATTGGATCCAATTTATGTTAACATCATGATCGGCATGTCCATCGCAATTTTCGCTGAGATAAACTTTTCCCTGTTAACTCCTTTCATTCTGGGAGACATGGGGCTGTCAACGACACAAATTGCAACAGTCATGAGCCTTTCAGCGTGCGTTGACCTCGTTCTGAGGAGTCTGGCACCCTTTTTGGGTGAATGGTTGCGACAGCCACCAAGAAACATGTATTTGTACAGTCTGTTTCTTCTTATTCTTAGTAGAACATGTAAGTCTTCTGTGCTACTTTGTATTTTTCCTGTATTTGCGTTTGATTCAAAATTATTTGTTTTTTTGCAGCTCTATTATTTGCACGTGATATGACATCCGTGCTATTCGTCGCAGTCGGGTTGGGTGGCGCTAAAGGAATAAGATCGGTGTACATGTCACTGGTTGTTCCAAGCTATGTTCCCATTCAGAGATTGCCATATGCTTCAGGGATCCAGATGATCATCAATGGAATCATTCTTATGATTGCTGGTCCCTTGCTAGGTAAGCTGTTTAATATTATCAGCATAATTTCAAATGCAAATCTATTTTACATGCTATATTTATGAAATTGTTTACTTCTATTTTTCTACTACCTTATTTTACTTTTAAAATGGTTAATGAATAAAGTTTGCAATGTTTTTGCTATTATACATTTTTCCAGGTGTACTTCGAGACATCACAGGCAGCTATACTCCCTGCATCATTCTGATGAACAGTATCACTGCACTCACGATAACTATGTGGGTTTCGGAAATGGTAGTACTACGTGTATTGAAGTCAAGAAACAAGGCACGAAACGCAGTAGAACCGTCTTTACTGAAAACTTGACATTCCAAATTTGGAAAATGCTTTAAAGAGAAGTACTAATTCTGGAAATGATTAGTGAAGTGAACTTTAAAATTGAAGCATGCACAGTGTGATGCAGGAGAAGCTATGACACTTAACTTCGTTTTCAACGAGTTAACTTTACACATTAGGCACCCGAAGAGTATCCGTTCTAATTAAATAGAAGAGATTACTTTGTTGTATTTATAGGTTTGTAATATAAGTCACTGTGTGATACACGCTATCTTTTAATTTATAATTTATATGTAACAAGTACAAACCTAGTATATGATATTTATAATTGTAAAAATGGATAATTATTTATTTTTCACTGCCTGCCACGTAATAGTAATAAGATCAAACCGGAGCTGTCACTACTCATGATATTTATAGTGTTGCTGATAAGATACTGGAATAATAAAACTTGAAAGTGGCAACGATATCTGTATGTACTTTATTATTCTTATTATTTAATACGAATTTTATTGATCAAGAATCAGAATGAAGGTATACACCTGTAAAGTATTCATCCCATTCGCAATTTTCTTTCGGAGAATATTGTACATTATACAATTAATCACTGTTCATTTTTTAATATTTCAAGTTATCCAACAATAGTTTAATCTTTGCAAATGTCAAGCTGAAAAATATCGTCTATGTCGACGATCCTTTTTCAGATATCCAAGATTACAAAAGCTTCAAATCAAATCCCAGTACAAGGATAGTTTTGGGGCAAAGTGCACTTCTCCGTCGATGGATCGAAGCGCAGAGAGTTCGGGCAACTCAAATCCCATCTCTGATAAGCGCTTCCATCCCAAAAGCAGAGATAGTACTTTTGGCAGTTGGGATCTGCTATCTCGAATCTGCCGTATCGTCTACAGGGTGCCACGGTAGTCGTTGGAGAGGGTGTTGACTGATCACATGAGAAAGTCGAGTCGCAGAGTGCGTTGGATGAATCGAAAAGCGCAGGACTCTCGCATGCCATATCTAACGAAATGAAATTTGCGCCAACGCTGATGCAAGCGTAGAAATTCTGACAGGTCCCGTCGTAAATCGGGAAGTACCCATCCATGACGCATGTTCTATTCGACACAGTTTGCCCATTTATCGCATTGATGTAGAGCAAGCCAAGAATAAGGATAATCTTCATTGCGCAGTTTCCAAAAGGACTTGCTATCAAGAGGTTTCAGAAGAAGAACTCCTTACTTGCAGATTTTTTTGATTTTGTATTAATATGATATAGGTGATATTCCTAGGGTTTCCTTTTCGGTGAAAGAAAGTTGTCAGTTGACTGTAAAACTAAAAATATTAGTAAGAAAGTAAATCACTCGTTCAAAGTGATAAATGAAAATATTAATTCATTATTAATCAATGATAAAAATAATTAGCATTAATAATTCAACTTACACAAACGAATGGATAAATGTTTAATTGCTTACATTGTAAGAAGACTCGAATTCAAATTGATTTCCGCTTTAGATCTTTTCTTTCACTATTGTCAGTACATACCAACAAACAATTCCGATCTTAGTTTATAAATTTATGTTGCGTTGAACATACCGAATTTTAATACATCGCACTAAAACATTAGGCGAAATGCGAGCGAAGTCTCGATTGCAGAATTGGGCGTGCACAAGAATTACAGATTGGCGGCGCACTTTCTAGCAGACACTTTCTGCCGATTTGGTATTCCAGGGATTCACCCTGGTCAGCGGCTCCCTTCTCGCAAAACGCTCGCGTCTCTTCTCAGCGGACTCTTTTCACTGTGGCGTGTGCGGCTAACATGGGTGCAGCACGCGCAATCACTCTCGATTGACTAGACAGGTTTAATTCGTCTCCTATTATACGGAACACCTTGCCAACTGAGCGTGCAATTTACCTCGCCGCAATCTACATAGACGATTCACCTAAGCCCAAATGATAAGAGACTTTATTGTTTACGAATTCTCGATGCGAACGGCTCTTGGCACGCAATGAATACAGGATATAATTATACTAGTGAACATTTCTGTTATTATTAGTAATCATTCGTAAAATAGAATGTTCAGAAACAGTGTGTTCAAGCTAACATTTTAATCAGTTTGGACTTTACAAAAGTAAATAATTTAAGTTTGTATTTCTATTAAAATTTAAGGATATTACGATTTTAATTATGAAATGTTATTAGGTTGACACAATGAAAACATAATAAATATTACTTAATTACTAAAACCGTGTATAAGCAGTATGTATTTGGCTCCCTCTTCTGAGATCAAAGCCGAAGGATCAAAAGAAGCTTTCGAAAAGATTTCCAAAGATCCCTCATTTTAATTATAATAGAGAACAGGTGTGATTCCTTACAGAATGCTCGGTTTTTGTGTGTCAGAATTCGCTGAGCGCAGTGCACATATTGTAAAGATAAGTGGATTGTCCTGAGATAAATGGTTCCTCAGAGGCGACTACAAAACGAAAGTGGGGGAAGGTCACACTTACCAACGAGAGAGCATACGAGAAGTAAAAGTCAACATACATATCACGGGGAAATAAATTGCCAGCTAGAATGCGATTCCTCGGAATCGTTTGGGCAACTGGAAAATCCGTGATAAATCTTGGGCGGGAGAAAGCAGGCTGGGAGATGCGAGGAAGATTGATTTGGGGTAGGTCCGCGACGCACCAACCTACCTGGGGAATTATATCAGTTCTGGGGATCTGTGAAGAAGATTAGGGTGTCGTCTGGTAGGCGTGCAGGTAGTCATTGCCGTAGAGCCATTAATAAAACTGAAATGGAACTAAAACGTCAGAAAAATTGATAGTTGAAACCTTATTAAATCTCTTGGACAGTTTGTTCACTCGATTACACTCTGACCCTTGATAATTGTAGGATACGAATCCGAAAAATCAAATTCAATTCTCAAAGAAACCATACAATACTCCATAAAAAATATTTCATACACAAGAAAATCATCCGCACAAGAAAGATTTAAAAAATGAATTTGGTAATTAAGTTCTATTCTTTCCATCATTTCATGCGAGTTTCCAACCAGTTAGTAATAAGAATAAAAGGCGCTAATAAATTCTTGGAAGTTGCCCTAAGGTAGAAAGAAGATGTTAGTGCGGGAGGATCCTCGCATTGAGAACCCAGACTCCGTCTGGCGGGACAAAGGACGCGGGGGCTCTGGTTAGGCCAGGTCAAGGTAGCGATTTAGAGTAGAGCTTTTCCTTTTGAGAGAGGTCGATCGGTGCGTCGTGTGCATATGGCGAGCAGCTGGGAGCAGAGAGGGCAATAGAGCATAGAACAGAGTGTCGGAGGCCAGGTAGAAAATCCTTGGTAGGTATGCGTCGCGCGCCGCAGGAGAGATCGGCTCTATGGGGTCTCGGATGCTCCAAGGAAGACACTAGGCGAGAGGAGTCCAGGCAGGGAAACCTCTCTCTTTCTCTTTGTGGAAGGCTCGAGTTGGAGAAAGAGCGGAAGGCAGAGAGAGATAGGTGGAAGTGAGGAAAGGGAGTAGACGAATGTATATAAGCACCTGGCAGGAGGAAGAGGCCTCGGCGATGGGCTCTCTCATGGTGAACCGTGTGCCTCGTGAACAGTTCGGCCTTCCTGCCTCCGATTTTCCCTCGATCTATCGCCCGGCAGCCTTCGACCCGGTGACATCCTTACTTCGCTCGAGATTCGTTCGCTCCACCGGTCAAAAGCAACAGCGTTTGTTTTCGATCATGCGGTTTTGAGTTCGTCTCTTTTCATTTCTCGTTGCTCCCTTTCCTCGCTTTTCAAAGTGTGTACTCGCCGGGTCCCTCGTGTTGGATGCAGCATGTACTTGCAACGAAGATCCTGAAGCAGTCGGATAAATATGAATCCTCCACGGGTGAGTAATAACGTGATATTCAAGTGTTCTTTAGTTAAACTGGCATTTTTTAGAATAAAGTTTCGCGAGGGTGAGAGTTTAAAGAGGAAGGGTGAGGGGGTTGAGCGTGGTGTAAGGAATTAGCTTGGGATTTATGGGGTTTGTAGAAGTCTGCAAACAAGGGGGAAACCACCACTTTACTCTGAAATAAACATCCCTTTAAATACTGCAGGATGGCTAGTGTCAATAATATATCCCCGTTAAATTATCAATCGTTAAATAGAAAGAAATAGGAACTAGAAAATTCAAGAATACATAAAAGAAAAAAATATTAGTATCAACTAATCTAATGTTAAAAAATAACAACACATTTTTTTGGTCAATATAATGCCAAAATGAATTGTTCAGTGTTGAAAAGTGTTTGAAATAAGGCGAAACGGTAGTTTCTATAACGAAAAAAAAATCGAACGTTCGGTAGTCGTTATTTTGACGACAGTTTCTTGCGAAATTTATGCCGGCCGTGTCCTGAAAGTAGGAAGAAAGGACGGAGGCGCGTGGAATACGTAATTGATTTAAGTAGACGTTAGTAGTAATCCTTAGACGTATCAGGGGTATCTGTGCCTTCATTTAAATCGTCTCATTACGCGCAGAAAGTGGAAATAAGATGTTACTAAAATGCAGACCCTTTCTGCAGTGCTTCCATTAGAAAAGTAGTTTAAAATAAATAGTATTGAGACTAGTAAATTAATAAAAGAGGGATTTTCGGAAATTAACATTTCAAATACATTCATTTCATTACGATTAACACTTAACGTTGTTGTATAACAGAAACATTAATTGTATCATAATAATTGCAAAACATATTGGGAAACATTAGTGAATCACTGAACATCTCAAAAACTATAACAGAAACTATAAATTTCGCTAATTGTACTATTCTAACAAATCAGTACATCATTAAATAGCTTATGCAACCTGTAATAAAAGAAGTGATGAATGAAATATAAAAATAAAACTACAAATGTAAATATTAATGCAATCAGTGATAAAGAAATAAAACTAGCGGAGTCATTGGGATTCCATAGTGCTCTATTCGTCGGTCCTCTGTTCCCTGACACCTAAAGGAAGCGGCACGCAAGAACAGGTGCTTGATTTGTCATGCAGAACTTCCAAGGCGAAAGCTGATGGGACGATTTTCACACGTGTGCACTCATTATCGTATGAATGGGGGACGCTTTGAACTTTATTGTTCCCCATAGAGCGCGCACGCGCCATCGAATTTAGCTTTCTAGCGTGCCATTCCATTTTTTTTTTATTATCTCCCCGCACAGACGCCGCGTCGTATCCGTCTGGCAATTGGTCGGTCGATTCTTGGTGATTATAGGAGATGGTCGAGATTAGAAGTGGCGTGGAAATGCTAGTGTTACATGGGGGTAATGGTTGGGTTAATGGCATAAGAGTAAGAGCGCGGGCATTGGAGTGATGTTAATAAATCGGCGAATCACAGAGCGGCGACCGATATCCGAGAGCACATTAGGATCACGTACTGTGGGAGTTTCGACGACACAGAAAATCTCCCTCGGTCGCTTTCATGGCAGAAGAGCCTGACACGAATACCCCTCACTGTTAGTGAAGTAATCCCGCGCTCTGCTCCGCAAATAAACGTACGCATCCACGTAACTGCACGGCGCACATACAAATGAGCATTCAGTCATTTCAAATTTTCATTCTTTTCCCGATTAAAATCTATCGAGTGTTTATATTTTTCAATATATGGAATGGTAAGTATTAGATATTAAAAACCCTTTAATTAAATAAACTTAAGAATATTTAACATGAAACAGTGACTTTCTCAGGATCAAGGTATAATAAATAAATTTTCATAATTTAAATTATATTTGAGAGAGAGAAATGCATCCATAAAATTATTATTAAGAGCCGCTGCATAGAAATTCATTAAAGGAGCAATTATTAAAAATGACTAGTGTTCAATACTTGAGTGGCAACGCTTTGATCGAAGGACATGTCACGAAGGAAAGCGTAAAACGAAAGCAAAGTTGACGTGTTGACAAGTCCGAGGAAGACACGTACGCATACAGAGAGTTACCGATAGGCATTATGGGCCACAAGCTACTTTCCTGCCGATTTTATTCCCTCGGCAGAGCGCCAGCTCACAGGCGAAACTTCTGCTGCCGACCTACATCTTTCGCATTCTGTTGCTGCATTTTTCCCTCTGATCCTAGTACATGCTCCGCACACCTTTGTCGCGGCAACGACCGATTTCTCGATGGAATAATGGCCAATGGGACTAAACACATAACACTCAATCGCTTTCCGATAAACTTCAATACCCTATTCCTCGACAGCCCAACTGAACTTAATTACTTCCTTGATTTTTCTATCACTCTTTATGATTGATTGGTATTATACATTGGTTAATACTGATACTTGTTGTTCTAATTATTAGTTGATTGATTAATTTCGTTGTATTCATAGTTACTTATTTTATACTACGAAAAAGTTGTTCCATTAACAAATTGTCTATCCAAATAAAACATTCACGTGTAAATGTCCTTTGCGATACTTTTATGGTCATAAATCACTTCGAGTGCAAGGGATTAAATCTATTAAACAGTAGTAACTGTTTAAATGAATATATAAAACCAGGTTTAATTACCATCTTTATTTCTGGAGAAATTAGACACATATAAGAAACATAGGCATTGAACTCTGTAGTTACCATGCAGTGCACTACTAATTCCTACATGTCCACATCATATAATGATCTTTTGCCTCATTATTACCGTGCGAAATTACATTCGGCTGGAAGGGGTCATAAATTCAAATGCCACAAGCAATTATCAGGCTAAGTTATCGCGCCGTTCGTCTTCCTTTACGGTCGAACCACTAATCGGGCGTCCTCGGCACCGAGAAAGTTACGTGCACGCTACTTTATGTCCGGGCCAGCAATGTAACCCGGGTTTCCCTCAAGTGCCTACTTAAATTTTTCCGTTTTCACGTACTCTCGAAAAGTGGGATGCTGTAACAGGTGCGCACGAGGATAAGGCACACACGGTCGCTTTACTTAGCGAGCGTATCCTTCCTTTTTCCTTCCTTTCTACAGTCAATCATCGCTCCTCGCGCGTCTCTTTCTCTTGCACTCGAACGTTAAAAATACCCGTTGTTTGCCTTGCGTTGACTCATTTCGACGTGGTACCGTTAAGGTTCGCCTTCTCGTTATCGTGGAATTTGTGAAAACTGTTCGGGTTTATGGGGAATAATAAAATAGTGGATATTGCAAATGATTTTATTTGTATGGTCTTTAATTGTAAAAATTACGAAGTTT